>CM030366.1:4055000-5270000 GCA_017893485.1 Hemerocallis citrina | reverse complement strand
TTTTTGACCCTTTGGGCGTCTACAATTCTACCGTCTACAATCATCAAAAAACTACATACAACCTACTACAACAACATAATTACGCATCACAATAATCAATTCTAGTAATTATTATAAAACATAAAATCAACATAAATACAACTACAACGCTAGGATTTAGTAATTAACTTGAACAATTGAGATTTGCACAATGTAGGTGTTGTTGACAATGTGTTCGGATTTAACCGCCGAACTACGGTTTTGAGTTCCCGATTTTCTTTCCATGGTTGAAGGTGGAGGAGTTTCGGTTGGATGAGAGATTGGGAGTGTGAGAGATTGGAAGAGCCGCAACAACTGTAGATGGAGGAGAAGGAGGGTTTGGGAGACGGTTAGGGTTAGGGTTTTTGGGTTTTGGGAGATCCTTCAGAAGAGAGAGAGAAGAGGGAGTGAGTGAGTGAGAGAGTTAAGTGAAGGAGGAGGCGGCGGCGGAATGAGAGAAGAGATGGCCTAGGTTGGGTAGAGGGAGATATAGTAGGGAGACTGAGTGTGAGAGAGAAGATAGATCTGGTTTCTAAATTTTAAAAAAATTAACTTAGGCCGTTATTGTCAACGACAACATGAGTTCAAATTTTGCAGAAAAAATTTAACTTAGGCAATTGTTGACAACCAAAAAAAATACTGAAAGGGTACGAGAGACAGAAAGTGCGAGAGAGTTAAGAGTTGAAGGGGTATAATGTGGTGAAGTACCCATTATACACCCCAAATGTTTCAGCGAGAATGTTGGGAATTTGGGCGGGGTCGATCTGAGCCATCGGATGTCACGCTCCGCTTTCCAAAAATACGGAATACGAGCACATGATATTGGCCAAGCGAATGACTAACGTCACCTATAAACTGTTTATCCGATCAACTCAACAATATAATCAATAGAGAACAATTGCACATGCAATAATAATAATCTCATGAACAATAATTGTCATGCCCCGCTTCCCAAAAGAGAATATGGAATACAGATACATGACTAAGCCCAGTGAATGACTTTCATCATCCATAAGTTGTTCAAGAATATTTACAACATTTCACAAGAATAATCAGAGTCGGAAGCGAAAGAATCAACCACAGCATGCATATATGGATCAAAATACCAACAAAAATACTGGAAACAAAAATATATTAATCTCAAATAGTCATGATCTGAATAAGTCAAAATCCAGGGTCACATTGCCCAAATACAAAAAAATAAATCCAAGTATCAAAATACAATATTGTTCAAGCAAGCTACAAGGAATAATAATAGCAAATCCAGCACTAATATCTCATGTCACCGATACCATCTGGAATCTGTTCTCCAAAATCTGCAATTTAATAATTGCAGGGATAGGGAAAAAAAAACAAGTAGCCGTCAATTGCAAGTTACGGGCTGCTTGTAATGTAGGATACAAGTACTTGAGAAAACTAACTAGCAACATGGTATAAGCATGATGTCAAATTAGAATACTAGCATGGCAAGATGAACAAGAACAAGTGGCATGTATCAAGTGGCAAATGAACAAGTATCATATAACCAGGAAACAAGTATCAAGTGTCACGAATCACGTATCATGAAATCAAGTAATAAGTAACAAGTGTCAAGTATCATGTATAAAGTGTTATGTAATCAAGTCTCATGCATCATGTAGTCAAGTATCAAGTAAGCATGTATCATGTTCAAGTATCATGTTCACGTGTCACGTATAAAGACTTGTAGTTATTACTATCTAGGTAGCACTTCATGCATCCCAGCTTTTACTACATGGTTGCTACAACAAACAATTTCGCTTTAGATTTCATAGTGGACCATAAAGGCCAGTGTACTCAGGGACAAGTAATCCAAATCATATACCAAATTCCAAATTATCCAAATCATATAACAAATTCCAAATAATCTAAATCATATACCAGATTCCAAATGTGGGAAAAACGGGCTCCCTTCCGAGTACACGTTTCTGAATTAACCACTATTAGATCTTTCCCTTAAACCCCGGCTTGGTTATTTTATTGATATTACCAAATAAGCATGTATGTGTGCAAAACATATCAAGAATAACATGGCATGATCATGTAACAAGTTCAAGTTGCAAGATAAACATGTACGAGTGCAAGATTTCTCATAAAAGAATAAAATAAACAAATCTCTAGTTCGGGACTGCAAGACCATACTGTAGTACAACACCGATTCCCAGTATTACCAATATGTAAATCTGAATCCGTCAAAAGGTCTAGAAAATAGACTACCAACCAAATCCAGCGAATACATATAAGTCATATAGTGTTTCACAAAAATATAACTCAAAACTGATTTGAATCCAGAAAATAGGTTCAGTTAGAAATCAGAAGATCGAATTCAAGAGCAGGAAAACAACATGAAAACTCTTTAAATAAATCCACGAAAAATCTGGGGTATTTTTCTATATGTCTAGTATCAGAATATAAAGTTTCATAATTTTCCAGTAAAATTAGATCAGTCATTAAAAATCAGAAAACATCAAGAACGATAGTTTGGCAAATCTGAAATTCCCAACACAGCTATAGAAAAACCGTAATATCTCGCAAACCGTGTAACGAAATCATAATCCGCCAAAAGGAGATGAAAATAGACAATATAAACTAACTTTCATATTTCATAAATATTTTCCATTCAATAGAAGGAAATAGGGTGAAAGTACGATTCTTTACATAACAGCGAGCAAAATACAACAAGTATAGCTTTCATAAACAAACATGAAACGGCGTATAAAACTCATCAATAAAATCCACCAAAATTTCGGGTAATCCCTAACTAGATAAAGAAATACTGAACAAAGTTTTGGATCAAAATAATATATGTAACACAAGTATCAAAATGATTTAGTCATCAAAATCACCAAGAAACGAAATCTGGAAAAGATCTACACCTCTATAGTAAAACAGTCATATCTCACACATACGAAAACGAAAACGATCAAGGTCAGAGGGTTTAGAAAGAAGACGAACTCCTCTAAAACTCATGTTTTGTACTGAAATTAAGATTCTGATCTTAATATGGTCTAAATTACTGATCAAAACAGATCATCGACAAAACACAGAATTTCTTCAAAAACTAAAATCGACATAGATCCAACGAAACTTGATCTAAACACCACCAGACATGAAATCGAGTCTACCAAGTGTCCAAACATCATGAAATAGGGTAATTAACTGTAATACCCTAAATTTCCTTTTTAATAAATATTGACTTTCACGTGTTGTGCACGTGAAAATTTCATATGTATATTATTTATTTATTTTTATATATAAAATCTCTTTTGATAGTATGAACAATTATTTTTCCTTTCCTTTATTTTCCTAAAAAGCTTAATTTTCTAAAAAGCCTAAAACACTAATTAATTGTTTTAGCCCACTTTAATTTATTACTATTTTGTTGTTTGGCCCACAACCTAAGTCCACCAATTTAATAAATTAATTAAATGGCCACACTTGTCCTGAAGAGACAAAATGTGAACAATTTAATTTATTAAAATTGTACAAACTTTTAATGAGGGATACTAGGCTAGCACGTGCATGCAGTGTAGTGTGCATTGCACACCCTTTAGTGGGCCGGTTGTGAGAGAGAGGGAGAGATGGGAGTAGTGTGGAGGTAGTTATCTCATCATGGGTAGTTGCTACAACTCCCTAATTCATCCTAGCCCTTAATCTCTAACTAGTTGATCTAATCCTAGCCATTAAATCCACCCAAAATTGAGTATAAATACCCCATAGTTTCTTCTCATCTTAGTACAATAGAAAAATTTGTTGAAGAGAGAAAAGATTAGAGAGAGAAAAAGATTGAGTAGTTTTTAGTGTGAGTGTTCCCTTGGAGGCTGGCTATTCAACCCCAACTTGAAGCTTCGGTTTTGGCAAGGAACAAGGAGGAGGAGGTGTGCATCGCAATGTAGGAAGCTCTAAGGGATTTCTCTTTGTTTCTCCAAAAGGTGGGTGTTTCTCATGACTTTTAGAATAGAAATCATGCTAAGATTGAGATTGAATTGTCATTGTGTGTGTGTAAAGTTAGATTGATTGAATGATTGTTATAATGAAATCTCCCATGCTATATACATCATGTGAAAACTTGAATGAATGGAAAAGAACTAAAGACATTTTGAGAAATTGGAAAACTAGCCGTACAGTCGACCGATCATGTCGAACAGTCGACTGGTCTGAAAGAATGAAACACACCATGTTAAGTTTTGTACTAATTATGCATGAATAAACAAGTGAAATTATTGCTCTAGCTAATACTACGATTTGAATGAAATTGAAATACAAGTGCGATTGCAAGAAACGAATGACTGAACTTAACGGAATGATATGATTAATGTTATGTTATTTTGATTTTAATCTAATATGCTAATTTGGACTTAATATTCATCTCTGTGGAAAAACAATGAGTAAGAAGAAAAAAATATGTTGTTAGAAATCGTGGTTGTGTGAAAAATACGAGTTGTGAGAATCTCTACATTAAATTGTAAACCATGCGTGTAATGATGGTAGTCAAATAAAGTTGCATGTTAGTGTTGATAAATGAACATATTTTAGTTAAACTGAAATGTTGTGTACTAATCGAAAGGAAAGAAGAAAACGTTTCCGTACTTCCATTTTTATTGCTGACCAGTCGACCGAATAGGCATAAGTAGTCGACTGACCTGAATATCAAAATTTTCTGAGTTTAGAACCCCGCAGAACAGCCGACTGGTCTGATTAACAGTCGACTGTCCTGATCCTTTTTGAATTTTAAATCATTTCGGAACAGCCGACTGGTCGTGTTAGCAGTCGACTATCCCGAGCATTTTTCTTGAATATTTTCTTTAGCTGAACAGTCGACTGGCTATGTCTTGAGCCGACTGTCCAGATTATTCTGACGTCCCAGATTTTAATTTCCGTCCCGTGGCAAAAATAAACACATATATTTATTGCTTGAAAAAGATTTTGATAATGGAGATTGTATGTGATGGATTAGAAAAGTGAATTTTATTTCCTTTTGCATGAAATCGCATATGAAGTGAAGTAAATTATTCTATTGAATTTATGAAAGGTTTTACGATTATGAATGCCATGAACATGAAAAGGAAAATCTGATGTAATCATGAAAAATAAACTTATGAGCTTGAAATGCTCAATTCTTGTGAAATTGTGATTTGAAATTGAGAACTAGAGTGTAGCTAAGCCTCATACCGGCATTGGAAAGAAATAATTTGAAATGAAAAGACCAAGATTTGGGTCTTGTTGAATAAAGAATTAAGACCGGTATAGTGGAAAGGCTGACTCTAGAGAATTGATTTTGTTCATGATTCTAACGAACTAAGGACTAAATACATAGTGAAGATGTGATGAAAGTAAGAGAAAAACACGAATATGAAGGCCATCAGATTGGCGGTGTGAGAGTGATTCACAGACTGCCTGCTTGATGCGTCATGACATGGCGTGAGCACTACTCCAGAATTATCGTCCCGGTGGCGACGCTTGTGGGGTGTTTTGGTGGCTACGGGTGGTGCCATTGTTCCATGGCGGAGGCTGAATTATCCATAGTCTGCCTGCTTGATGCGTCATGTCAGTGCGTGGGATTCCCCTCCAGACTCCCTGTGCATGGGCTCGTAGATCATAAGACATTTAGGATACTTACCGTAGTTACCGTAGTAGTTTAAGTCATGGCGAGGGATTGAACCCTATAAGATGAAGTACGATTAAGGGTTTGCCCTCGGACCTATGTAGTATGGGATGCATAGAATCCAAACAAGTGCGCATTAGTGTCATATAACATAACAACTGCATTAAGGACTAAGTGCACAACACGACACGACATCAATAGGATAGTCCCTTTAGCTCTGTTTTGTGAACAAGTTTGTGATTTTGTTAAGAAATAAGAATGGTTATACTGTTTCCGGCATAGAGAGGATGGCCATATATAATTTCCGTCGGTTGAATAAACTGACGTACCCACAGTTTTGTATGCATGGAAAATGGTCCGATAAAGATTAAAGGAGAACTGATGCTTAGAGATTATTCAAATATTGTTGTACTTTTATATAATAATGTTGTAATTTGCTTCCGCTGTGAAATGTAAAGTGTAAAGATTCCATGTAACTCTGATGTAAAGTGAAAAGTTTTAAATTCCTTGTAAAATTGTACGAAAGAAGCGTAAAGATCCTGTGGAATCTCGAATTCAGTTGTATTTGGAATTCGGGGTGTTACGTTAACATATCCAAGAAAGTCTATCACATGTATCTCAACAATTACTCAAATTCTCACCAAAATCCCACATACATCATCAAATCAAGAACGGGCAAAACCTAAGTTGTTTCATGTCAATTTTGTGTAGTGAGTCAACTGTGGTCAAATAGCACTATAGAGACAATATCAGCAAGGGGTTTCACACACAAATTGTCTCTAGAACCCAACTACACTACAAGCAGTATTTAGTACTTCATATGCAGAGGAATTTAATACAAGTTACTTGCCTTAACCGACGACGAAAACCACTCCATGCAAGAATAACGGGAATAGATTCCCGGCAACGAACTCAACGAACAAGTACGAGTCCACGAACCAAAACGATCACATGAACTCAACAACGAACAAAATAACGGCCAAAGACGAATACAACCCACGATCACGACTACGAACCAAATACTCCAAGAACGAACGGACGAACCCCCCGAGCACACGAACTCAAAACGAACAACCACACAACCACGCACACACCTCAAACAACACGCACGGGCAGCGGCACAGCGAGGTTTTGTCGCTGTTGCTGCGGACTGCGCTGTCGGACGATAGGGAGGGAGCCAACAGTGCGCAGCGTGTAGGGAGGAGGCAGGAATAGGCAGAGGCTTTCTGGCCTACCGTTGAGTTCGACGCAGGGGAAGACAGGGGTGCACGGCGGGGCAGACTAGGGGACGGCCGCGATGCTGTGCATGAGGGGTAGCAAGGAGAGGTCGGGATGAGGGCTGAACGGACTGGAGATGGAGCACAGGGTGCGGTGTACTGTCGCTGGCTGGTGCCGCGATGAGGAGGGCAGGGAGGAGAGGAAGAGGGAGAGAATGAGATGGGAGAACGGAGCTTGAAGATGGAGGAGAGATGAAGAGGCTTGCGGCTGCATGGATTATAAACATAGGTAGGGTTTAGGGTTGGGTAGTATGACGGCTGAAGGGGTAGGGTATACGGGTTTCGGGTCTGCATGGGGATGGGGATAGATGGGTCATAAACTGATCGGCTCAAGTGGGTTAAATGGGTATGGGGATTAATAGTAAACAGGTAATAGAGTTTAGGTGAATATGAAGGATAATGGGTTTGATTGCAACGGGTAGGGTTTTAGGTAGTTAGGTTTAATGGGCTTGGGTAATTGTATTAGGTTGAAATTGGGTTTAAAAATTCATTAAGAAAATAAAATAAAAAGTAAAAAGATTGTTTATAATATAAATTTAATTTGAAACACAAAATTAGAATTTACTTAAAATAGATACAAATACAATTAGCACATAGAAATGAATTTTTAATAACCAGTCAAAAATAAAAACAATAACAACTACAAATAACAATAATAATAATAAGGCCATGATAAAAATAATAATAGTAATACTAATAACAGTAATAATAATAATAAAAGTAATAAAAAAAATAAGAATTGTATTTCAATATAAAATCATAGAAATAGTTGTAAATAAATTTATTGATCGAAAACAGATTTCAATAAGAGATCCAATAGTACAATTTGACCAAAGAAAGTGAAAACAGAAAAAAACAAAAATTTGCAAAAGTTTTAAATACAGAAAATACACAAAAATACATTTTTAGAAAAACAGGGATTACAAATCCTACCCACCTTACAACAAAATTTCGTCCTCGAAATTTTCTTAGGCGGTACATAGGATAGGGCAAAAGCAAACTTGGGGAAGGGTAACAAAACATAGGGTTAAAGGGAAGGGAACAAAGCAGCGGCAAAACCGAAAAAAAAAAGGAAGTGGATAACAATGAAGTCAAATGAAATGCAAGAAAGAGAACAAACAGTATCAAAATGGAAGAAAGCACACAAGATAACAAAGCAAGAATGGGAGTAGGCAGAACTGGAATCAAAGGGAGAATAAATAGGGAAGAATTGAATCAAACAATGAATTAGTGCAAGATGGCAAAATGGAATGCAAGAAGGAAGTAACCAGTATAGAAAATGAAGAAGAAATAGTACAAGACTTGCAAGATAGTAAAGCAAAGAGATGAAGAAATAGATATCAAGAAATTAAGGAATTGAATATCAAATAATGATGATGTCAAATAACAGATTGATGCATGAAGAATATAAGAATATAATGCAGGAAAAGACATAAAGTAATGAAATAATAGAACAATAATAAAAAGAAAACACAATATACCTGGAACATCCTCCTCCGCAGGCTCTGCCTCCTCCAAAACTAGGTTATAAGCCTGGCCTCTCCCAGGATCTGCAGCTCCCTGACCATAAACTTGCTGCTGCGGTGGAAGCAGTGGCCAGATCTGATCACGGGCTGGCGGGTCATATCTCATCTGGGGGCAATCCCGAAGCGTGTGATCCCCTACTCCGCATGCGAAGCATTGACGGTTGGCTGTCTTGCAATCTTTGAACACATGACCAATTCTATGGCAGAAGTTGCAGGTCACATCCTTCCTCGGAGCTACAAGTGAGTAGGGCGTCACTCTTGCAACCAGGGGCTGGGGTTGGCTTCCGAATTGGCCCACCAGTAAGCCTGACAGTAGCAGCAAAAACATCCTGCTGGGGAGGAGCCAACCTACCACGAACCTACTCCTAAGCTTGAATTGCCTCAAGAGCCTCAGCATAAGTACGCAAGCGAAGGAAGATGAGTTGCACCTTAATATCTCGCTCAAGTCCCAGCGTGAACCTACGAGCCCTGTCATCTTCGTTCGCCACAAGAATGGCTGCGAAGCAGCTAAGTCTTGTAAATTCAGCTGCATACTCATCCACTGACCTGGAGCCCTGTTTAAGGAAAGTCTTATGTTACAAAATTGCATGGAAAATATGTAACAAATTCTAATAATAGAAATAACGACCAACCTGTTTTAGGGTCAGAAACTGTTGCTCCATCTCAATCCGAGTGATGCTAGGGAAAAACTTTTCCAAGAAGCTCCCGGTGAACGTGGTCCAACAATGGGCCGCGCGAGCCTTTCGGACTCAGCCCTCCACCATACGTGGGCAAGATCCACCAACTGGATGGTCACCACATCCACACGTTCTGCATCAGCGATCCTAGCTGCCTGTAGCAGACTCTCTGTCCGGATCAGCAACTACTCAGCCTCTAGTGGCATCTCACTGCCGGAGAACTTGTCAGGGCCCAGCCTCACGAAATCTGTGACTGTACCCGGACGGGGAGGGAGAGCTGCCTGCATAGGCACAGCGGGAGGCAGAACCCAAGCAGCTTCCAAAGCAGCCATCACCAAGTCACTGTGGTTCTACTGCATATTGATCAGCGTTCCAACACATTGGTGAAGGCCTAAAATCCGGGGTGATCATCCTGAAGATGAGAAATAGAACTTCTATGAGCCATAGTCTGCACAAAACCAAAAACAATTAGCATCCAGATATAAGTTGATAATAATTTATTTATGTATGTATGGTTGGTGAAATGTTGAACCGATCCCAGATCGAGCCAAGCTTGTCTAATATATTAGGCAACTAATACATTAGCCAAATCTGGGTTCTGATACCACTAAAAACCTTGTCACGCCCCGCTTTCCAAAAGAGAATACGAAATACGGATACATGACTAAGCCCAGTGAATGATTTTCATCATCCATAAGCTGTTCAAGAATCTTTACAACTTTTCACAAGAATAATCAGAGTCAGAAGAGAAAGAATCAACCACAGCATGCATATATGGATCAAAATACCAACAAAAATACTTGAAACAAAAATATATTAATCTCAAATAGTCATGATCTGAATAAGTCAAAATCCTGGGTCACATTGCCCAAATACAAAAAAATAAATCCAAGTATCAAAATACAATATTGTTCAAGCAAGCTATAAGAAATAATAATATTAAATCCAGCACAAATATCTCATGTCACCGATACCATCTGGAACCTGTTCTCCAAAATCTGCAATTTAACAATTGCAGGGATAGGAAAAAGAAAACAAGTACCTGTCAAATGCAAGTTACGGGCCGCTTGTAATGCAGGATACAAGTACATGGAAAAACTAACTAGCAACATGGTATAAGCATGATGTCCAAATAGAATACTCACATGGCAAGATGAATAAGAACAAGTGGCATGTATCAAGTCGCAAATGAACAAGTATCATATAACCAGGAAACAAGTATCAAGTGTCACGAATCAAGTATCATGAAATCAAGTAACAAGTAACAAGTGTCAAGTATCATGTATCAAGTGTCATGTAATCAAGTCTCACGTATCATGTAGTCAAGTATCAAGTAAGCATGTATCATGTTCAAGTATCATGTTCATGTGTCACGTATAAAGACTTGTAGTTATTACTATCTAGGTAGCACTTCATGCATCCCAGCTTTTACTACATGGTTGCTACAACAAACAATTTCGCTTTAGATTTCAAGTGGACCAAGAGGGTAGTGTACTCAGGGACAAGTAATCCAAATCATATACCAAATTCCAAATTATCCAAATCATATACCAAATTCCAAATAATCCAAATCATATACCAAATTCCAAATGTGGGAAACACGGGCTCCCTTCCGAGTACACATTTCTGAATTATCCACTATCAGATCTTTCCCTTAAACCCCAGCTTGGTTATTTTATTGATATTACCAAACTAGCATGTATGTGTTCAAATTGTATCAAGAATAACATGGCATGATCATGTAACAAGTTCAAGTTACAAGATAAATATGTACGAGTGCAAGATATCTCATAAAAGAATTAAATAAACAAATCTCTAGTTCGGGACAGCAAGACCATACTGTAGTACAACACTGATTCCCAGTATTACCAACATGCTAATCTGAATCCCTCGAAAGGTCTAGAAAATAGACTCCCAACCGAATCCAGTGGATACATATAGGTCATATAGTGTTTCACAAAAAAATAACTCAAAACTGATTTGAATCTAGAAAATAGGTTCAGTCAGAAATCAGAAGACCGAATTCAAGAGCAGAAAAACAGTATGAAAACTCATTACATAAATCCACAAAAATTCTTGGGTATTCCCCTATATGTATAGTATCAGAATATAAAGTTTCATAATTTTCCAATAAAATTAGATCAGTCATCAAAAATTAGAAAACATCAAGAACGATAGTTTGGCAAATCTGGAATTCCCAACACAGCTGTACGAAAACCATAATATCTCGCAAACCGTGAAACGAAATCCAAATCCGCCAAAGGGAGATGAAAATAGACAATATAAAATAACTTTCATATTTCATAAATATTTTCCATACAGTAGAAGGAAAGATGGTGAAAATATGATTCTTTACATAATAGCGAGCAAAATACAGCAAGTATAACTTTCATAAACAAGCATGAAACAGCGTATAAAACTCATCAATAAAATCCACCAAAATTCTAGGTAATCCCTAACTAGATAAAGAAATACTGACCAAAGTTATAGATCAAAATAATATATGTAACACAAGTATCAAAATGATTTAGTCATCAAAATCACCAAGAAACGAAATCTGGAAAAGATCTACACCTCTGTAGTAAAACAGTTATATCTCACACATATGGAAACAAAATCGAGCAAGGTCAGAGGGTTTAGAAAGAAGACGAACTCCTCTAAATCCATGTTTTATACTGAAATTAAGATTCTGACCTTAATATGGCCTAAATTACTGATCAAGACAGATCATCGACAAAACACAGAATTTCTTCAAAAACCAAAATCGACATAGATGCAATGAAATTTGATTCAAAAACTACCAAACATGAAATCGAGTCTACCAAGTGTCCAAACATCATGAAATAAGGTAATTAACATATCCAAGCAAGTCTATCACATGTATCTCAACAATTACTCAAATTCTCACCAAAAATTCCACATACATGATCAAATTAAGAACGGGCAAAACCTAAATTGTTTCATGAAAATTTTGTGTCGTGAATTTAATACTTGTATTGTGTCGTGAATTTTGTGTCGTGAAAAATTAAGAACGGGCAATATCAATAAGGGGTTTCACACACGAATTGTCTCTAGAACCCAACTACACTACAAGCGGTATTTAGTACTTGTATATGTAAAGAAATTTAATACAAGTTACTTGCCTTAACCGACGACGAAAATTACTCCAAGCAAGAATAACGGGAACAGATTCCCGGCAACGAATGAGTACGATTCCCCGAACCAAAACGATCACATGAACTCAACAACGAACACAATAACGGCCAAAGACGAGTACAACCCACGATCACGAATACGAACCAAACACTCCAAGAACGAACGGACGAACCCCACGAGCACACGAACTAAAAATGAACAACCACGCAACCACGCACACACCTCGAACAACACGCACGGGCAGTTGTACAGCGAGGTTTTGTTGCTGTTGCTACGAGCTGCATTGTCGGACGACAGGGAGGGAGCCAACGGTGTGCGGCACGTCGGGAGGAGGCAGGTTCAGGCGGAGGCTTACTGGCCTGCCACTGAGTTCGACGTAGGGGAACACAGGGGTGCATGGCGGGGCAGACCAGGGGACAGCCGCGATGCTGTGCACTAGGGGTTGCAGGGAGAGGTCGGGATGAGGGCTGAACGGACTGGAGATGGTGCACAGGGGTGCGGTGTACTGCTGCTGGCCGGTGCCATGATGAGGAGGGCAGGGCGGAGAGGAAGAGGGAGAGAGGGAGATGGGAGAACGGAGCTTGAAGATGGAAGAGAGATGAAGAGGCTTGCGGCTGCATGGGTTATAAATATAGGTAGGGTTTAGGGTTGGGTAGTATGACAGCTGAAGGGGTGGGGTATATGAGTTTCGGGTCTGGATGGGGATGGGGATAGATAGGTTATAAACTGATCGGCTCAAGTGGGTTGAATGGGTTAGGGGATTAATAGTAAACAGGTAATCGAGTTTAGGTGGATATGAAGGATAATGGGTTTGATTGCAACGGGTAGGGTTTTGGGTAGTTAGGTTTAATGGGCTTGGGTAATTGTATTGGGTTGGGAACTAGGTTTAAAAATTCATTAAGAAAATAAAATAACAAATAAAAAGATTGTTTATAATAGAAATGTAATTTGAATTACAAAATTAGAATTTACTTAAAATAGAAATACAATTAGCACATAGAAATGGATTTTTAATAACCAGTCAAAAATAAAAATAATAACAACTACAAATAACAATAATAATAATAAGGCCATGATAAAAATAATAAAAGTACTACTAATAACAGTAATAATAATAAAAAAAATAAGAATTGTATTTCGATATAAAATCATAGAAATAGTTGCAAATAAATTTATTGATCGAAAACAGATTTCAATAAGAGATCCAATAGTACAATTTGACAAAAGAAAGTGAAAAACAGAAGAAGAAAAAATAATTTGCAAAAATTTTAAATACGGAAAATACAAAAAAAATACATTTTTTTGAAAACAGGTGTTACAATAATACTTGGAATAAACAATATGAGAATAATAATCCAACATCTGGAAACTAATAATAGCAATATTCGGGTGAAAAGCCCACAATACAATGAAATAACAATAGTCCAATAATTAAGTCTTCATGACAATGCAATAATTTATTAAGCGGCGATGTTATCAATTCCTTCACCAATGTTGTTCTCTCAATCCATCAAGCAATTCTCCATCAACACCTGTAAACACTTCATCTAAAAAGATGAGAAAAATTGCTCTTAGAGCAAGTCGTGGACATCAAGTAGAGAAAGCAAGGAACAATGGGATAATGATATAACAATGAATTCGATGGATCAATAGGAATCAATAACATGAGACAATAGCAATAATCAATATCAATAATGGGCAATGCAATGGGTACAAACAATAATTCAATATCGATAACAATATTCAATGATCAATAACAATAACACTTGGCCAATAATCGATATCAATGGAAATGATGATGTACAATATGCAATGTCGATGTGGTGTCAATTCTTAAGTCTATTAATCATTTTAATGCTAACTAATGTAGCACTTAATGTGTCCCATTCATTTACCACATGGTTGCTACATACAAATAAGTTACGTTTAGACTTAGTGGTGGATTCTATAGATCATGTACTCAGTAACGATATACAATAATGAACGATGATTTAATGACCGATGACCGAATCAATTGAGATACTGTAATCAGTAATCTACAATCAAATGATGATCGATATGACCGATATGACTGATAGACCGATAAAAACGGAAACATGGACCCCTCCTCCGAGTACAGTCCCTATATTGTCCACTACTGAAGTCAACCCTTAAACCCCGGCTTGTTAATTATTTTATCGATGCAACAATACAATATACAATTTGAGACATGAGATGAAAAATAGTAACTATAGAGGAACAATAAGATGATAAGTTAGATAGGATGATTAGAATGATGACGATAAGACATTAGGATCATGCAATGCAACTTACAAACTTTAACATGCAATACTATGATATAGAAACAATTAATTTATTAAAAACTATAAAATAAAATTCTTGACAACAAGAGTAGTCTGTATAAAAATGTAATTTCCCGCTGTTTCAGAAATCGAAAACATAATCCATTAGAAATTCTAGGAACTAGACTTCCCAACGAATCCAACGCATTTTTAAAGTTCAAAAACCGACAACAGTAGCTAGGTCAAACACATCATTCTTTACAAATTTCATGTTCACGCAAAAAATCGACATTAAGTTACTATAATTTTAGATACAGAAAAACTCGATAATAAATTCAGTAAAAATATTTATTAGACTCCTAAATATGTTAATTAGCAATCTGGAAATTTTTAGTGCAATATTTTATCAGTTGATCTGCCTTTTAACAGTTTAAACATGAAACATATAAGAATATGAAAATTTGGAAATAAAAACACAGCTGTAGTAAACCGAGCATAACTTTTGCTACACAACTTGGAGATCAGAAATTAAAGATGTTCTGAAAACTAGAAAGATAAGGCTAAAATTCCTATTCAAAAAATTATTCATTTTAAGATCTTTTACTAGGTCGAAAATTGCAGACAACATATAGCCAGCAAGCAATATATAGGTTTTTGGGTATTTTCATGAAATAAATTAGTTAAACACGATGGGCATCAATTCTATTAGTCGATAAATTATGTTATCAATATGAAAGTTGTAATAGCATGATGAATAAAATAAAATCACATACATACACTAATTTAACACCAACCAAACAACAATCGATCAATCAAACATACAATCTAGCAATTAGTTCTACAATAATTTAATACAACCTATGAACGATTCTATATGAATACATGAAAGATTCAATCATTCGAGTCAAAAGTGACACGAAGTCAGGAATATTGGGGTTAGCTCATGTAAACCCTCAATAGACTCAACGAAAAGAGGAGAACAATATACGATATGATAAACAATTGGATCTACTTGCAAGAATTTCAATAAAAACTTGGATTTGATACGATGTTCAATTAAAAGGGAAAGTGACTTGCCTTTTGGATGATGAAATTGAATACCAAGAATAACAGGATGAGAATTCCGAAGCAACGAACCCACGAACACACAAATTAGGACGTGCGAACTACGTGCAAAAGAGAATTAGAAACAACAACAAGCAACCGGCAATCAACAGTAATGGGCCCACAGGATCTGGCCGACGGTGGGGGCTGGCGGCATCGCTGGCGAGGGCGGCGGTGCGAATCGACGCAGGGCGGTGTCGGGGTGCAACTGGTCGACGGGAGAGGTGGCGTTTCGGCTGGGCATTGACGGGAACCAGAGAGACAGTGGGGAAGTTGGTCGATGGGTTGGGGGTGTCTGGTGGTGGCGTCGAGAGGCTGGGGGTGGCGCCGGGAGAATAAGGGGTGAACAGGAAGTAGGTCGGGGTTAGCATGCGACAGGAGGGTTGCCAGGGGTGGCCGGACTAGGTTGGAGAAGAAGTAGTAGGTATTTGGGCGGGAAACATAGGTCGGGGAGAGAGAAACAGTGAAGGGAGAGAAAGAGGAGAGAGGTAAGAGATTAGGTAGCTACAATTTGCAATTTTGTGTTTTTAGGGTTGGTATTAGGATTGTATTTATAGAATACAAGTAGATTGTTAGGTTATTAGGTTAGGATCCAATAATAATGGGTTTTGGGTATAAAAACAAGTGCAATTGGGTTTTGGGTTCAACAAGAGATGGGTTTGAAGACAATAGGGTTGAAATAAAATAATCACAATCCAATAAAATAAAATCCACAAAATAGATAACCCAACGAGAAGAGAATAATAGTTTATGAACCAACTTTTAAATCCAAATAAATAAATAAATAATACAAATGAATAGAATATAATTTGGGCTTGAAAATAAATTGGAATTCACCAAGAAAACCAGATCCAGTACAATAATAAAATATTTCGATAGATGATTTTTTAATAGATAATAAAGAAATAACAAATAAATGGTTATAATTATGATGAAATAAAATCATATAACAAAATAGTATTCAGGTTTAACGATTTTATTAAATAATCCAATAATAACAATATATATGATTTGGGCTCAAATATAATCAGTCGATCAATAATGAATAGGAAGTAAGATTAATATACACCATTATTTGAAATGAATGAAATTTTCGATTAGAAAACACTTTAATAAAAGATCCGAAAAGAATTTAGTACAAAATAAATTTATAAAAATCAAATTATAGAAAATACACGGAAAATGTTGACTCTTAGTTTGGTGTGCACAAAACGTGCTCACTCATACTAATAAGTTTGAATTTAGTGTGCCAGATTTTTAGGATCAAACAACATCAAAAAGGGATCCAAGAGAGATCCACAAATATACAAATACGGAAAGCAATAAAGAATAATGGCAAACACAAGCAAAAAAGGAAGATATTCAAAAAGAGTTCTTGATTAATTGGTCCACAAGCAAAAGAGAAAGATACCTAGACTTGTATTTTTTCTTCCATTTTCGTGAGATTATAATTGTATAAGATTGATTAAAGAGTGATTAGTTTATGGTAAGAAAACAGGGTGGATTCGGAATAAACAGCGCGATACCGGTCGACCGCACTTCGTGACCGATTGACCGCATAGCAGTCGACCGCAACCTTGAGTTGTTTGAATAGTAGTCGACCTTTCATCTCTCTACTTTACGTCAGAGAGCTGAACGGTCGACCGCACTAATATGACGGTCGACCGCACTTTGCGCTGTGTATATTCTTGAGAAGTATCATTTCCAGTTTTGGATCGATACATTTCCCCGTCTATTAATATTGACGAATCCACTGTGTATTTCTCACCGAAATACTTCTGAGAAAATTTTTGAATTAATCTTTCATTTAATCAATCCGAGTGTGAGTGTTTATGTGGTTGTATTCTTCAGTCAAGATCATTAACGATCTTGAGTTTTCTTTTCATTTCTTTTCCACTTCGGTGAGATTGACGGGACTTGGATTAGAAGTCCTGTGGGTGTAATAGGTCTCTCGGCCTGAATATGAGAATCACTATACAAGGGTTTTTGATTATAGTGGAACGCTTGTGGCGGAGAATTGCTACAAGTAAGTGGTGTAGACGTAGACCTGGGGGTCAAACCACATTATATCGCTGCGTCATCTGTGTTTACTTTTTTTTATCACTCTTGCATTTACTTTACTTTATTTTATTTTTTTTAATTCCGCACGATCACCCTATTCACCCCCCAAGGGTGATTAACAGTGGTATCAGAGCGAAGTGCTTATAAAAAGCTTAAAAGCTTAAGAAAAAGGTCCAATTGCCTAAATCCCTCCTTCCCAAAACTTGTACTCATCGGAGCCTTTTGTCTCCAATGGGACAAGTCTTACAGGATCACCATTTTTTGATGGAAAATGCTATGACGTCTGGAAAGTTCGCATGTCTCATTTTTTACAGATGCTCGGAGAAGAGGTATAGAATGTATGTATCAACAAAACAGAAATTCCAGTCAGTGATGGAAAAACAGAATTCACAAAGGCGGAGTTATCCCTCAAGACAGCAAATTCCAAAGCCATGACGGCTCTTTATGCAGGGTTGAACAATGAAGAGCTAATGCGATGCGAGCATAATTGCAAAATAGCTTACGAGATCTGGAACAACATGCTGAAGCAGCATGAAGGAACCGCTTCCGAGGTAAAAGCGAAAGTGAATTTTTGTTTTTATAAATTTGATGTGTTTCGCATGTTGCCAGGTGAAACTATGGACCAAATGCTCGTCCGCTTCGATATAGTTGCCCATGAACTTGAGAGCTTGGGTAAGGGGCTTAATGATGACCGAAAGGTTGGAATGCTCATAAGCTGTTTAACGCCAGAGTGGAACGTTAAGGCCGCGGCAATGGGAGAGACTCGAAGAGAAGGGATTCGACTACTATACATTTCAAGGAAAGCTAAAGACGTACGAGATGGAAATGTTGGAGAAAAAAAGATACAGGCAAAGTATCGGGATTGAACCAAAGACTGAGGAGAAAACCATTGCACTAAAGGCAGAAAAAGTCCGACCATCAAAAGCTGATTCAGATCACGAGGAGTCAGACGAGGACATTGCTCTATTAACAAGACAATTTTGTAAGTACCTGAAACACAAAAAATATGGCAGGTATCTAGAAGAAAGGGAAAAGGAGATGGAGGATGTGTGCTACAAGTGCAAGAAGCCCACACACATCCGTGCAAACTATCCTATTCAACAAGACAGAAATAGGGACCACTATTGCTCAAATCCAAGTCAGAAAAAGAAGGCGCTAAAAGCAACTTGGCTAGACTCGGGTTCAAGTGAGGAAGAGCAAGGGTACGACAACTTCGGCTTCATGGCTCTTGGGAGTGGTGAGGTGCAATCACCCTCTCAAGAAAAGGTACCTCAACGCATCAAGGCTAAAAATCGGTGGTATCTTGATAGTGGATGCTCAAATCCCATGACTGGTGACAGCAGATATTTTTCATCTGTATCAAGGAAAAAGGGGAAGGACATCATCTTTGGAGATAATAGCACTGGTCAAACCATTGGCAAAGGTAAAATTAACTTTGGTTTCTCATGCTCCATTGAGGAGTTCTATTGGTAAGAGGTCTAAAGCATAACTTAATTAGTGTTAGCCAACTATGTAATAAAGGGTACACTGTTACTTTTGATAAAAATACATGCACTGTACTAGATAACAACAAATCCTGTTTACTTCTTGCTAACAGATGCAACAATATATATGTCATAAATTCAAATGAATTAGCATAGGAAAGTATGGGATGCTTTGTCACACGAAATGAGGATGGATGGCTTATTGATTCTTGATTTTGATGATTACAACACACTGCAACATGTATCTATGCTATACCTTATAATTGCAGGTTGTATACACAAAGGCCTCATTACTATACAGCTGAACAAATGTACAAGCACATGCTCTGGATAAAGACAATGGCTTCACTCAAGACTCAAGTCAAGACCTATGCTTCAAGTGTCATATATTGTTATGTCTTGTAACCAAATGTAATATTTTATATTTCTTGAGTCTTAGTATGATGTAAAGCCTTGTCACACACACATACATTCACTCTTTTACAAATGTGTGTTTTTCAAAATTCAAAAAGGTCAAAACAAGTTTGAAATAGTTTAGCTGTTGAGTACCAGTCGACCGATACCTATACCAGTCGACTGAGTCGGTACAAAACTGACTAAACTTATTCAAACTCTGACCAGTTGACTCATCATGGCAACCCAGTCGACTGTTCAAGTGCGTTTGACAGTTTTGTGTTTTTAAAATCGTTGTTCAAATTCAAATCTTTTTAGATCCGTTGGTTGACAGTTGAACAACTGATTCCCAACATCCAGTGAATCTATCTCTATAAATAGAGATTAGAATCCACTGTTAAAAGGCCTAATACTCCAAGCATTTCTTTGAGATCTTAAGTGTTACATTTTCCAAAAGACAAAAGCTTTCAAATCACTAAGTCTTGGTTCTCCTTTTTTAGTCCAGTATAACATCTGATTTCGTTCTGGACTGAAGATAGAAGTCAACCTATTTTTTTAGCCACGTACTATATCACAAATCTCAAACAAGGCTATAGGTTGATTGTAAAACAAATTTATTGTTTTTCTTTTTCTCTCGGTTGGAGAGTAGGACTCTAGGGTGTAGATTCAGTTGTGTCACTCTTGGTGGAAGAGTGGGTTGCTTTCTCTGGTTGAGAGAAAGGACTACGGGTTAGACGAGGTTGTTGTCTGAACGCCGTAGGGTATTCTTGTAAACTTTTTCAAGAATAGTGGAAATCTCAAGTGGGTTGCTTGGGGACTGGATGTAGGTCGGGTGGACTGAACCAGGATACATCGTGTGCACTCTGTGGTTGTATTTCTCTTACTTGCATTTATATTTTCTCAGTTTGAGTTGTTTCTATGAAACCTGTCTGGAAAGTCGACTGAGTACTTTATCAGTCGACTGGTCAGACTCGTATACTCTGATAGTTTTTCTGGTTGTTAAGTCGACTGTCTTAACTCTGAGTCGACTTCACAGATTTGTTTGAATTACCTTTTCAGTCGACTGGTTCACTCTTTAAGTCGACTGCACAGAAGAAAAATCTGTATTCCGCAATTTAATTTTTATAAACACTATTCACCCCCCCTCTAGTGTTTGTTGTCTCGCCTACAGGATCCAACACTTGGTATCAGAGCAAGGTTAAAGGCTATGGCAACTTCTTCAAATGCAAATCAGTACCATGAGGGGCAATCTACACAAAGGCCACCTCTCTTCGATGGAACAAATTACAATTATTGGAAGTGCCGAATGAAGATTTATCTCCAATCCATCAATTATGAAATATGGAACATGACTGAAACAGAATACACTGCTCCTACTATTCCATATGCACAATGGAATGATGACATGAAGAACCAAACAATGAATAATGCAAAGGCAATGAATGCATTATTCTGTGCTCTTACAAAAGAAGAATTCAACCGTGTGTCAAATTCAACAACCGCACATCAAATCTGGCATACACTCGAGGTAACTCATGAAAGAACAAACAAAGTGAAAGAATCTAAAATATCTGTTCTTGTTCACAGGTTTGAAATGTTCCGCATGAAGGAAAATAAAAGCGTGTCCGAAATGATAACCAGATTTACTGACATTACAAACTCACTTGTGGCACTTGGGAAAATATACACTCAAGCAGAGATGGTGAGAAAAGTTCTTCGTGCACTTAGTCCCGAATGGGAAAAGAAGACCACTGCAATAGAAGAGGCAAATGATTTATCACAACTTTCTCTTGAGAATCTTGTGGAAAATCTAATGGCCTATGAGGTTCAAATTGAAGAACGGAAGAAGGATGCAGAACCACAACAGTCTAAGAAGAAATCATTAGCTTTTAAAGCCATGACAGATTCAGAAGATGAAGAAGAAGATGAAGAGGAGATAGCCATGTTCACAAGGAGATTCAAAAAATTCTTAAAGAAAGGTAAGTTCAATTCTAAATTTAGAGATTCTAATGATCCTCCAACTTATTTCAGGTGCAATAAAACAGGCCATATGAAGAAGGATTGTCCGCTAGAAAATACAAAGTCTAAAGGAAAGACATCCAACTTCAAGAAGGATAAGTACACAAAGAACAAGTTTGTCAAAAACAAAAAGGCATATCAAGCAACTTGGGATGACAGCGATTCTTCCTCAGAAGAAGAAACTGATGAAACCAACGAGGTTGCGAACATGTGTTTCATAGCTTCACAGAATCAAGTAAGTAATGATTATGATTCAGAAGATTTACTTGATGCCTTCAATGAAATTTTTCAAGAATTAAAAAAAGAAAAGATTAGAGTTAAGAATCTAGAGAAAGTTAATCAAACGCTTTCTCAAGAGAATCTTAACCTTGATAAAGAAGTAAAATCTTTAAATTCTCGTATTTCAAGTTTAGATATGGATCTTGAATCTCTTAAAAAGAATTATGAAGAGATATCCAAGAACGTATCTAAGTTCAATAAAGAAAAAGAGAATTTAAACGATGTTCTTCAAAATCAAGTGAAATCTAGTCAAAAGTTTGGTCTTGGTTTTAAAAAATCTCCTGTAAAAGATCTTTTCTCTAAAAACACTAGTAGAAATAAACCTGAATCTATTTCTAGTGTTAAAAATAAACTGTATGAATTCTTTGAAAAGTCTAAGCTTATAATTTTTAGTGATAAAAGCAAGTCTAACGTTCAGTCAAGTCGACTGAATCCATCTACCAGTCGTCTGTCCAGAGGAACTGAGTCTTATTCAACAAAACCAAAACCTCATATAAGTCGACCTACATCATCATCCAGTCGACTGACTTACAGTAGAAGTCGACCGAAGGATGCTATAAAGTCGACTGGACAGAACAAACTAGTATGGGTTCCAGTTAACTTGAATTTGAATGATAGAACTGCATATATCATTTCATATATGTTAAATGTATGTAATTCTGTTAATTTTATTCCTGCTTATGGAGGAAAATCAAACTCATTATGGGTTTGGTTTTCCCCTAACTAATATGTTTTGGACCCAAAAGGGTACCATATTCACATTGAATATCTTATAGGTACCCAAGAAAGATCGTTGGATACTTGACAGTGGGTGTTCAAAGCATATGACTGGTCATGCCAATCTTCTATCCACCATCCAAAGCATCAATGGAGGAACAGTTACTTTTGGTGATAACAACAAAGGAAAAGTCATAGGAATCGGCATGGTTGGTAAAAATACTAATCCTACTATAGAAAATGTTTTGTTAGTTAGTGGACTAAAACATAATTTGTTAAGTATTAGTCAACTATGTGATAAAGGTTATAAAATTGTATTTGAAAAAGATGCTTGCTTAATTTATGATTCTTCTCTGCAAAACATTATTTTTCAAGGTTTTCGCAAAAATAACATTTATGAATTATGTTTGAATACAAATGAGTTTTCAAATGATTTTTGTTTAATAGCTTCTAATAATGATTCTTGGCTTTGGCATAGACGATTTGGTCACGTGAATATGAAAAATCTCTCTAAAATATCCAAGTATAACCTAGTTAAAGGACTGCCAAAACTATCATTTAAAAAGGATAAGTTATGTGATGCATGTCAACTAGGAAAACAAATCAAATCAACTTTTAAAACAAAAGAAGTAATCTCTACTAGTAGGCCACTTGAGTTAATTCATATGGATTTATTTGGCCCTACTAGAGTTGCTTCTTTAAAGAAAAGTAGATATATATTTGTTTTAGTAGATGATTTTTCACGATTCACTTGGACATTCTTTTTAAAACATAAAAATGATGCTTTTGATGAATTTGCAAATTTTTGTAAACGAATTCAAAATCAAAGATCTCTAACCATAGTCACTATTAGAAGTGATCATGGTGGAGAATTTGAAAATAAAACATTTACAGAATATTGCAACAAGAATGGTATAACACATTTATTTGCATTTCCTAGAGCTTCACCACAAAATGGAGTGGTTGAAAGGAAAAATAGGACTTTGCAAGAATGCGCACGTACCATGCTTGTTGAAAGTAATTTACCTAAGTATTTTTGGGCTGAAGCCGTTGCTACAGCTTGTTATGTTTTAAATAGGATTCTAATAAGACCTAAGCTAAAGAAGACTTGTTATGAGTTATTTTTTAACAAAATTCCCAAAGTCCCTTATTTTAAGACATTTGGTTGTAAGTGTTTTATTCTGAACACTAAAGATAATTTGGATAAATTTGATCCTAGATCTAATGAGGGTATCTTTATAGAATACTCAAATAGGAGTAAAGAATATAGAATTTTCAACAAGTTAACAATTACTATTGAAGAATCAATGCATGTTACATTAGATGAATCTCTGTCTTCATCAAATTTAATTAAAGATGATGAAACTGATTCATGCCCTTTAAATAAAGTAATTATATCTTTAGAACAAACTAGTCTCGCAGATAAGTCGACCGATAAGGACATCAAGTCGACTGATGTAAATCAGTCGACTGAGGAACTTGTCAAGTCGACTGATCCTATTATAATATCTCCAACTTTACCAAAATCATTTGTTGAAGTTAGAGATCATCCTCATGACTTAATAATTGGTGACATCTCCCATGGTATTCAGACATGATCACATATTAATATGATATCTCATACAGCCTTCTTGTCGGATTTTGAACCGAAAATTATACAAGAAGCATGTGAGAATGAATTTTGGATGAATGCAATGCAAGATGAGTTAAACCAATTCATAAGGAATGATGTATGGGATTTAGTTCCACGACCTCCTGATCATACTATTATTGGTACCAAATGGGTATTTAAAAATAAGTTAGATGAATCAGGACAAGTTGTTAGGAACAAAGCTAGACTAGTTGCTCAAGGATATAATCAAGAAGAAGGCATAGATTTTGATGAAACATATGCTCCTGTTGCTAGATTAGAATCAATTCATATTTTATTATCTTTTGCTTGTTTCATGAATTTTATACTTTATCAAATGGATGTTAAAAGTGCTTTTCTTAATGGGTTTATTAAAGAGAATGTTTATGTTAAACAACCACCAGGTTTTGAACATGAACAATTCCCAAACCATATTTTTAAATTGAAAAAGGCTTTATACGGTCTTAAACAAGCACCACGTGCTTGGTATGATCGCTTGAAAACTTTTCTTTTAGAAATAGGGTTTGAGATAGGTAAAGTAGATACTTCCTTGTTTATCAAGAGAATTAAGAATGATATTTTAATCATACAAATATATGTTGATGATATAATTTTTGGTTCTACTAATAATAATCTATGTCAAGAGTTTGCTAACACCATGAAAAACGAGTTTGAGATGAGTCACATGGGTGAACTCAATTACTTCCTTGGACTACAAATTAAACAGTCTTCAAATGGCATATTTATTAATCAAGGAAAATATGCAAAGGAAATACTCAAACGGTTTAACAAGGATAGTACAAGTAGTAAATCCACACCTATGGCTACTACTACTACCCTTGACAAAGATATATTATGTAAGAGTGTCGATCAGAAACTCTATCGAGGTATGATTGGTTCACTCTTATATATTACCGCAAGTAGACCAGATATTATGTTCAGTGTATGTTTGTGTGCTAGATATCAGTCTAGTCCTAAAGAGTCTCATTTAAAAGCAGTGAAACGAATTTTAAGATATATTAAAGGCACGTCTGATTATGGCTTATTTTATCCACGCACCGATAATTTCCAACTTTTGTCGTATAGTGATGCTGATTTTGCTGGTAGTAAAACTGATCGCAAGAGCACTAGTGGAACATGTCACTTTTTGGGACATTCCCTGGTTTCTTGGCGCAGTAAAAAGCAAAATTCAGTGTCCCTATCTACTACAGAAGCTGAATATATCGCTGCAAGTTTGGCATGTGCACAAATTCTGTGGATGAAACAAACCTTATTAGATTATGGTATTTCTTTTGAAAAACCTTCAATAATGTGTGATAATACCAGTGCAATTAATTTATCTAAAAATCCAGTTCAACATTCACGTACGAAACATATTGATATTCGACATCATTTTCTATGTGATCATGTTTTAAAAGGAGACATATCTTTAGACTTTATCTCTACTGATAAACAAGTAGCTGATATCTTTACAAAACCCCTTAAAGAAGACATTTTTATAACTTTAAGAAGAGAACTAGGGATATGTAATTTTCTTGATATTTGTTGAAAATATTTTTGTTAAGTTGATTGAGATTTCCCTAAATCGACTGTCCCGTATTCTCTATATATACTTATTTTTTCTCTCTGACCAGTCGACTGAAATTTCACCAGTCGACTGATCAGTTGTTATAAATACTTATTTTTCTCTCGACTAAGTCGACTGTCTCCTAAAACCAGTCGACTGTCGCGAGTCATTCTGTCTTCATCGTCGAATCATCACACAATTCTTGAGACAAATTGTTATCTTTTTACTCGCCCGTGACTCCTGTGTGAGCCGTTGATCTAATTCCTATTCAATCCCAGCCATCTGTTTTCTGTTAAAAACCCTCTCACAGCCCTAATTTTTCACTTTTACTTTTCCCCAATCTGAAACCCTAAGGAGAAGGAGATCGATCCGGAAGTCGACTGCCGAATCTGTTTTGGAGCTGCTGATTTCCGATTCCTTGCTGTTTGATTCCATTCTCTTTGTTGGTATAATCTTTTTAAATCTCACTTATCTTTGTTTGATTCCCTTAATGGCTCCGAAAAGATCTAAGAGATCCCATGTTGATGATAGTTCTTCATCAAAAGACTATTCTCAATATCTTAGGAGTTCTGAACTCTTAGACATTGCAATTTTTCCGGTCCTTAGAAAATCAACCCGACTATTACCTACAACTCATCTATCTTTTTTTTTTATACCAATATGAGAGTAGTTCAAACGGATGATGGAGAAATTGTTGTTTATTCTTCGGTCAAAAATAAGAAGATTAAACTCACATCCGAGAGAATTAATCTTATTATGGGTATTGATGATGAGGGACTTGATTTAGGAGAGATCATTTTAGATGATGCAACTATCCTATCAAAAATCTTTTTGCCAAATCATGGACCCCCCATGTATAGTAAATCTATCACACCTATTGCAAAACTAGTTGCAAGAATACTATCATATAATATTCTTCCCAAAACAGGGAGCTTTGATCAGTATTCTCTGGAATTGCAACAAGCAGTTTATGCAATTTTTGGTAGAATTAATATCAGTTGGGGTCGTGTCATTTTTTCGAGACTCCATAAGTCTAATACCCACTTTTTACCATTTGGTGGTCTCCTCACTCGTGTCTTCCTTGCTTATGATATTGATCTCGACTCCGAGACCAATGTTATTAAGCATTATGAGTGCTTCGATCGTGCCAGTTTAGCACGTATGAAGATTCTTGATCCTCCGTCTAGAACTTCCCCTAGGTCTCCTCCCCTCACTCAGGTTCCTCTAGCCACTTCTGCTAGACCATCTTCAGCCTCTAGTTCTTCTCGTCCTCGTACTGATTTTGATGATCCACGTAGTCTATATCATTGTGTTAACTATCTAATGGAACGTCAAGACACTCTTGATTCTCATATTAACTCCCTTGACTCCAAAATCTCCCATCTGACTCATCTTTTTACTACTCAATTTCCACCACCGTCTCAAGATGCTGCTGACGACACAGAAGATGAAGATTGATGATTTTTTAGTTTTATTTCCTATGTATTTTTTCTTTTTTATCTGCTGTTAAAATTTTGTAAGACTTCGTTATTTCTATAAAGCCATTCCTATTTTTATTACTTGTTATCTTATGTTTTTTGTTGATGACAAAGGGGGAGAAAAACCTCCCTGTTCGTATGATGTGTAAAAAAACCTCACCTGTTGGTATGATGTGTCAATTTTCTGTTCAGTCGACTGATCAACTTGGTAAGTCGACTGATAGAGACTTTTTTTTGCTGTTTTGTGATGATTTTTGTGTTCTGTTCTTTTCAAGAGGTTCTGTTAAGTAGATTGATTCTCTTTTTAAGTCGACCGATATCCTATGCATTATGTGCTTTTAATAGGGGGAGCATATCAATTCTATGCTTGTATTCTTTATGTTATTATTATCAGCTATTGTGTTGTCATCATCAAAAAGGGGGAGAATGTTGATTCTTGATTTTGATGATTACAACACACTGCAACATGTATCTATGCTATACCTTATAATTGCAGGTTGTATACACAAAGGCCTCATTACTATACAGCTGAACAAATGTACAAGCACATGCTCTGGATAAAGACAATGGCTTCAATCAAGACTCAAGTCAAGACCTATGCTTCAAGTGTCATATATTGTTATGTCTTGTAACCAAATGTAATATTTTATATTTCTTGAGTCTTAGTATGATGTAAAGCCTTGTCACACACACATACATTCACTCTTTTACAAATGTGTGTTTTTCAAACTTCAAAAAGGTCAAAACAAAATTGAAATAGTTTAGCTGTTGAGTACCAGTCGACCGATACCTATACCAGTCGACTGAGTCGGTACAAAACTGACTAAACTTATTCAAACTCTGATCAGTCGACTCATCATGGCAACCCAGTCGACTGTTCAAGTGCGTTTGACAGTTTTGTGTTTTTAAAATCGTTTTTCAAATTCAAATCTTTTTAGATCCGTTGGTTGACAGTTGAACAACTGATTCCCAACGTCCAGTGAATCTATCTCTATAAATAGAGATTAGAATCCACTGTTAAAAGGCCTAATACTCCAAGCATTTCTTTGAGATCTTAAGTGTTACATTTTTCAAGAGACAAAAGCTTTCAAATCACTAAGTCTTGGTTCTCCTTTTTCAGTCCAGTATAACATCTGATTTCGTTCTGGACTGAAGATAGAAGTCAACCTTATTTTTTAGCTACGTACTATATCACAAATCTCAAACAAGGCTATAGGTTGATTGTAAAACAAATTTATTGTTTTTCTTTTCCTCTCGGTTGGAAAGTAGGACTCTAGGGTGTAGAGTCAGTTGTGTCACTCTTGGTGGAAGAGTGGGTTGCTTTCTCTGGTTGAGAGAAAGGACTACGGGTTAGACGAGGTTGTTGTCTGAACGCCGTAGGGTATTCTTGTAAACTTTTTCAAGAATAGTGGAAATCTCAAGTGGGTTGCTTGAGGACTGGATGTAGGTCGGGAGGACTGAACCAGGATACATCGTGTGCACTCTGTGGTTGTATTTCTCTTACTTGCATTTATATTTTCTCAGTTTGAGTTGTTTCTGTGAAACCTGTCAGGACAGTCGACTGAGTACTTTATAAGTCGACTGGTCAGACTCGTATACTCAGATAGTTTTTCTGGTTGTTAAGTCGACTGTCTTAACTCTGAGTCGACTTCAAAGATTTGTTTGAATTACCTTTTCAGTCGACTAGTTCACTCTTTAAGTAAACTGTACAGAAGAAAAATCTGTATTCTGCAATTTAATTTTTATAAATACTATTCACCCCCCCTCTAGTGTTTGTTGTCTCGCCTACATGATCCAACATGGCTATGGCATCGAAGACTTGGTCACACGGCCATGGACAATCTCAACAAACTTGTAAGTAAAGAGCTTGTGAGAGGAATTCCCAAAATCAAATTCGAAAAAGACAAACCGTGTGAGTCATGCCAATTTTGTAAGCAAAACAAAAGTTCACACAAATCAAAGAAAATGGTATCAACTTCTAGACCCCTTGAACTCTTGCACATGGATCTTTTTGGTCCATCACGAACACGCAGTAATGGTGGTGCACGATATGTTTTTGTAATTGTTGATGATTATAGTAGATTTACTTGGGTTGCCTTTTTGCTACTAAAAGATGACACAGTATATGTATTTCAAAAATTCTGTCATAGAGTGGAAAATGAGAAAAGCCTCACCATTGTTTCTATTCGTATTGATCATGGTGGGAAATTTCAAAACGAACTCTTCATATCATTTTGTGACAAAAAATGATAAAACATGAGTTCGCATGTTGTCGCACTCCCCAACACAATGGGGTTTTTGAAAGGAAGAATCGATCTCTTCAAAAAAAGGCTCATACCATGCTTAGGTTGGGGAGAGGTTGTCAATACCTAAATTATTTTTGGCAGAGGTTGTCAATACCCCATGCTATACCATAAAGCAAGTAATCATTAAAAAATATCGTGAGAAAACTCCTTTTGAACTATATTAGGGCAAACTTTCCAACCTAAGCTACTTTCGTATCTTTGGATGCAAAGTATTCATTTTAAATACCCTTGATAATTTGGGGGAGTTTGATCGTAAAAGTGATGAAGGTATTTTCCGAAGATGTTCTCTTAGTAGCAAAGCATATCGTGTATTCAACAAAAAAAGATGCATAATTCATGAATCTATTGATGTTATTTTTTATGAAACTAATCCCTACTCCAAAAAAATATTACATGTTGTTGATGATGATGAGACAGGGATTCATGTTGAAAAGAAACAGGTTCCTATTGAAGAAGAACCACAAGAAAATGATCAAAATCAAGTGGTGCTTCAAGACAAAGATGAACCTCAAAACCAAATCAATGAGATTTCTACACAACAAATTGATGCCATGGAAGATGAAAATATACAACATCAAGGCTCCATAAGTGAGAGATGTCCCGCATGGAAAATCATATCTAGTCATCCACCATCTCTTATACGAAGTGATATGTCAAAAGGGGTAACTACTCGCACTCAAACTCAAAATTTTATGTGTTTTACCGCTTTCGTTTCCACATTTGAACCTAAGAATATTAAGGAGGCCTTGCAAGATAATGATTAGATCATTGCAATGCAAGAAGAACTTAATCAATTCGAACGGAATCAAGTATGGAGACTTGTTCCTCGACCTCACAATAGGACTATACTTGGCACTAAGTGGGTGTTTAGGAACAAGTTAGAGGAATCCAGTTCAATCACTAGGAATAAGGCCCGTCTTGTTGTACAAGGTTATAATCAACAAGAGGGTGTAGATTTTGATGAAACTTTTGCACCAGTTGCTAGGCTTGAAGCCATTCGTATTTTACTTGCTTTTACTGCATATATGGATTTTACTTTTTTTCAAATGAATGTTAAAAGTGCATTTTTAAATGGATTTATTTCAGAAGAAGATTATGTGGCATAACCACCGGGATTCACTTATCCCACACACCCAAACCATGTTTTTCGGCTTGATAAAGCTCTTTATGGTTTGAAGCAAGCCCCTCGTACTTGGTATGAACGGCTGAGTTCGTTTCTTCTTCACATAGGCTTTTTTAAAGGAAAAGTAGACACTACACTATTTATAAAGCATGTTTTTAAAGATATTTAATCGTTCAAATTTATGTTGATGATATTATATTTGGATCCACTAATAAAAATCTTTGCAAGGAGTTTTCAAAGCAAATGCAGGATGAGTTCGAAATGAGTATGATAGGAGAACTAACGTATTTCCTTGGACTTCAAATACAACAAAGAAAGAATGGCATATTCATAAACCAATGCAAGTATGCAAAAGAACTTGTCAAGAAGTTCGGACTTGAAAATGCTAATGCTTACAAAACTCCGATGGCCACTACCACTAAGCTATCCAAAGACGAATCTGGTAACAATGTTGATATTTCTACTTACAGAGGTATGATCGGTAGTTTACTTTATATTACTGCATCATGTCCTGATATTATATTTAGTGTCTGTTTATGTGCATGTTTTCAATCGTGTCCCAAAGAATCACATTTGGTTTCCGTTAAGCGTATCATTTGATATCTCAAAGGCACACCAAATACTGTTCTTTGGTACCCGAAAAAAAGAAATTTTTCCCTTGTAGGATACTCAGATGCAGATTATACAAGGAGCTTGACAGATAGAAAGAGCACTAGTGGTACATGTCACTTCTTAGGCGACTGCCTTGTCTCGTGGGCATCCAAGAAGCAAAATTGTGTTACTCTCTCTATTGCCGAAGCTGAGTATATTGCGGTAGGAGCCTGTTGTGCGCAGGTATTATGGATGAAACATACTCTCAAGGATTATAACGTATTCTTTGATCATATTCCAATAAAATGTGATAACACTAGAACCATTCATATGACCAAAAATTCTGACCAACACAGTCGCACGAAACACATTGATATTAGGTATCATTTCATTAAAGATCACTTTGAAAAGGGGGATATTTTACTTGAGTATATTTCTACTGAGTCGCAACTTGCTGATATTTTTACAAAACCTTTAGATGAAAAACGTTTTTATTTCTTGAGAGGAGCATTAAATGTTATTGATTTTTCTGCCTGAAAACTTTTTGTGTGGGTCAGTCGACTGTACGGTCGACCGGCTCAGTCTCGGTTTTTGATTAATTTTTGACTCGATTAACTTTTTCTTATTGCGGTCGACCGTACAATCGACCGGTTCGCCCTCTGTGGGTTCTGTTGGTTTTGCGGTCGACCGACATGCTTCTGGACATTTTTTGAACAACCACAGTGTGCGTTCGACCGGTTCTCTCTGTGTCATATATTGTCAGAATTTTATAAAATTAATGTTCCTCTCTCAAAATTTTGTTTTTTTTTTCTGTTGCTTTCATGTGTATTGGAGAGAATCTCGAATCTATGATATTATGAGAAGCTCTCACTGTATAGCAAAGAGTCTCGCTATCAACGGTATCATGTAAGAAGATTCTCTTCCATTTCTTTTACAAGATTGTATTCATTGTAATATCATAAAATGTTTTCTCGTTGGTGTTTTCATTGATGATTTGTTCTACAAACTTTCCAAGGCTTATTTTACTTATGTCACTTCTGTTTATCCCCTCTTGGTGTGTTCCAAAAAGGGGGAGAATTATTTTTTGAATGTTTTCAAAATGTTTTCTCCTTATTTCATAAGTTTTCAAATTATTTCATGAACAACTACGTATATTACTATCACTCCTCTCTTATATTTGTTCTTTAAGTTCTGTATTACAAGGAGCATTATATTAAGGGGGAGTACTCACTCACTTAAAAGTTTTATCTATATGAAAATCTGTATTACAGGATGTGCTAAATTCAGGGAGAGTATTTATATGTTGTGTTTTAAATTTTCAAACATTCATGCATGTTTTGTTCACACCAAAAGGGAGAGATTGTTGACTCTTAGTTTTGTGTGCACAAAACGTGCTCACTCATACTAATAAGTTTGAATTTAGTGTGCCAGATTTTCAGGATCAAACAACATCAAAAAGAGATCCAAGAGAGATCCACAAATATACAAACAAGGAAAGCAATAAAGAATAATGGCAAACACAAGCAAAAGAGGAAGATATTCAAAAAGAGTTCTTGATTAATTGGTCCACAAGGAAAAGAGGAAGACATCTAGACCTGTATTTTTTCTTCCATTTTTGTGAGATTATAATTGTATAAGATTGATTAAAGAGGGATTAGTTTATGGTAAGAAAATAGGGTGGATTCGGAATAAACAGCGCGATACCGGTCGACCGCACTTCGTGACCGGTCCACCACAACCTTGAGTTGTTTGAGGAGCAGTCGACCTTTCACCTCTCTACTTTACGTCAGAGAGCTGAACGATCGACCGCACCTATATGACGGTCGATCGCACTTTGCGTTGTGTATATTTTTGGAAAGTATCGTTTACATTTTTGGATCGATACACTTCCCCTTCTATTAATATTGACGAATCCACTGTGTACCGAATTACTTCTGAGAAAACTTCTGAACTAATCTTTCATTTAATCAATCCGAGTGTGAGCGTTTATTTGGTTGTATTCTTCAGTCAAGATCATTAACGGTCTTGAGTGTTCTTTTCATTTCTTTTCCACTTCGGTGAGATTGACGGGATTTGGATTAGAAGTCCTGTGGGTGTAATAGGTCTCTCGGCCTGAATTCGAGAATCAATGTACAAGGGTTTTTGAGTATAGTGGAACGCTTGTGGCGGAGAATTGCTGCAAGTAGGTGGTGTGGACGTAGACCTGGGGGTCGAACCACGTTATATCGCGACATCATCTGTGTTTGCTTTTCTTATCACTCTTGCATTTACTTTACTTTACTTTATTTTTTTTAATTTTGCACGATCACCCTATTCACCCCCCAAGGGTGATGAACAGAAAATACTTATTGTTGGGAATGGGGGTTACATCGAATCACGATCAGATCGATCCAATGGCTCAGATTGGAGTTTACAACGGGTCTATGCAAACATACCCGTTTGCAATGGAAGAAATCCCATGTATATATATTTATATATAAATAAAAGAAGTGATCCAATGATAAACATTTTTCCGTTAGAAAATGAGAAACATTCTTAAAGGCCGTTAGATCTAAGTACCCCTTAATCAATGGTTATAATTAAAACACAAATAACCAAGTTTTTTTATAGTCTTAGTTCAATTTAATCCTTCATAAACAAAAAAACCATGGGTTTAATTCTTCTCTCCCTCTCCCAAATTCGAAAGGCTTTCATCTCCCAAAATTCAATGCTCTCCATCCCCAAAATCATTGGTTTTTTTTCTCCATCTCCCAAATCAAATATGTTTCCTCCATCTCCCAAATAAAATCATTCAATTCTTCTCTCTCCCCCAAAATGTGATTTGATTTGGGAGATGGAGAGAACTGATTTGGTTTGGGAGATGGAGAAAAAAAATAAACCGATGATTTTGGGGATGGAGAACACTGACTTTTGGGAGGAAAGCCTTTTGATTCTGGGAGAGAGGGAAGAATTAAATCCATGTTTTTTTTTTTGAAAAGATTAAATTGAACCAAGACTATAAAAAAAATCAGGTTATTTGTGTTTTAATTATAACCATTGATTAAGGGGTACTTAGAATCTAACGATGGATAAGAATTTTTCTCATTTGCTCACGTAAAAATGTTTATCATTGGATCACTCATATATATATATATATATATATATATATATATATATATATATATATATATATATATATATATATATATAATAAATTACAAAGAAAGCTATCAACTGGCTCACAATCAATCCCCCCAAAATCAAAGGTCCATATCAAATCTCACAAAACATATTTTCCCTCCAAAATTACAAACCAAAAAATCAAAATTTTCCACCTAAAAAACTCATTACTTTATTACTATCTGTCTCTTTTCTCTTTACTTTTTCATATTTATCTCTTTCCCTCTCTCTCTCTATCTCTCTATCCCATTCTTTCTTTATTTACTTAGAAATTAGATTTTAAGATTTCGGTTTTGTAAAATTTCAGAACTTTTAATAGCAAATATCTCTTCAACAATTAAATTTCATTATTTTCCACACTTAAAGTTTTAAGAAGTTCGATTTTATATCCCATTTATAATAATTTTTCAACATATACTAATGGAAACATAGACTTTTATATATAACTAATTATTGTCATACTATTCAAACTTGAGCTACATAATTATTGTTTTACTGTTTACATGACTTTTCGTATTTTGTATCGTTCCGAAAACATGCCGTAGGCACGTGCCCACGGGCAAATCTAGTATATATATATATATATATATATATATATATATAAAGTGTAAAGGGATATAAGTTACTAGCTCATTTAGTAAATATGCAATTGATGAGATGACATGCATGTGACTAAGGGTGGCAATTGGTCTGAACCCGACCTGGGCCCGCCATGGTCCTACCCGATAATTAGCGAGCTTCGACTAATAATTTTTATTTCGGACTGGGCTCGGGCTCAATTTTTTTATGCACGAGAAAAATTCGGGCCAGACTCGGGCCCAAATGCTTAGGTCCGATGGGCCCGATTCAAATTTTTATATGTGCATGTGTATATTTTTGTATACATCATATATATTAATGTAAGTAAGTTGAAATCAGTGTTAATGTTTATAGATAGAGAAATTATGCCTTGTATATATAAAATTAAATTAAAATACACAAATTAGATGCTAATTACTCTAAAGTTTATACTATTCCTATTATTGTTCTTTTTTAATCATATATTATCCTTGATATTTTTATTTTGTGGGAAAGTTATATATTAAAACATGTACAAGTAATTAGGGCCTAGGCCCGAATATATTTTCGGGAGTAATTCGAGCCCGGGCTCGGGCCTAACTTTTAAAGCCGGAAGAAAAATCGGGTCGAGTTCGGGCCTATGTTTTCAACTTAGGGCTCAGGTCCGGGTCTATATGGGTCCGGCCCAAACCCGGCCCGTTGCCAGACCTACATGTGATACATAGACAACTAACAATTTCTAGAATTTTTAATCACATGCATGGAACATTATCAATTTCTCATATACTAAATGAGATAGTAGCTCATACCCGTTTTTCCCGTATATTAATAATCGAGAATTTTATGGTGCAAACGGGATTTTATGCTTTTACGAGATTTGGTTTAACTTCTGCCGCATTTTTTTCTATTTGGTGTAGGCATATATATTGATGGATTCATTAGAAATTTTTTATTCTTGATTGATTGTCAATGAATTGATTTTTAAGAATAACCTTAATTATAATAACAATTTTTTTTTACAACTTAGGATTTCAGTCGTTTTGTTGTGAAGTCGTGGCATGTCGTTAATAAATTTGGGATATATTGTTCTTTTCATTGCAAGTATAATTAATATTTGTGTTATAAATCTTTCCTTACTATTGAGTAATTTATACTTTATTTTTACCAAAACTAAATATTAGAATGTGCGAATTTTGTCATTCGAAAATTGTAATGCACACTGATATGCAAACTAGGAAGAGCACATGATGGTTATTGGGATGCTTTTTTCTTTAGGTAAAAGGTGGAATAACGCCACCCTATTTCATTAATAAGAAATTAATAAAACACCCCGATATACCGGGAGTGATACAAAAGAACAATGCATGAAATAAAGTACAGTACGGGAAATAAAACATAAACCCCCAACAAAACCCTGGGGGGTGGGTCTAATTCTCCATACATCAAACCCACAAAAGTACAAAAGTATAGTAGGCGAAATACAAATTAGCAGATACTGCAGCCTGGTGAGACTCTGATGAGTATCGATGGCGCCTCCCTCTCAGTCCAGAGTCAGCCCAAACTCTATCTCCTCGTCATCAAATTCCTCCACCTGGAAGACTCTGGCAATACTCCCTTTCGCTCCTGTGGCAGCAGCTGTAGCCCAAAAGGAAATAAGATGCATGATATGAGTAAGGTTACCAGAAATACTATTACATGAAGCATGAAAATAAAAATTATTTCTGTCTAGCCATAACACCCATGTAGTTGCCGCAATGGCAATGTACCACGCATCCTTCATTTCATGGCGAACCGATGCGAATTTGGGGCCAATCCACAAATCCTCATATTTGCTGGGGTAGTCACTTGTTCCTAGGGCTTGTAATACCTCTACCATAGTCGCTTTACTCCTTGAGCAGTGGATAAAAAGGTGATTTAAATTCTCCGTATGCATGTTGCAGAATCTACAGTCAGTCGCAATCTGGGGCTGTCTTTTGGCCAGGTTCTCTCTGGTGAGGATTGCATTATTGAGCACTAGCCAGAGGAAGACTCTGACTTTAAGTGGTTTTTTTGCCTTCCATAATACCTGTGCCCAACTAGGTCTGCATCCCCGAAAGTGAATTCGATGGTACAGGGATCTAACCGTGAAAACTCCCTTGGGTTCGAGTCCCCATCGCATCTGATCTGGGCCTTGGGCGCACCTCGTCCCAGTCCGTGTGATGTGTGTTTGCAATTCGAGCAGTTGCTGATGTAATCCTGGGGTAAGAGTTCCTCAGAACGTCAGCCTCCAATTTCCCCTCTTCCAAGCCTCAGCTACAGATATATTGGGTCGATTCGTTTTGTCATACAGCTCTGGAAAAATTTCCTTCAGTGTATGAGCACCACACCATTTGTCCTACCAAAATCTGGTGGACCGTTCATTACCAATAGTTGACGTAACTGCTGAGTTAAACGGTCCGCTTGCTTTGGTAATTCCTTTCCAGAATCGCGAAACTCTAGACCCTACTCGGAAGCCCAGACTTCTCGTACCTTTTCCCCGAAGCTACGTTTGAATGAAATCCTGCCATCCTTCCCCGCTATGGTGAAAAACCTTCCACCACCATTTTCCCTAAAGGGCAAGGTTCATATCTCTAAGGTCGATGATGCCTAGCCCTCCATGCTTCTTCTTCATGCAAACAATACTCCATTTGATCAGGTGGTAACCTTCCCTATTCGAATCTGCCCCTTGCTAAAGAAATCTTTTTCGGATTCGGTCAATTCTTTGGATAACCCACTTAGGAAGATCAAAAAATGACATGTAGTAAATGGGCAGATTAGACAATACTGAGTTAATGAGTACCACTCTACCTCCTAGTGAGAGCGATTTTCCTTTCCAGCCAGATAGCCTGTCCTCCACCCTGTCTATTATAAGCAGCCAGTCCGACTTAGTGAGCTTCTCTGGTCTGAGTGGGAGCCCTAAGTATTTGATTGGAAACTAATTCCTCATACAGTTTAGTATGGTGGCATGTTCCCACGCTTCTTCATCGGAGAGTGTAATGGGAATCAGTGCACTCTTGTGGAAATTAATCCTGAGACCTGACCAGGCTTCAAAATAATAAAGGGCCCCTTTAAAGCAGACTGTTTCTGATCTGGTCCCATTCCCAAAGAGTAGGGTGTCATCAGCATACTGGAGAATCGTGCACCCTTGATTAGAGTTGCTGCTGGCCACGGGTGTTATCCAACCTATTCTCCGACAATTTTCTAGCATTCCCCTTAGCACATCTGCAACAATAGTGAATAGAAGTGGGGATAACGGATCCCCTTGCCGGAGTCCCTTCTTGCAAGAGAATGACGGTCCTGGCCTCCCATTCACCGATATTGCCGTTTTACAAGTATGTAAACACTGTTTGATCCATCTTACCCATTTTTCCTCGAATCCTTTCCCTCTGAGAGCTTCCAGCAAAAACTCCCATTCGACAGAGTCGTATGCCTTCTCAAAATCTAGTTTTAGAGGAAGTTCTTAGAATTGCTCGTATGGCAGTGGTGGATAACTTGTTTAGCAGTGACCACACAATCTAGGATACATCTGCCCCTGATGAAGCCCGTCTGGGTTTTGCTAATTATACTATCCATTATACTTCCCAGGTGGATGGCCAGAACCTTTGTGATAATCTTCACCGAGCAATTTATGAGGCTAATCAGTCTAAAATCCGTCACGCGCTTAGACTCCTCCCGTTTGGGTATCAGGACAACTTCCCCAAAATTGAACATGCCCAATCTGAGATTGTTTTGAAAAAATTCCTCCATCAATGCCATAATATCCCCTTTAATTTCTTCCCAGAATACTTGGAAGAACATCATTGGAAAGCCGTCTGGCCCAGGTGACTTGTCTGCTCCCATTTGGTTGATGGCCTTTTTCACTTCCATTTCCAAAAAAGGTACTTCCAAAGTGGAAAATTTTTGCGCTGGATCGTTCTGGTATGCCTGCCAGTAATCCTCCCTCAATGGGATCCTGAAATCATTCTTTCTTTCAAAGAGGCCCTTGTAGTAATTTTAAAAGGTTGTGGAAATCACATTTTCGTCTTGCGATGTTCCCGTATCTGTCTGTTTTGATAGGACGAGATTGGATCTACGTCTTGCGCTTTCCACTCGGTGGAAGTAGGCCGTATTCGCGTCTCCCTCTTTAAGACACGAAATCCTTGACCTTTGTTGCCATTTGATCTCTTCCAACTTATACAGATTGGCAACATTTTTTCGGAGCTCTAATAGCCTGTTTCTTTCTTCTTGTGACAAGACTCTCGTCTCTTCCATCGTTTCTAGCCCATCAATTCCTTCCAGAAAGGAATCTTTTGTACTCCAGATGGTCGAGAATCTAGACCGATTTCATCTGCACAGCCGCTTTCTCAATCTGCGGAATATTTCACACCATCGGGATGCAGCGTCCCTGGTAGCAGTTGGGAGCGCCCAATTTTCCATCACCATGTGGTGAAATTCCTGAATTTCGAGCGAGGCCTTCTCAAATCTGAACTTCCGTGGCCTCTGAGCTCCGCATACCCCCAGACCGAGTAGGATCGGGGTATGATCTGACATGGGTCTAAGAATCGATCTAGCTGTAGCTAATGGAAATTTAGCTTCCCACTCCATCGATACTAGTATCCTGTCCAACTTGGCCATAACCGGAGCCACTTGCATATTAGACCATGTGAATAGTATGTCATTAATTGGGATATCGATCAGCTCTAGTTCCGTTATCACCCTGTTAAACTCTTCTCTGTGTCTGTTGCTGGAGCCCCTTCCCTTGTGCTCGAAAGCAAATCTGGTGATGTTGAAATCCCCCCAACAATCCAAGCTCCCGACCAACGATGTCGGATATTGACAAGCTCTTGCCAAAAGGCATTTTGATCTGTAGCCACATTCAGCTCGTAAACGATAGTCACCGTCTGCACCCAATCATCGGACCGTCGTTTCAGTCGTGTAGTCAGGAAGAACGTTCCACTGTATACCTCGGTGCAGGTAAGAATATCCAAGTTGAACCCAATAGCGATCCCTCCTGAGGCTCCTGCTGACGGGCGCAACACCCATTCCTTGATTCTATTACCCCCGATTCTTTTGAGTTTGAGCCCGTGCTGGAGTTTGGTCTCCTGCAGCCCTACCACTTCCGCCTTGGAATTGCTAATGACGTCCCTAACCATAGCTCTCTTCCTCCTATCCCCCAGCCCCCTAACATTCCAGAATAGTGTATTCATTGGGGGACTGTGTCAGGGGTGATCGTTGGTGTGGGTGTGGGGCCGGCTTCATCCTCGGGGATGTCTGTCAACCCGGCGCTATCTCCTAGAGCATTCTCATAACAAGTCTTAACCCTTTCAGTTTCCCAACCCCTAATTTTATTGAGTAGTAAAGCATTACGCTCTGTGTCACACACCTCTAACCGACATTTTTTAGCTAGGAAAAAAACTTCAGAGTCTGACATGAAATTTAATATAGTAGCTAAAAAATTTCTCGTCCCTCCGTTGTCGAATTTTGCAGCTTTGGCTGCCGCTGCTACTTAGAGATAGTCATCCAAGGACTCCACATGAGCCCTCTTGGGCGATCGCTGAACCCAACCATCCTGTGCGATGTTCCAGTACTATCTCCAGGTGCTGATTCTGGAAGTATGGACAAGACCATCTCTGGCGAGATCTCCCTCTGTGTGTTAGCGATGAACTCTAGATCCTCTGACTCCTCATCTGTGAATGAGAATTCTTCGTCTAGATTTAGCCGCCCTTCCAGGTCCTCATCACTATCTGTATTCTGAACTTCCCGTTGTAGAGTAGACTCTCTCATTGCGGACTCCTCATTGAGCCCACAGATTGGCGATTCAATAGTAATAGTGGTGCTTTCCGTTGCGGTCCCCTCGATGGGCCCGTTACCCGTCTGACATTGTGTCTGATTGTTTGAAATTGTAGATTTACTAGTCCCAGAGACAATAAAATGCATTTTAGACCCCTCTTTGGGCCCATTAACGCTTATAAATTGCACACAAATCGGCCCACAATTTGTCAGCCCATCTGAGGAACAAAGTAATGCTCCTCCGCGTTCCATTGTACTGTTGCTCTCGAAATTTGCGTTCACCGCTTGAGTTATTTGGTCGGTAATCTCACCCCTAATGCTAGCTGGCGATGAATGATTGGAGGGGGGGAGCGGTGGAGTCAGAAGGCATGGGTATCAAAGCATGCGGCATGATAAACGAAGGGATGGAATTTCCTTCTTCCTTCTGCACCAAGGCATTTCCTTCTTCTTCTCCGTTGTCTTCTTTACTATTTTTGACTTTCCACAAAAGCGTTGCTTTGCTACCCACTCCCTCAGCTTCAATCTCGTTCTCCTTAGTGTTCTTTTCTCTGTGGTTGAGCAGATCTTCGCTCGCCGCTTTCCCCAGAATGGCCTCTGCCACTTGTCGCTCTTGCTCCAAAGAAGCTCCTTTTTTCCTTTTCTGGTGAAAACCAGCGCTTGGTTACCGACTCTCTGGTTGAAAGTGTTCTTTCGCTTGTCTTCTTCCCCAGACTGGTGGTTTCCTTCTCTAACCCCAGTCTCGAAGCCTGCATGTTGTTGCAGAGTGGAGTTTTGCCATTTTTAGGGTCAGCATGCCCTGTCCCTCCCTTCTGAGCCACAGCGCGCTCCTCCTCTCTTGCATGCAGAGCTTGACCACCATTTTGCGCAAATCTTTTGACCCCTTTTGTGTGGTTGGTCTCTGTCCCTTCCAATTTTTTCTCTTGAGCAGCGTATCTTTCCAAATTAGGGAGGTTGGGCAGATCCACCATTCGATCTGATGAGTTGGAGGTTCATGAGAACTTTTGACCGTTGGATCTGACAGAGAGACCCCTGTATCGACCAGCTTTGTACGGAGAGGCTTTATTCGGCCCAAACCCTTCAGCCGGTGTACCTTAGCACTACTCCTGCCCCATTGCCGCCTTAATGAGCTTCCGGTGAGCCCTTTCCACTTCGTGGGAACCATCTATAGTCAGATCCTTTGTTGGCGAGACCACTGGCAGGTAGGATCTGTTGTCTCTAAGGGCTGATGTAGGCGAGAGGGAGGTGATGGCCGCCTGTTCCTTTTGTGCTTCTTTTCTCTTGTCTAGCACAAATCTGATTAGATAAGATTCTTCGAAGGAAAACACTTTGGCGAAGAGCATCATCAAAGAGATATTTGTGCTTCTGATGAGCATTCTCGCCGAGACTATCTCTGACTGTCGCACCGTCTTCTCATCTATCTCTACCACAGTTCTGAATTCCGCTACTATCTCTTGAAGAGCTTCTTTCTTCCAGAAGTGTAGGGGGAGGTTGTGAATCCAAATCCAGTATTTTTCTTCCTATGGGAGCTCTACTCCAAACGTCGGCGTCCAAGCGCTGAATTCGAGTTGGAAATGTCCAAACTCGACAGTCCCCAAACTAACAACTTCTGTGACCTTCTCCGGCGAAGGGAATGAGACTAGAAATTGCAAATGACACAACTTCTTTGCGACCCAACCACTATGGGCTCTCATAGGCCATTTTTCAGTAAGAGCTTGCATTACATGTATCTCTGAAGGCCTCCCTGCTCTGACTTTGGCAATAGCCCACCATTGCCGTAGCCACCGTTCTTCACTTTTGATAGTTTCCAGGCTCTTTGCCAATCGAATCACCGTGGGGTTGTCAGGGGACCTCCCCCGGCTCACTGGATGTTCTTCGTCGCTGTGAGTCTCCACCACATTGGTGCATACATAGGAGAGATGCCTGATAAATCTATTAATGTTCACATTTTGGAGCAATAATCTGAATGCAATTAGACAATTAAACTCTCTATCTTTGGTAATTTATTCTTCTTTTCCCTTTTCCATAGGAAACAGCCTAAAAGCAACTAAATGAAGCGGATTCAAGATTTACTCAAGACTAATCCATCACCATGAGGAGGATACACTGGAATGAAGAACCTTAATTTTGCACTTATTAGAAGCTCCTGAGTACAGTCGACTGAGTCCTTAACAACAGTCGACTGACCAGAGTGGGTTGAGTTTCCAAAGCTTCGCAGAACAGTCGACTGACTCATAGTCAACAGTCGACTGCTCTGACTGGTTTGAGTTTCCAAAAGTTCGCGGAACAGTCGACTGATTCTTAGCCAATAGTCGACTGAACTGGCATTCAACGGGAATTAGAGATAAGCACAGTTGAGATACACCCTCATCCAAATCCACAAAACAAATCAGAGTGAGCTATCAAAAACCAGGAAACAAATATTGTATAACTGAAAATAACAACTTCCCAAAATCAAGAGATCTGGTCTGGTAGTTAATGAAGAGGATTTGATTCAATCAATATCCGGTTGTTGAGGAGATTGAAATCTGGAGCTTGAGATCTGCAGAAGGGGGAAAAAGAAGCTATAAAAAGAGGATCGAAGAAGAGAGGGGAGGATAGAAGAAGAAAGGAGATCGAGAGAACGTAAGGGCAAAGGAGGGATCAAGTACTGCAACTCGGCATTGAGGGAGAGGAGAACAAGTCGACTTCAAGCTAATTGGTTTCAAGCTGATCATCTTACAAATCAGTGTTTCTTCTTCTCTCTTTAATCTTTGTTCTTTGCTAAATTCATTAGAGTCATGTATTCAAAACTGTTAGTCAATAAAAGTTGGATTATGTACAACTAAATTCATTTTGGGCAGAATGAAACCTTAGTCATGTAATAAATCTTCTTTTGCATTACTCCAATCACTTATTGATCAAACTTGGTAGTTCGTGATCCAATTTATAATATGCAGCCTTTGATGCTTGACATTCTTACTATTCAAGTGTTGTTAACTTAACGTAGTTGTTGATGAAAAGTCGACTGACTCCTTACGACGGTCAACTGGACGATGTTCTGGTTAACACAACCAAAGTTGAATTATCAAGTTTGCTTATTATAAAATTGAATTTGTTACAATAGTAGATTTAGATGATCGAATCTAGTGCTCATGAGAAGTAACACAAGAACCCATTTGGGTTCTGAGGTTTAATCAACTTGGAGGATCTAGATTTGATACCAACTTCTAGAGCTTTGAGTGTTTGTTAATTTCCACAGTTTCTATGCTTTCTTCAAGTGCAACTTAGTAGATATCATGCTAAAACACTTAGGGAGAGAAAGGAATTAGAGTAGATACCATGCCTAATTTCTTAGCCCAGGGAAATCTTTAATTTAAGAAGTAGATACCATGCTCTTAAATGAACAAACATGAGTGATCAGAGTAATGTAGGAGTTGATTGAATATTCTTGGCTATAGGTGGAAATCGAGCCCAACTAATTCAATAGATATTTTTTTTGTGACTCAAATCTCATTTCCTTTCAGGCATACATTTAGAAATGAAACTTAATAAAGGCAATCTGATTATTGATTAGTAAGTTAATAACTACAATCTCTGTGGGATCGACCCTTGCTTTTCACTACGCTTCTGTAAACGATTCGTACACTTATGAGGTTTTATAATCTGTGTTGACATTATCTATTCATTTAGATAACTGAGCAGTCAACAATGCCCCCACTTCATGCATTTGAGGCAACGTACTTCTTTGGTGCATTCACTCCTGTAGTGGCCTAGATCCCCGCAGTTGAAACACAAGGCCGGCTTACGCTTGCCCTTCCTCTACTTCTTATTGTGTTGGAGCTGATCGGCTTGAAGGTTAGTGGAACTAGCCTAACTGTTGTTTTTCTTCCCCCTAACCTGAACCCACTGCCTTTCCATTTCCTTACCTCCGGAGTTCCCTTCTACCGTAGTCCCATCCAGCGCAGCCCCTTCACAGGCTCGCTCGACGTGGGATTTAGGTGAATGGTGCTCCAGTGGTTTTGGAGTGGCGAGATGATAGGTGGTGGGATTGGGGGGGGTGGTCGAGGCAGTTTGTAGAATTTTGTGGAGCTCCCTGTGGTTGCTGCGGTGATGGGGAGGGTCATAACCCCTGGGGAGTTCATCATAGGGTTTATGTAGGCATTGTAGAGTGGACTGTTGAGGTTGATGATGTGATTGATAACTTGGTTTGGTGTTGGTGTTGGTAGGAGAGTGGTGTTGCCTGCATGCAACATTTCCATACTCTCTCAGAGAGTGTCCCCTGGATTGGTAGTGACGGTGCTCTGGGGGTGGGGTTTTCTTACGTCTATAATGGCCGATAGGAGGACCCCATTGTTCGGCCCTTCCCCTGTAAAACTCCTCATGTCGGCGTTGATGCCCATAGCCTCTGGCAGAGTCCTCTCCGAAGCGATGAAGATCGTAGTTCCTCCCCTCGCGACGTTGATGTGCACGATGGTGTGCACGCGTCGGGGAGCGAACATGTCTGAGCTCTTGACCCCCCTCCCTCATCGGGGTGTGGGATCAAATGTGAAGGGGCCAGCGGTGGGGCTGTTGGGATTGTCACTACCGCTGGGGAAGAGGGGGAGGTATGCATTGTGGAGCCGAGCGTGCGAAGTGTTGGTGGTAGTGGCTGTTGCTCGGGTGGTGAGAGAGTAGGGGTCGACTCTGACAGTGGTGGTGCTACTGGTGTTGGTGTCGGTGGGTGGCGGACCCTCTCATGGGGCCCGCACCCACTGAGTTCTAGTAGCGATAGCATGGTCGATAAGAAGCAGATAGGTCTTTGCTAAGAAGCGGTGGGGTTAGAAGAAGGAATCGAAAGTTGAGGGGAGTGATTTGGTGAGATTTGGGTTGAGAAGGAGTTCAGTAACAAAGATGTTGACAGAGGACGCCGGAGATGAGCCGAAGAGAGGAAGAAGAAGAAGAGGGGTTAGGTAGGAGCTCCATCATCTTGTCTACTAATTACAAATGTTTCATCAAGTTGTTTATGAAGGTGTAACCTTTCGATCGACTGCTTATTGGGATGCTTATTGGGATGTTAGTACATACTGTGCATGACATGGAGTTGGGGTTAGAACCCCGGCCCTTTCCAAAGGCCCGGGCTTTGATCCGGATAATGAGTCCAAACCTTGAGCAACAATTTGACACAATATAACATTATAAATTTATAAATACTTTAATACAACATATGTATAGAATATGTATCCTTTCCCGTTAAAGAATGCAAGATACACACAATTATACATACATGATCCATACTCATCAATTATCAAAGCATGTTATTTAATATATTTCTAACGAAAAATAGCATATACTTTTGATATAGTGGTAAAAGTATTATACACAAACATTAAAGCCTGGACCGGGACCAGTGCTTGAGTCCACATTTAGGCCTTCTCAAAACCAGGCCTTGGGCCGAGCTTTCCAAAGTTGGAGGCACATGCCCTGCTTGGTGCTTAGGGCGGCCCAACCAGTTCTACATTCCCAAGTATGCGGAAGTTGGCAAGTTGGCCATATCAAACAAATTTTACATTAGAGCATCCACATCAATAACTATTTGGGCATGCCATTTTCAAATTTGGCAACCCAAATGGCAAAATCTCTATACACCAACCTCTCATCTCAGTTGCCAAATTTGAAAATAATCATTTCTTTTGTCAAATTTGGCACATCATATAGCAATGTAAAATGTCCCATCACCAATTTTTTTATTTTTTTCTCTTTTCCCTCTAAATTTGAATAGCCAAATTAGGTTGTCAAAGTTCAAAATGACAACCCATGGGTGTAGAACAACATCTAATTTTTTAAAAAAGTTGTCCTTTAGATTGCCGAAATTCCAAATGATAACCCAAATTAGAGGTACATTGGTGTCGATGCTCTTACTATATAATGTACTTGTGAACATTCATCGTGGATTACGAAGCGCATAGGCAAGATGAAGTGAAGAGGTACTTCTTATGGAGAGGTACTTCAAAGCAGATGAAGGCATTTCCATTGATAAGCATGGCCTTAGCCTGGGTTTATAAATTACAATACAAAAATAAAGAAAAGTGGAGAAAGAAGAAAATAAGGAAATATATGGTAGATACATGGTTGATATAGCTAAAAATATAACTAAATCTGGACCGTTCAAGTCAGGTACGAATCTCGAATCTCTCAGAGGTAAGCTCTCAGGGGTAAAACAACAATTTCTGCTATAAATGGGTCTATAAATGGGAACTGGGTCTTTTTCAAGGCACAATAACCCAAAACGGATCTGCATTACTGGGTTATGATGGCAGCCCATTATAAATAAACTTAGATCCTTTAAAGAGTTGTTTAAATTCATAATTATCCCGAAGAGGCAGTTTAAAACCAAATCTCTTATCATGAAGGAATTTAAACCTTATTTTTATTCAAAAACACCAGGAGGTAGGGATAAATGATTATCTCGAAACTATCCCAATGCGACTATAAATACCCCCTACCCTGCCAAAAAGAGGTAATCAATATTTTTCTCCACAAAACCTCTCTCATATTCTTCTTGATTTCTGACTTGAGTGTTACAGGGTCTGTCGTAGGATCAATCCCGTTGTTTCAGACTTTTTACAGGTCATCGGAGGCGATCGTCACCACACGAATCAAATCCTACGATGCAAACGAGTCAGATCGTCAAGTCAATCGCAATCAAAGGCAGTCAACACCGTTGAAAGTCAAAAGATCAAATTATTGATTGTTCCTAAAAAGAATCCACATCATCTGATTGCTCTCACATCGAAAAAAGTTGCAACAGTTGGCGCCGTCTTTTGGATCAGTAAAGAAAATCCGACCAAACCTCATCGGTGAGAACAAGCTTCCAGCATGCCTCTTAAGGGGAAAGGGAAGGCGACGACCTCAAGCCAGCGAGCCAACCCTCTTCCACCACCTCCTCCGCTAGAGGAACTCCCTCCCTCCTTTCAATCACAGCAAGAGGATCCCCTCCTTCAGCTCGCCCTGCCTTCACTGGGAGAGGCCTCGCTGGGGGCTCTCGGCGAAGTCGCCCCGAACCATCCGCAAGGCCCGTTGTCGAAAACTGGAAATCAGTGTACACCACTACTCCTTCCTCACTCCATCAACCACAGCATGACCTCCGTCAAGTCATCGTAGATTGCTAGCAGGAGTCGGACCTTCGGACCCATCTCAATGAGAGAAATGCTCGTGAGGAAGTCTCCTGCCCCCATCAGAGGGGAAGCAGAAGAAGTCCCACTCCACATAAACAAAGGAGATCCCCCTCACCCAGGGGACGCGAAAGAAGTCCATCTCCTTATAGACGAAGAAAATCTCCTTCTCCCAGGGGGAGAAGGGGTCGTCGTTCCCCACAAGATCACAAAAGAACTCCTCCCCGAGAAAGAAGGCATCCAACTCCAACTAGCAAGATAGCTCCTAGGAAGGGAAGGAATGAAGAAAAGCCAGTCACTGGAGCCGAGTTTCAAGAGTTCAAGGATGAGATCCTCCAGGCCCTTAGCATAGTTCCACCTCAGACCCGACAACCTAGTCCTCACCGTCCATCTCCTTCACAATGTGAAGTGTCTCGCGGATCCACCGGATCTGATCAACATGAAGATGCTGTCCTCCGTCGTCTCCAAAAGATGAAAGACAGCCTAGCATTGCTGAAAGGGGAAGGAGTAAAAGAAGAAGAAAGATACCGTCTTGTCAGACCTCCATTCTCCAAAAATATTATTGAAGCTCTCATCCCTACCAAAATCAAGGTCCCAACATTCGAGCCGTACAATGGAGAGACCGACCCGGTAGACCACATCGAGAGTTGTAAAACTCTCATGATGATCCACCAAACATCTGACTCCCTCCTGTGCAAAAACTTTTCGGCAACCTTAAAAGGCTCGACACGAGAATGGTTCTCTCGCCTTTCCCCATGCTCCATTTTTCCCTTGACCAACTTGTAGAACTCTTCCTCACACACTTCGACACTAGCCGCAAGTTGGAATAGACCAGCGCTTCCCTGCCATACCTCAGGCAAAGAGATGGAGAGTCCCTCCAATGCTTCACAGCAGAGTCCAGATCAATCCCCTCACTCGACTTTGCAGTGGCAATGGTAGCGTTCAGATACAATGTCAAGCATGACGACCTTAAAACTTCCCTCGTCAAAAAACCTTCTTGAGAATTCTCTGACCTCCTTCACAGAGTTGAGAAGCACATCCGAGTTAAAGAGGCAATCCACCCCAAGAGCAGAAGATGCCTTCATCCGGGAACAAACGGAAAGGCACTAAAGAAGATGAGCCCTGAAAACCTTAGATGGACACATCTGGTCAGTGCAGCCCCCTTCCCATGCCTCATTTTGAAAAGTACACCCCACTAAATGCAAACATGTACGCCATTCATATAGAGGTTGACAAGGATGGGATCATTTGACCTCCCCCCAAGATGAATGCCTCAAGCAAAAGACGGGATAAAACAAAGTGGTGTGCCTTCCCAAGGATCATGGTCACCTTACGGATGAGTGTCGAGCCCTTAAAGATGAAGTATAAGCGTTGCTCCGACGAGGATACCTCGCCAAGGTAAACGACCCCGGACCTCCTCCTTTGAGGGGACCCAAATAACAGGCAGAGAGGCCAACTGAGTCCCAGGGATTAGGGCGATCGGTGATATTTCATGCAATCCATGGAGGACCTATGTGGGGAGCCTCTAGCTCATTTAGGAAGGCCTTTGTTCGAGAGGTAAATTCCGTACACAACATCCCTTCCCCGAGAGGTTCAGGAGTTAGCATCACCTTCTCAGATCGAGACTTGGTAGGCATCCGAACTCATCACTGCGATGCACTCGTGATCAGCATGTGTATGGTGAACCAGGAAGTGCACCGAGTCCTGGTTGATAAGGGCAGTTCGGTCAACATCCTATTTTTGAATGTGTTTGAGGGCTGCAAAGTTAAGCGGGATTGTCTCAAGCCCGTCGAATACACCCACCACGGATTTTCAGGAGCCTCCGTGATGATCGCGGGAATTGTAACCCTCAATGTTACTCTATGGAAAGCTCCGACTGATCGCACAGAAGTGTTATACTTTATGGTGGTTGACATGAAGTCTACCTACAATGCTATCTTTGGCCGCTCAGGGTTAGTGGCCCTCCAAGCGGTTGCATCAGCATACCACCTAAAAATAAAATTCCCTAGAGCTGCAGGAATGGGGGGAAGCCAAGGGAAGTCAGGAGGCCACTCAGACCTGCTACACAGCTACCATGGGGGGCTTGGTTCTTCCCCTCGATGCCTTCGAACTCCCCCTTGATATGGGACAAGCTAGCTCTGAACCTGTGGATGAACTGGTAGAAATCCTTTTCTCCGAAGAGGATAAAGGTAAGTGTTTTCAGGTGAGCAAAACACTCCACTGCCGAGTGAAGGAGCAACCCATCTTCTGCATCCGGGAGAATCGAGACATGTTAGCTTGGACCGCCCAGGATATGCTGGGTATTGCCAAAGATTTGATTGTACATCGCTTAAGTGTGGATCCGGAAGCCAAGCCTGTCCACCAGAAGCACCGCAAATTTGTGCCCGAAAGGCAGCAGGCCATCAAAGAAGAGGTTAAGAAGCTCTTCGCAGCTTGATTCATCCAGGAAGTTAGTTACCCTGAGTGGCTAATAAACATTGTAATGGTCAAGAAGGCCAATGGTAAGTGGATAATCTGCATAGACTTCACTGACCTCAGCAAAGCATGTCCAAAAGATCCCTTCCCTCTCCCGAGCATAAACGCTTTGATAGATGCCACCTCAGGCCATGAATTATTAAGCTTAATGGACGCCTTATCAGAATATAATCAGATCTGTATGGTCCGGCCAGACATCTGAAGACGTCCTTCATTTCCAATCAGGAGCTCTATTGCTACCGAGTCATGCCCTTTGGGTTAAAGAATACTGGGGCCACATATCAATGCTTGGTGAACCAAGTCTTAAGAGAGCAGACTGGCCAAAACATGGAAGTATACATGGACGATATGCTCATAAAAAGCCTCAGGAAAGAAGACCATGTCGCCGACCTTCAATAAGCATTCATTTTACTCCGGATCAACATTATGAGGCCGAACCCTTCGAAATGTGACTTCGGGGTCTCCTCGGGAAAGTTCTTGGGATTTATGGTGAGTCGGAGAGGAATTGAAACCAACCATGAAAAGATCAAAGCTATCATCGATATGTCTCCCCTAGCTACGATTAAGGATGTCCACAAGCTTACCTGTCGCCTGGCCGCCATTGGGCGTTTCCTCTCCAAGTCAGGCGAGAAATGCCTACCTTTCTTTAAACCTCTCCGAGGAGCGAAGAATTTCGAGTAGGGGGAAGAACAGCAAGCAGCCTTTGAAAGCCTTAAAAAATATCTCACCAATCCTCCACTTTTAAGTAAACCCACACCGGGAGAAATCCTCTACCTCTACCTAGTCACCTCGGATCAAACTCTCAGTGTTGTGTTAGTAAGAGAAGAAGAACGAGTGCAAAGGCCGATCTACTATGTAAGCAAGGTGCTCCATGATGCGAAGTTTCGGTACACAAAGATGGAAAAGATGGCATATGCTCTAGTAACGGCCGCCTCAAAACTCAGACCCTACTTTCAAGCACACTCCATATGGGTCCTCACTGATCAACCACTCAAACAAGTTCTTTACAAGCCTGAAAGCTCCGGAAGGCTCATCAAATGGTCTATTAAGCTGAGCCAACATGCCATCACCTATCGCCCGAGAACCGCAATCAACGCCCAAGTCATGGCCGAACTCATCGTCCAAAGCACGATCCCTGATCCTCCCGAGGAAGAAGACAACCCCCTACTTTGGAATGACTACGTGGATGGGCCCTCTTACCTCGAAGGGAGCAGAGTAGGGGTTATCTTAATCGGTCCTGATGAGTTTTTCCTCCAATACTCTTTGCGCCTCAGTTTCTCAGCTTCGAACAACAAGGGCCAAGTATGAAGCCATGATCGTCGGTCTCCTCCTAGAAAAAAAAGGTAAGGGCACGAAGAGTCTAAGTATTCAATGACTCCCAATTGGTGGTAAACTAGATCCGAGGAAAATATAAGGCGAGAGATGACCGAATGATCAGGTACTTGGCGTGTGTAAAGAAAATCATGTTCACTTTCCAAGAAGCTGAGGTCACTCGCATCCCGTGAGAAGAAAATAGGCAAGTAGATGCCCTCTCTAAGCTCGTCTCCTCAGCATTCGACGGACTCGACCACACTATACTGATCGAGGTCCTCCTGAAACCAAGCATCGAAGAAGAAGCAACAGTCGAACTCATGCATATCACCCCTCAAACACCTGAAGACTATTGGATAAAACCTCTAGTCACTTCCTCGACAAAGAGATCCTCCCGGCGGATATCAAAGAATCAAGAAAGATTCGGGTAAGGGCTGAAAGGTACGTACTCGTAGAAGAGGTTCTCTACAAGCGCTCCTACTCTCAGGTAAATGGTTGACCATACCTTCGGTGCCTCTCACCCAAAGAAGCTGACTAAGCCCTGCAAGACGTTCACAAAGGATAGGCGACAACCATACGGGCACAAGGTCCCTTGCACGGAAGATCCTTAACAATGGGTACTACTGGCCTATTCTCCTGAGTTATGCTCAAGCTTATGTCCGTCATTGCCCCTCATGTCAGAGACACTCTTTCGTATAGCGAATTCCCTAAGCCCACCTTAGCTCCATGTCAAGCCCTATCCCATTCGCAATGTGGGTGATGGATCTACTTGGGTCGTTCCCTTCTACCACTGGACAACGAACCTTCTTGGTGATCACTATCGATACTTTACAAAATGGATGGAAGCTGAACTACTAGAAACAATCACCAAGCATCGAATCCAATAGATCTTTTGGAAGAACATAGTTTGCCACTTTGGATCCCTCGCATTTTAGTTACTGATAATGGGACTCAGTTTGCTGGTAAAAGGTTCTGCCAGTTCTGCAATGACTTAGGTATTAAGCAACGTTTCTCTTCTGTATCACACCCTCAGACCAATGGCCAAGACGAGAGTGCTAATCAGCAAATCTTGTATGGTCTAAAAAAGAGACTTGGTGAAGCCGCCTAGGGACAATGGGTTGAAGAACTTCCGAGTGTACTATGGTCTTATAGGACCACCAAAAGAACCCCCACGGGCGAGTTCCCATTCAACCTTACATTCGGCACAGAAGCTCTTATCTCTTTAGAAGACGGAATACCTTCTCCTCGCTTCCTCTCATTCAACCAAGAATGTAACTAGAACGACATTCAAGATAATCTTGACATTCTCAAAGAAGTCCGAGAGAAATCCATCATATGGAGCAACATCTACCAGTATAAGGTAGAGAGATTCTATAACAAGAAGGTGCACCCGGCCAACATTCAAGAAGGGGACATTGTCATTCGAAAGCTCAAAATATCCGTCCCCGAGAAGAAGGGAGAGCTCGCCCCTAATTGGGAATGACCCTACAAAGTCTCACAAGTTGTCTGCCCAAGAACTTACCGACTTGAAGACTTCGGGGGGGAGAAGATATCGAGGACTTGGAATGCCGAACATCTCATGAAATACAAAGAGAGCGCTTAACACCCTCGCTCAGTAGATAGCATCAAACCATGTAATAAAGGCCGACAATTATAACAGTTACAACATTTAATAAAGGAAAGCATTAAAGCAGTCACTTAATTTTATTTTTCAATAAAGTTTTAGTATTTTCCTTCACATAATTATTGTGTAAGTCCATTGGGTACAAACAATGAGTTAGACACATGGTTCACCCCTGAGTCACACCATCCCGTCACAAAGCTCTCCAACGGACAAGAGCAAAGTCCACTCATGGTTCATAGAGTCGTGCTAGCCACATTCTCCCGAACAAGTGTGCGAGGTTCAGCTTGCCATTCGAAGTGCCCCAAAAACTAGTTGTCACCCTGTTCGGAGTCAATTCACAGTTTTTAGGGCCACTTTAGCTACTTGCTCCTAAGCAAATATGTGGGGTTTGGCTCTCCGTTAGAATGCTCCCGAAATAACCCCATACAACTGTGGAGTCCATTCAGAGTTCATAGAGCCATCATAGCCACATGCTTCCAAGCCAGTGTGTGGGGATCGGTTCACCATTCGAGTGCTCCCAAAACTCGTTGTCACCCTGTTCGGAGTCCACTCACGGTTCAGAGGGCAATTCTAGCCACTTTGCTCCTAAGCAAATGTGTGAAGTTATGCTTACCATTCGAATACTCCTGAAAAAACTTTAGATAAGTGTGGAGTCCATTCCTGGGTCATAGAGCCACCATTGTCGCATGCTTCCGTGCAAGTGTGCACGGATCGGTTCGCCATTCAAGTGCTCCCAAAACTCATCGTCACCTTGTTCGTGGTCCACTCACGGTTCACAAAGCCACTCTAGCCGCATGCCCCAAAAGCAAGTGTGCGGGTTATGGCTCGTCATTCGAGTGCTCCTGAAACAACCCGTGGTTCATACACTAAAACACTCCAACGGAAAATTGCGGGATCCATTTGGGATTCATACAGTCGCACAAGCATACTTACTCCCGAGCAAGTGTGTGGAGAATATCTCGCTGTACGAGTTCCCTTTAAACCAAGTTAAAATCAACAAAACAAAATTCTCAAGTGACGATTCTCAACCACTTGGAAAAATTTTATTTCACAAAAATTATTTGGATACAAGTGTTGTAAAAGAACAAGTCTCTATAAGAGTTACAAAATCTCACTCAGTGTCCTTTCAACTCTTCCGTGGTAGTAGGACATTCCCCTTCAGAGACACACGTGGTTTACGGCTTCTCACTAGAAAGTCAGCACTATCCCTTCCCCTCGAACCACCTGCAGCAACATCTAAACCTACGATCGGGTCGCACCATCGGGGTCTATTGCTCGTTCCGCCTCACCAACTGATGCCCCACAAGGGCTAGACAAGCCATCCACACCACTCTGAGCATCACCAGGATTCCGCGGGGCCTCAGGCAAGTGCAAAGACAGTTCGTGGAAGGACCTCCCCTGTGGAATGCTCTTCACGAGAGCAAGAAGTGCTCCTAATGTTGCCTCCTTCAAGGAGTCTCTTCAAACGCTAGTTCTCGGTCTCTAGTTCAACAAGTCTCTCTTTCAGAAAGTTGTCCTTCACTCTAAATTTCAAACGAGGCACACCACTTGCTTTGGTCCCCTGCGAAAATTCAAAAATAGTTCTCCTGAGAAGGCCTGCTTCTAAACTCTTTACGAGCACTACGTTCTTCAGCTCATTTCTCTTGGCTGTGACCGCAAACAAACAGCGACGAATGACTTTAAGCTTCGAAGACTTCCCAACAACTGCTACACCAGGAGAGGGATCTGGTAACCCCTATTTTCCTAAAAACGTGTTTTTGTTTATTTTCTGTATTTAAAATTTTTGTAAATTATTTTTTCGCTTTCAAATTCTTTGTCAAATAGCATTGTTGGATCTTCTATTAAAATTGATTTTTCGATCGATAACTTTATTGTAACTATTTTCTATGAATCATATATTGTAATACACATCTTATTTTTGTTATTATTACTATGATTTATGTTATTATTAGTACTATTGTTATTATTAGTACTATTATTGTTTTTATCACTTTTCTTATTATTATTATTGTTAGTATTATTATTTTTACTATTATTTTTAATACCGTTATTATTATTGTTGTTGTTATTATTATTATTATTATTATTATTATTATTATTATTATTATTATTATTATTATTATTATTATTATTATTATTATTATTAATATTTCTATAAAATTTTAATTGTATATTTTTATTAGTTATTGTATTTTCCTAATACCCAAAACCCAATTTTTTATTTTATTCCATTTCTTTTTTAAAACCCAACTACCCTATAACCTATACCCTGTTATAAAAACCCATTAACAAATCCTAACTACCCATATACCCATTATCAGATCATTACCAAACCCATTGCACCCATTAATACACCTAAACCCATTTAACTACCTAATCTACCCTGTTTAATTACTTAACCATGCCCATTCTAAATCCCCTACACCCCAGACCCATTAAGCATGGACCCGATACCCATTTACCCTATTCCTACCCTGCCGTCATCACCCTAACCCTTGCTTTTGAACCCATATATATACCTTTCTCTCCTCCCCCTATTCTCATCCCGCAGCCGCTCTCCATCTCCCTTGTCCCCTCATCCTCGGCTGACGTAGCAGCAAGCAGCGCATCGTCGCCTGGCTTCCCGACTTCCTTCGTTCCTGCTCGTCCTACCACCGATCACTGCTCCGCCCTACACAGCCGCACGCCACCTGTGCACGCGACGCCAACGAAGCAACCTGAGCGTTGTCCCACAAGAGTCACGAGCAGCAACTAGCGCCGTCTCCTCTTCCCCCTGGTCGCCGTCACCCCACAACAGCCTAGCCGTGACAGCGCAGCACCCGGTTATCCCCATCCTCGATTGCTCAGCCGACAGCCCCGCCGTGCCAGTCATCATCCCCATCTCCCTTGTGCTGCCTCCTCCTGAGCACCACGACAACAGCACTGCAGCCAGTCGGCCTTGCCGGCGTTGCCCTGTGCACTGCGCCTGCACCTCCGATGCTTTCCCTCCTGCCGTATTTCGCCGAGGCTACTGCAGACTGCCGCAGCAAGCAGCCCTAGCGCCAGCCCTTCCGTCGCTTGGGTTGTGGTTGCCCATACTGTTCGGGTTGCATTTGGTCTTGCTGTTGCTTTTGTTGTTGTGTTCATGGTGTGCACTTGCGTCTCCGTGCAAGTGCTTTGGAGAGTTCGTTCTTGTAGTGTTTGGTTCTCATTCGTGTTCGTGCCTCGGGAATCCATTCCCGTTATTCTTGCTTGTTGGGTTCGTCATTTCGTCGTCTCGTAGGTTAGTAACTTGTATTCTTTCTTTGTATAATATAATTACTAAATACCGTCTGTAGTGTAGTTGGGTTCTAGAGATAATTTGTGTGTGAAACCCCTTGTTGATATTGTCTCTATAGTGATGATATGACCATAGTTGCCTCACGACATACATGACATTATATAACCTAGGATTGACCCATCTTGTTGCATATATGTGTGTTGTTCATGTGTTATCTTGTGCTCGTTCGTATTATTTGTGGTAGACATGTTGTAGACTTGTGAAATACCCTATACCATGTTGTTTGGACATCTAGTATACTCTATTTCGTATTTGGTTGTGTTTTGGATGAGTTTCGGATAAACTAGTGGATTTTGGTTCACATGAGATATTGTCAGTTTCCCTATTTTGATCAGTATGTTAGACCATATTAAGTCAGTATTTGAGAATATTTTGTGGACATGATTTTTAGAGAATTCTGTCTATTTTCTAACTCTTTTGACGGATCTCAGTTTCGATTTACGGTTTGTGAGCTATGTCTATTACTATAGTAGTGTCGAAAGATTTCCATATTTTGTTTTCTGTGAATTCTGAAGAGTAATTTATTTTTATTCTGGTGTTAAAATTATTATTTTGATATGAAATTTTGGTCAGTATTTCTAGACTTGATTGGGGTTTACCTAGAATTTTGGTGGATTTATTTGAGGAGTTCTACAAACCTTTTCATGCTTGCAAACAAAGATTTTACATGCAGAATTTTACTACTGTTCAGTAAAGAACCTGATTTTCGACCAATTCTACTTGCTGTCTCTAAAATATTTCTGAATATGAAAGTTATCCTACTATATCTATTTTATCACCCTTTTTGTGAATTTGGATTTCAATTTATGGTTTGTGAGATATTGTTGTTTCGTACTGCAGTGTTTACAATTCCAGATTTACAAAACTATCGCATCTTGATGTTTTCTGATTTTTATTGACTAAACTATTTATATTAGAAAATTATGATACTTTATATTTTGTTACTAAACTTATTGGGGAATACCCTAAATTTTTCGTGGATTTAATTAATGAGTTTTCATGCTGTTTTCCTGACTTTGAATACAAGTTTCTGATTTCTGGCTGAACACGTTTTATGGATTCAAATATGTTCTGAGACTTGTTTTTATGAAATACAATATGACTTATATATGTTCGCTGGATTCGGCCGGGAGTCTATTTTCTAGATATTCTCACCGATCCGGATTTGCATTTCTTTGGTAGCGATAATCTCAGTTTTGGTACAGCAACATCTTGCTGTCCAGAATTTGTATTTTGCTATGTTTAAATATTTGCATGTTGTTTCTTGTATTTTGTGATTTAGAACATGTTCCTTGCATCATATAAGCTCTTTATACATCCTTGTCCTGTCCCGATTTTGTTCTCGTTATCTCATGATCATGTGTATTTTGTAATAAAAAGTAACAAGCTGAGATTAAGGGAAAGATCTAGTAGTGGACAATATAGAAAAGTGTACTTGGAAGGGGGTCCATATTTTCTACATTTGGAATTTGGTACATGATTTGGATTATTTAGAATTTGGTATATAATTGGTTAATTTGGAATTTGGTATATGATTTGGTTAATTTAGAATTTGGTATATGATTTGGATTACTTGTCATTGAGTACACGGCCTTATAGAGTCCCCTACGATATGTAAGGAAAACTTGTTTGAATGTAGCAATCATGTGATAAAAATCCTGAGCACATGAAGTGCTACCTAGATAGTTATAATATAAGACTTGACATACATGATACCTGTTACATGATTACCTGTACATAGGGATGGTAACTGGGCCGGGTCAACTGGTGACCCACCCATGACCTGGCCCACCAACCCGGCCCGTTAAATTGCTTCGCGGGTTCGGGTCGAACCCGGTGAACAGTACCGGGTCAACCCGGGTCTCAATTTTTTGCGAATCGAATTCGCGAAACCCGACCCACGAACCCGGCCCAACCCATGAATTTGACCCGCCAACCCGCGGGTCAACCCGCGGGTTTCGACCCGTTCGACCGGTGATGGGTCGACCGTTGACCCGCGGGTCGAACGGTCGAAAATCACACCGTTGCTGCTTGCGTTGCGCTCTGTCTGGGACAGAGCCGTTGTAAACGGCTCTTTGAGCCGTTTGGTTTTTTATTTTTTTATTTTTTGTTTTTTCCCACTTATTTAGCCTATAAATATCCCCCAAAAATCTCATAAAAAATCACACCTCACTCTCTTACTCTCTCTACTATTATACATCATTTGTAAAGAATTTTTGAACAATTGTAGTATTCATCAAACAAGTGTACAAGGAGGCATATACACGATCAAATTTCGGTCGTATCGGAAACAAAATTCAACGTCTTCAACGTCTTCAACTCTCCTCAACCCTAGTCAAATCTACTTCAACCTCTTCTCAACTCTTCAATTGCGGAATCGGCAAAGCGCTCCTCCATCTTTTCTATTCTATTCTTATTTTAACGTTTTTTTTACATACGCGTATTCCACGATGAATGGTATCAAAATATCTTTATCTCTCTCGTTAATTTTTTTTTGCGTTGTAGTTAAAATTATTGTTCGTTTTTTTGAACTTCTCTATCTCAACCCTCTTGTTTTTTAGATTTTTTTTTGTATAATTCACCGCTCCCACACTGTATATCTTTTTTACATACTTTACTTTAGCACATTACTACATTATGTCTAGCGCACGCGGTAGCGGTCGTAGCGGACAAGATTCCTCCTCCTCTTCACGTAGGCCACCAATTGTCCCAACTAGTGAGCCCGCCCAAGATTACATTGATCCTACTATGGAACAATGGGGTACACACGACATGGATGTTGTAGGTGACATACAATTAGAAGAAGAAGAAGAACAACAACAACCCGAAACCACACAACCCCGTAGTAGTAGGAAAAGTAGAGGAGAAACTAGCGATTGGCATAAGTTTTATGATTATATCCCGGACGAACATACTCCGGGTATAGGTTTGAAAGTGTGTAAAATATGTAGTAAAACATAAAAATTCAAGAGGGGTGACGGCACCGGTACAATTAGTAGGCACATACAACATAATCATAAAGAACTTCTTGATCAAATACAAGGCCAACAAAAAATCAACCCTAGGACCGGTCAAGTAGATAGCCACCCTTATGATCCCGAACTTGTTCGTCGGGAAATGGCCCGATTAGTCATTAAGGAAGAGTTGCCATTTTCCTATCCCGAGAGTAGGAACTTGGAAAATTTTAATCAAACGGCCTTAAACCCTCATTTTAAAAGAATTCCGAGAAATACTTGCAAATCAGATTATTTTAAAATGTATGTGGAAATGAAGGACGCGTTGATTGCAATTTTATGGAGTTTAACTTGTAGGGTTAGTTTAACTTCGGATTGTTGGACGGGTGTCAACAATATTCCAACGATGGGAATAACCTGTCATTGGATCGACAATGATTGGATTCTTCAAAAAAGAATCATATCACTTACGGTGTTGCCGTATCCCCATAGTGGCGCTGAAATAGCAAACCGTATTATAGAAATCTGTGATGTTCTTCATATTCGCGATAAAATTATGGCTATTAGTTTTGATAATCCATCTAACAACAATGTAGCAATTACTACTTTAAAATCTGTATTAAACCCTCCATCTGACAATATTTTTCATGTTAGATGTGCATGTCATATTATAAATTTATGTGTTCAAGATGCATTAAGAATAGCTGATCCATATATACATAAAATTAGAAATTATGTACATTTCATTGCATTAAGTCCAAGCATTTTACAAGAATGGAAAGCTTGGTGTAGGGTTAGAAATGTTACTTTTAGAAAATTTCCAAAGGATGTTAGACACCGATGGAATTCTACTTTTGATTTACTAAATGTTGTCACCGATTATAAAGCAGTTGTAAATGATTTTTGTATCGCAAAAAATATGCACAATTTTGAAATGACTCCCACCGATTGGTTTTTTGCCGAATCTTTGTTGAAATTTTTAGAACTTTTTAAAACCGCAACTTTAAAATTTTCAAAAACATATGAATCTACTTCTAGTAGCATTTTTATTGAATTAGTTAGCATGATGCAAATATTTAACGAAATGTTAAATGATCCCTATATTAGTGACATTGTAATACCTGCATTTCAAAAAAATTTGAAGTATTATTTTCCTCCTCCTATGTTGATTTGTGTTGCTACTGTTATGGATCCCCATATCAAATTAGAAGGTACGAAGAATTTGATAGAAATGTTTTTTGGATATTTAGAGAACAATGTAGAATTAACAACTGATTGCGCTACTTTTTAGTTCAGTTTGAATCTACGTTAAATAACTTGTATGATTATTATGATAGACGTTTTGCTTCTAGTAGTACAACTTCTGTAGTTAGTTCTTCTTCTGGTACTTCTAAAGGTAAGGATAAAAGTAGAATTGGTGATAGAACATTTAGTTTACTTGAACAAATTCAATCTAAAAAACCTAGGACTAATCAACCAAATGAATTAAATTGGTATAACCAACAGGATACTGAGCCTACTCTTTCTCCACTAGATATTTTACAATGGTGGAAAGAACATGAACACACTTTTAGTATTCTGTCAATTATGGCTAAAGATTTACTAACTCCTCCTGTCTCTACAGTTGCTTCTGAGAGTGCATTTTCTACAAGTGGCAGGGTTCTATCTGATTACAGGAATCGGTTGAAGCCCGAGGCATTATAGATGCTCGTTTGCACAGAAGACTGGCTGAAGGCTGAAGATAGGACGCAAGGGAAAGCACTATCAAGTTCCACAAGTGGGAGCAACTCGCCCGAACAACAACAACAACAATAGCTCTGTTGTTATGTCAAATTAGAAAACTTGTACTCAATTAAAATTGTATATAAGAAATATGTTATTGTATAAAACTTATTTGTGAATTGAATTCTTCATTTCGTTATAAATTGTTAAAATTGTATAACTTAAATTCATATGAATAATATTTCAAAATTTGTTGTCAATTTCACTCTTTCAATCTTATTATTATTATTATGATTTTTATTGTTTATTCGTATTATTACTTACTTAGTATTATAATTATAATTATTATTTTAATTTAATCTACCAAAAAAAAAAAAAATTATTGAACGTGCCAACCCGCGGGTCGACCCGGCCCAACCCGGGTTGAACCCTAAAGGGTTCACGGGTTGGGCGGGCCACCCAAACAAAAAAAACAACCCGGCCCGACCCGGTCCGTATAATTCTACATGCCAACCCTTACGAGTTGGGCCCAGACCGGCCCACTCGACCCGTTCGCCACCCCTGTACATGCTACCGACACCTGTTACCTGTTTTTCTGCTCGCATTATACTTGATACTCGTTACCTGATACCTGTTTCCAAGATACTTGTTCACTTGACACTTGATACATGACACTTACACTTGTTCATCTTACCATGCTAGTTATATTTTATTATCATGCCTATACCATGCTATGTTTGTTCTGTTGTTATTTTATATTTGTTATTTATCCAATGTACTTGTATCCTGCACTATAAGCGGCCCGTAACTTGCATTGATGGGAGTTTGTTTTCTTTTTCCTCTTTCTGCAATTTAGTAAATTGCAGATTTTGGAGATCAGTTGCTAGATGGAATAGCCGAGATGAGATATTAGTGCTGGATTTTGCTTTTATTATATTCTTGTTGCTTATTTTGAACAATTGTATTTTGTACTTGGATTATTTGTATTTGGGTAATGTGTCCCAGGATATTTGACTTGTTTAGATCTGGTTTATTTGAGATTAATATATTTTAGTTTCAAGTAAATTTCTATTGGTATATTTGATTCGATTATGCATATGTGGTTGATTCTTTTGCTTCCGACTCTGATTATTCCTGTGAAATGTTGTAAAGATTCCGAACAACTTATGGATGATAAAAATCATTCGCTGGGCTTAGTCACATATCCGTATTCCGTATTCTCTTTTGGGAAGCAGGGCGTGACAAATCTACCACACCAATCGTTGGTACTTCTTGGAGAATCACATCATTACGCCTCGCCTTGATATCCCTGCGAGTCAAGACCCTTCTCAAGTAGCCAAGCTCCGCCTCCGCTTTGGAAAGCCTATCTTGTGAACAAGAGAGCCCCAACTCCGTCACCTGAAGGTTGGAACGGAGGCGGACTACTTCGCGATCTCAAAAATCTTGTGCATTGTACACAACAGCCTGTTGACAAAAGAGAATAATAGATTACTCTAACAAAGAAAACCAAGTCACAGGATGTAAAAAAACTGAAGAAGAACCAAACATTACACGAGATAAGAATGACTAAAAGAAGTTTCATTGCAATGTAAACATACAATAAAGCGGTGGCCAGTACACTATTAGGCATCAATACAAGAGAAAAAAAACCAAAAATAAAAATACAACTAGATATGAGAGGAGTCAAGGGTCTACATCGGTCGACTGAACAACGGAAGGAGCAAACTCGTGACCGCTCCCCTCAACCGCCTCCAGAACAACTACTAAAGCGGATTTAGGGTCCGCTACAACAATATCATCCTACTCCCCCTCTTCCTCCTCTTCCTCATCTACCTCCTTACCCTCATCCTTAGTAACGGGATCATACAGGAAGTATCCCGAGCGATCGAACCCTGGGACGTGCATTTTGACGTGCCGAAGAGCCCTGGCGTACGACTGCTCCATGTTCGAGGCCAGGTGTTTCTCGACTTTAGGTCTCGTCTCCTTCATCGCATCCTCCTTCTCCTTCACAACCTTCTCCTTCTCCTCAGCTACGAGAGCCATCCCTCGATCCGCCCTTGCCTTTTCATAGGCAGCCTGATCGTTGGTCTTCGCCAAGATCGACTCCAGCCAGGCAATTTGCGATGTCTGGGACTCTGATAAGCACACCTCCTCCAATGCCTTAGTTGTCTTCGCCCGCTCAGCTCGGTCCCAGTCACTCGCCACCTTCAGCTCCTTCTCTTGCTCCGCAACCCACTTCAACAGGTTGCTGAAGTGACAAGTGATCTACAAGAGTAAAAACATTCAAAGTTACAAAGGGAAAACCGACTCTAGTAATTCATAGAAAGATAAGTGCCAAGACAAACTAAGTGAGATCTTACCGCCATGTTGGCGCTGGCTATATTCAGGGCGTCGTCACCCACTGACCCCGCATCCATAGCCGCTCTATCCATCGGAGTCGGGAGGTGATGAACTCCTTGCATGCAGCTAGCGGAGTCCCTGAGGAACCCATCGTGTTTCATTACACGCCAATAGGGACAAAGAGCTTATTGTGCTCCTCCGTAAGAATCGCGTGCGCCATCGCGGTGAGGGGTGGAACTTCCAATGCAAGTGTAAGCCCTATTTTCAGTTTTCATGTATTTTGTATTCTTTTGATTATTGTAATTGAATTCTTTTATTATGGAGTATTTTGCTTTTCTTGGTCTTTCTTTATTCTCTCTTGATCAATCTATGCTCTTTGGCTTGATTCTGTTCTTTTGTGGATGTTTCTCTTTCTATTTTGAATTTGATTTGTTCTCCATTGTGTTCGTCTCGTCTCATTGCCCTTGTTTGTCTCTTTTTGGAGCCAGAACCGAAACCCAGAACCCACAAAATCTTAACCTAAACCCTAATTTCCTGATCCCTATAAATACCTGCATTAATTAAACCTAATTAGTTCCAACTCTCTCTATTTCTCTCTCATCGCCGCACTCTCTCTCTCCCCGTAACTACCATCTCTCTTTCTACTTTTCCCAAACCCAAACCCACCGTCATCAACCCTCGACCCCCGTCCGTTCTCCGACCATCATCCATCCCCGTCATCACCACCGTATCCGTCTCCGTCTCCTCTACAACCCCATCACCGTCGCTCGTCTTCCCCCGTCCTCACCATCCCCATTTGAGACCCCATTGCCGAAGTTTTGCCGTCGCCATTTCATCATCCCCGTCACCCCATTCCCTCTCTGTGCTCCACCATCGTCTTTGCTGTTCGTTGCCATTCCACTGAGGTCCTTGTGCATCGCCGTCGAGTCCCCAGGATCGCCGTGAGCGTCGTCTCTATTTTCGATTGAAGAACAGGGCGTTCGTTGCCGGAGTGTCGTCGCCACCGTCGTTGCCTGACCGTGGTGCCGTCGCCTCCGCAGTGCTCGCACCACTGTGCCACAGCCGTCACAGTCGCCGTTCGTCGCGCCGCTCTCTCACTCTCCTTCCGCTGTCGAGAGGAAGAAGATGCGCTGTAAGTGGTCGAAGTTGTTGTCCGCTGTTTTGCCGCACCCGATCCACTCTTTGCTGTTCGCTGTTTGAGTCAGATCCGGTATGGAGTCATGTTCTGATTGGCCAAGTTTTGCTATTCCGTGTTCTGCCGCACTCGATCTGGTTTTGGTGTTCTGTGTTTTGGGACCAGATCCAGTGTGTAGCTGAGGATTTGATTGGCTGGAATTGGTGTTTCATATTCTGTGTGCACTAGATCCGTACATGGTGTCCCGCATTCTGTCCTGATCCAGTGTGTGGGATTTCTCTTGGATCTTGCTATTGCGGTTAATTCTTTGTGCAGTTTTTAGGAGATTTTGCCCGAGATTTTGATCCCGTTATTCTATTATTTTTATTAATTTCTGCAATAATAGGCAAGTTACTTGTTGAACCCCTTTCTTTATTTGTGTTCAAGATTAATTGATCTCATGCAAGTAGATCTGTCATTTTTGTTATCAAAAATTTGTTTTGACAATTCCGTTAAGATTATCTAGGGTTTACACGAGCTAACCCGACATACTCTTAACTTCGTGCTATCTCCTTGATCTAAACCCAGTCCCCTATGTTTCATGCATATGCACAATTAAAATAACTAGACTTGTACTTAGAATTGCTTGATAAAATGGACATGAATGTACTGATCTGATTTTAATTGATGAATTGACACCATGACCATGATAAATGCACCATGAACCTTAGAAATTGCATGTTGACACATAGGATTCACTTGATTACAAATTTGCATGCTTTATATGAACATATGATTTATTTAAATTGCCAATTCATGTTTAGACATTAGCTGGACTGCTGTATATTTCATTTTGAAATAGACATATTCTGAAGGAACTTACTAAATGAAAAATGTAGCCCTTGATGTCTTGATAATTTTTTCCATACTCTGGATTTAAATTCCAACTTGCCATCTGTTAGTTATCATCACTTTAATGCCGCTGTGTCAGTAATTTCAGACTCAGATTTTCATGCATTTTTTTGCTGTTGTTTATTTTATTTGACTATGCTAATAGTACAAGAAAAATCTGAAATAATTTAGACTGGACATAGACATGTAAGGTATAACCCAGAATTTTTGTAGATTTTAATAATGAATTCTCTGACTCGAAACAATTAGTTGAACATAACCAACTACATGTTGTCTAGACATTAGAACAGAATTTTCACCTTAGTTCCCATATCTTTTATATACCTTAATTATACTCACTGGAACCGTGTGGAAGTCTATTTTCCAGATCTTCCGGCGGATTCAGTTTTGCTAAATTGTAGTGCCCGCAATCCATGATTTAGTACAGCAAGGTCATGCTGTCCTGATTTTGGATAATGTGTTTATTTGATGTGTTTGATCCATGCCTTGTCTGTAATGCTTAGAACTGGTCGCACATAGTAATGAACAACATTGACACCCTCTTGCATGCTCTCATAGGATGAAATAAAATGATAACAAGCCAGGGTTATATGGGATGACTTGGTAGTGAACAATCAAAGACTGTACTTGGTCGGGCCCTACTATATGACTGTACTGTATGGCCATAAACACTGCTCAAGAAACACTGACACTGAACATGATACCCTAATTTTTGGGCCCAGATACATAAACCGTGAATTCACCATCAGTCTAAAGCGTTCAGTATGTTGTGCGGAATCTGTAGTATGGAATGTAATAGCACGTTCACTAGATAGACTAATAAAATACTTAATAACCTGCATTTTCTGCTTGATACTGATATCACTCATTACATGCGTGATTTACTGTACACCTTTGATATTTTTCCTGCTCTTTGTTTTGTTTCTTGTCTTTGACCATGTCCTTATTCTTGATATCCATGTTTTCCTTTACTCGTTGTTTTCTCTACTTGCCGCCCACGACTTGCTCTAAGGGCAACCTTTTATTTCTTCTTAGACTAGGACTTTACAGGTGTTGTAGAAACTATCCCTGAAGGTATTGGTGAGCAACGTTTCTAGAGATGGATCCAGTTTCCGCTGCATAATTTTTCTTGTTGTTAATTATTTCTTGAACATTATGAACCTGTATTGTTTGGGCTCTATGACCAGTAGTTTTGTTTTGATCCCGGATGTTGGATAGTTATACTGTTGGTTTATTTCATTATTATTGGAATTCATCTTGTTTCATGTGATTATATTTTCCTGTGTGGTTGTATCTTGTTGGTTTATTGCTGAGTTAGCTTGGTACATCTTACAAATGGTGTTTACATCATTCGCTGGGCCTACGTTACGTGCTCGTGTTCCCGTATCCTGGGAAGAGGGCCGTGACCGGATTTTTAGTGGTATTAGAGCCCCAGGTTGAGTAATATATCAATCAAACATGACTATCTTTACGAGGGTTAGCTTTGATTGGTATATTAGTCGAGCTTGGCTGTAACCAGGATTCCTCTGTGAGTACACACCACGGTAATCACATGAATGCATGTATAATAACCAACATATGATCTGGGTACTGACCATCTTTAATCGTATTTTAGGCTATGGCTTGTGGGAATTCTTCTTCTCGCTCGGATCAGCAGCCGGACAACGCTGCTATTCTCAGACGATCCAGCAGATGATGGCTCTTTAGCAGGAGCACAATGAGCTGATGAGAGCCACTTTGGCAGCCAATGGGAATGCCGCTGGACCTCCACCTGGTGCTCTTCCACCTAGGCCTGGTACGGTAGCGGATTTCATGAGGTTGCACCTGGAAAAGTTTTTGGGTACTGAGTCTCCGTTAGAAGCCGAGCAATGGCTTATCCGGATGGAGCAACTACTGGTTGCTGCTCGTGTTGCTGAGGCAGATCGTGTGGATGTGGTTCGCATCTAGCTGGTGGATCTCGCTCATATCTAGTGGCGGGTTGAATCTGAGAGGATGCCGCGACCCATTGAGTGGGCCACTTTCTCTGAGAGCTTCATAGGGAAGTTCTTTGCCAGTGTCACCAAGGCAGAGATGGAGCGACAATTTGTTTCCCTAACTCAGGTCAGCTAGATAATGTTTTTAATTGTCATTTATTGTTGCCTACTTCACTTGTGACGATATTAATTTGAACATTATCTTAATCAGGGAACCCGTTCCGTGGACGAGTATGCTGCAGAGTTTACTCAGCTCAGTCACTTCGCGCCTACCCTCGTTGCCACTGATGAGGCTTGGGCTAGTCGTTTTCTGTCGGGCTTGAGTTTTTCCCTCCAGGACCATTTGGTTGCTCTTCGGCTTTATGCTTACTCCGATGTTTTGGATGCAGCTCGGATCCAAGAGCAGACTCTAAGCAGATCCAGTGTTCCTCAGAGGACAGTTTCGCACCCCGTTGCACCTTGACCTTCCGGAGGACCTATTCGGAGGTCAGTTCTGCCCCCTCCCATGAGAGCACAGCCGTACGCACCTGTTGTTTCGCGGAATGTTGAGACTTGTGGCTTTTGTAATAAGACTGGGTATTCACAGCGAGACTGCAGGAGGGCCAACCGGTAGTGTTTAGTGTGTGGGAGCAGTTAGCACATGGTATGTGATTTTCCGAGTAGCAGAGGTTCTGTGTTGGTTACTGGTGCTACTCAGCTAGGAGCGCCGACGCGTGGTCAGAGCAGGATGTTTCTTCCTCTGCAGAGGCAAGTCTTCGATCAGAGGCGTGTGGCTCCTAAAGGTGTTCAGGTTGGTGGTCGTGGTCAGGCTTGTAACCTGATAGCTGAGGAAGCGGCAGATGCTGTTGGAGTGGTTGTAGGTTATCACAGTAGTTGTACTTTCTTTTCTTCCTTTCAGTTTTCTGCATGTCATTGTTATTATTTTTATTATTTCCTCCTTTGTACAATTATCGTGTATATATCCTGCTAGCACCTTAATCTTTGTTTGATCTTCTTCTAGGTGTGATTATAGTCTTCTCCCTCCCTGCTCATGTGTTTTTGATTCGGGTGCTACCCATTCTTTCATTTCTGCTCGTTTTGTTGATCTGCATGGTTTGGCTTGCGATGCTATGCCCGCAGCTTGGGACATCACTGCTGGAGGAGGTGTCAGTGTTTGTTCTCAGGTTTGCAAGCAGAGTCCGTTGCAGATTGATGGTGTGGTTTTTGTGGTTGATCTGATTGTGATTCCCAACTCCGGTTTCGATGTCATTCTGGGCATGGACTGGTTGGGTGTTTCCTGTGCCGTGATTGATTTCCGGAAGAAGAAGGTGACTTTCAGGCCTTCTAGACAGCCAGAGTTTGTTTTCCATGTGGGTGAGACACCGTTAGGGCGTGTCAAGAACTCGTTCGATTCCGGAGTTGTTTCCCTTGCATCGCTGGGTTCTGATAGGGTTGTTGCACCCTTGGTTGTACGGGACTTCCTTGATGTGTTTTCCGAGGAGTTGCCCGGTTTGCTGCCAGTCCGAGATGTGGAGTTTTGTATCGATGTTTTGCCTGGTACGACCCCTATTTCCAGGAGTCCGTATCGTATGGTGCCGATTGAGTTGGCAGAGATGGAGGTTCAGGTTTAGGAGCTGCTTGAAAAGGGTTTTGTCAGACCTAGTGTTTCGCCGTGGAGCCCCAGTTCTGTTTGTCAGTAAGAAAGATGGAAGCCATAGGCTTTGCATGGACTATAGGGAGTTGAACAAAGTTACCATCAAGAATCGGTATCCATTGCCGAGGATCGACGATTTGTTCGCCAACTGGGTGGTGCTTCAGTATTCTCGAAGTTGGATTTGCATTCTGGGTACCATCAAGTCAGGGTGAAGTCAGAGGTTATTCCAAAGACGGCTTTTCGAACGAGATATGGGCATTACGAGTTCTTGGTGATGCCTTTCGGAGTCACTAATGCACCGGCAGTGTTCATGAATTTGATGAACTGTGTGTTTTCGCCGTTCTTGGATCAGCTCATCATGGTTTTCATCGACGACATACTAGTGTACTCGCGAAACATGGCAGATCATGCTAAGCATTTGAAGGTGGTTCTGCAAACTTTGAGGGAGAACCAGCTATATGGGAAGCTTGATAAGTACGAGTTCTTGTTGGATCAGGTTGCTTTTCTTGGTCACATTATCTCCGGTGCTGGTGTTTCGGTGGATCCGTCGAAGATTTCTGCGGTCAAGGATTGGCCTATTCCGAAGTCTGTTTCTGAGGTGCGGAGTTTTCTTGGGTTGGCTGGTTACTATCGGAAGTTTGTTTAGAATTTCTCCAAGATTGCTGGACCCTTGACCAGTTTGACCAGGAAGGAGCAGAAGTTTGTCTGGGATGAAGCTTGTGATGAAGCTTTTGCCGAGTTGAAGCGTCGGTTGACGTCAGCGCCAATGCTGACTATACCCGATAGTTCAGGTGGTTTTGTGATCTTTTGCGATGCTTTGGGAAGAGTTCTGGGAGCAGTGCTGATGCAGCGAGGCAGAGTTGTCGCTTATGCTTTGAAGCAGTTGAGACCTCACGAGAAGAACTATCCTACGCATGATCTGGAGCTAGCTACTATGATCTGTGCCTTGAAGTTGTGGAGGAACTATTTGCTTGGGGATAGAGTTGAAATTTTCACAGATCACAAGAGCCTCAAGTATGTGTTCACGCAGAAGGAGCTAAACATGAGGAGCCTTCTACGTACCGCTATGTTCACGCAGATGCTTATGGCCTCCAATTTGCAGTACCGCTATGTTCCTCACTCAACAGAAGGAGCTTGTGGAGGACATAAGGAGGCTTGAGTTGGATGTGTTGCTTCCCGAATCAGATCGGCAGCTTATGTTGTTGTAGTTGTAGTCGTCCTTGGTAGAGCATATCAAGGCAGCTCAAGGGAGTGATCAGCAATTGTAGGAGTTTCAGAGCAAGGTTGAGTTTGGTTCGCGGTCTAATTTTGTTGTCCATGCTGATGGGTCACTTCGGTTTGGCTCTAGGTTGTGTGTACCTAAAGGAGATGTCAGGCAGAAGCTACTTGAGGAAGCTTACCGGTCCTCGTATTCTATACATCCTGGTGGTACCAAGATGTATAGGGACTTGAAACAGCATTTCTGGTGGCATGGTATGAAGCGGGATGTGGCTCGATTCGTCGCCCAGTGCCTAATCTGTCAGTAGGTGAAGGCAGAGCATCAGAGGACCGCATGACTTTTGCAACCCCTTCCTATCCCTGAATGGAAGCAGGAGAATATCACGATGGACTTTGTGACAGCTTTGCCGAGGAGCCTTAAAGGTCATAACACTATCTGGGTGATAGTGGATAGGCTGACGAAGTGTGCTCACTTCATTCCTTTCCGTGTAGGTCAGTCTACGGAGAGTTTGGCCGAGCAGTACATTCAGGAGATTGTTCGTCTGCATGGAGTTTATGGTAGCATCGTATCGGATCGGGATACGAGGTTTAGATCTCAGTTCTGGGAGAGTTTGCGGAGGAGCTTGGTACCAAGCTGAGCTACAGTACAGCGTTCCATTCTCAGACGGATGGGCAGTTAGAAAGGATAATTCAGATCCTAGATGATATGTTAAGAACCTGCGTTCTTCAGTTTGGAGGTTCGTGGGAGGATCATCTTCACTTGGCCGAGTTGTCTTATAATAATAGCTATAAGGCGAGTCTCAAGGCTGCTCCATTCGAAGCTTTATATGGGCACAAGTGTAGATCGCCAGTCTGTTGGGATGATATCGGCGAGCGGAAACTTTTAGGCCCTGAGTTGATCACGAAGACAGTTGAGGCCATGGCTCAGATTCGCAAGCATTTGCAGGCCACTCAGGATAGGCAGAAGAGGTGGGCTGATTGTCGTCGGAGACCTCTAGAGTTTGAGGCAGGCGAGCATGTGTTCCTCAAGGTGTCGCCTTGGAAAGGTGTTATCCGTTTCGATGGTGGAGGCAAGTTGAGTCCTCGATTCATCGGTCTATTCGACATTGTGGAACATGTGGGCAAGGTAGCTTACAGGCTCGCGTTACCGCCAGCTTTAGCAGGTGTCCATGATGTATTCCATGTTTCTCAGCTCAGGAAATACATCAAAGATGACAGTCATATGGTTGAATACTCAGACTTGTCTGTGAGGCCGGATTTGTCCTGTGAAATTCGACCCGTCTCTATCTTAGACCGTCGAGAGAAGGTGCTAAAGAATAGAGTTATCAAGTTGGTCTGAGTTTCTTGGGATACTCGCTCGTCAAGGGAGTTCACTTGGGAGTTAGAGGAAGAGATTCGGGAGAGGTTTCCTCATTTGTTTGAGTAGTGGTTGTTTTGCTTGTTTTGCATTGTTTTGTTTGTCTGTTTCAGGGTTTGCCCTATGCACCACTTGTATGAATTTCGAGGACGAAATTCTTCTTGTAAGGTGGGTAGGATTTGTAAGCCCTATTTTCAGTTTTCATGTATTTTGTATTCTTTTGATTATTGTAATTGAATTCTTTTATTATGGAGTGTTTTGCTTTTCTTGGTCTTTCTTTATTCTCTCTTGATCAATCTATGCTCTTTGGCTTGATTCTATTCTTTTCTGGATGTTGCCCTTTCTATTTTGAATTTGATTTATTCTCCATTGTGTTCGTCTCGTCTCATTGCTCTTGTTTGTCACTTTTTGGAGTCAGAACCGAAACCCAGATCCCACAAAATCTTAACCTAAATCCTAATTTCCTGATCCCTATAAATACCCACATTAATTAACCCTAATTAATTCCAACTCTCTCTCTCTCTCTCACCGCCGCACTCTCTCTCTCTCTCCCCGTAACTACTATCTCTCTCTGTTTTTCTCAAACCCAAACCCACCGTCATCAACCCTCGACCCCCGTCCGTTCTCCGACCATCATCCATCCCCGTCATCACCACCGTCTCCGTATCCGTCTCCTCTACAACCCCATCACCATCGCTCGTCTTCCCCCTGATGGAACTTCTATGATTCCCAGGACTACGGATTGGTGTGCATATCGATCATAAAAGATTAACAGATTAAATACGTGATATAACCCTTTATAGCGGAATCTAGGGTTCACGAATTATACCTGGGATGAGAAGAAGACGATAGTTTCTAGCAACCTCGAGCTGTCAGCGACCCCAAGATCTTCTGCACGTATTCCTTCCTCGGGTTGGACGTTGTGTGGGCGACGATCTCCAAACCTTTCTTCTCCTTAGCTGGCCTATCTTTCTGTCCTTACGTGAATCACGAATTTAGAGAAAAAATCTTATATCTCAGATGATCAATGATGGCCAGAGAATATAGGATATATATAAGGCTACGGCAGGGACCATGAGGAGAAATTAGGGTTAGGTCTCCTAACGAATCTGGGTATCCCGTGTTCAGCCCGAACACACAACCGAGGCCCATTAACAATAGCTCGGTCCACTAAAGAGCTATTGTTGCACTACCTTCCTAATCCCAAATTATATTTATGGGCTCCTTTTATTATATGCTCGTTCAGCTCCCCATATTAAGATATCGAATGTCCGTCGATAAAATTAAGTGACTGACAACTATATTGATCAACATCTTTTATCCTTAAGTAGTACCACTCAACTTTATTTGTCATGTCGGATGTAATCCACCTGCAGGGTTTACATGACAAATCCTTATGAGCTCCTTAAGGGGACATCATCAACCCGACGTATCGGGACATGGATTCCTTTTACAATCAACAGCCCATCATACATACAATGCTATTACCCAATTCATAGAGGTTGTTGATCCATAATGAATCTCACTCTTTTATGAGTCAAAGTAATGCACACTGCATATACATGTCTGTTATTATATCTGAATTAAGAGCATAAGTATCCATAATAACAGAGGTGTTTGTTCTCTTTTGTAGTCAGTACAAAGAGAACAACCTCAAGTGGTCCTGTTCAATACACACAAAGTGTACTAGTGTAAACCTATAGTCAAGATAGACTAATACCAGATTACACTACAACCTTTGCAATGGATTGTCCAAGTCCGTCTAGGTTGTGAACTATTTATATATTCCATATGGAACTGATAATATGATCTTCTGTGTGTCACCTCACACCATATTATCAACCTTATAGAATATCAGACACTTGCATTAATATTATAATAAACACAATATGCAAACATATGCCCATATGATTCTCATTCAAAAAAAATAAGGAAATAAAGTTAATACAAAAGTGATGCTTTCAGTATATAACCCTAACAATCTCCCACTTATACTCAAAGCATTGCTTTTCAGTATACCGTTACAAATCTCCCACTTATACTCAAAGCCATGCTGCTACGCATCTGACTCCCATTCTCTCAACATGACTATCAAAAGCCTTAGTTGGTAAGCTCTTAGTGAAGGGATCAGCTAGGTTGTCTGCTGATGCTATCTTGATCACAACAACTTTTCCTTTCTTTACGAAATCTCGTATCAGGTGGTACTTACGCTCAATGTGTTTACCTGTCTTATGGGCTCGTGGTTCCTTCGAATTTGCAACTGCACCACTATTATCACAATAAAGTGTAATAGCCTTAGGCAAATTAGGTACCACATCCAAGTCCAATAGGAAGTTTCTGAGCCAAACCGCTTCTTTGGCTGCCTCAGCGGCTGCCACATACTCGGCTTCCATGGTAGAATCAGCAATATATTTTTCCTTGATACTCCTCCATATAGTGGCTCCACCTCCCAAAGTAAATACATAACCTGAGGTTGATTTTCTGGAATCCCTATCTGACTGAAAATCTGAGTCTGTATACCCCAAGGCAACTAAACTATATGCCTGGTAAACTAGCATGTAATCTTTAGTCCTTTTCAGGTACTTCAAAATATGCTTTACGGCAGTCCAGTGCTCTTGTCCCGAGTTAGACTGATATCTGCTAACCATGCCAACGGCAAAGCAGATATCTGGTCTCGTACATAGCATTGCATACATTAAGCATCCTACTACTGAAGCATAAGGAACTGCTTTCATGTTCTCTATCTCTTTAGGTGTCCTCGGACACTGCTCCTTTGATAGGGCAATTCCATGTCTAAAAGGTAAGAAACCTTTCTTAGAATTTTGCATGCTAAAACGAGTTAGTATAGTATCGATATAGGAAGCTTGGGACAAGCCCAACATCCTTTTCTTGCGATCTCGTAGAACTTTGATCCCAAGGATGTGACCTACTTCTCCCAAGTCCTTCATATCAAACTTTTTGAATAACCATACCCTTACGTTAGATAATACCTTCACATTGTTTCCAATGAGCAAGATGTCATCCACGTAAAGTACTAGGAATACCACTACGTTTCCGTCACACTTTTTGTATACACACGATTCATCTTGACATTGATCAAATCCATAGGATTTTATCACCTGATCAAAACATATGTTCCAAGATCTGGAAGCTTTCTTAAGTCCATAAATGGACTTCTTGAGCTTACAAATAAGATGTTATTGGCCCTTTTCAATGAACCCGTTTGGTTTCTTCATATAGATGTCTTCCTCAAGACTTCCATTAAGGAAAGCTGTCTTGACATCCATTTGCCAAATCTCATAATCAAGATGAGCTGCAATAGATAAAAGAATCTGGATAGACTTAAGCATGGCTACTGGCGAAAAAGTTTCCTCATAATCGATACCCTCTCTTTGAGTAAAACCTTTTGCAACAAGCTGAGCTTTAAAGGTTTCAACCTTACCGTCTGATCCTCTTTTTCTCTTATAGACCCACTTGCATCCAATGGCATTTACACCAATAGGTGGTTCTACAAGCTCCCAGACTTGATTAGAATCCATAGATTCTATTTCAGATATAATTGCTTTTTGCCAAGACTCTGCATCTTTATCTTGGAGTGCTTCATTGTAGGTACAGGGATCATAATCTTGTTCCTCAGGGACAAAGTCTGACAACTCTCCCAAGAACATATATCTATCAGGTTGTATCACAACCCTCCCACTACGACGAGGCACTATCGGTTGTGGTGTAACATTTGTGACACGTTGTGCAGTTACTGGTGGTACATCCTGTTGTACTGTTGGTACTGAAGTATTTGGTGTCTCACCTCTCAGTTCTTCTAGAACAGCTCTACTTATGGGTTTATGGTTCATCACATAGTCTTCCTCCAAGAATCGAGCATTGGTGCTAACAATGACCTTCTGATCCTTAGGACTATAAAATAAACCTCCTTTCGTTCCTCTTGGATAGCCTACAAACAAGCGTACTTCTGTACGAGATTCCAACTTATCGGCTTTCCCATTCAGCACGTGTGCTGGACTACCCCAAATCCGAACATGTTTCAGACTAGGCTTACGCCCAGTCCACAGTTCTATGGGAGTAAATGGTACTGACTTAGAAGGAACCAAGTTCAAAATATAAGCTGCAGTTTCTAAGGCATATCCCCAAAACAAATCTGGTAAATCTAAATAACTCATCATTGATCTAACCATCTCCATAAGAGTCCTATTCCTTCTTTCTGCTACACCATTCTGTTGGGGTGTTCCAGGTGCTGATAATTGGGATGTAATCCCAGCCTCTGACAAATAGTCCATAAACTCCCCAAAGAGATACTCGCCACCACGATCTGAACGTAATGACTTGATACATTTTCCATGATGTTTCTCCATTTCTGCCTTGTACTCTTTGAATTTCTCAAAGCACTCAGACTTACGGCGCATCAAATAAATATATCCATACCTTGAATAATCGTCAGTAAATGTGACAAAATATTCAAAGCCACCTCTAGCCTGGACATTCATGGGCCCACACAAATCAGAATGAACCAATTCCAACACATCTTTGGCCCTATACCCCTTTGCCTTGAAAGGCCTTTTGGTCATTTTACCTACCAAGCAGGATTCACAGACTGGTAGTGCTTCCAATGAACTCAAAGGTCCATCTTTAACCAGTCTTTGAATCCTTCTTAGGTTAACATGCCCCAATCGCAAGTGCCAAAGAAATGTTTGGTTCATACAAGAAGGTTCTTTTCTCTTATTTATGTTAGAAGACATTATTCATTTCCATAAGTTGCATCGTGGGCGAAATAGGATTAATGACATATAGATTATCAACCAATGCACCAGAACAGATAAAATGCTTATTTTTTCTAATAACAATATTGTCATTAAAATAAACTGAATATCCATCCCTAACTAGCATGGAAACAGAAATTAAATTCCTTCTAAGTGAAGGTGCATAAAGACAATCTCTCAATGTCAAAGACTTATTTCTACCAAAAGATAAAATAACATCTCCTATTGCAACGGCCGCTACTCTTGTAGCGTCACCCATAAACAAGCATATCTCTCCATCAGTGAGCCGTCTGGTTTCCTGGAACCCCTGCAATGTATTGCAGACATGATTAGTGGCTCCTGTATCTACACACCAGGTGCCGGTAGATAACACCGCTAAACATGTTTCAACAACTAGTAAATGAGATATACCTTTTTTGTTCTCTTGTTTGAGAAGTGGACAGTCAGTCTTCCAATGTCCTGACCCTTTGCACTTGAAACACTTGCCTTTCGGCTTTTTCACAGCACCTTGAGGTCCCATGCCCTTCTTTGCTGAGTTTACTTGTTTCTGAACTTTCTTCTTCTTACCACCTTTCGGCTTAGAAGTAGAGTCCTTTTCAGTCACATAAACATGGGCATTCTGCTTGAAGAGAGCTTCAGCATCCTGTAGTTCTTTTGCAAGTTCTGCCAAACTATACAACCTTTTGTTCATGTTGTAATTAAGGCAAAACGAGTCAAAACTTTTAGGCAGAGTCCCGAGAATGATATCGACCTGGGTTTCCCCATCGATTTCAGCACCAAGGATCTCCATCTCATTTAGATGAGCCATCATCTTGAGAACATGATCCCTTACTGGTGTCCCCTCAGCCATAGATGCTCTCATCAAACTCTTCATAGCAAAATTGCCTAGCTGCTCTACTCTGATGTCCGAAGAGTTCCTTAAGGTTGTACATCATATCATAAGCTGTGGGCATGGCCTGATGCTGATGCTGCAGTACATTTGACATAGATGCCAAAATGTAACACCTGCACCATCTCATCTGCCTTTTTCCACTTCTTATAAGCCTCTTTGACCTCTTCATCAGAGTTAGCATCAGGCTTAGGTGGGCATTCCTCATTGAGCACAAATTTGTACTCTTCAGCAGTTAAGACAATATCCAAGTTACATTTCCAGTCAATATAATTAGGTCCAGTAAGTTTGTTTTCTTTAAGAATCACCATAAGTGGACTGAAAGAACCCATTTTTTTTGAAATCCTGAGAATAACATTAAAAAATTATGTAAGGCAAAACTTTTTGAATTAATTAAATATTGATTCCCTCAAAACAATAAAAAAAATTCACCAACACCTTAAACACCATGAATTTAGCATGCCACGATAGTGTGGACGTATACAAATTCAATATTTGTTCAAGTAGGTTTTTCCTATTAATTTTACTATCATGTCAACACAACTTTATGACAAATAAAATTAATCTGCTGGTCTTGCTCTGGTCCTACAAATAATAGCAGTGACTCCGATGGGGAGGATACCATTATTTGTATCTAAGTGTATACCATTGCTTAATACTAAGTCCATTATCTTGTATTGAGTTCCTTCAGATGGAGAAGTGAACACATACTCGGTAACTTTCTACAATTATCCCTAAGGAAGTTTGTACTGGTATTCCATAATTATACTCATCCGATATGGAGGAAAGCACTAAAGCCAACACGCAAGTATAATTATATCACCTACAAACCAGTAATGGAGACCGTGGGATTCATGTTAAATGAATTCCCTCTCCCACTTAGTTATTTAACAATGAGGGTTTTCTACTAGTTAATTTATGTCCATGTTGTCCATTATTAATGTGATCCTAGTTTTTCAAAAAAATCACAAAATAATAAACATGCATAATCGGAATAAGCAATAATGGCAATAAATTTGAAAATAAATATCCAACTATTATGGCCATCTTTCCTGATTCTTCCCCGACTGTGCGAATCCCAAGTCTGACCCTGCGCAGAGTTTCTTTTTTTTTTGTTTTTTTTTTTTAGGTTTGGCTGCCGATTTCTTCATCGAAAACCATCTGTCGATCTCCGGACTGCCTAAAAACAGCATCTCCTCCGGCGTCAGAAACAGCCACCACCGCCATCACGATCGATCGAAAAAAAAATTAAAATTACATCAATCCTATGCCTCCCGAAGGAGTTCATACATAATCTAGATTGAAAAAATTAAAATTACATCAATCCTATGCCTCCCGAAGGAGTTCACACATAATCTAGATTGAAAAAATAAAATTATAAGCACGATCAATCCTCGTGATATTAATTACATCCACAAAACAACAACAACACAAACAAAACATGCATTGGACCATAATAGTTGGATCTAAGATGCCTGCAAAACCGAGTTAGAACAGATCTACATCTACTGACTATCATACAACGCAAGTTTTATTGGACAACATGGATGTAACAATCAATACGCAGATCTAATACCGGCTATGATACCAATTGATGGAACTTCTATGATTCCCAGGACTACGGATTGGTGTGCGTATCGATCATAAAAGATTAACAGATTAAATACGTGATCTAACCCTTTATAGCAGAATCTAGGATTCACGAATTATACCTGCGATGAGAAGAAGACGATAGTTTCTAGCAACCTTGAGCTGTCAGTGACCCCAAGATCTTCTGCACGTATTCCTTCCTCGGGTTGGACGTCGTGTGGGCGACGATCTCCCAACCTTTCTTTTCCTTGGCTGACCTCTCTTTCTCTCCTTACGTGAATCACGAATTTAGAGAAAAAATCTTATATCTCAGATGATCAATGACAGCCAGAGAATAGAGGATATATAGAAGGCTACGACAGGGACCATGAGGAGAAATTAGGGTTAGGTCTCCTAACGAATCTGGGTATCCCGTGTTCAGCCCGAACACACAACCGAGGCCCATTAACAATAGCTCGGTCCACTAAAGAGCTATTGTTGCACTACCTTCCTAATCCCAAATTATATTTATGGGCTCCTTTTATTATATGCTCGTTCAGCTCCCCATGTTAAGATATCGAATGTCCGTCGATAAAATTAAGTTACTGACAACTATATTGATCAACATCTTTTATCCTTAAGTAGTACCACTCAACTTTATTTGTCATATCGGATGTAATCCACCTGCAGGGTTTACATGACAAATTCTTATGAGCTCCTTAAGGGGACATCATCAACCCGACGTATCGGGACATGGATTCCTTTTACAATAAACAGCCCATCATACATACAATGCTATTACCCAATTTATAGAGGTTGTTGATCCATAATGAATCTCACTCTTTTATGAGTCAAAGTAATGCACACTTCATATACATGCTGTTATTATATCTGGATTAAGAGCATAAGCATCCATAATAACAGAGGTGTTTGTTCTCTTTTGTAGTCAGTACAAAGAGAACAACCTCAAGTGGTCCTGTTCAATACACACAAAGTGTACTAGTGTAAACCTTTAGTCAAGATAGACTAATACCAGATTACACTACAACCTTTCCAATGGATTATCCAAGTCCGTCTAGGTTGTGAACTATTTATATATTCCATATGGAACTGATAATATGATCTTCTGTGTGTCACCTCACACCATATTATCAACCTTATAGAATATCAGACACTTGCATTAATATTATAATAAACACAATATGCAAACATATGCCCATATGATTCTCATTCAAAAAAAATAAGGAAATAAAGTTAAAATAAAAGTGATGCTTTCAGTATATAACCCTAACACCCCCGTCCTCGCCATCCCCGTTTGAGACCCCATTGCCGAAGTTTTGTCATCGCCATTTCTTCGTTGCCATCACCCCATTCCCTCTCCGTGCTCCACCATCATCTTCGTCGTTCGCCGCCGCTCCATTGAGGCCCTTGTGCTTCGCCGTTGAGTCCCCAGGATCGTCGTGAGCGTCGTCTCAATTTTCGACCGAAGAATAGGGCATTCTTCGCCAGAGTTTCGTTGCCGCTGTCGCTGCCCGACCGTGGTGCCATCGCCTCTGTAGTGTTCGCACCACCGTGCCGCAGCCGTCGCAGTCACCGTTCGTCGCGCTGCTCTCTCTATCCTTCCATTGTTGAGAGGAAGAAGATGCGCTGTGAGTGGTCGAAGTTGCTATCTGCTATTTTGCCGCACCCGATCCACTCTTTGCTGTCCGCTGTTCGGGTCAGATCTGGTGTAGAGTCGTGTTCTGATTGATCGGGTTTTGATGTTCCGTGTTCTGCTGCACTCGATCTGGTTTTGGTGTTCTGTGTTTTGGGACCAGATCCACAGTGTAGCTGAGGATTTGATTGGCTAGAATTGGTGTTTTGCGTTCTATGTGCAACAGATCCGAACTTGGTGTTCCGCGTTCTGTCCTGATCCAGTGTGTGGGATTTCTCTTGGATCTTGCTATTGCGGTTTATTCTTCGTGCAGTTTTTGGGAGATTTTGCCCTGGATTCTGATCCCGTTATTCTATTATTTTTATTAATATCTGCAATAATAGGCAAGTCTCTTCTTGAACCCCTTTCTTTATTTGTGTTCAAGATTAATTGATCTCATGCAAGTAGATCCGTCCTTTTTGTTATCAAAAATCTATTTTGACAATTCCATTAAGATTATCTAAGGTTTACACGACCGAACCGGACATACTCTTAACTTCGTGCTATCTCCTTGATCTAAACTCAGTCCCTAATGTTTCATGCATATGCACAATTGAAATAACTAGACTTGTACTTAGAATTGCTTGATAAAATGCACATGAATATACTGATCTGATTTTAATTGATGAAGTGACACCATGACCATGATAAATGCACCACGAACCTTAGAAATTGCATGTTGACACCTAGGATTCACTTGATTACAAATTTGCATGCTTTATATGAACATATGATTTATTTAAATTGCCAATTCATCTTTAGACATTTGGTGGACTGCTGTATATTTCATTTTGAAATAGATTTTTGACCATGCTAGAGACATATTCTGAAGGAACTTACTAAATGAAAAATGTATCCCTTGATGTCTTGATAATTTTTTCCATACTCTGGATTTAAATTCCAACTTGCCATCGGTTAGTTATCATCATTTTAATGCTGCTGTGTCAGTAATTTCAGACTCAGATTTTCATGCATTTTTCTGCTGTTGTTTATTTTATTTGACCATGCTAATAGTACAAGAAAAATCTGAAATTATTTAGACTGGACCTAAACATGTATAGGTATAACCCTGAATTTTTGTAGATTTTAATAATGAATTCTCTGACCCGAAACAATTAGTTGAACATAACCTACTGCATGTTGTCTGAATTAAAATTTGATTAGAACAGAATTTTCACCTTAGTTCCCATATCTTTTATATACCTTAATTAAACTCGCTGGAACCTTGTGGAAGTCTATTTTTCAGATCTTTCGGCGGATTCAGTTTTGCTAAATTGTAGTGCCCGCAATCCATGATTTAGTACAGCAAGGTCATGTTGTCCTGATTTTGGGTAATGTGTTTATTTGATGTGTTTAATCCATGCCTTATCAGTATTGCTTAGAACTAGTTGCACATAGTAATGAACAACATTGACACCCTCTTACATGCTCACATAGGATGAAATAAAATAATAACAAGCCGGGGTTATATGGGATGACTTGGCAGTGAACAATCGGAGACTGTACTCGGTCAGGCCCTACTCTACTGATTGTACTGTATGGACATAAACACTGCTCGAGAAACACTGACACTGAACATGATACCCTGATTTCTGGGCCGAGTACATGAACCGTGAATTCACCATCAGTCTAAAGCGTTCAGTGTGTTGTGCGGAATCTGTAGTATGGGATGCAGTAGTACGTGCACTAGATAGACTAATAAAATACTTAATAACCTTCATTTCCTGCTTGATACTGATATCACTCATTACAAGCGTGATTTACTGTACACCTTTTATATTTTGCCTGCTCTTTGTTTTGTTTCTTGTCTTTGACCATGTCCTTATTCTTGATATCCATGTTTTCCTTTACTCTTTGTTTTCTCTACTTGTCGCCCATGACTTGCTCTAAGAGCATCCTTTTATTTCTTTTTAGACCAGAAATTTACAGGTGCTGAAGAAACTATCCTTGAAGGTATTGGTGAGCAACGTTTCTAGAGATGGATCCAGTTTCCGCTGCATAATTTTTCTTATTGTTAATTATTTCTTGAACATTATGAACCTGTATTGTTTGGGCTCTATGACTCGTAGTTTTGTTTTGATCACGGATGTTGGATATTTATACTGTTGGTTTATTTCATTATTATTGGAATTCATCTTGTTTCATGTGATTATATTTTCCTGCGTGGTTGTATCTTGTTGTTTTATTGCTGAGTTAGCTTGGTACAACTTATGGATTGTGTTTACATCATTCGCTAGGCCTACGTTACGTGCTCGTGTTCCCGTATCCTGGGAAGCGGGGCGTGACTGCAATAGCAGCACCGAGTGTGAATCCCCAGTGGATGGGGCAAGAGAAACAGAAGGGGAAGACTCCAAGTTTACCACAGGAGAAGCAAGCGTAGAACCTCTAGCATCTTTTGCAGGCGAAGGTTTCACGGCCGCTCTCTTTCTCTTCCTCTCATAACCATCTCATCCTCATCGGGACTCAAAACAGGTTTGGCCTTCACCCTCCTCTCTCTACCTTGTAGGAACCTCCCATGACTCGCGACTACGAATAAGGAAGTATTTTTCTCTCCAAAATTTGATAGAGTCGGGATTATCGATCAGCTTCACACCCCAACGAGGTGAGAGATAATATCTGTACTCCGACTCGTTCTTTGGATGAATTCTGTAAAGCCTTCTAAGAACACTCAGTCGAGGCTCGAACCCCACCGCTTGACACTGCAGTACAAAGCCGTTGACCTGCCTACACATGTTCATCATATATTGAATCTGTCATGCCTTGCTTCCCAAAAGGAATACAGAATACGAGTACGTGACAAAGCCCCGCGAATGGTTTTCATCAATTATAAGCTGTAAGATCGACTCAGCATCATAACAAGAAATATAGCAAAATATACTCAACCACGCATGCATGAATAATTTATTAATCAACAGAAAATATTTAAAATAAATATAAATATCCCAAATAAATTCAAGATCTAGATCAAAAGTAAAAACTTTGGCACTACAAGCCCGTTACAAGTTTTAAATAGCAACAAGAATTAAGTAACTCAAATACAAATAATTAAAGCAAGCATTCCCAAGTGAAACCTAGAATGTTTGCACACCAACTCTAGCAGGCAATTGATCTCCAAAACCTGTATTTATCATGAAGAAGAAGAAAAAAAAGAAACATAGACAGACACCCTTAGTGCAAGTTACGGGCTGCAAGTAGTACAAGTAAGGGATATGAAAATAAGTGAAAGAAAATATGAAACAAGATTTGGAATCAAGGGTATACAACATGATTTGACAGGAATGCAACAAGTAGTGAAGTTCAAGAGATTAACTAGCAAGTAAGACAAATCAAATAACAGGATTGGATAACAAATACAAGTGGCAAGAACAAGCAACAAGTGAGCATGTAATTTGCATCAAATATCGAGTAACAAGTATCGAGTAAGGTGTCAAGTGTATACAAGTAACAAGTTATACTTAAATCTATTATTTAATTCTATCTAGGTAGCACTACATGCGTCCCAAATTTTTACCACATGGTTGCTACTTACAAACAAGTTATGTTTAGACCTAGTGGTGGATTTTATAAGGCGGTGTACTCAGGCATCAAGTATCAAGCAAGTAAGGTTCAAGAATATAAAAATAATGTAATAAGTTCACGAACCAAGTACCAGTTCGTGAGTGCAATAACTCTATAACAAGTTCATGAACCAAGCCATGGGTTCATGAATGCACTAAAGATACAAAAAGTTCATGAACTAAGTAATGGGTTCATGAATACAGTAGAGATACAACAAGTTCATGAACAAAGTAATGGAAAACACGGGCCCCCTTCCAAGTACACTTACCTATATTGTCCACTACTAAGGTCTTTTCCTTAACCCCCGGCTTATTATTTTTTATTATTATCAAAACAAGCATAAGGTGTGCGAAACAAGGAATGTAAATATGATCAAGAGCAGGGGAAAAGTCTAAGCTAGGTAGAAAGTACATTCGAGCATCAAAACAAATTAAAATTATGAAGAACGATGAGAATTCTAATTCTGGACAGCATGATGTTGCTGCACCAAAAGTGAGATTCCCATTGCTACAGGAATGAAAACCTAGATCCGTCAGAAAATCTAGAAACTAGACTCTTTGCCGAATCCAGCGCATATAAACAAGAAACATAAAAGCAGTAGCAACTGGTGTCAAAATAGCAAACTACACAGGATTCGTGTTCAGCCAGAATTTGTAAAATTGTGTCTATAAATATGAAACAGGTCTGAAACTTCATTAATTAATTACAGAAAAATTTTGGATGGTCCTCTAGTGTGTCTAGTATCAGCATGAAAATTTTCGAGTCGTTACCTTACAGGTAGCATAGTTAATTTAATTGTAAAACAAAGTGACGCAGTAAATTCACGAATATGAAATTTCAGAAACAACAGTACTAAAACAGTGATAATTCACAAACCATAACTCGGAATTCACTTCCGTCAAAAGAGTAGTAAACTAGGCATCTGGGGCTAAATTTCATTTTTAGAACTCAAGTCCAGATTTTGATGTCATCAGGGTCGGAACATCAAATAAAAACAGGATTAACAACAAAAGTGGTTTCGTGTATATAAAAGTGGCATGATTAATGACTATTTTGAGTCTACATTAATGTGTGATACAAATCAGGATGTAATAGATATCAAATCAGCAACTCACATTTATTTCTCAACTCAAAAGAAGTAAAATCAACACATACATCATACAACATATATCTACAAGTCAAGGTGATTCTTAATTTCATATGTTCAAATAATTAGATGATTAAATATATCTAACTAGTTGTGAAACGAATATATATCAACAAAAGATTGTGACTCTTGTGATCATGGAATTGATAAGCACGGCAACAAGTAAAATGAGATCATCAAATGATAAGCCAAAGGGAAATCACAACTACAATCTACTTGCGCTATTTTCAAATAAAAGCTTGTACTAGAATAACGAATTGTACAAAAAGATACTTGCCTTGATTGGATGAGAACGTTGATCGACAATCGGGATCAAGATCAAGGGAGTAGATTGTAATATCCCGGACGGATATTACCGTATATAAATTATTATTTTATTATTATTTTGTTTTAATTCCAAAATTAGAATATTTTGGTGATTTTCACCCGGTTTATTCATAGACATTATCTGTACCCAGATATCAGTCAGAATACATCCGTATTGTATCAAATTCATACCGTGATCTTCCGAACTAATAATAAAATTTATTTTATTATTATTTCCGAAATTAAATTATTTTTATATGGATTATGCGAAGATTTTCGGTATACAGACATATATGCGCACATACGTGTAGTATGTCGATTAGTACATTATACAAATTGTGTGTTGTGTATTTTTGGACAACACTTGTTTTGTTATGACAAAACCTATTAGATTGTTAGGATTTATAAGTGTTTAACCTAGGTTAAGTATGCATGAAGAGATTAAGGGAACCCTTCTAGAAACCCTCACATAACACCATACTCACATAACACCTCATCCACTTCCTACCTCCACCACATCCCACCTTCCCTAAGGTATGGCCGGCCCCCATTTTGGGGAGGGTCTTTTGTGCATTTTTGGTGTGCACATTTGCACTCTCCACCCTCTCCCTCCTCCTATAAATACCCCCTCCTTCTTCACCTTGTCTCATTTTAGAAAGATCATAAAGAAAGAAAGAAAGAAAGGAAAAGAAAAAGAACACCATACTAACTTGAGAGTTTTTCCATTGTAGTTTTCATAAGGATTTCTAAGAGCTTAGGAGAAAGAATAGGAGTGATAGCAAGTCCTTCCTACAAGAAAAGGAGGTGGGGGTTTCTCTTTTGTTTGTTTGTTTGTTTGTATTGTTATTTTGATGTTCTTCTTCTTCTTCTTACCTTCCTAGTTTTGTCTCTTTTTGTTTTGGGGGTGTTTTTCTTGTGATGTGATTATGTGTTGTTTGTTGTATATGTTATAGCTTAAAAAGAGAAAGAGATAAGTAGTAGTAAAAGAACATAAAGGTTGAATCTTGAAGTGGAAATTGTTGTTTTAATGTTATGAATTGGACTAAAATGAACACATACACATGGACTTGGCATATACAACCATTTTTGGTTGTAGGACTTGAATGAGGACTTATACATAATCATATGACATAGTGCATACACCACTTTGTGGTTATAGAACATAAACTTGAACTTGGACTAGAAAGAATGCATATGGTTGGTTGAACCAAATGAAGGTTCTTACTTTATTTTTATTATTGTTATTTTCTTTTATAATCTTAAGTAAGAGAGAACTCATTGTAGATATGAAAAAGGAAACTAATCTAAATCACTAGTTGTAGAATGGTCAAAAAGATCTCTTTTTATGTTCAACTAGTGTTAATAAGAAATAAATACTATTGAAGATTTGGTAGAAATGTTAGTAGATGTTCATATTAAAATAAAGTAGTAGTAGTAGTAGATAATTAAAAGAAGTAGTTGTAGATGTTTTATGTTCATATTAAAATAAGTAGTTGTAGTAGTAGTAGATAATTAAAAGAAGTAGTTGTAGATGTTTTATGTTCATATTAAAATAAAGTAGTAGTAGTAGTAGATAATTAAAAGAAATAGTTGTAGATGCTTTATGTTATGTTCATGGTTAAAATAAAGTAGTAGTAGTAGTAGATAGTTGTAGATGCTTTATGTTATGTTCATGGTTAAAATAAAGTAGTAGTAATAGTAGATAGTTGTAGATGCTTTATGTTATGTTCATGGTTAAAATAAAGTAGTAGTAGTAGTAGTAGATAGTTGTAGATGTTTTATGTTATGTTCATGGTTAAAATAAGTAGTAGTAGTAGTAGATAGTTGTAGATGTTTTATGTTATGTTCATGGTTAAAATAAGTAGTAGTAGTAGTAGTAGTAGATAATTAAAAGAAGTAGTTGTAGATGTTTTATGTTCATATTAAAATAAAGTAGTAGTAGTAGTAGATGATTAAAAGAGTAGTTGTAGATGCTTTATGTTATGTTCATGGTTAAAATAAAGTAGTAGTAGTAGTAGATAGTTGTAGATGTTTTATGTTATGTTCATGGTTAAAATAAACTAGTAGTAGTAGTAAAATGTTGTAGGATTCATACTAAAATTATCTATTATGTTTAGGAATGATATACATGTTGTAGGATTCATGCCAAAATTATCTATCATGTTTTGGAATAACATACATGTTTAGAATGTTGTAGGATAAATGCTAAAATTACTTACCATGTTTAGAAGTATGTATATATATACTTAGGAATGTTGTATATTCATACTAGTAGTTATCCATGCTTAGTAAGATATTCGTGCTTAGTAGTTATTCATGCTTAATAAAGATTCATGCTTAGATGATAGTAGGAAAGTAGTATACCATGATATATTAATTTATCTATGCTTAGATAGTTGTAGGAAAGTTGTATATCATGCTAGATTAATTTATCCATGCTTACATGCTTATAGGAAAGTTGTATACCATGCTAGATTAATTTATCTATGCTTAGATAGTTGTAGGAAAGTTGTATATCATGCTAGATTAATTTATCCATGCTTACATGCTTATAGGAAAGTTGTATACCATGCTAGATTAATTTATCTATGCCTAGATAGTTGTAGGAAAGTTGTATATCATGCTAGATTAATTTATCCATGCTTACATGCTTATAGGAAAGTTGTATACCATGCTAGATTAGTTTATCTATGCTTAGATAATTGTAGGAAAGTGGTATATCATGCTAGATTAAATTACCCATGTTTACATGCTTATAGGAAAGTTATATACCATGCTAGATCAAATAAATATTCATGCTTACATGTTATCCATACTTAGATAAGTATATGTTCATGCTATGTTAGTAGATGATCATGCTTAATCATTATTCATGTTAAGTTAGTAGATGACCATGCTAATGATTGTTTATGTTAAGTTAGTAGATGACCATGCTAATGATTGTTTATGTTAAGTTAGTAGATGTCATGCTAATTATTGTTTATGTTAAGTAGTAGATGACCATGCTAATGATTGTTTATGCTAAGATTAGTAGATGTCATACTTAATGGTTGTTCATGCTAAGTATTGTTTATGCTAAGTTAGTAGATGATCATGCTTAGTCATTAATCATGCTAAAGATGGTGGACATTCATGTTTAAATAATTGTAGGAACCATACTTATGGTGTATGCCATGTTGTGGGTTTAATGTAGAAAGGAACCATGTTTAGGTTGTACATACATGGTAGGAATTATCATACTATGGTTAGAATGTTGTAGGTCTCTACGTGGAATACATATCATGCTTAGTCGTAGCAATTCTATGTTTATGCTCTACCCATACTAGATCGTAATAGTAGATGTTCCACTAAGTTGTCTTCGTGATTAGATCATAGTAATTAATCATGCTTAGAGTAATGAAGATCCATGATTAAGGTGGTAGTAGAGATATATATACTCTAAGTAGTAAGTATTCACGCCCAGTTGTAGCATATGCTTGACTATAGTAAACTTCATGTTTAGATCATAGTGATAATTCATGCTTAAGCTTGATATAAGCACATGCTTAAATCATATTCTTACTTAGGAGTATTATGGTGAGTGGTTATGTTATGTACCATAATTAGATTGTCATGGATAGATGCTTGCAACTGTATGCCATGCTTAAAGTGCTATAGGTTGAAGTAATAAGGATTTGGGAGACCACTAGTAATAGTTAGTTTGATAAAGATTGTTATGTCGCCTTCGGTTTTCGTTGGTAGAATACCGATCATAGGCTATTAGTTGATTCTTCTGTTGCTTCTAATAATAGAAGGTCAAGTTTGCTAGTAAGCACGTTTGGTTGCTTCTAGGTTGATTGCCTGTATGGCTGTTTGCATATGGTTGTGCTCGTACGTGGCTCGACTGGCCCGTATGTAGCTGTGGGTCTCATACGTAGTTTATTTGGCTCGTATGTAGGTTGTTGTCTCGTACGCGGCTCGACCGGCCCGTGCGTAGCTGTTGGTCTCATACGCAGCTTATTTGGCTGGTATGTACGTTGTTATCTCCTACGAGGCCCGCCTGGCTCGTGGGTAGCTATTATTTCATGCGTAGCTTATTAGCTCATATGTGGTTGTTACTCGTGTATAGCTTGTTAGCTAGTACACTGTTCGTTGTGCTCGTCTAGGGTGATATTACCACCCTAGGGGCTATCGACCATCAAGACATATGTTTTCTTCCCTAAGGAACTGTGGAGGAGTCACTCCTTGTGTACCGTCAAATCTTAACCAGTATAGGTTGATCAAGGACCAGAGAATAGACGGAATCCAAGTTTAGGGTAGCGGCATGCATGTATGTTCGCACGGCCGAAGTCTTGGATCGATGGACCAGGAACCGGATCCCGAAGGGTTCTGGTAAGTCTAGGTTGAGCAGCCTAGTAGAGTTGTCTTGCGAAGTCTACTTTAAAGGCCTAGCATATTGTGTTTATAATATTGTCATCCCTAGGATTGTTCGAGTCAGGAACATCATTAGGATAGTGACTTATAAAGATCATTTTACTTAAACCCTTTTGCCGGGAGAGAGGAGTCGGTTGTAGGGGGCACCGTACGACTCACTCGTCTCTGGAGGCAGACTAGGTGGTGTTATTGGGTTGCGCTTTCCTGTCAAAGGGTTACGTACGGTGCCGTCTCACAAGTTGGGAGCACGGGTTGCGTATCTCGCGCTGTTAATTCCTGAAGTATCGTGGCTTGGGGTGCCACAGGATGCATTGGGCAGTCCTGCGCTTGCGAGACCCCAGGGGTGCCACAGGGTAGGCTTCGCGCTACCCTGCGCTTGCGAGACCCTATGATTTTGGTTTTTTGAAATGATGCCCGATACACTGGGTTCGTCTGTTTTTGAGTGAGGTCCGGTTAGCCGGGTAGCAGTGGCGAACATAGACACCACTGGCGGACTGCATTAGTGGGACTTGACCACGTCTGGAACCTCATCAGTCACGTGTAGGTGTCAGGAACAGGTTGTGTACAATTAGAATTCATAACGCGGGTTCAAATCCCTATATATGGAGAAACGACTTGAGATGGGGTCGCATGTAGTATGGGCTGCATGTTGCTTCGGAGACTCGCTGACATTAGAATAGGAAGCATCCTAGTTCTAGTTAAATATCGCATTAGAGTCTAGTCATAGCACTCACGAACACTTAAACTACACCAACACCATTGCCATGTTTTGTATGTTGTTTGGGAGATTCGCTACTTTGATATCAGTCTTTAAGCGTCAGTGAATACTGACGTCCCCACTTCCATAGGTACCGGATCGCCGAAGTACAAGGGCGAGATTCAGGAGGACTCAAGGCAAGGAAAGCAAGGAGTCAATGTCGTATTTAGTTCCGCTGTAAAATGTGTGTTGATCATCTATTAGTTGGAAAGTACTCTGATGTAAGATGTTGAAGGTTGTAATACTTGGAAATGTAAAGGTAATATTGTAACTCTATTGTAATGCATTGCAGTTGTATAATGTTCAGACTTGTAATGTATTGAGTGTTGAATAAAAAGTTTTAAATTCTCCTGTTTTCTGTGTATTGTGACTAATTGAAGAAAAGGTCTTGGCTCGTGTCTCGGTTTTCCCAGTATTGGAAATCGGGGCGCTACAGAGTGGTATCAGAGCTAACTTTAATTTACAGTCCAACACAGTAGGAAAATTGAACTTGGATGCCCTTTAGGAGTCGGGTCCTAGTTAGTTGTAGACAATTGTAATTCATATTGTTGTTCCTTTCAACTTATGTTTTATGATTTTCCTATATCTGGAGCGTCAACTTGAGCAAATCACAGGAGAAAATCTTGGAAGTCGGAAGTAATGATTCATAGGTCATGTCCTATTCTAAGGAGAGAGTAGCTACCGAATTGCAAAGGTCGGGTTCTTTGGAGAACCAGTTCGTGAATGAGCCACTTGGGAGCAGGAAAGCAGCATAAGCTTTCTTCCCCCGAGTTATTAGGGTATGGGTGTTTGCCTGTTTTCCTAACTTAACGTAGTTCTGAGGACAGAACTATTCTAAGGAGGGAGTATTGTAATATGCCGGACGGATATTACCATATATAAATTATTATTTTATTATTATTTTGTTTTAATTCCAAAATTAGAATATTTTGGTGATTTTCACCCGGTTTATTCATAGACATTATCTGTACCCAGATATCAGTCAGTATACATCCGTATTGTATCAAATTCATACCGTGATCTTCCGAACCAATAATAAAATTTATTTTATTATTATTTCCGAAATTAAATTAGGGGTGTTGCAACATATCTTCAAATGGCCCATAACAGACAAGAGATGAATGTTGCAACATATCTTCAAATGCATTAGTCTTAAGGAGATATGTTGCTCATCCAATTAATAAGATCCTGAGCAGACAATAGGAATTAGGGGTGTATCTAAGAAAATGGTGACTTTATGCCAAAGGGGGGGGATGGTATCACACTCGAAGAGGATGTGGTTAATAGTTTCGGTGGTGATGGGACAAGTGGAGTAGTATGGGTTACCATTGCCAGAGATTGACGTTATTAAGAAGACAGTGAGCAGTTTGAGGTGAAGAACTTTCCACAATAATACACGAATGAGAGATGAGATTTTGATCTTAGCAAGGATTGTTGACCGACCACCATGGTCTGAATCTGACGGTTGCCGATGCGGCCGATGGACCTGCAAAAAGCTTGAAACACCGGGGGATGGCCTCGACGATAGACCCTCCGACACTCAAGTCAGAACCAAAAAGAGAAACAGTGTTTAAGAGAGAAACTGGCGATTTGTTGATTGCCCTCTGACTGTGGAGGGGGGAGGGTATTTATAGGCCTGAGAAACATGTCAAGAGATTGATATGAATCCACTGGATCGATTTGAATTTCTTATATCCTTTATGTTTCTCCCCTTCAAGAGATAAGTTATCATATTAGGGATAAGAGATTTGACTCCTACCCTTCATAGGCTGGATGTCTCTCCTAGCGAGCCTAGTCTGTCACTTTTTATGGGCTTGAAATAAGCCCACGTCTTGTAGAGGAGCCTAAAGAAGGCCCGGACCTTTTAAAGAGGCATGTTATGATTAATTTGCCTGTAGAAGCGTTAAGATCTGTGCTGGAATCGTACGGCCCTGATTTGTTGTGATTTCACCATCATCATAAGCCCCCCACTCTCGGAAGACATTTTTTTGGCATTCGGGGAGCAGTACGCCTTATTTTTGAACTCTAGAGTACAATCTTAGCTGTCAGTGTGGTTGGAGATACTTAGAAGTGATCAATGGCTTCTGAAGGCAGTGAATATCTTCCTGGATTTTTCATATTTTTTGGATTTTTTTGAATTTTCTGGATCTTTTCCCAATTTTAAAATCACTTTTTTGAATTTTAAAATATTTTTAGGATTTTTATTGAATAATCAGACCTCGGCACGCTTTTTAAAGCGATCAGAGGCGTCGATAGCATCAAACTCGCACGCTGAGTGGATTGAATGGCTATGATTCAACCTTTTTGATGAGGGGCTGACGTGTACCAATCTGGTGCGTCGATCACGCCCTAGCTCGCGCTGAGTGAGATCAGACGACCGAGATGCAAGGATCTTCTGGGGAGGTGATGTGGCTCAAATTTTGGTGCAATCAGGCTCGTTGATCAGAGCAAGCTCGCGCACTGAGCGAGATCACACGGTGGAGATGGAGAGCAAAGCAGCGGGGAAGACGAAAGTCGATGTGGACGCATCTGAGCCGTTCATCACAAGCGTGCTCAGTTTTTGGAGCGATCTAAGGGTCAGAATTTGGCGTGAGGACCCCATTGCTCGGCTGACCATTTGGCCGAGCTATGGCTATTTTTTTTCGAATTTGGAGGACTTTCCCGAGCTACGGGGATCCTGTGTGCTCGCAGAGCTTTGAGCTCTCGTCCTTATTGAGCCACGACGATGTCGAGCCATATCATCGTCAACTTATCCCCTCTCGCCGAGCTTACGGGGCTCTATTTTTGGCCGAGCTTTGGGTTTTGGCGAGCTACAAAGATGCCGAGCTATGGAGCTTTGAGCTTGGGAGAGCTACAGGTTTTGATCGATTTGGTCGGGCTTCGAGGCTTGGCCGAACTATGATCTGCCGAGCTACGGGCTTTGCCGACCTCGCCGAGCTATGGCGTTCGAATTTTGCTGAGCTATGAGCTCTGCTGACCTCTCCGAGCTTTGGCGTTCAAATTTTGCAAAGCTATGGGCTTTGCCGAGCTATGAGCTATGCCGACCTCGCCAAGCTAAGGCATTTGAATTTCACCGAGCTATAAGCTCTGACCCTTCACCGAGCGATGGGCCTCGCCGACCTCGCCGAGCTATGGCGTTCGAATTTCACCAAGATACGAAGGTGCCAATCGAACTTGGGTTTTTGGAGCTTTGGTCGAGCTCCATTTTTGGTGAATATGGTGGGAAGTTCGTATGGCGTGCTTCGTGGGGGTTTGCCTTTGTTGACAGGTTTGAACGGGGCGACAGTGAGGGTAGCTTTTCTTCAGTTTTGGCGGGGTTTCGAAGAGGCTCTTTTGAGCAGTGTTTGAAGAAGAAGAAGGGATGAAGAGGGTTTTGGGTTCGGAGTGTGTACCCGCAACCCGCTCCAAATCCTGTTGTTTAGGTTGTTTGTGGGTTTGGCTTGTAGATCTGAACCCATACCCGCAGACCCATTACGTAATAAGCACTTGGGTTATTGGATTCTCGGGTTGTGAGTTTGCAACCTGAATACACTTCTTTAACTGAAATTGCAGAGCTCTAATTTCATTTGGAATTTTTTGAAGTTTTTTAAAGCTTCCTTAACCCCTTTCGAACACGTGAGCTTTTGTTGGGGGTTTTTGTGGAGATTTCCTTCTTATAACAAGGTAGGAGCACTAATGTGCTTGAGTTTGATTACCTCTTTTAGAGTTTGGGTTGTCTCTTGAACTTGATCTTGGTGGAGAGATTGAGCGGACTTGGGAGATTTCACGGGGTTAGTAGACTTAGTCACACGGAAACTCGGTTGATGACGAGTTTTCTTTTGTTGATGGTTAACATCGTGGCCACCAAGTTTGTGAAATTGTTCGCCTCATCATGTCCACCAAGTGTTTGTGAAATTGTTCACCTCATCTCGTCGGCTCCTTTCCTTGGCCGAGCATTGTAACGTTCGCCCGTTTTGCCGGTTGACTGTCTTGTTACCAAAGTACTGTTCTTACTGAGCCTGGCGGGGTGTGATTCGATCGTTTGATCATGTGGGTAGCTATGATGTCGCCATGTGGCAATTTGGTCTTGAAGGCTCTATAAATAGGAGGGGATTTCACCTCTTTTTCTCATTTACCTCCTTCACTTTCTCTCTCTAGAAAATTTTGAGAGCCTCTCTATCTAGAAGTTGTGGTGTTTCACCGGGAAGGGCTGGTGGTTCATCTGGTGTTCAAAGGCTGTGCTTGTAACTGTCACGCCCTGCTTCCCGAAAGAGAACACGGAATACAAATATGCAACAAAAGCCCAGCGAATGATTTTCATCATCCAAAAGCTGTTCAAGAATCTTTACAACATATCACAATATAATCAGAGTCGGAAGCCAGAAAAGTCAACCACATGCACATATAAATCAAATACCAACAAGAATTCTTGAAATAAAATATATTAATCTCAAATAATCATGATCTGAAATACACAAATAATCCTGGGTTACATTGCCCAAATACAAGAATAAATCCAAGTACATAAATACAATTATTGTTCAAGCAACTCCCAGAAATAATAATAGCAAATTTCCAGCATCTAGTACATCATGTCACCAATACCGTCTGGAACCTGTTCTCCAAAATCTACAATTCAACGAATGCAGGAAAGAGAAAAAGAGAAAACATAAGTACCCGTCAATTGCAAGTTACGAGCCACTTATAATGTAGGATACAAGCACATAGGGAAACTAGCTAGCAACATGGTATAAGCATGATTTCAAAATAAACAACTAGCATGGTAAAGTGAACAAGTGTAAATGGCATGAATCAAGTGCCATGTAATCAAGTAAATAGGTACACATGTAACAGGTATCAGGTAACAGGTATACAGGTAAACAGGTAATCATGTAACATGTATCAAGTATCAAACTCCATGTATCATGTAGTCAAGTATCAAGTGGGCATGTATCATGTGATCAAGTAGCATGTTCAGGTCTCATGTGTCAAGTCTTGTAGTGAATTACCATCTAGGTAGCACTTCATGCATCCCATACTGCATGGTTGCTACAACAAACAGTTTCGCTTTAGATTTCATAGTGGACCATAGAGGGCAGTGTACTCAGGAATCAGAACAGAAACATGTAACATGTTCATGAAGCAACAGGTACAAGAATCATCCGATTCATGCCGCAACATGTTCATGAAGCAACAGGTACACGACCAACAGGTCCGTGCATCAACAAGTAACAGGTACACGACCAACAGGTCCGTGTATCAACAGGTAACAGGTACATGAACCAACAGGTCCATGCATCAACAGGTAACAGGTACATGAACCAACAGGTCCATGCATCAGCAGGTTTATGTATCAACATAAATCAAAATGGGAAACACGGGCCCCCTTCCAAGTACACGTTTCTGAATTATCCACCATTCGATCTTTCCCTTAAACCTCGGCTTGGTTATTTATATTAATGTCATCAAACATGCATGAATGTGTACGAAATAGTGTCAAACTAAATGGTATAATCATTACTAAGTTCAGGGAAACAAATAAACATGCATAGATGAGATACAATCACATAAACGAGCAAAACAGTGAATGTTCATATTCAAGATAGCATGATAGTACAGTACTAAAACAGTGATTCCCGCTACTACAAATATCCAAATCTGAATCCGTCGATGGATCCGGAAAATAGAGTTCCACCTGAATCCAGCGAGTATAAATAAGTCATATAGTAATTCACAACATCATAACTCAAACCAGATTTGAAAACAGAAAACATGTTCAGTCAGAAATCGGGAAAACGAATTCTCAGTCAAGAAAACTGCATCAAAACCTCTCAAATAAATTCGGGGAAAATCTGGGGTATTCCCCTATATATCTAGTATCAAAATAAAAAGTTTCAGAATTTTTCAGTAAAATTAGATCAGTCATCATCAATAAACGTAAGTTTGGCAAATCTGGAATTTCCAACACTGCTGTACGAAAACTATGATATCTCGCAACCAGTGAAACGAAATCCAATTCTGTCAGAGGGATATGAAAATAGATAAAATATACTAACTTTCACATTTCATAAATATTTTTCATACAGTAAACGGAATCCGGGTGAAAATACGATTCTTTACAAAACAGCGAGTAAAATACAGCAAGTATAGTTTTCATAAAAGAGCATGAAACAACATATAAAATGCATTAATAAAATTCACCAAAATTCTGGGTAGTCCCTAACTAGATAAAGAAACACTGACCAAATTTTTAGATCAAAATAATATGTATAGCATGGTTCTTGAAAATAGTTTGTTATCAAAATTACCGAAAAACAGAATCTAGAAAAGATCAACAACTCGGTACAAAACAGTCATAACTCAGTCATACGAAATCAAAACCAAGTAGGGTCAGAGGGGTTTGAAAATATACGAAATTATCTAAAACTCATGCTTTATACCAAAATAAAGATACTGAATTTAAAACAGTTCAAAACAGCAAACAAAACAGAACAGCGACAAACTACAGACTTTTCCCTTAAAAACAAAATCGACATAGATTCAAGAAAATTGATCCAAACACTTCCAAACATGAAATCGAGTCTACCATGTGTCTAAACATCATGAATTAGGGTATCTAATATGTCCACTCCAAGAATTTCACATGGGTCTTAACCAAAACACGGGTTCTCACAAAAATCTCACATACATGATCAATTCAAGAACAGGCGAATCCTAAGTTAATTCATGTCCATATTGTCTCGTGAGTCTTCTTTGGCCAAATCATCACAATAGAGATAAAACCCATCAAGGAAAACACAAACACGAGTTGTCTCTAGACCCAACTACACTATAGGTGAACTTTTGGACTTGTATCAAACAAATAAATTGGAGTACAAGTTACTTACCTGCGAGATGAAACGACGAACCAACAAGTAAGAATAACGGGAATAGGTTCCCAGGGAACGAACGCAACACACGGATGGATCACGAACAAGAATCATGAACCAAACGGATCACACGAACCGAAGCAAGCAAACAAACTCAAACGAACCAACGAGAACACACCCCACAATCGAAGATGAGATCAAAACCAAGATAGATGATGATGATGAGATCCGATGGCCATATCACGACTTGATGATCGTGATGATCAAGATCAAACCAAATGGACGGCTCACGATCGAAGTTGATCAAAATCAAAGATCAAGATTAAGATCCACGGACGGCTCACAACAAAGCTGATCAAACACTTCATGATCAAGATGTGATCAAGATGAGATCGAAGGCCCATATTCAAACCACCAAACTCCATCGCAATGGCATGGCGACCACCGGCGGCGGCACATGGTGGCAGTGCCGGTAAGGCCTGACTGGCGGCTATCTCAACAAGAGGGCGGCACGGCACAGTGGCGGAACGACGCGACGGGTGGCATGAGCAGGGTGGATGACAGCTACACTAGGCTGAGGTGACTGCACTGTGAAGGATCGACGCTATGGCCAGCATCGCAGCGAAGATGAGAGGGAGAGCAGAGTGGAGCGGAGAGGCAGGGCGCTACAGGGGGTCATCGCGACTGGGCTGAGCAACACAGGGGGGGTGCTGTGCCTACTGCTGCCAGTCGAGAGGAGCGCAGGGCGCGCTGCTGCATCGCGGTGCGACGAGGAGAGGAGAAGGAAGAAAGGGAGACGGAGCGGCTGGGGGTCTGGGCACGCGCAAGGGAGGAAGAGGGAGAGCAGGCCGGGGAAGGATGAACAGGCGATTTGCATGGGTTTAAATATAGGGTCGGATGGAGATAGGATTTTGGGTTAGGGGATTAGGAGAATGACGGCTGAAGGGGGGTGTGCTAATGGGTCGGGTTTGGGGTGTAACAGATATTGGGGTTTGGTTTAAATAAAAACAGGGAAATGGGTTTTGGGTGGTTGGGGTTAAGTTAATGGGTATAGGATTTATATGTAGATGGGTATTGTAACGCCCCGAATCCCAAATACACTGAATTCGAGATGTTCTACAGGATCTTTTCGCTTCCTTTAGTACAATTTTAAAAGGAAATTTGAACTTTTCACTTTACATCAGAGTTTACATGATATACATTACAATTTACACTGCATAGCGGAAGTAAACTTTACAACAATCAAACAAATGTACAATAACATTGAATAATCTTTAAGCATTTGTTCCTCTTTAATCTTTATCAAGCCATTCACTTGCATATAAGATTGTGGGTACGTCAGTTTATTCAACCGACGATCATTATACACGGCCATCCTCTCTATGCCGGAAATAGTATAACTTATTTTCCATATTTAGCAAACACAAACTAGTCACATATCAAACTAAAAGGACTACCCTATTGATGTCGTGTTGTGATTGTGCACTTAGTCCTTAATGAAGTTATTTATGTTACATGACACTAATGCACACTTGTTCGGATTCTATGCATCCCATACTACATAGGTCCGAGGGCAAGCCCTTAATCGTTCTTCATCTTTGTAGGGTTCAATCCCTCGTTATGGCTTAATTTACTACTGTAATTACGGTAGGTATCTTAGATGATCTATGAGTACAAGCACGTGTACAGAAAATCCTGGAGGGGAATCCCACGTCATGTCACGATGCATCGTGAAGACAGCCTGTGGCAATTCAGCCTCACTTCATGGCACACGATCCTCTTGCAGTCACCAAACATCCCACAAGCGTCGCTACCAGGACGATAATTCTGGAGTAGTGCCCACGCCATGTCTTGACGCATCAAGCAGGCAGCCTGTGGATCACTCTCACACCGCTAATCCGATGGCCCTCATACTCGTGTTTTTCTCCTACTTTCATCACGTCTCCACTATGTACTAATCCTTAGTTTTTATCAAAATCATGAACAAAATCAAAGCTCTAGAGTTATCCTCTCCACTAAACCGGACTTATTCATTCATTCAAACACGACCAACCTTGGTCTCTCATTTCAATTTTCATTTCATTTCATTTCCAACGCCGGGGGAGACTTAGCTACTCTTTTTGTTTCAATTTTCAATTCACAATTTCCAAGATGAGCATTTCCAAACTCATAAATTCATTTGTTGATTTGTCACACTCAAAAGTATTTCTCTTCTCCAATCATGATTTCTAATTCATTCAAATAGTCCATAACTATACATGAAATTCAACTATTCATCATGTAACTCATGAAATGTTATTTTCACATACAAACCCACATCATTAATTATTCAATCAAAGGTGAACATTTACACTTCATAATTTCCACACTATTCTCAAATGAGAATAAATTGCATCACATCACACAAAATAATTTCTTTCTCGACTATATTAATCTTCCAATCATTCATTCCATGTTCTTTTTGCAAGATACAACTTTCACAAAATATACATATAGAACCATAGTTCTATTTATGCATTTTATTCTCAAATCATAGTTTATTTCATGCAAATAATTCCCAAATTATTTTTATAAAGTCCTACATATTTTTAGAAGAATAGTCATTTTTTTCCATTATTTTTTTGATCACTAAAACGTCCAAAAAAATAATTTTGCCTAACTGCCGATGCCAAGGATCAAACCCAGCACCAAGGAGAACACAGCCAAAGGCACAGACCAACAGGCCATTGGTGCCAGCGGTATAAAGGGGAGGCAGAGAGTATTTAACGCTCTCGGTCGGTGATTCTTATACTTTTAAAAATTCATGAACAAAATATGGTGCCACAGGGATTCGAACCGATCACCACAGGGAACCTAACCGCATACTCTGACCACTTGAGCTACGCGCTCAGGTTGTCAAGATACAACTTATATTCTTTTTACTATAATTCTCTCTGTTATTAAGACAATTCGATATCCAACAAGTCCTCCTCTCGTTTTGTTTTTATAAAAACTACTGAAAAATTCCAGATTGACTAACATTATCATAAGTTATATTCCAGTATAATAACATAATTTTTTCAATAATCAAAACACATTTTTCATACATTTAATTGAAATTGTGAACTATAACTACCACATTTCTTCTTTTTTTGATATTCTTAATAACTAACGCCATTAGTCTCTTTATCAACAAATTTCACATTAATTTTCTGTCTTTAATCATTTGCCTAACGTACAAACTCATATTTTAATTTATTCATGCCCACATTAACACAAACGATCTATTTAACACATGAAATGGCATTACCAAGCTACTAACTTTTGTATGTAATTCTTGATGGTAATAAATGTGTTTTCTTCATTCAATCCATGATCCTAATCAATTCACATACAACTTAAATAGTAGAACCACATACAAATTTGCATATCCACATTTCAATCATTCAATGGGTTATTTTTCGCAATTAAAGTGTGCTCTTCTTAATCTTTTCCATTCTTCATTCATTCATTTCTAACATGCATTTCTAATTTAGAAATATGGAGAATTTACCCACCTCAATGGAGAGACAAACACAATTAGCAACTAAACAAAAGTCCTTGCACACGAACGGTCCTCCTCCTAGAAGCGCGCACTCGAGCCTCCAAAATCACCAAAACCGAGCACCACACAAGCCCACCGAGAGCACTCCAAAGCCGGCCCCTCTTCTCCTTGATGTTGCAAGCACAATCCCACACACTCTCAATCTTTTAACTCACAAAATAACTACTAGATAATATACTTTAGACGATAGATTTGGAGGGATTAATAAGCACAAGAATAACTAGCCAGGGGGGGGGGGTATTTATACTAAAAATCAAAGAGAATGGAGGGCTAGGATCAAGTGGTTGGTTATAAAATGGAGGGCTAAGATGAAAGTAGGAGTTACATTAACTACCCACACCCAAGTAACCACCAAGCATGATCACCACTAAAATTTTGATTTTCCCTCCAAAAGAATGCAACCGGCCATGCTAGGAATGTGCATATTGCACGTGTACGTGCAATGCACGTGCATGCCACTTGGTCCAAAAATTGTACATTAAATTTTGTATAAAAAATAAAATAGTCTTTAAATTGTATCCTACATGACAAGTTGTATAAAAAATAGTTCATGGGCTTTTAGTTTTTGGGCCAAAATAATTATTTTAAAAATAAAATAAATAAATTAAAATTTTGGGCTTTAGGAAAAAGGCTTTTTGTCTAATTGAAAGAAGGCGTTATAAAAAAATAATTAAAGGCACATATTAAATATCTATACTCATCATGATGAGAGTATTTACCAAAAATATTGCATTTGCACACTACGTGCAAAATAAAAATAATTTTTCATTAAATGAAAAATCATGGCATTACAACACTCCCTCCTTAGAATAGTTCCGTCCCTGGAACTACAGTCAAGAGTGAGAAATAAGATACAACACAACAACAAGAACAAAAAGATACAAAGATACAATCAAGCAAAAAGCTCAGGATAGTCCTTCACCATCCTCTCCTCAGACTCCAAAGTAGCCTCTTCAACCAAGTGGTTTCTCCAGACTACCTTGACCATCGGTATCATCTTGTTTTTCAAGACTTTCTCTCGACGATCAACAATCTCAACAGGAGACTCGATGTAATTCAGGTCCAACTGCAACCCTTCCGGCACTTCAGGCAAATGATGACTCGGATCTGGAATATACCCTCTCAGCATAGACACATGAAAGACATTGTGCACCTGAGACAACTCTTCCGGTAATTCAAGCCGGTAAGCAGTTTTCCCGATCCTTTTCAATATCTTATACGGGCCTATAAACCTCGGGGCTAACTTCCCGCCTTTGGCAAATCAAACCACACCTTTACTAGGTGATACTTTCAGAAAGACGAAGTCACCAACCTCAAACTCAAGGTCCCTTCTCCGGTTGTCTGCATAGCTTTTCTGCCTGCTCTGAGCTTCTACCAACCTTTTCCTGATCAGAACAATCTTCTCAGAAGTTTGCTGCACAAGCTCAGGACCAAACAACTGACGCTCCCTAACTTCAAACCAACAAACAGGTGTCCTGCACTTCCTTCCATACAGAGCTTCGTACGGCGCCATCCCGATGCTAGTCTGAAAACTGTTGTTGTAGGCAAAATCTACCAAGGGTAAATGCCTTTTCCAACTGCCTCCAAAGTCTAGTATACAACACCGAAGCATATCCTCAAGAATACGGTTGACTCTCTCGGTCTGCCCATCGGTTTGCGGATGAAAAGCAGTGCTGAAATCTGTCTTGGTACCCAAAGCTGTCTGAAGACTCCTCCAGAAATGCGAAGTAAACCGCGCATCTCAATCAGACACAATAGTTAACGGAACACCATGAAGCCGGACGATCTCGCCAACATACAACTCAGCCAACTTGTCTATCGAAGCAGTGAGTTTCATCGCCAAAAAGTGAGCGGACTTGGTTAATCGATCAACTATAACCCAAATCTCATCATTTCCTTTAGGACTCTTAGGCAATCCCGTAATGAAATCCATACTGATGTTATCCCACTTCCATTCCGGAATAGGTAACGGCTGTAATAGACATCCGGGTCTCTGATTTTCGGCTTTGACTTGCTGAAAAACCTCACACTTCGCCACAAATTCAACCACATCCCGCTTCAAACCTGACCACCAGAAATGCTGTTTGATGTCTTTGTACATCTTAGTACTCCCAGGATGTACTAACAAAAGAGTAGCATGCGCCTCCTGAAGAATACTCTCTTTCAGATCCGTCTGATTTGGAACACACAGCCTCTCTCCAAACCACAACACTCCATCCCTGATTTGAAATCCGGGCAACCTGCCAGCACCAACCTGCTCCTTCATCTCCAAAATATCAGCATCAACCTCCTGACTTGCAATGATCCTTCCATTCAAAGTAGGCTGAAGCCTCAACTGAGCCAAAGATGCTCCCAATCCTTGCAAGACAACTTCAATACCTGCTCGATCCAATTCCTCAATCAGATGCTTCTGAGTTGTAATCAAACTGGATAAACTGCTCTTGCGACTAAGTGCATCAGCCACAACATTAGCCTTCCCAGGATGATACTTAATCTCAGGTCGCATGTCCTCAAGCACTTCCAACCATCTCCATTGCCTCAAATTCAGATCCCTCTACTGATATATGTACTTCAAACTCTTGTGGTCCGTGTACATGTTCAACTTCTCACCGTACACGTAGTGCCTCCATTGCTTTAGGGCAAAGATAATCGCAGCCAACTCCAGATCATGAGTCGGGTAATTCTTCTCATGCGGTCGTAGTTGCCTAGACCCATAAGCGATTACTCTTCCTTCTTGCATTAAGACACAACCAAGCCCACGATGTGAAGCATCGCTATAAACATCATACTCAACACCTACTCTAGGCAAAGCCAAAATAGGTGCAGTAGTCAGCTTCTCTTTCAGCTCCTGAAAGCTTGCCTCACATTGCTCATTCCACTTGAAGCTCACATTCTTCTTGGTCAGACCAGAAAGCGGCACGGCTATCTGAGCATAACCTTGAATGAACCTCCGGTAGTATCCAGTCATTCCAAGAAAACTTCTGACTTCCTTCACTATAGTAGGCCTAGCCCAATCTCTCACTGCCTCTATCTTCTGAGGATCAGCTGCCACTCCCTCCTTAGAAAGGATGTGACCTAGGAATGCCATTTTAGATTTCCAGAAATCACACTTGGATAACTTGGCATACAACTTCTGCTCTTCCAGCTTCTTCAAAACTGCTGCCAGATGATCGGTGTGCTCCTCCTCTGACTTGGAGTACACGAGGATATCGTCGATAAACACCACGACGAAAGAATCAATGAACGGCCTCAGAATCCTGTTCATCAAGTCCATGAAGATTGCGGGTGCATTCGTGACTCCAAATGGCATAACTAAGAATTCGTAATGCCCATGTCGAGTTCTAAATGCAGTTTTATGCACATCTTCAACTTTCACTCGAACTTGGTGATATCCTGATCGAAGATCTATTTGGAGAAAACAGCTGCTCCTTGTAGACGATCGAACAAGTCATCAATTCAAGGAATAGGATACTTATTCTGAATAGTGACCTTATTCAGCTCTCGGTAATCGATACACATTCTCATCGATCCATCCTTCTTCTTTACCAAAAGCACTGGTGCTCCCAAAGGTGACGCACTAGGTTGAATAAAGACTTTCTTCAACAGTTCCTCAATCTGCAGTTTCACCTCATCTTGTTCCACTGGAGCCATCCTATACGGTGCCTTAGAAATAGGTGCACTTCTAGTTGAACAGTGATGCTGAACTCTACATCACGATGTGGGGGTAACCCAGGAAAATCATCCAAGAACACAGTCGGATAGTCCCGAACTACAGGAACCCCTTGCACTTCCACAGGAGTCTCTTCCTTGCAGATAGCTGCCACCAGCTTAGAACACTTCTTCTTCCCTTGGAAAGTGACTTCAGGTCCACCTGGAGCCTTCACTGTTACCGTCTTAGTCTTACACTCGATGCTTGCACTGTACACTGACATCCAGTCAATGCCAATGATAACATCGACTCCCAAGATAGTCAGCTCGATCAGATCAATCCTAAAGATTCGATCTCCAATCACAATCTCGCAATCCGCATAATACCGATCAGTGGTTAAAGTTTCTCTTGATGGAGTAGCTACTGCTAAGATCTTGCCTGAAAAAATTTTCGGTTCAACTCCCAACACTTTAGCAAATTTAGGAGACACAAAAGTATGAGAGGATCCAGTATCGAACAACACAACAACTTTCATTCCATATTCTGATGTAAATGATCCATTAAATTCGATGTATGAAACATGAACCTTCAAGTCAATATTTCCATTTCATTGAATTCCAAACTTTATACATTCGAATTGAAAAACATTTCTTGACATCAGAATGAAAACAGTAGAAGCTACAACAGTCTAACTCCTACGGTTCCTCTTCGCTTCTCGAAGTTCTCCCCGTAGTTCATCAACTTCATCCTTCAGCACGTCTGTCAGATTCTTCCTCTTCTCGAGTTCCCACACCCGATGACTGAGAACAGAAAAATTATCCTTATGCTTTGCCAGCTGAGCCTCCAATAATCCGACTCTCTCTCGCAGTGTTTCTACCTGTCTCTGAAGGGAAGTCACAAGACTATTTGGAACTGGTTCTTCTTCTTCGTCAGAAGAGTCATCAGATGAATCCGGAAGTGGGGTAATCTCTCAGGATTTAGGCCATTCTTCTCCGTCAGAATCTGCTTATCCTGGATAGTACTCATCCTCAGAATCTGCCTATCCAGGATGGTACTCTTCCTCAATGATATGCCAGTCGTCGTCTCCAGCAGGGTCGAAGTGGTCAGCCATCTTAGAAATAGAGAGGAAAAAGCATAAGTCATAGAGCAACACAAATGTAAGTCACTTACATTTAAATCTCTAGACTCAAACACACACTCTAATGTCCACTTCTAGGGTGTCGTTCCTTATAAATTTGTACAAGTGTGGAAAGCGTGGCTCTGATACCATTCTGTGACGCCCCGAATCCCAAATACACTGAATTCGAGATGTTCTACAGGATCTTTTCGCTTCCTTTAGTACAATTTTACAAGGAAATTTGAACTTTTCACTTTACATCAGAGTTTACATGATATACATTATAATTTACACTGCATAGCGGAAGTAAACATTACAACAATGAAACAAATGTACAACAACATTGAATAATCTTTAAGCATTTGTTCCTCTTTAATCTTTATCAAGCCATTCACCTGCATATAAGACTGTGGGTACGTCAGTTTATTCAACCGACGATCATTATACACGGCCATCCTCTCTATGCCGGAAATAGTATAACTTATTTTCCATATTTAGCAAACACAAACTAGTCACATATCAAACTAAAAGGACTACCCTATTGATGTCGTGTTGTGATTGTGCACTTAGTCCTTAATGAAGTTATTTATGTTACATGACACTAATGCACACTTGTTCGGATTCTATGCATCCCATACTACATAGGTCCGAGGGCAAGCCCTTAATCGTTCTTCATCTTTGTAGGGTTCAATCCCTCGTTATGGCTTAATCTACTACTGTAATTACGGTAGGTATCTTAGATGATCTATGAGTACAAGCACGTGTACAGAAAATCCTGAAGGAGAATCCCACGTCATGTCACGACGCATCGTGAAGACAGCCTGAGGCAATTCAGCCTCACTTCATGGCACACGATCCTCTTGCAGTCACCAAACATCCCACAAGCGTCGCCACCAGGACGATAATTCTGGAGTAGTGCCCACGCCATGACTTGACGCATCAAGCAGGCAGCCTGTGGATCACTCTCACACCGCTAATCCGATGGCCCTCATACTCGTGTTTTTCTCCTACTTTCATCACGTCTCCACTATGTACTAATCCTTAGTTTTTATCAAAATCATGAACAAAATCAAAGCTCTAGAGTTAGCCTCTCCACTAAACCGGACTTATTCATTCATTCAAACACGACCAACCTTGGTCTCTCATTTCAATTTTCATTTCATTTCATTTCCAACGCCGGGGGAGACTTAGCTACTCTTTTTGTTTCAATTTTCAATTCACAATTTCCAAGATGAGCATTTCCAAACTCATAAATTCATTTGTTGATTTGTCACACTCAAAAGTATTTCTCTTCTCCAATCATGATTTCTAATTCATTCAAATAGTCCATAACTATACATAAAATTCAACTATTCATCATGTAACTCATGAAATGTTATTTTCACATACAAACACACATCATTAATTATTCAATCAAAGGTGAACATTTACACTTCATAATTTCCACACTATTCTCAAATGAGAATAAATTGCATCACATCACACAAAATAATTTCTTTCTCGACTATATTAATCTTCCAATCATTCATTCCATGTTCTTTTTGCAAGATACAACTTTCACAAAATATACATATAGAACCATAGTTCTATTTATGCATTTTATTCTCAAATCATAGTTTATTTCATGCAAATAATTCCCAAATTATTTTTATAAAGTCCTACATATTTTTAGAAGAATAGTCATTTTTTTCCATTATTTTTTTGATCACTAAAACGTCCAAAAATATAATTTTCCCCAACTACCGATGCTAAGGATCGAACCCAGCACCAAGGAGAACACAGCCGAAGGCACAGACCAACAAGCCATTGGTGCCAGCGGTATAAAGGGGAGGCAGAGAGTATTTAAAGCTCTCGGTCGCTGATTCTTATACTTTTAAAAATTCATGAACAAAACATGGTGCCACAGGAATTCGAACCGATCACCACAGGGAACCCAACCGCATACTCTGACCACTTGAGCTACGTGCTCAGGTTGTCAAGATACAACTTATATTCTTTTTAGTATAATTCTCTCTGTTATTAAGACAATTCGATATCCAACAAGTCCTCCTCTCGTTTTGTTTTTATAAAAACTACTGAAAAATTCCAGATTGACTAACATTATCATAAGTTATATTGCAGTATAATAAAATAATTTTTTCAATAATCAAAGCACATTTTTCATACATTTAATTGAAATTGTGAACTATCACTACCACATTTCTTCTTTTTTAGACATTTCTTAATAACTAACGCCATTAGTCTCTTTATCAACAAATTTCACATTAATTTTCTATCGTTAATCATTTGCCTAACGTACAAACTCATATTTTAATTTATTCATGCCCACATTAACACAAACGATCTATTTAACACATGAAATGGCATTACCAAGCTACTAACTTTTGTATGTAATTCTTGATGATAATAAATGTGTTTTCTTCAATCAATCCATGATCTTAATCAATTCACATACAACTTAAATAGTAGATTCACATACAAATTTGCATATCCACATTTTAATCATTCAATGGGTTATTTTTCCCAATTAAAGTGTGCTCTTCTTAATCTTTTCCATGCTTCATTCATTCATTTCTAACATGCATTTCTAATTTAGAAATATGGAGAATTTACCCACCTCAATGGAGAGACAAACACAATTAGCAACTAAACAAAAGTCCTTGCACACGAACGGTCCTCCTCCTAGGAGCGCGCACTCGAGCCTCCAAAATCACCAAAACTGAGCACCACACAAGCCCACCGAGAGCACTCCAAAGCCGGCCCCTCTTCTTCTTGATGTTGCAAGCACAATCCCACGCACTCTCAATCTTTTAACTCACAAAATCACTACTAGATAATATACTTTAGACTATAGGTTTGGAGGGATTAATAAGCACAAGAATAACTAGCCATGGGGGGGGGAGGGGGGAGGGGTATTTATACTAAAAATCAAAGAGAATGAAGGGCTAGGATCAAGTAGTTGGTTAGAAGATGGAGGGCTAAGATGAAAGTAGGAGTTACATTAACTACCCACACCCAAGTAACCACCAAGCATGATCACCACTAAAATTTTGATTTTCCCTCCAAAAGAATGCAACCGGCCATGCTAGGAATGTGCATATTGTACGTGTACGTGCAATGCACGTGCATGCCACTTGGTCCAAAAATTGTACATTAAATTTTGTATAAAAAATAAAATAGTCTTTAAATTTTATTCTACATGACAAGTTGTATAAAAAATAGTTCATGGGCTTTTAGTTTTTGGGCCAAAATAATTATTTTAAAAATAAATAAATAAATAAAATTTTTGGGCTTTAGGAAAAAGGCTTTTTGTCTAATTGAAAGAAGGCTTTTTAAAAAAATAATTAAAGGCACATATTAAATATCTATACTCATCATGATGAGAGTATTTACCAAAAATATTGCACGTGCACACTACGTGCAAAATAAAAATAATTTTTCATTAAATGAAAAATCAGGGCATTACAGGTATGGGGATAGTTAAATGGGTTGTTGGGTTTAAGTTGTTGGCTTAGGGTAATGGGTTTGCAAACGGGTATCGGTTTAAAATCCAATAGGGTTTAATAAAATATCTAATAAAATAATGGGTTTATAAATACTACTAATAATAATAAAAATAGTAACAATAAAATAATAATAATAACAGTATTAAAAATAACAGTAATAGTAATAATAAGAGTAATAATAATAAGAAGTGTATTTCAATATAAAAATCACAGAAAATATTTACAAATAAAATCATTGATCGAAAACAGCTAATAAATAGATGATCCAAAAAAATACATTTGACAAAAAAACTTGAAAACCGAAAAAAATAATTTGCGAAAAATTTTAAATATAGAAAATATACAAAAATACATTTTTGGGGAAACAGGGATTACAGTAACACCCGGCAAAATTGGGTAATGACAATTTTGCCTTCGCATCTTACGCACGTATATTTTGTATCGTTACGAATAATATTCGTAACGTATTTTTATATATTTGTCATACGTATTTTATATTCCGATTATTTATATGTTTCCCGTTATCTCAAAATTCATTTTTATCCCATTTTAAACAACTTGAATATTAATTTTAATCTCTGTGGTTTTACGTGTATTGCAAGTATTTTCAATACACATGTTGATTACGTATATTTTCCGTTACGTGAAATATCTGTAACATTATCAAAATAAATATTTTTTCTTATGTTATATTCCAAATATTTATACATTTTTCCGTTAATCAAATCTATTTCATATTTTGAATATTTGTTTTTATGTGCATTGGACGTATATTTTTATGTGCATTTTTATTTCTAAATTTTTCTAAAAGTCTTGTACAATTTTATTATCATTTTGTTTGTCACAATTTTATTATTTATTTCTAACTAAAACTCATGGGCCTAAAATTGCTTTTAAAGCCCCAAAAAAACTATTTAAATGAAATGTAACCCCCGCAATTTTTTTTTTCCAATTTAATATCTCTAAATTCAATTCTTTCAATTTCTATACCACTTTAAACATAAACTAAGATAGTTATATTTCAAATAAAATTTTGGCAGAGTTTTCGCTGAAATATTAGCCCTTTTACAGATTTTCCTTAATTGTATTTCAAATAAAATTCTTCATATGGGTGGGTGTCTCTACTTGCTTTCTAATTGTATTTAAAATGTATGCTTAAGGAATTCATGTTAAAATTGTAGATGTGATTGAATTATTTAATTTCTAATGTTATTGTGTGATGCATATCGTATGGATATCAAGAAATCTAGTAGTTGATGAATATGAAAAAATTCATGTTAATGAAGATTTATAATGTAGAATTATGGTATAGTTGAAATACAATTTATATTAAAATATTTTATATGATTGTCATGCAAAATTGTAGTATAATATGATTTGATTTTGTAGATGAATTGCAAGTGAATTTAAGTTGTGTTAAATTGGAGTACATTATAAATTGTTGGAGAGAATTTCTCTATCATTTCAAATAACATTAAAAAGAAAAAACATATATGTGCTAGTGGAGTAGTGTGGTGATTTATAAAGGCATATTGTATATGAAAGTTCTCAAAATTGATATTTACATTAGTTTTTTATAGAATTATTTTATTCTAAAAAAATTTAACATGAATTCACTACTAGAATTTTAGAAATGTATTATATGAACAAATAAATTTCATACAAATTATAGAAAGCAATTTGAATGAATGAATTAAAATATAGGAATAATCAGAGAGTGGGGTTATAAAATTTTAAAACCCTTTATGTTAAGGAATGACGTTGGGCTCTTGTGGCTAGCTCGTGCGCCTTGGCGCTTGACACTGCCACGTGGCCTGCGGGGGGTCTCTGTGGTCGCGCGATCGAGCCTGGGGTGGGCTCTGTTGTTAATCCATTTTTTTTTAAAAGCAGAATAAAGGGTAGTTGGTTAATTCAAAATACTCAAAGCGCTTTTATACCGAAACTGAGTTAGCTTAGTGGTTTGGGCATTTCGCCTGCTTGCTGTGTGGTGCCGGTTCGATTCAGGGGGACTCGCGATTGTTTTGTTTTTTTTGATTTAAAGCTTTAAAAAGAAGGGGAATTCATGGAAAATTATCACAATAATATTAGAATGATTTGAGAATTACTTCATGCTATTCTAAAAATATTTTGATAAATTTAGCGAGAAAATTTTATATGTTGGTTGAGTTGGAAATTAATTTATAATAAAGATGATATATATATATATATATATATATATATATATATATATATATATATATAAGATTGAGAATATTAAGAGTTGATTTATATTGAATTTAAAGCTAAAATTTAGATTGGAAATAAAGAAATCTTTGTGATGATTTTAAAGAAGTTTGGAACTAAAATAATTATTTAATTAAAGAAATGAGTTTTGTTTGAAATATATATTAATATGAAAAGAGATATAAATGTTTGAAAGTGATTAATTCTGAAGAAATGAGTTTCGAGAAAACTTTGGAAGTGATTGGTTTGATTGGTTAATTAAAAAGTCGTTTATGTGAAATTCGATTTGGAAATTATTATTGTATGAGTTATGAAAGTTAAATACTTCATGAATAAAGAGAATTGATTATTGAAAGATGAAATGCTTATATTGTGGTTGGATATAACCTTTTTTATCTCAGCATTGAGATGGTTATTGGAATCTAGAGGCTACGCGAGGCCTTAGTAACCGACATTGTAAATAATGAAAATTTAAGGAGTAACCAGTGTGGGTTGACTCTCTCTCTGAGAAGTAGCTAGGGTGGGCTGACTTTCTCTTGTGGTGGTTTAAGTCCAGTAGGGTAAGCTAGTTGTAAGTTGTGATGATTATAACTAAACCCTAAGGTTAGGTACTAAGGGGAGATGTGATGAAGTGTGGGCAAACATCAGTTTGAGGGCCTAGATAGCGCGGTGGGAGGTATCTCTAGAATTACCAGGGTTGAGGCTCACGGTGGGGGATATCCTTTGAAATTACTGGGATCGATGCAATGCTCGTGGGGTATTTGGCACAGTGTGGGTTTCATCTTCAGAATTATCGGGGTGTTGGGCATGATGGCTATAAATCACTCGCAATGGGAGAATGAATCTCAAGAATTATCAGGGTCATAGCTTGCGGTGTGGGTATTCACCTTCGAAAGTACTGGGGTGTGAGGCAGTGTATCCAAAATCACTTCAAGTGGGAGTGGGACACTCAAGAATTATCGGGATGGTACTGGATACTCACAGAATATCTAAAACATACATTAGTCATTGTAGTAGTAATTCATAGCGAGGGAATTGAATCCTATAATGAGGAGTACGATACTGGCTTGCCCTCAGACCTATGTCGTATAGGTGCATAGAATCCGAACAAGTATGCATTAGTGGATCGTAGTGTAAATCTTCATTAGGCATCTAAGGCATATCATACACTGACATGTTTAGGATAGTCACTCTTTTACACTTTATTGTGCATTCAAGTTTGTGTTGGCTAAAGTAAGAGATTTCGTTATATTACGGCATAGAGAGGATAGCTATTTTATAACATTGCGTCGGTTGTAAGAAACTGACGTGCCCACAGATTTTTTAGTGCAGGACTTGGATTGGCAAGGACTTAAAGACGGTTGATGATAAAGATTATATTCATGATTAAAGCTGCTGATGTTAGAGTTGTATGTATATTTTATGTTGTATTTTATTTAACTTCCGCTGTGTAATTCTGAAACAAACAATGTGTATAAGAAGGTTTAATTTCCTTGTAAAATTGTATGAAATGAAGTAAAAGATCCTGTTGTGGTACAAATTACCTGTAAATGAAATTTGGGGTGTTACAGTGCTAGTTTCTGGCTGCAGATTTGTCGTTGCCTTACTTTGACTGGGTAACATTTTCACAATTGTCATTCATTATGTCTAGCATTCCGTCACCCTACGCTTCTCCTAGATCGGTTAGTCTAGATGCAGATGATGGTATTGTGTTTATCTCCTTCGCTGGAGGGGGGAGTGGGTGTGATGTAGCCGGTCATTCCACTGTTGTGGAAACGATCGTCGAGCCTAAGAGAGATATGGGATGCGCACTTAAGACTCCATTGAACTGATTAGAGAGTAGTACTCTGTAGTTGACCGAGAGTTTATTAGGAGTGTCATGGAATATGACGAGCCAAAGCCCGTCTACACTACTAAGGCTGATTATGCTACCATCATTCTTACACGGGAGGAGCTCGCCGTAAGTAGAACGAGCTTTGGGATTCCTTGCGAGTACAGCTTACTCCTGCCAGGTCCAGGAGTTAAGGTCGGCTACACCATGTCTGAGAAATACTAGTTCTTTTTGTGCGATGCATTCTTCACGGGGCTTCGTTTTCTCCTTCACCCCTTTGTTAAAGAGGTGCTCAACTAGTATCAGCTGTGTCCGGTGCAGCTGGTGGCAAACATGTGGAGGCACGTTGTCGGATTTGTCTTATAGTTTTGCCGGCTCGAAGCTGAGCCGAGTCTTGTGGTGTTTAGACGTTATTTCAAACTCATCCAACTTAGCAAAGTGGAGGAGCGTTGGTACCTTAGCCCTCGTAGGAATCGGGGGTTAGTCGATGCTCCCCGCTCAGATGTTGTTCGCAGCGCTGAGTCGTAGGGATCCCAACTACATGGAGGAGAACGGTTCCCTCGGCAGTGAGAGCGGATTCGGTGATGAGCTTGGAAGAGAAGATCGTTAGTGATGCCCTTCTTGGACTGAAGGTGTTGGCATGGCAAGACATCACTGACGAAGTACTCTTCGAAGGTGGTCTTAGCCCGGCTGTTTCTAGTACAGTTAGACCGTTGTTGCTTTCTTGTCGTTTTATCCATGCCTTTATTACTTTCATTTGGTTTTATGAGTTTTAACTCCTTTGTGTTTCACCTTACAGGAAGAACACACATAGATTACGAAGACATTCTAGCGGACTTGGATGCATTATGTAACAAGAAGGATGATGAGCTGAAGAAGCGAAAGAGGTCGGCTACGCATCCTTATCCTTCCCAGGACTTGTCACCCCTAGCCCCTACCGTGCAGACTGAGCCCCCTTTAGAGGTGCCACCTAGTGCTGATGCAGGTTCTTCCTTGGCTGCGATTGTGGCGAGTGTTACGTAAGCTCCACTAACTGCTATGGCTGCCGCAGTACTTGTTGATAGGGGGGACATGGTCTATACTCCTGACTAGAATGTGAAACCCTAGGAGAGCTTTTTGGGGAACTCCGCCTCTTACCTTGACGCCAGCCGCCACATTCCTACTCCAGCTGATAGAGAGAGGTTGAAGATGGAGCCCCCCAAAAGATTGGTCCTAGAGATTGCGAAGGCACACATGATGGTATGATTTAGTTTCCTTTGTTCCTTAGCTTGTGCTATCCTCCCTTGCATCAATATGTTTAACCATTTTCTACTTATATCAGGTGATATGTTACTTCGGACATCTAGTTGACTTCTATGCGGCTGAGGAGAAGAACCTGAGGGCCGGTATCTCTCGCACCGAGAAGGACAAGAAAAAAGCCATCAAGGAGTCAAAGGCAGAGTTAGAGGAGCTGAGGAAGAATGAAAGGGAGGCATGCCTTGAGTTGGAGGCGTTGGCGGCGAGTAAGGAGGAGATGCGCCTTGAGTTAGAGGCATCAAAAGAGGGAGAGAAGGCGTTGGAGAAGAGGAACGCTGACTTTCTACTAGATTTGTAGAAGGCTCACACTGATGTAGCCTCGGAGCTGAAGGTCGAGGTGGCCAAGATTCATGCTGAGTGTAAGTCCAAACTGCAGGGGGTGATGCTCAAGTCTTATGCCATAGCGATTTCACACGTGGCAGAGCGTGTTCCCGGTTTCGATGGGAAAGGCTACCATGTGACTCTACGACCTAGCAAGCCCATTGATACATGCAGGAAGGATGATGGTGGGATCGGCACTCCTGTGGGCAATGCGAGGAGTGGCTCTAGAAAGAAGAACAAGGGCAAGAAAGCAGCTGGGGGTTCCTTGTCCGTGGTGGCACCGAAGCAGGTGGATGCTTGATTCACCTTGTTATGACCTTTTTCTTTCAGGTTTTCTTTATTTGCCTTTGTTTCGAACTTGTAGCTACTTTCTGTGATGACTAATTGCGGACTAGCCACCGCATTCTTGTATCTTCGTTTTAGTGGTTGACAAACTATCTTTCAGATTTGTTACCATTTGTCGTATTGCGTTGATGTGCTTTAAAGTGACGTTTGACCATGACACCTAGTATTTTTTCTTTTTTGCTTGACCATGCTATTGGAACTGTTGACAGATGATCGTGGAAACCGGTGAGAAACCACATAGTGACGAGGTTGAGCGCCTTCGTAAGCGATTGCGCATAACGGAATTGGCAGTCGACCGTTGCGTGTTCAGTTAGAGGATGAATGGTTGGAGTATGTTCGCCTTTAGTCGGCGCTTATCAAGAGAGATTGCGAGTTAGCTCTCCTATGTACCAATCATCTTGTCAACTTTCCCCTGCCTCCAAAACTGACTAAAGAAAGTATTGGAGAGTATGCTCTACTCAGAGAAGTAGTTGTCGAGAAAGACTTTGAGTTGTATCGTCTTCAAGCAAGACTTGGTGGGTTACGAACGACAGGCATCTCGCATGTTGTTGGCACAAAAAAAGGAACAATGGTTGAGGTGAAAGAAGGCACCACGACTAATGTGAAAAGGAGTGCAACAATTGGAGGAGTCGGGTCGATCATTGGGGGAGCGGCGCCGATAGCGCGGGTGCCCCCTCGACATGCTGGCGAAGCCCAGTGTGGCGTGCTTCTTATGCCGACCAGTAATCTCAATCCATGGGATCAACATTTTCTGTCAAAGATGTTGGCGGTCAAGGAAAAGCGGTGGCCATCGGCGACCCACAAGGAGGGACGTATTTCTTAGGAACAATGTCCCTCGTCCATGAAGTCGAAGGAACGACATGTAGATTGAATTGTATAATTCATAATTTTGTACTTGTAAATATCTATAGCACTACTGGATCAGAACATATGGGTCTGAAATAGTTCTCTGATTCTTGATGAAATCTCTTTGCATGCTTGATCCTTGTGGTGCACCTTGTTGTCTATATTGATGAACCATCGATTGAATTCTTTGTGGCTAAATAACAGGGCTTCAAGTATGTTGTGTATATTTTGTACTTGTAAATATCTGTAGTACTACTGGATCAGAACGTATGGGTCTAAAATAGTTCTTTGATTCTTGATGAAATCTCTTTGCGTGCTTGATCCTTGTGGTGCACCTTGTTTTCGATATTGGTGAACCATCGATTGAATTCTTTGTGGCTAAATAACAGAGTTCCAAGTCTATTGTGTATAGCTAACGAACTGTCGATGGTGCGTAACGGAGTTGAACGTAGATCTTTCCATTTGATTCGGCATGTTTAGGGAGTTAGCTCTGAGTCTAGCATTAGGGATTAAACCTTTTGCATGAAGTTATGGTGTTGTTGGTAGGATTCGCCCTAAGCGAAAAGCGGTGAGCAAAATGTTGAAGCCATTGTTCTGATTCAACGAGTCGCTGATGGAGCTTGAGTGGTGACCAGAGTGTTGAGCTCGTTGTTTGGATCTAAAGAGTTATTATTGGAGTTGAGCGGAAAGCAGAGAGTTGAACTCACTGTTTGGAGCCAACAAGGTATTTGGTGGAGCTTGAGCGAGGACCAAGGCGTGGAACTCGTTGTTCGAGGCCAACGAGTTTTTGATGGAGCTCAATTGATGAGCAGAGAGTTGAACTCATTGTTTGGAGCCAACGAGCTATTTGGTGGAGCTTGAGCGAAGACTAAGGCATTGAACTCGTTATTCTAGGCCAACGAGTTGTTGATAGAGCTCGAGCGAAGACCAAGTTGATGAACTCATTGTTTGAAGCCAACAAGTTATTGATGGAGCTCAAGCAGTGAGTAGAGCATTGGGCTCGTTGTTTGGAGTGAACGAGTTGTTTGATGGAGCTCGAGCGGTGAGCGGAGCATTGAACTCGTTGTTTGGAGCCAACGAGTTCTTAATGGAGCTCTAGCGGAGAGCAGAGCGTTGAACTCGTTATTTAGGGCCAAAAAGTTGTTTAACTGGGCTTGTAGATACTGGTAGTGACGCTGGATCTAAATGCATGATTTGAAGAATTCTTTTCATATGCTTGATCCTTACTGTCAAGGTTGATGTGCCATCGACTGGGTTCTTTGTAGCTAAATAATAGGGCCTCAAATCTGTTGCGTATAGTTAACGAACCGTCGAGTTTAGAACTTCTCCACCTTGAACTCAGCTAGTTGTAGGAGCAACTCTGAGGGAGAGTCATTTTCCAAACTTGATGTATGGGTCCTCCGACAAATTGAGAGAGTTACACTGAATGGAGAGTTGAACTCTAAGTGTTGCTTTTACAAGTGATACTGGAGTAACTGCGATCCACGATTTTGGACCTCCCAATTTGTCTTCAAGGAATTTTAACTAGTTTCAGGAACAGATCGAATGGCGTGTTGAACTCTGAACGTGCTTAATCCCAGATTGCTAAAGTAACTCCGAGCCATGGGTATTGATCCCGAACTTGTTAGTTTAAATATTAATAGGTTGCAGGAGCAGATCGAATGGCGAAGCACACTCTGAACTTGCTTCTTTGCAAATTGCTAGAGTATCTTCGAGCCATAGGTATGGACTCCGAACCGGTAATGGGGTTGCTAACGGATTGCAGGAGCAGATCGAATGGTGAAGCGAACTCTGAACTTGCTTTATTGCAAATTACTAGAGTAACTTCGAACCATTGGTATGGACTCTGAATCCATCTTATGGAAAGCTTGTAACGAGTTTTTAGCGCCGCTCTCGGTGTAAGTTGGGCATTTTGCTCATTGTTTTCTTTAATGCAATTGAACAATATGTTTAATAATAAATAAGGGGCTGCTCTAATGGCTGGCCATTATTACCTGCAAGACCGTTAGTGAAAGCGGTCTTTATTGAAAGGAAAAATAAATGACTGCTCTAGTGGCTAGCCTTTATTAAAAGTTTTTTAAAATTCTACTGTTAGAGGAGGGCGTTTTAGATGCTTTTGTTGTACTTCAAGAGGTGTTCAGCATTCCAAGTTCTAGGTATCTTTTCCCCCCCAGGTCTTCAAGTTGGTGAACCGAAAGGTGAACAATGTGGTAGACCTTGTCTGGAGTCGTTAATTTTAAAGTGAGCCTCCCCTGGATGCGTGGCATGATTGTTTCTTCTTGTAGGCTTAGCGGAGTGGCTGCGGGTGATGGATTTAGGTTTTTTGTTGCATTTTGACGGGACGCACTCGGAACTGGGAGGAGATAACTTGACAAATTTGAAAATTCTCAATTTGACTGACCAATGCAGTAGCTTCGACCCCGTCTACAGGCTTGGTGTTACTATGAACGTTTACTGTTGCTGCTTATTTTGGTGTGGGAGCAAACAGATAGTGAGTTCTCATTTAATGAAAACTACTAAAAATCTGCCCTTTGATCTTTGTCGAGAATTGCGGTTAGAGCTCCTGAGATTGAATATGGATCGTTGATTGACCACCATGGTCTGAATCCGATGGTTGTTGAAGCGGCCGATGGACCTGCAAAAATCCTGAAACGCCGGGGGTTGGCCCCGGTGACAGACCCTCTGACGCTCATGGTAGAACCCGAAAGAGAAACAGAGTTTGAGGGAGAAACTAGAGATTTGTTGATTACCCTCTGACTGTGGAGAGGGTGTAACCTGTAATACCCCGATTTCTTTTATATATATATAAAGATTATTTAATTCTACATATGATATGCATGTGTAATATTGTTTCTTAAGCCCAAATGTTTTCTACAAAATAATTGGTTTGGCCCAACAAATTTAGCCCATGGATTTAAACCCCTTCTATTATATTTTTTGTAATGTGTAGCATATTATTTTGCCGGGTTTTAATGTACAATTTGTAGGGTGTAGTTGGAGTATGCACGTGCATTTGTATACACGTGCATTGTGCACAACCCTTGGCCGGATTGTGGGTGTGTGGGTCAGATCATGGGTAGTTGTTTTTGGGATGTGGGTAGTTTCTCAAACTTCCGCATAGATCTCAGCCTTTGATCTCTCAACTTCCGAATGCATCTCATCCCTCCATTTCACCTATATTCTAGTATAAATACCCCCTCCTATTCCCTATCTTTTTACACTAAAATTTCCTAAGTTTTCAAGAGAGTATCTGTGAGCTGTGGGGAGGCAAGCAGTATTGCTGGAGATTTCGGTGTGGGACAAAGGAGCAAGGAGTGCAGTACGGTGTTGAAGGACTTTGCGGGATTTCGTTATTTCTCCATATAAGGTGGGTGTTTCTCAGGACTTCTAATGTAGGAATAATACTATAATTATCGTGATTGATATTATGTTATAAAAAGTAATTTGAATGTTGTAGAAATTGCTTGAACATGCTAAGAATGTTGAGACGAGACTGTCGGTACGGTCGACTGCCATGTGAGCCAGTCGACTGGTACGAGACGTTATTTTTATAATATGCTGATAAACATGTGTGTGAATAGCCATGATGGTGTGATTATTAAATGTATATGATTTCCCTATGACACACATGATGGAGGGAAGATAAATGAGAAGAACTAATAGTGATAAATATCTGAAGTTGTCGGCGCAGTCGACTGACTTGGTGTTAAGTCGACTGGTGCTTCATTTCTGAATATGACTGTTTGAAAGTTCCCTGAATAAAAATATTTCATTTATATAGACTTATTATGACTGTAAGAAAGTATGAGCAATGTGAATGCATGTGTAGAGTAGTTTTCTCTAAAAGAGCATGTTAATAACTGAGAAAATTGTGCTGTGAATGCTACTGAACGAGAGGAACTTTGCTTATGAAACATGAATTGATGCATACTGTTAATTGATATCATGATGCAAGTACACGTAAGAACTGTAAATAAATTCCCTAATTGAAATGAATCTGTCCAGTCGACCAATGCATATAGTAAGTCGACTGATCTGGACTTGGAAATTATGCTGTTTGAAATCTCCAGGACAGACGACTGATTAATGAACAGTCGACTGTTATGTGGATAATATTGTGAATATGGAAGCATGCGGGACAGGCGACTGGTTGAGTGCAACAGTCGACTATCCCGAGCTTTTATGAGGAACCTGTATGTGACTGTATAAGTCGACTGGCGTTCTTCCAAGTCGACTGTACAGAGTGGACTTTTGATAATTTGATTCATGTTATTCACTGTTGGTATTGATGAACTTTATGCTTTTAAATCAATGGATTCTGTTTATGGCTGTATGAATTATGTGAAAGGAATCATAAATGAGAATTGAGAATTAAATGAATAATTATGAAAGGCTAAATCATGATGAGAAAGTCTGTGGGACTCAAAAATGAAATCATGAGCTGATGGCGCTCAATTGGATATTATGAATTTGAAATTGAACGAAAGAGTAGCTAAGTCTCCCCGGCAGTGAAATGAAATGATATTGAGAAATAGACCAGGTTGGTCATGTGAAATGAAATGATAAGTCCGGTTGATGGAGAGGCTAACTCTAGAGCTTGATTTTATTCATGATTCTAATGTAACTTAAATACATAGTGTGGAGGTGATGAAGGTGAGAGAAAAACATGAGTATGAGAGCTAGGGTACGGTGCGGGTGTGTGAGCCGCAGAATGCATGCTTGATGCGTCAAGACATGGCGCGGGCACAACTCAGTAATGATCGGACTCTAGTCACGCTTGTGGGATGTTTTGGTGACTGCAAGAGGAGTGTGTTAAGGGAGGAGGCTGAATTGTCACAGAATGCATGCTTGACGAGTCAAGACATGGCGCGAAATTCTACTCCAGGGGCCAGGATACATGCTTGTACTCATAGAATCATCTAGGATACTCACTGGAATTACAGAAGTAGAGTAAGTCATGGCGGGGAATTGAACCCTACAAAAATGAAGAACGACTAAGAGGCTTGCCCTCGAACCTATGTAGTATGGGATGCATAGAATTCGAACAAGTGTGCATTAGTGTCATGTGAAAATTAAATAAATTGCATTAAGGATTAAGTGCACAATCACGACACGACATCTCTAAATGTTCCCCCTTTGATTTTTACATGCTTATTATGAACAAGATTGTTGATTTGTTAAGAAATGAGATTCATTATACTGTTTCTGGCATAGAGAGGATGACCATGTATAATTATCGTCCGTTGAATAAACTGACGTACCCACAGTTTTGTATGCAGGATAAATTACATGTAAAGAGGAATGGATGCATAAAGATCTCATTATGTTGTTATTCATTTATGTAAATGTTGTATATTTTGCTTCCGCTGTGTAAATTTAAATGTGAGATGTTGTAACTCTGATGTAAAAAGAAAAGTTTGAATTTCCTTGTAAAATTGTACTCGAGAAAAGCGAAAAGATCCTGAAGAACATCTCGAACTCAGCAATTTTGGGGTTCGGGGCGTTACAGAGTGGTATCAGAGCCAGGTTTTCCTACGCTTTCACACTTGTACAAATTTATAAGGAACGACACCCTAGATGTGGACATTAGAGTGTGTGTTTGAGTCTAGAGATTTAAATGTAAGTGACTTACATTTGTGTTGCTCTATGATTTATGCTTTCTCCTCTCTATTCTAAGATGGCTGATCACTTTGACCCTGCTGGAGGCGACGACTGGCATATTATTGAGGAAGAGTACCATCCTGGACAGGCTGATTCTGAGGACGAGTATCACCCTGGACAAGCTGATTCTGATGATGAGGAGTACCCTGAATCTCGAGAGATCACCCCACCGCCGAATTCACCTGATGATTCTTCTTCTTCCGATGAAGAAAAGGGACCAGCTCTGAGTAGCGCTGTGGCTTCTCTGCAGAGGCAAGTGGATACCCTGAAGTATAGAGTTGGTATTTTGGAGGCTCAGATGGAGAAGCGGAAGGCCGACTATTCTGTTCTTAGCCATCGGATTTGGGAACTTGAGAAGAAAAAGAACCTAACTGATGTGCTGAAGGATGAGGTTGAAGAACTGCGGGAAGAACTTCGAGCAGCGAAGAGGACCCGTAGGAGTTAGAGCGTTGTAGCTTCTGTTTCTTTCCGTTCTGATGTCAAAAATGTTTTTAAATTCGAATGTATAAACTTTTGGAATTCAATGAAATGGAAGTTGGTTTAAATTCTTGTCTTATACTTCGAATTTTACGGATCTTTTGCATCAGAATATGTCGAGAAGAGGAGCAAGGAATGGGGAAGGTTTGGATCTGGAGACTGAGCTTGCTAGGGTCTACCAGACGCTGAATGCAGTGGCTCAGAACCAAGCTAGGGGGCCAGCGAATCCAGTGCCCGAGGCGATAAAGCTGGTGGAATCGTTCAAGAGAATGAAACCACCTGTATTCGAGGGAAAGTCAGACCCAGATGCGGCTGACAACTGGATACGGCAAGTGGAGACAATCTTCGAGGTGTTGGAGACACCGGAGGGTAGCAAGGTCAAGTTGGCGACTTTGCAGTTGGAGAAGGACGCGGCGGTTTGGTGGCAATCCGTGTAGAGGACCATGGGAGGTCTGTTGTTTGGTTGGGAGGAATTTCTGGAGGAGTTCCGCAGCCATTATTTCCCTTCCGACGTCCAGGAGAAGAAGGCGATGGAGTTCCTGTCGCTTCAGCAAGGCAGCATGTCGGTGAGAGCATATGAGACCAAGTTCACTCAGCTTTCCAGGTATGCTCCAGAACTGGTGATGGATGAGGCCAAGAAAGCTCGCAAGTTCGAGCATGGTCTGAGGCCTAGCTTGAGATCTCGTAAGATACCCCTTGGTATCAGGAGATTCGATAAGCTGGTCAAGAGGGCGGCAGCGACGGAGGCGGATATGGAGCAGTTCCAAGTTGTTCAGAACAGGAGGAACAACTGGCAGTCTGGTAAGAGGCCTGCACATTCGGGGAGTTTCAGGGGACAACCATCTGCACAGAGGTTCAAACCGACAGGGGCGAACGCTGTTAATGTGGCTGGAGGACCTGGAAACAATGTGGCGAGACCTCCTGCGGTGACTTGCTTTAACTGTGGGGAAGCGGGACACTACCGATCTCATTGTCCCAAACTTCAGCGCAGTAATAGCGGCGCACCAACGCAGCAGGCTGGGAAGAGGCCGTACCAATCAGGGCAAGTATTTGCCTTGACAGAAGCTGATGCTGAGGAGGCAGATCAGGTCATCTCTGGTACGAGGGCTGGTGTTTAGAGTCTTTGTCATTTCTTTTCCCTTTGTTTAGTGAGACTGTTATGTAATGGTGTATATTATGTAACAGGCGAACTCTATCTTAATGGAATGAAAGCTGTCGTATTGTTTGATATTGGATCCTCTCATACTTTTGTGTCTCCAAAGTTTGCTAAAGTGTTGGGAGTTGAACCGAAGATTTTTCCAGGCAAGATCTTATCAGTAGCTACTCCGTAAGGGGAAACTTTAACCACTGATCGGTATTATGCTGATTGCGAGATTGTGATTGGGGATAGAATCTTTGGCATTGATCTGATCGAGCTGACTATCTTGGGAGTCGATGTTATCATTGGCATTGATTGGATGTCGGTGTACAGTGCGAGCATCGAGTGTAAGACCAAGACAGTGACAGTGAAGGCTCCAGGTGGACCTGAAGTCATGTTCCAAGGGAAGCAGAAGTGTTCTAAGCTGGTGGCTACTATCTGCAAGGAAGAAACTCCTGTGGAAGTGCAAGGGATTCTTGTGGTTCGGGACTATCCAACAGTGTTCTTGGAAGATTTTCCTGGGTTACCCCCGCATCGTGATGTAGAGTTCAGCATCACTGTTCAACCGGGAAGTGCACCCATTTCTAAGGCACCTTATAGGATGGCTCCAGTGGAACAGGATGAGGTGAAACGGCAGATTGAGGAACTATTGGGAAAAGGCTTTATTCAACCTAGTGCGTCACCTTGGGGAGCACCAGTGCTTTTGGTAAAGAAGAAGGATGGATCGATGAGAATGTGCATCGATTACCGGGAGCTGAATAAGGTCACTGTTCAGAATAAGTATCCGATTCCTCGAATTGATGACTTGTTCGATCGTCTACAAGGAGCAGCTGTTTTCTCCAAAATAGATCTTCGATCAGGATATCACCAAGTGCGAATGAAAGCTGAAGATGTGCACAAAACTGCATTTAGAACTCGGCATGGGCATTACGAATTCTTAGTTATGCCATTCGGAGTGACGAATGCACCCGCAATCTTCATGGACTTGATGAACAGAGTTCTGAGGCCGTTTATTGATTCTTTCGTCGTGGTGTTTATCGACGATATTCTTGTGTACTCCAAGTCTGAGGCGGAGCACACCGAGCATCTGGCAGCAGTTTTGCAGAAGTTGGAAGAGCAGCAGTTGTATGCCAAGTTATCCAAGTGTGATTTCTGGAAATCTGAAGTGGCATTCCTAGGTCACATCCTTTCTAAGGAGGGAGTGGCAACTGACCCTCAGAAGATAGAGGCAGTGAGAGATTGGGCTAGGCCTACTACAGTGAAGGAAGTCAGAAGTTTCCTTGGGATGACTGGGTATTATCGGAGATTCATTCAAGGTTATGCTCAGATGGCTGTGCCGCTTACTGAGTTGACCAAGAAGAATATGAGCTTCAAGTGGACCGAGCAATGTGAGGCGAGTTTTCAGGAGTTGAAAGATAGACTGACGACTGTACCTATTTTGGCTTTGCCTAGAGCAGGAGTTGAGTATGACGTCTATAGCGATGCTTCACATCGGGGGCTTGGTTGTGTCTTAATGCAAGAAGGTAAAGTAATCGCTTATGGGTCTAGGCAACTACGACCGCATGAGAAGAATTATCCAACTCATGATCTAGAGCTGGCTGCGATTATCTTTGCTTTGAAACAATGGAGGCACTACGTGTATGGTGAGAAGTTGAACATGTACACGGATCATAAAAGCTTGAAGTATATCTACCAGCAGAGGGATCTCAATCTGAGGCAGCGGAGATGGCTGGAAGTGCTCGAGGATATGCGACCTGAGATCAAGTATCATCCTGGAAAGGCTAATGTTGTTGCTGATGCACTTAGTCGCAAGAGCAGTTTGGCCAGTTTGATTACGACTCAGAGGCATCTGATTGAGGAGTTGGATCGAGCAGGTATTGAAGTTGTCTTGCAAGGATTGGGAGCATCTTTATCTCAGTTGAAGCTTCAGCCTACTTTGAATGCCAGGATCATTGCAAGTCAAGAAGTTGATGCTGATATTTTGGAGATGAAGGAGCAGGTTGGTGCTGGCAGGTTGCCCGGATTTCAGATCAGGGATGGAGTGCTGTGGTTCGGAGAGAGGCTGTGCGTTCCAAATCAGGCGGACCTGAAAGAGAGTATTCTTCAGGAGGCGCATGCTACTCTTCTGTCTGTACATCCTGGGAGTACTAAGATGTACAAAGACATCAAGCAGCATTTCTGGTGGTCAGGTTTGAAGCGGGATGTGGCTGAATTTGTCGCGAAGTGTGAGGTTTGTCAGCAAGTCAAAGCCGAAAATCAGAGACCCGGAGGTCTATTACAGCCGTTACCTATTCCGGAATGGAAGTGGGATAACATCAGTATGGATTTCATTACGGGATTGCCTAAGAGTTCTAAAGGCAATGATGCTATTTGGGTTATAGTCGATCGACTTACCAAGTCCGCTCACTTTTTGGCGATGAAACTCACTGCTTCGATGGACAAGTTGGCTGAGATGTATGTTGGTGAGATTGTCTGACTTCATGGCGTTCCTTCGACCATTGTGTCTGATCGAGATGCGCGGTTTACTTCGCATTTCTGGAGGAGTCTTCAGGCAGCTTTGGGTACCAAGACAGATTTCAGCACTGCTTTTCATCCACAGACCGATGGGCAGACCGAGAGAGTCAACCGTATTCTTGAGGATATGCTTCGGTGTTGTATACTAGACTTTGGAGGCAGTTGGGAAAGGCATTTACCTTTGGTGGAATTTGCCTACAACAACAGTTTTCAGGCCAGTATCGGGATGGCGCCGTACGAAGCTTTGTATGGCAGGAAGTGCAGGACTCCTGTTTGTTGGTATGAAGTAGGGGAGCGTCAGTTGTTTGGTCCTGAGCTTGTGCAACTGACTTCTGAGAAGATTGTTCTGATCAGGAAAAGGTTGGTGGAAGCTCAGAGCAGGCAGAAAAGCTATGCAGACAACCGGAGAAGGGACCTTGAGTTTGAGGTTGGTGACTTCGTATTTCTGAAGGTATCACCCAGTAAAGGTGTGGTTCGGTTTGGCAAAGGCGGGAAATTAGCCCCGAGATTTATAGGCCCATACAAGGTATTGAAAAGGATCGGGAAAACTGCTTACCGGCTTGAATTACCGGAAGAGTTGTCTCAGGTGCACAATGTCTTTCATGTGTCTATGTTGAGAGGTTATATTCCAGACCCGAGTCATCATTTGCCTGAAGTGCCGGAGGGTTTGCAGTTAGACCTGAATTACATCGAGGCTCCTGTTGAGATTGTTGATCGTCGAGAGAAAGTCTTGAGGAATAAGACGATACCGATGGTCAAGGTAGTCTGGAGAAACCACTTGGTTGAAGAGGCTACTTGGGAATCTGAGGAGAAGATGTTGAAGGACTATCCTGAGCTTTTTGCTTGATTGTCTTGTTGATTGTATTTTGTATTTTGTATCTTCATATTTTTGTATCTCTTGTTGTTGTGTTTTCTGTTTCTCGCTCTTGGTTGTAGTTCCGGGGACGGAACTATTCTAAGGAGGGAGTGATGTAATACCCCGATTTCTTTTATATATATATAAAGATTATTTAATTCTACATATGATATGCATGTGTAATATTGTTTCTTAAGCCCAAATGTTTTCTACAAAATAATTGGTTTGGCCCAACAAATTTAGCCCATGGATTTAAACCCCTTCTATTATATTTTTTGTAATGTGTAGCATATTATTTTGCTGGGTTTTAATGTACAATTTGTAGGGTGTAGTTGGAGTATGCACGTGCATTTGTATACACGTGCATTGTGCACAACCCTTGGCCGGATTGTGGGTGTGTGGGTCAGATCATGGGTAGTTGTTTTTGGGATGTGGGTAGTTTCTCAAACTTCCGCATAGATCTCAGCCTTTGATCTCTCAACTTCCGAATGCATCTCATCCCTCCATTTCACCTATATTCTAGTATAAATACCCCCTCCTATTCCCTATCTTTTTACACTAAAATTTCCTAAGTTTTCAAGAGAGTATCTGTGAGCTGTGGGGTGGCAAGCAGTATTGCTGGAGATTTCGGTGTGGGACAAAGGAGCAAGGAGTGCAGTACGGTGTTGAAGGACTTTGCGGGATTTCGTTATTTCTCCATATAAGGTGGGTGTTTCTCAGGACTTCTAATGTAGGAATAATACTATAATTATCGTGATTGATATTATGTTATAAAAAGTAATTTGAATGTTGTAGAAATTGCTTGAACATGCTAAGAATGTTGAGACGAGACTGTCGGTACGGTCGACTGCCATGTGAGCCAGTCGACTGGTACGAGACGTTATTTTTATAATATGCTGATAAACATGTGTGTGAATAGCCATGATGGTGTGATTATTAAATGTATATGATTTCCCTATGACACACATGATGGAGGGAAGATAAATGAGAAGAACTAATAGTGATAAATATCTGAAGTTGTCGGCGCAGTCGACTGACTTGGTGTTAAGTCGACTGGTGCTTCATTTCTGAATATGACTGTTTGAAAGTTCCCTGAATAAAAATATTTCATTTATATAGACTTATTATGACTGTAAGAAAGTATGAGCAATGTGAATGCATGTGTAGAGTAGTTTTCTCTAAAAGAGCATGTTAATAACTGAGAAAATTGTGCTGTGAATGCTACTGAACGAGAGGAACTTTGCTTATGAAACATGAATTGATGCATACTGTTAATTGATATCATGATGCAAGTACACGTAAGAACTGTAAATAAATTCCCTAATTGAAATGGATCTGTCCAGTCGACCAATGCATATAGTAAGTCGACTGATCTGGACTTGGAAATTATGCTGTTTGAAATCTCCAGGACAGACGACTGATTAATGAACAGTCAACTGTTATGTGGATAATATTGTGAATATGGAAGGTTGCGGGACAGGCGACTGGTTGAGTGCAACAGTCGACTATCCCAAGCTTTTATGATGAACCTGTATGTGACTGTATAAGTCGACTGGCGTTCTTCCAAGTCGACTGTACAGAGTGGACTTTTGATAATTTGATTCATGTTATTTACTGTTGGTATTGATGAAATTTATGCTTTTAAATCAATGGATTCTGTTTATGGCTGTATGAATGATGTGAAAGGAATCATAAATGAGAATTGAGAATTAAATGAATAATTATGAAAAGCTAAATCATGATGAGAAAGTCTGTGGGACTCAAAAATGAAATCATGAGCTGATGGCGCTCAATTGGATATTGTGAATTTGAAATTGAACGAAAGAGTAGCTAAGTCTCCCCGGCAGTGAAATGAAATGATATTGAGAAATAGACCAGGTTGGTCATGTGAAATGAAATGATAAGTCCGGTTGATGGAGAGGCTAACTCTAGAGCTTGATTTTATTCATGATTCTAATGTAACTTAAATACATAGTGTGGAGGTGATGAAGGTGAGAGAAAAACATGAGTATGAGAGCTAGGGTACGGTGCGGGTGTGTGAGCCGCAGAATGCATGCTTGATGCGTCAAGACATGGCGCGGGCACAACTCAGTAATGATCGGACTCTAGTCACGCTTGTGGGATGTTTTGGTGACTGCAAGAGGAGTGTGTTCAGGGAGGAGGCTGAATTGTCGCAGAATGCATGCTTGACGAGTCAAGACATGGCGCGAAATTCTACTCCAGGGGCCAGGATACATGCTTGTACTCATAGAATCATCTAGGATACTCACTGGAATTACAGAAGTAGAGTAAGTCATGGCGGGGGATTGAACCCTACAAAAATGAAGAACGACTAAGAGGCTTGCCCTCGAACCTATGTAGTATGGGATGCATAGAATTCGAACAAGTGTGCATTAGTGTCATGTGAAAATTAAATAAATTGCATTAAGGATTAAGTGCACAATCACGACACGACATCTCTAAAAGTTCCCCCTTTGATTTTTACATGCTTATTATGAACAAGATTGTTGATTTGTTAAGAAATGAGATTCATTATACTGTTTCTGGCATAGAGAGGATGGCCATGTATAATTATCGTCGGTTGAATAAACTGACGTACCCACAGTTTTGTATGCAGGATAAATTACATGTAAAGAGGAATGGATGCATAAAGATCTCATTATGTTGTTATTCATTTATGTAAATATTGTATATTTTGCTTCCGCTGTGTAAATTTAAATGTGAGTTGTTGTAACTCTTATGTAAAAAGAAAAGTTTGAATTTCCTTGTAAAATTGTACTCGAGAAAAGCGAAAAGATCCTGAAGAACATCTCGAACTCAGCAATTTTGGGGTTCGGGGCGTTACATAACCTCTGCTTTCCACTTTATGTATTCTTGAATGTATTTTTCTTTATGGAGTTTTTTTTATTCATATTGTATATCTTTTTGGACCGTGTATTAGATCTTATTTTTCAATATATTCATCTCCTTGATTTTCGCCTTTATTAGATCTTCTTGATTCATTTGTCAACCTATTGTTCATCTCTGTTTGATCGAGCTTTTATTTTGATCCCCATTATTAAATTGTTCATGTCATGTCTTATTTTATCTATTCATTTTGGTTCTTACATTTTATTGGGTCTATTATTTATTCCTTAAATCCTATTCAAATCCCTGTTCTATTAATTCCCTATTTCTTTTGATCCATGACCCTATAATATTAAACCTAATACCCATTTTAAAACCATACTGTATACAACCCATTACCCATTTAAACCCCCTAACCATTTAACCCCAAACCGCATCCGTTATAGCCACCGAAAACCCTAATACTCCACCCTATATATATACATTGTACCTATTCCATGTTCTCCTACTTCACCCTAGCCGGAACCCTTCAACTCATACCCTACCATTTTTTACCTCTCCTAAACCCACTCCCGATCATCTCCTAAACCCTATCCCGACCACCCGTGCAGCCCTATCTCCCGACCTCTCATCCCTCTCCCTTTGCCGTTGTGACCCTCCACCTCTCTTCCCTTTCACCGAAGCTCCTAATCATCTTGTTCTCCCGACCGCAACAACAGCAACAACCTACTCCGGTGCCGCCCTGCCTCCTTCCTGACGTCGCGACACCACAGAGCAGCAGCGACAGCACCGAGGTGTTGTGCTTCCCTGTCCACCACCAGCATCGCCCCCCTATATGCCGTTCCTGTGCTATCTCTGTCTGACAGTAGCAACCGCCGACAGGAACTTCAGTCGCGTGCAGCGATGCCATCGTCATTCTCTCGCCGTGCACACATCGGGCTACTTGGGCTTTTGTGTGCATGGGTGATCTCGAGTTGTGATTGCTCGCTCGAGTGTTCGTTGCTCGTTGTGCATTTGTGGGTTCGTGTGACTTATAATTCGTTCGGTTGAGTTCATGCATGGGAAACTGTTCCCGTTATTCTTGCTCTTTGCACCGTTTTCGTCGTCGACTATAAGGCAAGTAACTTATATTCTTTTCTTTGTGTAATACAAGTACTAAATACCGCATGTAGTGTAGTTGTGTTCTACAGACAACTCTTGTGTGAAATTCCTGTTATATCTTGTCTCTATTTTGTTGACCCAACCGTGCTTGCCTCATTACACACATGATATGAAATAACTTAGGGATGACCACTTCTTGATGTGGACATGCATGTTGTTCGTATGATATCGTATGCTTGGTTGTGTTATTTGTAGTATACTTGTTGTAAACGTGTTAAAATGCCCTATATCATGTTGCTTGGACATCTAGTATACCCTATTTCACTTTTGGTTATGTTTTGGATGAGTTTCATATGATCTATGTTGATTTGTGCATGAAGGATTCTTCTGTTTTAGTCGATTCCCCGTTTTTTATCAGTATTTTAGACGATATTAAGGATAGTATATAAAAATTATTTTTGAATATGAATTATAAATAATTCTGTCTAATTTCCAGATTTTGTGACAGATTTCAGTTTCGATTTATAAGTTACAAGTTATGACTATTTTACTACAGATATGTTGAAAATTCCAGATTTTGTTTTTATACGAATTCTGTATGACTATTTATTTTTCTACTAATGTTAAAGATAATATTCTGATCCAATATTTTGCTGAGTATAACTAGACTTGATTGGGATTAACCCTTAACTTTTGTAGATTTAATTGGTAACTTTTATACACTATTCCATGCTTACAAACAACCACTATACATGCAGAATTTTCATACTGTCCAGTAAAGATACATAATTTCGACCTGATTCCACTTGCTGTTTATAAAATCTTTGTGAATATGAATTATGGCATACTGTATCTATTTTATCGCCCTTTGACGGATCTGGATTTCGATTTACATTTTGTGAGATATTGCTGTTTTAGTACTGCAGTGTTTATGATTCCAGATTTACAAAACTATTGTATCTTGCTGCTTTCTAATTTTACTTGACTATTCTATCTATGTTGGAAAATTATGAAACTTTATTTTCTAATACTAAACATACTAGGGAATACCCCATATTTTTCTAGGATTTAATTAGTGAGTTTTTATGCTGTTTTCTTGATTATGAATACAAACTTTTGATTTATGGCGGCACACGTTTTCTGGATACAAATCTGTCTTAAGTCCTGATATTATGTAATACTATGACTTATATATATTTTCTGGATTCGGCCAAGAACCTATTTTTCAGATTTTCTGACGGATCCAGGTTTGCATATTTGTAGCCACAGGATTTCCAGATTTAGTATAGTACTGTCTTACTGTCCTGAACTAGAATTTCCGTTGTTCCATCCTTTTATGAGTTGTCTTTCACCTATACATGTTTATCTTTAAACCTGAACCTGTTACTTGTTTATGCCATGTTATTCTTGCCCTGTTTATGACACATACCTGTCTGTTTAATAATAATAACAAATAATCGAGCAGGGGTTAAGGGAAAGATCTAGTAGAGGAAAATATAGAAATGTGTACTTAGAAGGGGGCCCATGTTTCCCACCTGTTACGTGTTCATGACTACATGATACACGATCCTGTTTACCTGATTACCCGACTGCACGCTCCCCTATAGGAAGGTGTACTCAAAAGAAGACCACTAGGTTCTACCTGTACCAGTTTACCTGATTACCTGACTGCACGCTTCTCTATAGGAAGGTGTCCTCAGAAGAGGACCACTAGGTTCTACCTGTTCCTGTTCCTGTTTTTCTTGATCCCTGAGTACACGGCCCTATAGACTCTACTACGAAATCTAAATAAAACTTGTTTGAATATAGCAACCATGTGGTAAAAGTTTGGGATGCATGAAGTGCTACCTAGATAGTAATAATACAAGACTTGACAAAACGTGATACCTGAACATGATACCTGCTACATGATTACCGGTACATGCTACCTATTACCAGTATACCTAATTACCTGTTCATCTGTATTCCTGTTTACCTGCTTGCATGATGCTTGACACTTGATACATGATACCTATACTTGTACCTGTTAGTATATCCTGTTACTCCATTTTGTTTCTTGATTCATGCTAGTTATCCTGTTATGTTGACATGCCTTTACCATGCTATGTTTGCTCCCGCTGTTATTCTGTATTTGTTATTCCTTCCCATGTACTTGTGCCTGCACTACAAGCGGACCGTAATCTGCATTGATGGACATTTTGTTTTCTTTGTCCTCTTCCTACAATTTATTAAATTGCAGATTTTAGAGATCAGTTGCCAGATGGAGTAGGTGATATGAGATTCTAGTTGTTGGAGTCTTGCTATATTTATTTTCCAGCTATTCTTGAATAAATATTTGCTAAATGAGTTTTGTATTGGGCAATGTGACCCGGAATTCTTAACTTGTTCAGATCTGGTTTACTTGAGATTATTATATTTTGGTTTCAAGTAAACTCTGTTGGTATCTTGATTTGTTTATGCATGTGTGGTTGACTTCTCTTGCTTCCTACTCTGATTATTCCTGTGAGATGTTGTAAAGATCCTGACAGCTTATGGATGATGAAAATTATTCGCTGGATTTAGTCACGTATCTGTATTTCGTATTTCATTTTGGGAAGCGGGGTGTGACAAGGTTTTTTTGTAGTATCAGAGGCCGGGTTTGGCTAATGTATTAGTTCGACTGATATATTAGTGTAACCCCAGTTTTGGTAAATAAATATTTTCTGTATTTAAAATTTTTGTAAATTAGTTTTCCACTTTCAAAATATTTTTGTTAAAAGGTACTGTTGGATCTTTTATTAAAATCTATTTTCGATCAATAATTTTATTTGTAACTATTTTCTATGACTTTTATACAAATCTTATTATTGTTTTTATTACTTTAATCTCTGTTATTATTATCGTTACTGTTACTGTTATTATTATTGTTACTAAATTTTACTTTTTAATGCCACTAAAATTTATCTAAGTTTAATTATACTTTTACTGGTTATTTTTATTTCCCTAATGTCTTTTAACCCAAAAACCCATACCCATTATCCTTCAACCATATAAACCCAATACCCAACATACTCCTAACCCATATCCATCAACCCAAACCCATACCCGTTTACATCCCCAACTCATCCTAAACCCTAAACCCATATTCTAACCTAAATATATACCCCCCCCGACTTCTCATCTTGTTCTAACCCATGCAGCCGCTCATCCCTCTGCTTCCTATCCCGTCCCTTTCCTCCTCCATCCTCGTCCTCCCGATCCCCAAGCCCCTGCAGACTCCCGACCCTCTTATCCTCTTCTCCGCACCGCCCTGTTCCCCTGCACAATCCCGATCCCCAAGCCCCTACAGACTCCCTATCCCTCTCCCGTTCTCCCTGTCGCAGCAGCACTAGTGTGTTATGCTTTCTGTTCGTCGATGCGCAGGATCGGGCAGCTGTAACCACCGGCAGCAACTTCTGCCATGTGCAGCGCTGCCTTCCCGCCCTCGGCATTCCGCCATCGTCCTCTGTGGGTCCCGATCTCTCTCTTCCTCTTATGTTCGTTGCCATGATTGTGTTCGTGGGTGTGCTGTTTGATTAAAGTTGTGATGGCTTTGATTGTGGGCCGTCGATCATCATGATCATCATCATCGTGCTTGATTGAATGTAGGTCGTCGATCTCCTCTTGATCTTCATCATCTTCATTATCCTCTTGATCAACATAATCTTCATCAGTCTTGATCTGAGTCATCTGATCCTTCATCTTGATCTTGATCTTCCTCTTGATCATTGAGATCCGCCCGATCGTTGTTTGATCATCTTGATCTTGATCGTCAACGTGATCTGTTCGTTGGATTGTGTTCGTGATCTCGATCGTCTTCATCTTTTTCGCGATTGGTTGTTCTTCTTATTCGTGTGTTTGTTCGTTCATTCATTCGTATTGTGTTCGTGCCTGGAAATCCGTTCCCGTTATTCTTGCTTTTGCTTCGTCAGTTTCGTCATCTTTAAGACAAGTAACTTGTATTCATTTCTTTGTGTAATACAAGTACTAAATACCGCATGTAGTGTAGTTGTGTTCTAGAGACAATTCTTGTATCTTGTCTCTATTTTGTTGTCCCGCCCGTAGTTGCCTCATTACACACATGCCATGAAATAACTTAAGGATGACCACTTCTAGTTGTATACATGTATGTTGTTCGTGATTCATGACTTATTGTGTAATCTTGTATGCATGATGTGTTAGATGTAGTATAACTTATTGTGGAATTGCTAAATACCCTATATCATGTTGCTTGGACATCTAGTATACCTTATTACATATTTGGTTATGATTTGGATGAGTTTCATGTGAATTAGTTGATTTTGTGCATGAAGGATATTTTCTGTTTTGCCGATTCCTCGTTTTTTATCAGTATTTTAGATCCTATTCAGGTCAGTATATCAAAATATTTTTGTGGAAATGAATTATAGAGGATCCTGTCTACTTTCAGAATTTCTGACAGATCTCAGTTTTGATTTGTGAGTTTCGAGTTATGACTACTTTACTACAAATGTGTTTAAAATTCCAGATCCAGTTTTATACAAATTCTGTATGGTAATTTATTTTTCTACTGATGTTAAAAATAATATTTTGATCCAATATTTTGCCGAGTACAACTAGACTTAATTGGGATTAACCCCTAATTTTCATGGATTTAATTGATAACATTTATACACTATTCTATGCTTACAAACAACTACTATACTTGTAGAATTTTCTTGCTATCCAGTAAAGAACCTTAATTTCGACCTGATTCTATTTGCCTTCTCTAAAAGCTTTGTGAACATGAATTATAGCCTACTATATCTGTTTTATCACCATTTTGACGGATCTAGATTTTGATGTATATTTTGTGAGATATTGCTGTTTTAGTACTGCAGTGTTTGTGATTCCAGATTTACAAACTATCGTATCTTGCTGTTTTCTGATTTTACTTGACTATTCTATTTATGTTGGAAAATTATGAAACTTTATTTTATGTTACTAAACATACTAGGAAATACCCCAGATTTTTTTTGGATTTAATTAGTAAGTTTTCATGCTGTTTTCCTGTTCTTGAATACAAACTTCTGGTTTCTAGCTGAATACGTTTTCTGGATTCAAATCTGTTTTGAGACTTGTTTTTGTGAAATACCATATGACTTATATATATTTGCTGGATCGGCCGGAAGTCTATTTTCTACATCTTCTGACGGATCCAGATTTACATGTTTTTGGCAACGGAAATCTCAGTTTTGGTGCAGCAACGTCTTGCTGTCTAGAATTGATATTTTTCCATGTTTGAATTTTTGCATGTTATTTCTTGCATTTTGTGATTTAGAACATGTTCCTTGCATCATATGAGACCTTGATACATCTTTGTCTTGTCCCGATTTTGTTCTCGTTATCTCGTGATCATGTGTATTTTGTAATAAAAAGTAACAAGTCGGGATTAAGAGAAAAATCTAGTAGTGGACAATATAGAAAAGTGTACTCGGAAGGGGGTCCGTGTTTCCCTTATTTGGTTACATGTTATAATTTGGATTACATTTGGAATTTGGTATATGATTTGGATTACATTTGAAATTTGGTATATGATTTCATTAATTTGGAATCAGGTATATATGATTTGGTTAATATGATTTGGATTACTTGATACCTAAGTACACGGCCCTATACAGCCCCCTACGAAATCTAAACGTAACTTGATTGTATATAGAAACCGTGTGGTAAAAGGATGGACGCATGAAGTGCTACCTAGATATAACTAAAATACAAGACTTGATATGACATAACATGACACCTGTTACATGCTTACCTGTACATGATACCTGTATACCTGTATACCTATATACTTGTTTGCCTGCTTACATGATACTTGATACCTGATACATGTTACCCGTACCCTATTAGCACATTATATTACTTGATCCTGTTTATGATTCATGCTAGTTGTTCTATTTTGTTATCATATCTATTCCATGCTAGGTTGTTTATTCTTTCCCTGTACTTGTGCCTGCACTACAAGCGGCCCGTAACTTGCATTGACAGGCATTTTGGTTTCTTTTTCCTCTTCCTGCAATTTATTAAATTGCAGATTTTGGAGATCATCTGCCAGATGGAGTTGGTGATATGATATTCTAGATGCTGGAATTTTGCTATAATTATTTCTTGTTTCTTATTTTGAATAATGTATCTATTACTTGGATTATTTTGTATTTGGGGTAATTTGATGTAGGATTTTTGACTTGTTCAGATCTGGTTTATTTGAGATTATTATATTTTGTTTCAAGTAAATTCATGTTGATATATTGATTCATATATGCATGCGTGGTTGACTTCTCTTGCTTCCTACTCTGATTATTCTTGTGCTTGTTGTAAAGATCCTAACAACTTATGGATGATGAAAATCATTCGCTAGGCTTAATCACGTATCCGTATTCCGTATTCTATTTTTGTAAAGCAGAGTGTGACAATTAGACAAGCTTACTCGACCCGGGATTGGATCAATAGTACACAGACCATGCATACATAAATGAATTATAATCAATTTTGATTTGGATGCTAATTGTTTTTGATTTTGTGCAGACCATGGCTCGTAGAGGTCCTACTTCTTGTTTTCAGGAAGATTAGCACGGGCTTGAGGCCGTTACTAATGTGTTGAACGGCTGATCAATATGCAGCAAAACCACAGTGACTTGGTGATGGCTGCTTTGGAAGCTGCTCGGGTTCCGACTCCCGCTGTGCTTATGCAGGCAGCTCTCCCTCCCCATTCCGGTACAGTCACAGATTTCATGAGGCTGCATCCTGACAGACTCTCGGCACTGAGATGCCTCTAGAGGTCGAACAGTGGTTGATCCGGACTAAGCAGTTGCTTTTGGCCGTAAGAGTTGCCGATGCTGATAGAGTGGATGTGGTGGCCTTCCAGCTGGTAGCTCTGGCTCATATTTGGTGGAGGTCCGAGTCCGAAAGGCTCGAACGACCGATTACTTGGGCCACGTTCACTAGGAGCTTCTTGGAGAAGTTCTTCCCTAGCAGCACTCAAGTTGAAATGGAGCAGCACTTCCTGGCCCTGAAACAGATTGGTCGTTGTTCTATTATTGAAATTTTCTTACATATTGTTCATACAATGTTGTAACATGAGACTTTCTTAAAATAGGGCTCCAGGTCTGTGGATGAGTACGCAGCTGAATTTACAAGACTTAGCCGCTTTGCAGCCGTTCTTGTGGCGAACAAAGAAGACAGGGCTCGCAGATTCACACTGGGACTTGAGCGAGACATTAAGGTGCAGCTTGTCTCCCTTCACTTGTGTATTTATGCTGAAGCTCTTGAGGCAGCTCGAGCTCAAGAGCAGGCTCGTGGTGGGTTGTCTCCTTCCCAGCGAACTGTTTTGCACTCTGTTGTTGCTAGGCCTTCTGGTGGGCCTATTTGGAGGCATGTTCCCACCTATTCTATCAAGCGACTCCCTACTCTTCTATTGTTTCTCGGGGAGTTGGTTTCGGTTTCTTCAGTCAGTTAGCTGGGCATTATCGCAGGGAATGTAGGAGCGCCATTCGCTGACTCTTCAGGTGTGGCGCTACTGACCATTCAGTGCGAGATTGTCCACAGCCGCAATAGCAGATGGCTCTTCTAGCCGGGGGTCGAGTTCAACAGGTAGCCCCAACTCGTGGTCCTGTTAGGCCACCTCTTCCTCCTCAGCACCAGATTGTTGGTCAGAGTACCGCAGCCCCCAGGAGAGGGCATGCTTTCAACCTGACTGCTGCTAATGCTGAGACAGCAGAGGGTGTTGTTGCAGGTATATTTTGCTTTTTGTTGTTTTATTGTTCCTCTTTTATTTCTTTTTGTTTCTCTTGCATTTATTCTTTCAGGTCATCTTTCTGCATTGTGTTTTCCTTACCCTTGTTCATCCATTCTTTCTTTTCCTTGTCTTTTTTCTTCTATCTTAGGTGTTTTCCTTGTTTGCTCTTTTCCTGCTTTTATTCTCTTTGATTTCGGGGCAGCCCACTCCTTTGTCTCTTCCCGTTTTGTGGCTCGTCATCAGTTGAAGTGCAGCATCATGTTAGAGGCTTGGAACATTGTGACAGGTGGTGGTATTGTCATTTATTCCCGGGAGTGCAGGCAGTGTCCCGCGATTATTAACGGTGCAAATTTCAAGGCCAACTTTATTGTAATTGGGAATTCAGGATTCGACGTTATTCTCGGTATGGATTAGTTGGGTGAATCCCATGCCATTATTTATTACCGTGCCAAGAAAGTTGTATTCCGGATTCCAGATCGCACAGAGTTTGAGTTCCATGTCGGAGAGATGTTTCTTGGCCGAGCTGAGACTGTAGTTGATCAGGAGGTTTGTGCGATGGAATTGCATTCAGGCTGTGAGGCTGCGCCTCTAGTAGTGCGGGATTTCCTGGATGTTTTCTAGAGGAGTTGTCTGGCTCACCCCCTGATAGGGATGTGGAGTTCGGTATTGAAATTCAGCCTGGTACGGCGCCGATACGAAGAGTCCCTACAAGATGGCATCGGTTGAGTTAGCAGAGCTTCAGGTGCAGATTCAGGAGTTGCTGGATTTGGGTTCATTAGACCCAATGTTTTGCCTTGTGGTGCTCCAGTCCTTTTAGTCATCAAGAAGGATGGTAATCGTCGACTGTGCGTTGATTATCGGGAACTGAACAGTGTTACTGTGAAGAACCGATATCTTTTGCCCAGGATCGATGACTTATTTGACTAGTTGAGTGGAGCTGTTGTTTTCTCAAAGTTGGATCTTCGTTACGGGTATCATCAGGTAAAGGTGAAGGCAACTGATGTACAGAAGACTGCATTCAGGACCAGATATGGGCACTGTGAGTAACTTGTGATGCCGTTCGGGGTCACGAATGTGCCTGCTGTATTTATGAGTCTCATGAACAGGGTCTTTTCTCAGTTCCTGGATAGATTTTTGGTGGTCTTCATTGATGACATTCTGGTATATTCTCGAAATCGGGAAGGTCATGCTGAGCATCTTAGGTTGGTTTCGCAGACTTTGAGGGAGAATCAGCTGTATGAAAAACTCAGCAAGTGTGAGTTTTGGCTCTACAGAGTTACTTTCTTAGGGCACATTATCTCGGGCGATGGTATTTCTGTGGATCCGGCCAAGGTTCAGGCTGTGAAGGATTGGCTAATTTCCAAGTCAGTTTCGGATGTGAGGAGTTTCCTAGGTATAGCTGGCTATTATCGAAAATTCGTGCAAGATTTTTCGAAGATAGCAGGACCATTGACTAAGCTGACTAGGAAGGATCAGAAGTTCTGTTGGTCTGAGGCTTATAATGAGGCTTATGCTGAGTTGAAGAGCAGGTTGATGTCAGTGCTAGTGTTGACTGTTCCAGATGGTTCAGGAGGATTTGTTGTTCACTGTAATGCTTCCGGTAAGGTTCTTGGGGCAGTTCTGATGCAGAAGGGCCGAGTCATTGCTTATGAATCGAGGTAGTTGAAGCCACATGAGAAGAACTATCCGACTCATGTCTTGGAGTTAGCGGCAGTGATCTTTGCTTTGAATCTGTGGAGACACTATTTACTTAAGGACCTAGTGGAAATCTTTACAGATCACAAAAGTCTCAAGTATGTCTTCACCCAGAAGGAGTTGAACATGAGGCAAAGGCATTGGTTGGAATTTATGGCCGACTATGACATCTGTTTGCAATACCATCCTGGTAAAGTAAACTTGGTTCAAGATGATTTGAGCAGGAGACTGACAGCTATGTTCCTAACTCAGCTGAGAGATTTGATTGAGCAGATGTGGAGGTTGGAGTTTGATGTGTTGTTGTCGAGTTCTGGTTAGAGTTGTTTGTTGCTCCCGCTTCAATCGTCTCTTGTTGATCAAATCAAAAAGGCTCAGGCTGGTGATGTGTCGTTGCCGGGTTTCCAAGCTGATGTTGAGTCTGGTTCCAGAACGGACATGGTTATTCATGCTGATGGATCGCTTCGTTTTGGGTCCAAGTTGTGTGTTCTGAAGGGTGAAGTTCGTTAGAGGTTGCTTGAGGAAGCCCACCAGTCGTCGTATTCTATCCATCCTGGAGGTACTAAAATGTATCGGGATTTGAAGCTTTATTTCTGGTGGCATGGTATGAAGAGGGTTGTGGCTCGGTTTGTATCTCAGTGTTTGATCCGCCAGCAGGTTAAGGCAGAGCATCAGAGAACTGCCGGACTTCTTCAACTGCTTCCCATTCCGGAGTGGAAGTGGGAACATATCAATATGGATTTTGTGACCGCCTTGCCGAGGAGTCCTAAGGGTCATAATGCCATTCGGGTGATTGTCGACCGACTGATGAAGAGTGCTCACTTGATTCCCTTCCATGTCGGACAGTCTACTGAGAGCCTAAATGAGAAGTGCATGTAAGAGATCATCAGACTTCATGGGGTTCCAGTTAGTATTGTATCAAACAGGGATACGAGATTCAGATCTCAGTTTTGGGAGTCTTTAGAGTAGTTTAGGAAGTAAATTAAAGTATAGTACAGCTTTTCATCCCCAGACTGATGGACAGTCAGAGAGGACCATCCAGATTCTTGAGGACATGTTGAGATCCTATATGCTACAGTTCGGTGGATCATGGGAGGACCATTTGCATCTCGTAGAGTTCTCGTACAATAACATTTTCAGGCTAGTCTTAAAACTGCACCGTTCGAGGCACTTTATAGGCGAAAGTGCAGATCACCAGTTTGCTGAGATGACAATGGTGAGAGGAAGTTGTTGGGTCCAGAGTTGATCACCAGGACAGTTGATGCGGTGACTCAGATCAGGAAGAACTTGCAGGCATCTCAGAATAGGCAGAGGCGATGGGCTGATGTCCATCGGAGAGCTTTGGAGTGAGAGGTTGGTGACCATGTTTTCCTAAAGGTATCACCTTGGCGGGGTATCATTCAGTTTGGTGGTGGGGGCAAGCTCAACCCTAGGTTTATTGGATCGTTTGACATTGTGGACCGAGTAGGCAAGGTGGACTATCGTCTTGCATTGCCGCCAGCTTTATCAGAAGTGCACGAAGTTTTCCATGTCTCACAACTCTGGAGACATATCCGACATGAGAGCCACGTGATCGACTATTCTTAGTTGACCGTTCGGCCGGATTTGACTTGTGAGATTCCGCCAGTTACTATTTTGGATCGGTGGGAGAAAGTGCTGAAGAACAAGGTTATCAAGCTGGTTTGTGTTTCTTGGAATCCTCACTCGCCGGGTAAGTCGACTTGGGAGCTGGAGGAGGAGATTCAACAGAACTTTCCTCATCTGTTTGATTAGCTTTTTGTTTTGTTCTTTCATTTCTTTTTGAAGTTACCCTGTGTACTTCTTGTTTGAATTTCGAGGACGAAATTCTTCTTGTTAGGTGAGTAAGATTTGTATCCCCTGTTTTCCACTTTATGTATTTTGGATGTATTTTTCTTTTTGGGTTTTTTTTATTCATATTGTATCTCTTTTGGACCGTGTATTGGATCTTCTTTTTCAATATATTCATCTCCTTGATTTTCGCCATTATTTGATCTTCTTGACTCATTTGTCAACCTATTGTTCATCTCTGTTTGATCGAGCTTTTATTTTGATCCCCATTATTAAATTGTTCATGTCTTATTTTATTAATTCATTTTGGTTCCTACATTTTATTGGGTATATTATTTATTCCCTAAATCCTATTCAAGTCCGTGTTCTATTAATTCCTTATTTCTTTAGATCCATGACCCTATAATATTAAAACCAATACTCATTTTAAAACCATACAGTATACAACCCATTACCCATTTAAACCCCCTAACCATTTAACCCCAACCCGCACCCGTTATAACCCACCTAAAACCATAATACTCCACCCTATATATATACACTGTACCTATTCCTTGTTCTCCTACTTCACCCTAGCCGCAACCCTTCAACTCATCCCCTACTTTCTTTACCTCTCTTAAACCCACACCCAATCTTCTCCGAAACCCTATCCCGACCAACCATGCAGCCCTATCTCCCGACCTCTCATCCCTCTCCCCTTGCCTTTGTGACCCTCCGCCTATCTTCCCTTCCGCTGCAGCTCCCGATCATCTTGCTCTCCCGACCGCAGCAACAGCAGCAACCTACTCCGGTGCTACCCTGCCTCCTTCCTGACTTCGCGACACCACAGAGCAGCAGTGATAGCACCAAGGTGTTGTGCTTCCCTGTCCAGTCGCCGCAATAGACCAGCTCCAGCGCCGCCCCCGTGTGTGCCGTTCTTGTGCTGTTTCTATCTGACAGCAGCAACCGCCGGCAGCAACTTCAGCCACGTGCAGCGCAGCCGTTGTCGTTCTCTTGCTGTGCACACATCGGGCTACTTGGGCTCTTGTGTGCGTGAGTGATCTCAAGTTTTGATTGCTTGCTCGAGTGTTCGTTGGTCGTTGTGCGTTTTTGGGTTCGTGTGACTTGTAATTCGTTCGGTTGAGTTCGTGCATGGAAAACCGTTCCCGTTATTCTTGCTCTTTGCACCGTTTTCGTCGTCGACTATAAGGCAAGTAGCTTATATTCTTTTCTTTGTGTAATACAAGTACTAAATACCGCCTGTAGTGTAGTTGTGTTCTAGAGACAACTCTTGTGTGAAATCCCTGTTATATCTTCTCTCTATTGTGTTGACCCAACCGTGGTTGCCTCATTACACATATGACATGAAATAACTTAGGGATGACCACTTCTTGATATGTACATGCATGTTGTTCGTATGATATCGTATGCTTGGTTGTGTTATTTGTAGTATACTTGTTGTGGACGTGTTAAAATACCCTATATCATGTTGCTTGGGCATCTAGTATAGCCTATTTCACGTTTGGTTATGTTTTGTAAGAGTTTCATATGATCTATGTTGATTTGTGCATGAAGGATTTTTCTGTTTTTGTCGATTCCCCATTTTTTATCAATATTTTAGACCCTATTAAGGTCAATATATGAAAATTATTTGTGAATATGAATTATAAATAATTCTGTCTACTTTCCAGATTTTCTGACAGATCTCAGTTTCGATTTATGAGTTGCAAGTTATGACTATTTTACTACAGATGTATCGAAAATTCGAGATTCTGTTTTTATATGAATTCTGTATGACTATTTATTTTTCTACTGATGTTAAAGATAATATTCTCATCCAATATTTTGCTGAGTACAACTAGACTTGATTGACATTAACCCCTAATTTTCGTGGATTTGGTTGACAACTTTTATACACTATTCCATGCTTACAAACAACCACCGTACATGCAGAATTTTCACATTGTCCAGTAAAGATACATAATTTCGACCTGATTGCATTTGCTATTTACAAAAACTCTGTGAATATGAATTATAGCCTACTGTATCTATTTTATCACCCTTTTGATGGATTTTGATTTGGATTTATATTTTGTGAGATATTGCTATTTTAGTACTGCAGTATTTACGATTCCAGATTTACAAAACTACTGTATCTTGCTGCTTTCTGATTTTACTTGACTATTCTATCTATGTTGGAAAATTTTGAAACTTTTTTTTTGATACCGAACATACTAGGGAATACCCCAGGTTTTTCTTGGATTTAATCATAGAGTTTTTATGCTGTTTTCCAGATTATGAATACAAACTTTTGATTTCGGGCTGCACACATTTTCTGGATACAAATCTGTTTTGAGTCCTGTTGTTGTGAAATACTATATGACTTGTATATATTTACTGGATTGGGAAGAGAGCCTATTTTCCAGATTTTCTGACGGATCCAGGTTTGCATATATGTAGCAACGGGAATTCCAGATTTAGTGCAGTACTGTCTTGCTGTCTTGAACTAGAATATTCATTGTTCCATCCTTTTATGAGTTGTGTTTCACCTGTCCATGTTTATCTTTCAACCTGAACTTGTTGCTTTTTTATGCCATGTTATTCTTGCCATGTTTATGATACATAAATGTCTGTTTAATAATAATAACAAATAATCAAGCCTGGGTTAAGGGAAAGATCTAGTAGTGGAAAATATAAAAATGTGTACTTAGAAGGGGGCCCGTGTTTCCCACCTGTTAAGTGTTCATGACTACATGATACTTTTACACGATCCTGTTTACCTAATTACTCGACTGCACGCTTCCATATATGAAGGTGTACTCGGAAGAGGACCACTAGCTTCTACCTGTACCTGTTTACCTGATTACCTGACTGCACGCTTCCCTTTAGGAGGTGTACTCGGAAGAGGACCACTAGGTTCTACCTGTTCCTGTTCCTGTTTTTCCTGATCCCTGAGTACACGGCCCTATGGACTCCACTACGAAATCTAAACGAAACTTGTTTGAATGTAGCAACCATGTGGTAAAAGTTTGGGACGCATGAAGTGCTACCTAAATAGTAATAATACAAGACTTGACATAACATGATACCTATTACATGATACCTGCTACATGATTACCTGTTCATCTGTGTACATGTTTACCTGCTTGCATGAAGCTCGACACTTGATACCTGATACATGTAGTTGTACCTATTAGTATATCCTGTGACTCGATTTTGTTTCTTGATTCATGCTAGTTATCCTGTTCTGTTGACATACCTATACCATGCTATGTTTGGTCCCGCTGTTATTCTGTATTTGTTATTCCTTCTCATGTACTTGTGCCTGCTCTACAAGCAGCCCGTAACTTGCATTGACGGGCATTTTGTTTTCTTTTTTCTCTTCCTGCAATTTATTAAATTGCAGATTTTGGAGATCAGTTGCCAGATGGAGTAGGTGATATGAGATTCTTGCTATATTTATTTTCCTGGTATTCTTGAATAAATGTATTTGCTACTTGAATTTTGTATTGGGCAATGTGACCCGGAATTATTAACTTGTTCAGATCTGGTTTATTTGAGATTATTACATTTTGGTTTCAAGTAAACTCCTGTTGGTATCTTGATTTGTTTATGCATGCTTGGTTGAATTCTCTTGCTTCCTACTCTGATTATTCCTGTGAAATGTTGTAAAGATCCTGACAGTTTATGGATGATGAAAATCATTCACTGGACTTAGTCACATATTCGTATTGCGTATTTCCTTTTGAAATTGGGGCGTGACAGGGGGAGGGTATTGATAGGCCTAAGAAACATTTCCAGAGATTGACATGAATCCATTGGATCGATATGAATTCCTTATCTCCTTTATGTTTCTCCCCTTCAAGAGATAAGTTCTCTAGTTAAGGGATAAGAGATTTGACTCCTAGCTTTCATGGGCTGGGTCTCTCCTAGTCGGCCTAGTCAGTCACTTTTTGTGGGCTTGAAAGAAGCCCATATCTTGTAGAGGAGCCTGGAGAAGGTTTGGACCTTTTAAAAAGGCCTGTTATGATTAATCTGCCTGTAGAAACTTTGAGATCTGCGTTGGAATCGTACGGCCCTGATTTGCTGCGATTTTCACCATCATCACTTCTGTTATTGAAGGAATTTTAGAGAAAATTACGAAGAATTGTTTCAGTTTCATCCTTGACTATTTTAGGCATTGAAGTGCTCCACAATGTATAGATGGGGACAGTAGTAAGAACATGTCTGATAAGAACAATTTTGCCCGCCATGATATAAGGTTGGCTATCCAGAAATTGAGATGGGAGCGAATTAAGGCAATGATATGATCATGGTGGTGCTTTAGACATATTTTCCAATGATTGAGACTCCGAGCAATTGAAGATTCTTTTGTTCTGAGATGATTAAATCAGGTGTAACATTGTTGAAATTAAGATAGAAACTGAACTTAACTCTGTTAATCTTGTCCTGAAACATTTTCATATTTGTTGAGGCTGGTTGGAAATTCCTCAAGTATGTGGTTGTCGCAACCCCCATTAGCATAGTGTCATCTACAAAGAGAAGATGATAGATGGCATGTGGCGTGAAAGGGAGATTTTAACCCCACGATTTCCCTATACGGAAATACCGTGATAAGCCAGAATATTTTCCTTCAATTAGCCACAACACATAGAAAAGCAGGAAAATTTAAATCTATTTATTCAACACAATTGTATTACAAGTCCGAATGTTATAAAACTGCAATACATTACATCAGTGTTACAATATTGTCTTACAAGCCCAAGTGTTATAAGCTTTCAATAAATTTACATCAAAGTACAATGAATAATTAATTACACTTGGTACTTCACATGGATGATTCTCAACATTAAATAAATTACAACAGATATTACAATTGGAATAAAAATCAACTATGTGCTTCTCTTACCTTGAGTCCTCCTGAATCCTGTACCTGTAGGTCTGCAATCCAGTACCTATTTAAGTGGGGACGTCTGTACATATACAGACGCAAAATGCTGATTACAGGCAGCAGAATCTCAACATAAAACAACAGAATGATGAAAAGGGAAATCTGTATATATAATTTGATGTGTCAGTATATGTTATGACTTAGACTCTAATGCAAGGTTAACTAATGCAAAGATGCTTATTCTAATGCAAGCAAGACTCTGGAACGGTATGCATCCCATAAATACATATGCCCATATCAAGCCGTTTCTTCATATTTAGGGATTTGAACCCGCATCATGAATTCTACCCATGTACTCAACCTGTTCCTGACAGATACAACGTGACTGATGAGGTTGCCTTGGATGGTCCATTCCTACCAATGCAATACCATAGTAGTGTCCATGTTTGCAACTATCATCCGGTGACCTCACTCAAAAGCCAGACAAACCCAGAGTTACCACTGCACAGGATATCTAGAAGCATCCTATGTGGCGCCCTTGACTCATAGAACAGTAGTCTATGGCCGGTTCGTTTCTCCCTGACATAGAACATGACGGAGTTCCGAGGTCCATCCCCTAGTTCTGACATGAGAACTTATCCTGTTGTTATCATGGCACTTCAGAAATTAACAGCGGAGATACGGATCTCGTGCTCCCAACTCGTGGGAAGGGACAGACCGTATCCCTTTGACAGGAAGGTACAAACTAATAACACCACTTAGTGCAGGCATATAGGATAAGTTGGATCATAAGGTATCACCCATAATACGACATCTTCCCTTTGGTGAAATAATAAATAAAATGGTTAAGTAACAATAGTTACATGTTACTATCCAAACGATCTCACTAACCCTAAATAATCCGAGGGATGACAACAATGCTAACACAACATGCTAGTTCTCAATCTAGAATTCATAACATAACATTGCTAGGTGTTCAACATAGACTTCCCCATATCACCATCGATCTTGCTCACAGCCTATCGATCCATAACCCCAGCAATGCGAAGTAACTCGCTTGCTACTACCCTGAACTTCGTTTTCGTCTATGCTCCCAGCCCGCGATCAGCCTACAGCGGTTAAGATCTGACGGTGCATGAGGAGTGACTTGTCCAAAGTCCTCGATGAGTAAAATAAATACACGTCTCAGTGGTTGATGGCCCGTAGGGTAACGATATCACCCTATATGAGCTCAACAATCTACATACGAGCTAACAAGCTAAATACGAGCCCAAAAAGTCACATACGAGCCCAATGAACTACGTATGAACCAACAAATACATACAAGACCAACAAGTACGTATGAGAAAAACAACTTACATACGAGGAAACTAACTATGTATGAGCCAAACGAAATACATACGAGCCAACTAGCAACGTATGCGACAACAAACTGCTAATAATTAGCATGAACCATTCTCCGACATGAAACATGAATCATGAGTACATAGGAATACATCTAGATCCTAAATGAGTGCTCGAATATGGAAAAACAAGAAAACAACTCAACAGCGAATCAGCCCGATCAGTCGAGCAGCTGCTGAAATCTTGTAAAATTCACAAAACATGCTACGCTTACTGGAATCTAACAAAATTAGACTCGTCGGAAAGGTAGAAACCTCTACTACAATTCTCTAGTTGACAACTTTTTCAAATTCAGTCAACAAAGGCTAGAAAAATTCAGTCAACAAAACATTCTATGCTTACCGGAATCTAAAAAATTAGACTCTTCGAAAAGGTAGAAATCTCTACTACAATTCTCTAGTTGAAAACTTTTTCAAATTCATTCAACAAAGGCTAGAAAAATTCCTAACTCTTAAAGAGTGAACTCAGCAACAGGAAAGCTACTGCTGAATCTTGTAAAATCTATAACAAATGCTACACTTATCGGAATCCAACAAAATTAGACTTTTAGAATGGTCGAAACCTCTACTACAAATCTCTAGTTGACAACTTCCTCAAATTTAGCTAAAAAAAAGGCTAGAAAAATATCTAACTCTCAAACAGTGAGCTCAGCCAAAAGGCAGACTACTATCAAAACTTGAAAATTTGATAACTGATGCTACATGTATCAGAATCTAACAAAATCAGAATTTTTAGAAAGGTGGGAACTTCTAATAAAATTTTCTAGTTAACAACCTTCTCATATTCAGTGGATAAGAGCTACAAAAACTCCTAACACCCTAAACAGTGAGCTCAACTCAAAATGCCAGCTGCTGTTAAACTTGTAAAAATCATAACTGATGCTACATGTATCGGTATCTAACAAAATTAGACTTTATAGAAATCTAAGAACTTCTACTATAACTCTATAGTTGACAACTTTCTCAAATTCAGTCAAGAAGAGGTAGAAAAAGCCCCTAACATATCAATTGTGAACTCAGCCAGAAAAAGCCAGCTGTTGTTAACTTGTAAAAATCATAACTGATGCTATGCTTACCGGAATCTAACAAAAATAGACTTTTTAGAAAGGTGAGAACCTCTACTACAATCCTCTAGTTGATAACTTTTGAAAATTCAGCCAATAAGAGGTTGAAAAAATCTTTAAATCTAAAACAGTAAGTTCAGCCAAAAAGAAAGATTACTATCCTGAACTTGTAAAATTTATATCTGATGCTACGCTTATCGAAATCGAACAAAGTAATAATTTTTAGAAAGGTGAGAACATCTACTAAAACTCTCGAGTTGACAACCTTCTCATATTCAGCCAAAAAATTGCTAGAAAAACTCCAAACTCTCAGAAAATGAAATCAGCCTATAAGGGCAGTTGCTGCACAACTTGTAAAATTCATAACCGATGCTACACTTATCGGAATCTAACAAAATTAGACTTTTAATAAAGCTAGGAACTTCTACTACAACACTCTAGTTGACAACTTCACTTGGTTATAAGTGTACAAGATGTTATACAAATTTAAAGTTCAACATTTTACTTAAAACAAAGCAGCTTTTAAAGAAGCTACTGACCTGAACTTGTAAAATTCATAACCGATGGTATACATATTGGAATCCAAAAAAATAAGACTTTTTAGAAAGACGGGAACCTCTACAATTTCTTAGTTGACAACTTTCTCAAATTCCTTACAGAACTCAAGTTATACATTTTCAAACACTAGCTAAAAATCGAACAAAAATAGCATATTTTTCTACTCGTTGTTTTGGGATAAACAATTTTTTAACCTAGCAAATTTACCTAGAAATATCTACAAAAATTAGAGCATGGTAAGAACATGTATGAGAGCTTATCATATTAATTTGTGTTCAAAATTTCAATTTTATAACTATCAAAGATTAGATTTTTATCGTTTTTGTCAACTTCCTTCACTTCAATATTTCATGAAACGTTTCCAATTACATAACTTCTCATATGCACATTATTTAGTCTAAGTTCTTCATTTATTTAACATATAACAATAATAACAAATCATAACAAATTAAAAGATGAGAAATCCCCACCCAAAAATCGGTTGGAAGATCTAGCTAGCTTGCTTCTCCTCCTTGTTCTTGCTTGTCCTCTCAAGAAAAACCCATAAACAATAAACCCACTCTTTTCTTTTGATTCAATCTCTCTTTTCTTTTCTTTCTTTTCTTTTCTCTTCTCTTTTCTTTTTCTTTTCTTTCTTTTCTTTTCTCTTTTCTTAAAATAAACAAAGCAACTAGATGAAGTAGAAGAAATATGAGAAGAAGGGAGAATGAGATGAGAGTGAGATGAAATGAAATGGGGTTTTCCCCTTGAATTGGCCGGCCATGGCTTAAATAGGGAAAGAGGGGTGAGGGTGTGGGTGAGAAGAAGCCAAGTGTCATTGATTTTGTGATTCTACAATTCTGAGATCAATTTGCAAATTAATATATTACAATCAACACCCAATCTAATCCTAGCCCTCCAATTTGATCATGATTGATCAAAAATAATAAATATTTTCCCAAAATCACATACTACATGATTTTGACAATCGTACAAAATCGGTACAATACATTTACGTACATACATCTATATATACAGGTTACGTGTATTAATAAAACCAAACAATCCCCACAAATAATATTTTAATTCCAAAAATAAAAATAATATTTATATCCGTTCGGGAGATTACAGTACGAAATCGGTACAATACGGATATATACAGGGTAGTATATATATACAGATAATGTTTATTAATTAAACCGGGTAATATCCACCAAAAAAATTTCAATTCTGAAAATAAAAATAAAATAATAAAAATAATAATTTTTAATATTAGACCAGGAAATTACACATATTTTCTCGAAAACACAAACTACATGATTTTGTACAAGTGCACAAAATCGATACATATATATACATATTAGTGTATATATAACTTTTATTAGTTAAACTATGTAATTTCCATAAGAAATATTTTAATTTTAAAAATAATAATAATAATAATAATATAATATTCTACTGAGATATTACAGAGATGATTGCCTTAAATGGTGCCACGAACATTGAGTTTGTTTAGACAGAAAGAGAGTGCATTTGCTAGAGTTGTCAACGATCTCGATATAATTTTCCCCAAGATTCTAGGTGAGTCTGAACCTTGCTATGAGCGCCTCATATTCCACTGTATTGTTTGACGTGAGGAAGCCTAATTGTAACCCCTATTTTTCTGTTTTGGATTTTTATTGTATTTTATTTCCTTTCCCCAATTATTGTATCTGAATTTTCTTTGAATAATAAATCTTGCTGTCCATTCGGCTCATTTATTCTCTTTTGATCATCGTGTACTCTTTTGGCTTGAATTGTGCATTTTTGACTCACTGTAATTTTTTTTCTTTCGTGTTTGAGTTTGAATTGATCGGTTATATGTCTATCTCATTGATCTATATTTGTTGTTCTATTTTTCAAGCCTAAACCCGTTAACCCGCAACCCAAAACCGAACATCTCGAATTCCTATTTAAATACCCCTTAAAACCCTAATATTTTAATCTTTTTCTCTCCATCCGCCGCTCTCTCTCTCCTCACCCCCGATACTCCCTCACCCTCAACCTCTGTTCTCCATCCCGCTCGAGCCCTCTCCTATTGCTCTTCCGCCGCACTGCCACCCTCATCGCCACTCTGTCATCACCATAGTCCCCTCGAGCCCCTGCCCTCACCTTGTCACCGTCCTCCTCGCCTCTCATCCAATCCCCCATCGCCCTTGCCTCCGCTGAACCCATACCACCTCGTCGACCACCACCTCGATCCTCTCCCCATTCATCCGCAACCATCGAAGACCCCCTTATCCCCGTCTTCGTCGTCGAGCTCTGAATCCCTGTGCCTCCTCTATTTCAGTGAGAAACAGAGCACTGATCGAGCCCCCGCCGTCCATCGCCGCTGTCGTCACTCCTCGAACATAAGCGCCGTTGTCGTCTACCGCTGTGCCAGCCGCCGCTCGAGTCGCCGATGTTCCCTCTTCCCTGGCCATAGATGTTCGTCGTTCGGGTAGTGAAGAAGTGGATCGATCTGAGTTGGTTGCTGTGTTTGGTGTTTTGTTTGGATCCGTGTTTGGTGTATGCAGTTAGTGAAGGAGGAAGGGATTTGGTTTTCCGTGTTGCTATTTTGTGAAGGAGGATTCAGTGTTTGCCGTTTTGTGTGAGTGGTTGCACGTAGTTCGCATGTGTTTTCGTAGTTCTGTGTTTCGTGCTTTGTGGTTCGTCGCCCGAGATTCTCATCTCGTTATTCTAATAATTCAAAATTATCATCTAACAAGCAAGTCACTTTCTTGAACTAGTTTATTGTTTGTGTTCAAGATTCTTTAATCTCTGCAAGTAGATCCCAACCCTTTTTATCATATTTCTATTTGAATTCCATTAAGTATATTGAGGGTTTACACTAGCTAACCCAACATATTCTTAACATCGTGCCTACATCTTTGATCTAAAATCTAGTCCCTCTTCCACATTGTATATGTACGTTTACATGAAAAATAACTATATCCACGTTATAGAATTATTTGATGAATTGAATATGTTGGATGGAGTTTGATCTAACGAATTGATTACCATGCCTATAAAATTGCATATTAAACCTAGAAATCTGCATGTTAAACATCTAGCATCACTTTGATTATTAATTAGCATTAACTATATGGTTGTATGATAAAGTTGTTGCCTATTCATATCAAACTATGTTTTAGCCTGCTGTTTGTGTCTTTTTGTATCAGAAATTTGACCCTGTTACTATTGTAATTTGAAATAACTGATGGAACTGAGATGAATCCCAGGACTACGGATTGGTGTGCGTATCGATCGTTAAAGATAAACAGATTGCTTAATTGTGATCTAACCCTATACAGCGGAAACTAGGGTTCACAAATTATACCTGCGGTGAGAAGAAGACGACAGTGACCCCAAGATCTTCTGCACGTATTCCTTCCTCGGGTTGGACGTCATGTGGGCGACGATCTCCCAACCTTTCTTCTCCTTGGTTGACCTCTCTTTCTCTCCTTACGTGAATCACGAGTTTTGAGAAAAATCTTATATTTCAGATTGTCAATGATGGCCAGAGAAAAATAGAGGATATATATAAGGCTACGGCAGGGACCATGAGGAGAAATTAGGGTTAGGTCTCCTAACGGATCTGGGTATCCCGTGTTCAGCCCGAACACACAACCCAGGCCCATTAACAATAGCTCGGTCCACTAAGGAGCTATTGTTGCACTACCTTCCTAATCCCAAATTATATTTATGGGCTCCTTTTATTATATGCTCATTCAACTCCCCATGTTAAGATATCGAATGTCCGTCGATCAAATTAAGTTACTGACAACTATATTGATCAACATCTTTTATCCTTAAGTAGTACCACTCAACTTTATTTGTCATGTCGGATGTAATCCACCTGCAGGGTTTACATGACAATCCTTATGAGCTCCTTAAGGGGACATCATCAACCCGACGTATCGGGACATGGATTCCTTTTACAATCAACAACACATCATACATACAATGCTATTACCCAATTCATAGAGGTTGTTGATCCATAATGAATCTCACTCTTTTATGAGTCAAAGTAATGCACACTGCATATACATGTCTGTTATTATATCTGGATTAAGAGCATAAGCATCCATAATAACAGAGGTGTTTGTTCTCTTTTGTAGTCAGTACAAAGAGAACAACCTCAAGTGGTCCTGTTCAATACACACAAAGTGTACTAGTGTAAACCTATAGTCAAGACAGACTAATACTAGATTACACTACAACCTTTCCAATGGATTGTCCAAGTCCATCTAGGTTGTGAACTATTTATATATTCCATAGGGAACTGATAATATGATCTTCTGTGTGTCACCTCACACCATATTATCAACCTTATAGAATATCAGACACTTGCATTAATATTATAATAAACACAATATGCAAACATATGCCCATATGATTCTCATTCAAAAAAAATAAGGAAATAAAGTTAATACAAAAGTGATGCTTTCAGTATATAACCCTAACAATAACGTCATCAATATGAATTATAGCCTCATGAGTCTATTTTCAGAACATTCTATGGAATTGAATTTTGAGTTTTAATCTCTTAGATATCTTAATTTTAGTACAACTGGGTCTGAATTTCCAGATTCACAAATTCATGTGTATCTTACTGTTTCATAAATAAATTGAACATGATAACAGGAAAAAAAATATGAGATTAATTTCGCTGAAACTAGACATGTGTAGGAATCACCCTGAATTTTTTGTAGATTTAATTGATGAGTTTTCTGATCTGTTCCACATGCATCTATACAATTCACAACTTGTTGCCTAAACATAAAATCTGAAAAGAATAGGAGTTTCAACCTAGTTTCTATAGTTTTTATATGTCGTGTATATATTTGCTGGAACCGGCAGAGAGTCTAGTTTCTAGAATTTCTGATGGATCCAAGTTTGCTTTTCTGTAGCAACGAGAATCTCTATTTTTGTACAGTAACGTCCTGATGTCCAGATTGTGTGATTTGTGTTAATTTTATATATTTGCTTCTTGCTTTATCTGTTACAAGTAGAATTAATCACCCCTAGCATGATACAACCTTGACACCTTCATGCATACTCACATAGGATGAAATAAAATACTAACAAGCTGGGGTATTATGGGTTGACTTGGTAGTGAACGTTCGGAAAATGTACTTAGTAAAGGCCTTCTTGCATGCATGATTTATTACATGGAATGTGGAGAATCACTTCTCATTGTGTGATCACGCTATCATGATATCTTGTCATCTTGTTACCGAGTATACGATCCGTGAATTCACCATCTTTCTAAAACGTTCACTGTGTGCTTGCACCGAACCTGTGGTATCGAACATATGGGACGCATTAGTACGTGCACTAGATAGATTAATGAAATGATTAATAACCCGCATTTGACATTCCATGCTTGATCCTGTAAATATAGAATTTAATTGACATTACTAATTAAATGCATGATTAAATATAGACCTTTGATATTATTGCCAATCTTTGACTTTGATATTGACTTTGATCCCGTCCCTTTTCTTTTGATATATCGTATTCCTATTACTCCCTGTTTTCTCTACTTGTTGTCCATGACTTGCTCGGAGAACATTATTTTCTCTCTTTTTAGATCAAGAATTTACAGGTACCGAAGGATCTCTACCAATAGGAATTGGTGAACAACGATTCTAGGAGATGGAATCAAAGATTGCGCTGCTTAATTTACTTTATTGCCAGATTTATTTTTTCTAGACATCTTCATGACATTATACTTTGTTTATGGTTTTTTCCCGTCATTTATTTATATTTTCTAGATACTGGATATTATGTTGGATATTATTTTGGATTATTTCGTTTTTATTGAAATTTATCTTTGATTCATGTGATTATATTTTTCTTGTGTGGCTGTGTTCATTGTTCATATTGCTGAGTTAGTCTGGTACAGCTCATGGATGGTGTTTACATCATTCGCTGGGCCTACGTTACGTACTCGTATTCTTTATTTTAGAAAGCGGGACGTGACAGATTTTTAGTGGTATCAGAGCCCTAGGTTTGGATAATATATCAGTCAAACATGACTAACTTTATGGAGGTTTGGATTTGGTTGATATATTAGTCAAGTTTGGCTATAGCCGGGTTAACTCTGTGATGTGCACACCACGTTGATCAATTGAATGTGTATATAATAACCAACATATAATCTGGGTACTGACCATATTTTATCTTATTTCAGGATATGGCTCGTGGAGCTTCTTCTTCTTCCCACCTGAGGGATGAGCAGCCAGACAACGTTGCTATTCTTCAGACGATTCAGCAGATGATGGCTTTCCAGCAGGAGCACAATGAATTGATGAGGGCCACTTTGGCGACCAATGGAGCTGCCACTAGATCTGCACCTGGGCCTCTGCCACCAAGGCCCGGTACTGTAGCAAATTTTATGAGGTTGTATCCAGATAAGTTTTTGGGCACTGAATTGCCGCTGGAGGCTGAGAAATTGCTTATCTGGACGGAGCAACTGTTGATCGCTGCCCGAGTTGCTGATGTTAATCGTGTGGATGTGGTTAGCATCCAAATGGTGGATCTCGCCCACATCTGGTGGCGGGCTGAATGTAACACCCTATGTTTTTTAAAAAAATGTTTTGGGATTAATAAATGAATTAAAGTGATTTTTGGTGATTTAATGAACATTTTCTGAAATTTATCTTTTCGTACGTGCAAAACACGTGGAAATATTTTCTTGGGAAGTTCAAAGTCTGAAGTTATTTTGGGAAAACCTAACATTTATTAATAGGTATTAGTTATGAACTTTCTGGATTTTTCTGATATTTATTTGGCATATTTGCAAACATTACAAAAAGAGGGACTTTTGTGCAAAATTACCACTTGGAGTAAAATCTCCAGAATTTCGTTTTTTTTGGGCTGAGCATGATTTCTAGCCAACTCAGAGGCAAAGAGTTTACTTTTTGTTCTAATAGATTTGGTTTATTTCGTAAATTTGTTGAAGAATTGTCTTTTTGCAAAATTGCCACTTAGAGGCAAAATTACAAAATTTATTTTCTGGGTTTGAAAAACAGTGTCGGCCAGATCAGGGTAGTTATTTATTATTTTAATTCTCAAGTGAATTGGTTAATCTAATTTCCTAGTATAAAGATTTATATATGTGAAGATATATTCTAAAAGGGTATTTTACAAAATTATCTCAAAACCCTAATATCCTGAATTTCGGTCTATTAAAAGAGAGGTACAGCTGCCTCTTTGCTGCACTAAAACAAAGGGTTTTCTTTATTATTGATTTCTTGGAGTTTCGAAGCGAGTATTTTATTGCGAAAGGAAAGACTTTTCTTATTCTCTTTATTATTTCGGTTGATTCTTCAATAAGGTGAGTGGCATGTGTTTGTTTTCCTGTTGTTCTATGCATGTTGTATGTGATGATTTTTCCATTAGAATGCATGATAGATGACAGTATGATGATATAGTGAATGTATTGATGGATGGATGAATAAAGATTTTACTTTCATGAAAACTATGAATTGAAGATTTAAAATTCTATATAGATGACTTGAGATTGATAAGAACCTAATAGAAATCATGGGTAGGTTGCTTTCTTTCATATGCTTACTGATTTGATTGATTATAATGAGTATATATGTTGTATATTGCATAAAAAGAATAAAAATTTAGCCTTTACTGTGTATACCTATGCACATGGTCTGTTTGAAAGTTTGATGAAAAGAACTTGATTAAATACATGGCGTAACCACATATATTCATGGTTAAACTGATGTAAGTAATTGTATGTATGTTTGATGAATTGCAAGAGGAGTTATTGAATAAAAAAGATCAAATCTTGAAGTGAAAAGAGGGTTTTTGATTTCGGGTCTGTTGATGTACAACCGAAACTTGATTTTTTGTGTTTTTGTGAAGTTTTCGATTGAATCTTGATTTGTTTGAAACTGAGATTGAATTCAAACATTATACTACTCGAATTGATGGATTTCGATGCTTAACTGAAGCAAACACACACCTATATACACATATATTCATATATCCTGTTTTGAAGAAGTTTTATCGAAAATTGATCTTTTATGAAATTGATGAGGTTTTGATATATTTTATAAACTCCAGTTGTAACCCATGTTTCCTGTATTTGTATTTTTCTGCTATATTTCATGTCCTTGTACTCTTTTATCAATCCAAGATCTGTATTTTTGTTCCAGTTCTAATAAAAATCATTTCTTTTGTTTCGACTCAATTTTGTGCCAATATTTATTTTAATTGCATCGTTCTTATCAGCTCTGATTTGCTATTCTTCATGGAGAGTTGACTGTTTCACCTCGTCTAATTCTTTTTTCCCTAATTATAATGAATTTTGACTCAATCTCCTTTTGGATCCTACTCAAACCCGTTATCCAATAACCCAAAACCCAAAACCCTACTATATGAAACCTAACCTAATTAACCCTAACCCTAACCCTATACTATTTTAACCTAATCTCTACAGCCGCCTACCATTACCCCCCCCCCCCCACCTCGTCTCCCTCTTCCTCGCGCCTCACCCTCTACCTTTCGTTCCTTCACCCCTCGTCGAATCCTCTGATCGCCTCCAGCCACGTTGCCCTCATCCCCAACCTCTGCTCATCCCACTCTTCCCCGTCGTAGCACCGAACACCCATCCACCATCGTCGTCATCAACCCCAACTGTAGAACCCCTCCTTGCCCTCATCGCCATCCAATAACCCCGAGCACCCCACCATTTGCTCCACTATTTTTCCACCAAAACAGAGCCTCGCCGTCGCCACCACCTTTTGCCCTCGCCATCGCTACCCTGGTGCTTGCCGCCGCCACCATCCTGTTTCGAGCTCCCATCGACGCTGCTACCGGTCGCCGCCTGCCGTTGTCGCAGTCACTCTCTCTTTTTCTCTGCCGCTGAGAAGAAGGGAGAGGATGAAGGAGGTGAAAGGGCTATTTGAATCTCAACCATCGATCTCATCAAGATCCGAGCCGGATCTTGATTATCACCATCTGATTGGATCTCAGCCCTCCATCATCAGATCTGATCAAGATCCGATTTGAGCGGTCGTTGGTCTGATCCTGATCGCCATCAAGATCCGTGTCGGGATCCATTCCCATTATTCCTCTATCGGATTCATTGTCTACACCCCAATGCAAGTATCTTCTTGTACATTTCGTTTTCTAGTACAAGATTTTCCTTGAAAATACTGCAAGTAGATTATAAATGTGACTCATCTTTGTTTATCATTGATGATCTCATATTTCGCCTTATCTATTATATGATCTAAGAGTCACAACCCTTCGTTGATACACTTGTTCACAAATAGTATAATTATGATACATTTCATGCAAAAAGTGTCTTATTTGGTTTCTGTCCTGTCTTGGTTTGTTGTTTCGACCTCGATAAAACCAAAATTTGGATTGAGTCCTGAATATGAAACTTAGCCCCAGACGTCTAGTTTACCACAATTTTGAAAGAATTGAATTCCGAGTTACGGTTTAGGAGATATTGCAGTTTTACGGATGCTGTGTCTGTAATCGCAGATTCATAAAAACTGTTGCATCACTTTGGTTTATAATTATTTTAACTATGCTACCAGTAAGTAAATGACTTAAAATTTTTCATGCTGATACTGGACACCCTAGAGAACATTTCCTAATTTTCTTAGAATTAACTAATGAAGTTTCAAACCTGTTTCATATGTATAAACTCAGTTTTATAAATTCTGGCTGAACATAAATCTAGTGTAGTTTTCTATTTTGACACCTGATTCTATAACTTTTATGTGTCTTAATTATATGCATTGGAACCGGGAAGAAGTCTAGTTTTTAGTCCTTCTGACAGTTCCACATTTGCTATCTTGTAGCAACGGAAATCGCAGTTTTGGTGCAACAACGTCATGTTGTCCAGAACTGCAATTCTCGTAGTTCTTGATAATTTTAATTTGTGTTGACCCTCGAATATGTCTTCTAATTATCTTAAACTTGTTTCATGTTATATATCATGTTTACTTGACATGTTTCGCAAACTTTTCATGCTTTTTTGATGATAATAATAAGTAAAAAGTCGGGGTTTAAGGAAAAGACCATAGTAGTGGACAATATAGGTAAGTATACTCGGAAGGGGGCCCGTATTTCCCACTTGATACATGCTTCATGAACTAGTTGTTAGGGTTATATATACTGAAAGCATCACTTTTGTATTAACTTTATTTCCTTATTTTTTTTTAAATGAGAATCATATGGGCATATGTTTGCATATTGTGTTTATTATAATATTAATGCAAGTATCTGATATTCTATAAGGTTGATAATATGGTGTGAGGAGACACACAGAAGATCATATTAAATAGTTCCCTATGGAATATATAAATAGTTCACAACCTAGACGGACTTGGACAATCCATTGGAAAGGTTGTAGTGTAATCTGGTATTAGTCTATCTTGACTATAGGTTTACACTAGTACACTTTGTGTGTATTGAACAGGACCACTTGAGGTTGTTCTCTTTGTACTGACTACAAAAGAGAACAAACACCTCTGTTATTATGGATGCTTATGCTCTTAATCCAGATATAATAACAGACATGTATATGCAGTGTGCATTACTTTGACTCATAAAAGAGTGAGATTCTTTATGGATCAACAACCTCTATGAATTGGGTAATAGCATTGTATGTATGATGGACTGTTGATTGTAAAAGGAATCCATGTCCCGATACGTCGGGTTGATGATGTCCCCTTAAGGAGCTCATAAGGATTGTCATGTAAACCCTGCAGGTAGATTACATCCGACATGACAAATAAAGTTGAGTGGTACTACTTAAGGATAAAAGATGTTGATCAATATAGTTGTCAGTAACTTAATATGATCGACGGACATTCGATATCTTAACATGGGGAGCTGAACGAGCATATAATAAAAGGAGCCCATAAATATAATTTGGGATTAGGAAGGTAGTGCAACAATAGCTCTTTAGTGGACCGAGCTATTGTTAATGGGCCTGGGTTGTGTGTTCGGGCTGAACACGGGATACCCAGATTTGTTAGGAGACCTAACCCTAATTTCTCCTCATGGTCCCTGCCGTAGCCTTATATATATATCCTCTATTCTCTGGCCGTCTTATTATTATCAGAGATAAGAAGTTTTCTCTAAATTCGTGATTCACGTACGGAGAGAAAGAGAGGTCAGCCAAGGAGAAGAAAGGTTGGTAGACCGTCGCCCACACGACGTCCAACCCAAGGAAGGAATACGTGCAGAAGATCTTGGGGTCGCTGACAGCTCGAGGTTGCTAGAAACTATCGTCTTCTTCTCATCGCAGGTATAATTCGTGAACCCTAGATTCCGCTATAAAGGGTTAGATCACGTATTAAATCTGTTAAGCTTTTATGATCGATACACACACCAATCCGTGGTCCTGGGAATCATCGAAGTTCCATCACTAGTTATATTATTATTAGATTCATGAACTAGTATATTATTTGATTCATGAACTAGTATATTATTATTCGATTCATGGATTTGTTATTACTCGATTTATGAACTAGTATATATTTGAGTCATGACTTGATACATGAACTAGTTATATGATTAATCGATTCATGAAAATGGTTTGCTTGATACTTGATACCTGCGTACACCATCCTATAAAATCCAACACCAGGCCTAAACGTAACTGATTGTATGTAGCAACCATGTTGTAAAAATATGGATGCATGAAGTGCTACCTAAATAGAATTAAACATTAGACTTAAGATTAACTTGTCACTTGTACACACTTGATACCCTACTTGTTACTTGTTACTTGAGACTTGTTACTTGTTACTTGACAGTTGTACGTGGTACTTGTTACTTGATGCTTGATACCATTACATGTTCACTAGTCACTTGTTTTACTACTAGTACTTGTTACTCAATCTTGTCACTTGAGTTGTCATTCTTGCTGGCTAGTTCCTTGAATCTCCCTACTTGTTGCATCCTTATTATATTATGTTATACATTCTTGATTCCAAATCTTATTCCATATTTCTTGCACTTATTTTCATACCCTTGCTTGTACTACTTGCGGCCCTAACTTGCACTAAGGACATTTGTCTCTCTATTTTTCCTTTTTCATATATATATATATATAAACTTTGGAAATGAGTTTCCTGCTGGAATTGGCGAGCAAACCTTCTAGGCTTCGCTTTGGGAAAAGACTTGCTTTAATTATTTTGTAATTGAGTTTATTTAATTCTGTTGCTACTTAAAACTTGTAACAGGCTTGTAGTCCCAAAGTTTTCTTTCTTTTGATCCAGATCTTGAAATTATTGGGATATTTATATTTGTTTCAAATGTTTTCCTATTGATTAATAAATTATTCATGCCTGCGTGGTTGAGTATATTCTTGTTATACTTGTTGTTATGATGCTGAGTCGATCCTACAGCTTATGTATGATTTTAAAATCATTCACTGGGCCATGTCACATGCTCGTATTCCCGTATTTGGAAAGCGCGGCGTGACAAGGTTTTTAGTGGTATCAAAGCCAGGTTTGGCTAATGTGTTAGTTTGACTAATATGTTAGATAGACTTGACTCAGTCAGAATTAACTCAACATTAAACAGACCATGCAAACAAATGAATAATTTGATAATCAACTCGATCTGGACACTAGTCTTATCCCATTCATTTTGATCCCTTCATATTCAATTCCTTGATTCCTTGTTTTCTTCCGTCTTTTTTCAGACGTCGTGATTTTTTGATTCCTTATTAGGTATAAATTTATTCATTTCGTAGCCAAGCTTTTTTTTATCCCAGTGCAGGCAATCTGTTATTTCTGCTTGTCTCGTTGATTTCTTCTTATTTCAGCTCGTGTGTCGTTCATTGCTTTTCGTGCCTTGCATTCATCTCCGTTTGTTTATTCATATTGTGTATCATGCTAGTTGTTTCTCTCCTATCTTGTTCTCCTTAAATTCTGGTGCTATCGATTCTTTTCTTCCCGCTTAGTTCGTCGATCGGCATCGGTGGATCTTCAACGACATGTTAGAGGCTTGTTTAATTCCTACGTTACTATATATTTTTATGATATATTTATTGTGAAAATTTGCTACACTGCATATTTAATTTCTCATTCACATTTGCATTGTGCTTATGCATGTATTTCATTCTATTTTCTCCCTTCTTTTATAAATCATTTTCACTACTACTATTTTGTACTATTGAGTTTGATATTTATAATCTATACATCGATTTTGATATTCCATTGTGTGACTTTCAACTCCATTTCATACTTTTTTACTATTTTCATATCACGAATTTCAAAACATAACATCATACTTAAATTAAATGTCCCATATACCTATGCATATGGAATGTTACATCTTCCATTTCACCATTTTGGTGAAACCTAATGTCGAGATGACAAATATGCAAATCGATGTCAATAGAAGCAAATTGCAATTGGATGTTGGGGAGGTAAAGTGTGCAACCGAATATCCAGACGGCAACCTGCAACCCGATGTTGTGAAGGCAAACATGCAACTTGATGTTAAGGAGGCAAGATTTTCTATCTATTTGCTAATTGATATTTCAAGACTTTTTACTTATATAATGAAACTAATGGTGAAGAAATATTTTCTTTATGACATTTTCTTTATACAATTACACTTTATGTTTCCATACAATTTGAAATAGTATTGTTGATTTTACTCAATTTTGTGTTTACAATTTTTTTTTTCAATTATGTTAAGATTGAGTATATCAACTATGGTCTAAGTTTTCGTTCTTTTGTGAATTACTATTTATTGCCACCGTTTTCCAATTCTTTAATAGTTTAGATTTCTCACTTACTTTTGTTTCCACGTCCTAATTAATGATTTGACGCTTACTTTTGTAATATTTAATGAACTCCTTTTAAGTCTTCTTGCATATAAATATTTTGGTCTATTTTGCTCGTTACTCTTTAATGTGTTTTTCGTGTATTGATTATAATGTCAACATTCACTAATTATTATGTCTTTTACATACATTGTTATTAATATTTTCTTTACTTAGCTAAATTTGTTCGTATTTCTATGTATCTTGACTGGTTATTTTTCCAAAACTATTTTTTTTATATCACCTTTAAAGTTTGGGTTCCTTTGTTGTTTGTATGGTTATCAACCCTTTTATATTTGGGTTTTATCTCTTCACTTTTGAAGTCTTATTCTATGTGAATAGTCTCCCTGTTTTTTTTTTACGATTGGCGATCAATGGTGTATTTTAATTTCACTTTCCATTTGTGATTGATCGACTATATATGTTCCTGTTTGATTTATTTATAGAGTTGATAAGCCAAATTTTTATTTTGTTTTATAATGTTATAATTATTGCTATGGTATTCGTTATTGTTATTGGTATCATTATTTTTATTGATATGACCATTGCTATTATTATTGTTGTTTTTATTATTTTATTATTGTTGTTAATATTGAATTACCTTCATACAAAAAAAATGTTGAACCCAAATTATATTTTGTCTTGCATTATTATTCTTACCAGTATTGTTAATATATTTTTGTTGTTGTTTTTATTATTATTATTATTATTATTATTATTATTATTATTATTATTATTATTATTATTATTATTATTATTGCTATTGCATTATTTTCAGGAATGTGTTGAATCCTATTCTGTCATGTATGTATTATCATTATTATTAGTATTGTTAACATTTTTAATTTCATTATTGTTATTATTACTAGTATGATTATGATGATTTTTATTACTGTTATTATTATTGCTATTATTGTTTTTAATATTATTGTTATCATTATTTTTATTATTATTGATATATTTATTTTTATTATTAATATGTGTTGTTATTATTATTTTGTGATTGTTAGTATTATTCTATTATTATTGATATTATTATTTTTATTATTAATATTTGTTGTTATTATTATTTTGTTAAAGCCCATTAGTTTTGATCTATAACATATCTTTTAATTATTTAGATTGAAACCAAACTTTATATTCATTTGCATTATTTATTTATATCTATTTTGAGCCCATACTCTCCTTGATCCTGGTGTCTCAGACTTGTCCTCCTGCTCGGTTCGTCGATTGGTGTCATGTGGCCTACAGCGACATGAATGTTGCTTGGGACATCACCATCAGAGTAGCGTAGCGGAAGCATGGTGAGCCCATAACCTACAGGTCCCAGGATCCCCATGTTGCTTCTAGTTCCTTGTATTGTTTGCTTTCCTCTATTCCTTGCATTTGTCCTCATCCGTTGACTCATTGTTTGGTTCAACTCTTCCTAGTCCATCCTTTCTTCGATTCCAGCTCTATCTATTTCTTCATCTCATTGCTTTGTTATCTTGCGCTGCTCTTTCCCTTTGATACCGTTTATTCTCTTTCATGCATTCCATTTGACATCGTTGTTATCCACTTCCTTCTTTTTCTGGTGTTGCCACTGCTTTGTTCCTTTCCCTTTAACTATCCGTTTTGTTATTTTCAAAGTTTGTTTTTGCCTTGTCCAATGTACTGCCTAAGCAAATATCGAGGACGAAATTTTGTTGTAAGGTGGGTAGGATTTGTAATCCCTGTTTTCAGTATTTGTATTTTTCTGCTGTATTTCATTTCAATGTACTCTTTTCTCAATCTAAGATATGTATTTTTGTTCCAGTTCTGATAAAAATCATTTCTTTTGTTTCGACTCAATTTTGTGCCAATATTTATTTCAATTGCATCGTTCTTATCAAGTCTGATTTGCTGTTCTTCATGGAGAGTTGACTGTTTCACCTCATCTAATTCTTTTTTCCCTAATTAAAATGAATTCTGACTCAAATCTCCTTTTGGATCCTACTCAAACCCGCTATCCAATAACCCAAAACCCTACTATATAAAACCTAACCTAATTAACCTAATCTCTACAGCCGCCTACCATCACCCCCCCCCCTCTCTCGCGTCTCCCTCTTCCTCGCTTCTCACCCTCTACCTTTCGTCTCCTTCACCCCTCGTCGATCTCTCCGATCGCCTCCAGCCTCGTCGCCCTCATCCCCAACCTCTGCTCATCCGACTCCTCCCCGTCCCAGCATCGACCACCCATCCACCATCATCGTCATCACCCCCCACTGCAGTTACCCTCCTCCCCCTCGTCACCATCCAATAACCCCGAGCACCCCGCCATTCGCTCCTCTGTTTTTCCACTAAAACAGAGCCTCACTGTCGCCACCACCTCGTGCCCTTGCCATCGCTACCCCGGCGCTCGCCGCCACAACCTTCCTACGTCGAGCTCCCCTTGACGATGCTACCAGTCGCTGCCTGCCGCCGCCGCAGTCACTTTCTCTCTCTGTCACTGAGAATAAGGGAGAGGAGGAAGGAGATGAAAGGGCTGTTTAAATCTCAGCCATCAGATCGCATCAAGTTCCGAGCCAGATCTTGATCATCACCATCTTATCAGATCTCAACCCTCCATCATCAAATCTGATCAAGATCCGATCTGAGCCGTCCTTTGGTCTGATCTTGATCGTCATCAACATCTGTGTCGGGATCCATTCCCGTTATTCCTCCGTCGGATTCATCGTCTACACCCCAAGGCAAGAATCTTCTTGTACATTTCGTTTTCTAGTACAAGTTTTTCCTTGAAAATACTGCAAGTAGATTGTAAATGTGACTCCTCTTTGTTTATTGTTGATGATATCATGTTTTGCCTTATCTATTATATGATCTAAGAGTCACAACCCTTTATTGATACACTAGTTCACAACTAGTATAATTATGATACATTTCATGCAAAAAGTGTCTTATTTGGTTTCTGTCCTGTCATGGTTTGCTGTTTTGACCCCGATAAAACCAGAATCGGGACTTGAGTCCTGAATATGAAACTTAGCCCCAACCATCTATTTTACCACCATTTTGACGGAATTGAATTCCAAGTTACATTTTAGGAGATATCACAGTTTACGGCTGCTATGTCTGTAATCGTAAATTCATAAAAACTGCTGCATCAGTTTGGTTTACAATTATTTTAACTATGCTACCAGCAAGTAAATGACTTAAAATTTTGCATTCTGATACTAGACACCCTAGAGAGCATTCTCTAATTTTCTTAGAATTAATTAATGAAGTTTTAAACCTGTTACATATGTATAAACTCAATTTTACAAATTCTAGCTGACAAAAGTCCTGTATAGTTTGCTATTTTGACACCTGATTCTATAACTTTTATGTGTCTTAATTATATGCATTGGAACCGGGCAAGAGTCTAGTTTCTAGGCCTTCTGACGGATCCATATTTGCTATCTAGTAGCAAAGGGAATTGCAGTTTTGGTGCAGCAATGTGATGCTGTCCAGAACTGCAATTCTCGTAGTTCTTAATAATTTTAATTTGTGTTGACCCTCGAATTTGCCTTCTAATTTTCTTAAACTTGTTTCATGTTATTGATCATGTTTACTTGACCTGTTTTGCACACTTTTATGCTTGTTTGATGGTAATAATAAATAATAAGCCGGGGTTTAAGGGAAAGACCATAGTAGTGGACAATATAGTTAAGTGTACTCGGAAGGGGGTCGTGTTTCCCACTTAATACATGCTTCATGAAATAGTTATATTATTCTTCAATTCATAAACTAGTATATTATTTGATTCATGAACTAGTATATTATTATTCGATTCATGGACTTGTTATTACTCAATTCATGAACTAGTATGTATTTGAGTCATGACTTGTGTTGTTATGACTTGACACATGAACTAGTTATATGATTACTCGATTCATGAATATGGCTTACTTGATACTTAATACCTGAGTACACCGCCCTATAAAATCCACCACTAGGCCTCAACATAACTGATTATATGTAGCAATCATGTAGTAAAAGTATGGATGCATGAAGTGCTACCTAAATAGAATTAAACATTAGACTTAAGATTAACTTGTCACTTGTACACACTTGATACCCTACTTGAGACTTGTTACTTGTTACTTGACCCTTGTATGTGGTACTAGTTACTTGATGCTTGATACCATTACATGTTCACTAGCCACTTGTTCTACTACTAGTACTTGTTAACCAATCTTATTACTTGAGTTGTCTTTCTTACTAGCTAGTTCCTTAAATTTTCCTACTTGTTGCATCCTTATTATATTATGTTGTACATTCTTGATTCCAAATATTGTTTCATATTTCTTGCACTTGTTTTCATACCTTGCTTGTACTACTTGCGGCCCTAACTTGCACTAAGGGCGTTTGTCTTGTTTTCTCTTTTTTTCTTTTTCATATATATATATATATATGTATATATACAGACTTTGGAAACGAGTTGCCTGCCTGAATTGGCAAGCAAACCTTCTAGGCTTCGCTATGGGAAAATACTTGCTTTAATTATTTTGTAATTGAGTTTATTTATTTCTGTTGCTACTTAAGACTTGTAGCGGGCTTGTAGTCCCAAAGTTTTCTTTGTTTTGATCCAGATCTTGAAATTATTGGGATATTTATATTTGTTTCAAATTCTTTCCCGTTGATTAATAAATTATTCATGCCTACGTGGTTAGGTATATTCCATTTATACTTCTTGTTATGATGCTGAGTCGATCCTACAGCTTATGGATGATGTTAAAAGCATTCGCTGGGCCATGTCACGTGCTCGTATTCCCATATTTAGGAAGCGGGGCGTGACACCAGTATATTGAACAAGTTGTATTTGATCATCTCAAGATTTTTTTTTACAAATTTATGATTTTACAAAGATTAAATGAAGTATCAGTTAAAAAGCTGTTAATTCTCGAATATGTCAGTCGACCGCTCGATTTTGAACTAGAGATGTCGGTCGACTGTCAATTCTGTACTTTTGGAGTTTTGGCTTGACAGTCGACTGTCTCTTTTTGAACTGGTTCTGACAGTCGACCGTCAGCCCGTATGCAGATGGTTTTGTTGAGTTTTTATCGTTTTCTTGAATGATTATTTCTTCGAACTTATAGATTATTGATCTACTGTTTTAGATGAAGTTATATTTTCATTATAATAGAATTTAAATCGTATTTCTATAACTTTATAATGTGAAATATATATGGTTTTCGAAGGAATTGATATTTTGTGATTTTTCTACGACTTCAACATACGAAGCTCAGTTAGTTAGTGGATTTAATATCTTATTTTAGTTCTGGAAATTTTTAAGTGTTGGATGAACTTGGATTTTGTTGATTAAAGAAGTTTTCATTGATATAAACATTTTGATGATGGAATTAAGAGTTTTAAATGAAAGATTTTGTGTTGATATTCGATTAGTGAGTCTCTCAAAGTTGAGTGGGATTCCTGTGAACCGGCAGATGAGATTTTGTGGATTTTGACCAGTTGGGTCTTGGGGTTGTTTTGTTGGAATTAAGTTCAGCAGGATACACTAACTCTAGAAAGGTGAAATTGTGTTTTAATTAATAATAATCTACCTAAGGATAAGAATTAGTGGAAATTTGATGGAACTTGGGAAACGTAAGTATATGCTCTATGGGTTAGTCCAACGGATGCGTTCCAGGACTGTGTGTTGTTTTGTCCCGAGAGGACATTTGGTATATTCGCGTGTCGAAGGTCTGCAAGCCTATTCACGGAACATACAAGTGCATTCGCGTGTTGAGGGTCGGCAGACCTATTCACGGGATGTACTTGTGTATCTGCACATTGAGGGTCGGCAGGCCTATTCGTGGGGTATACTACAGGAAGGTGATTCTCCAGTTTTGAGCTATTCTTAGTTGATGCTTGCACATCAAGGGTTGTCAGGCATATTCGCAGAGTAATCTGGATCTTATTTCTATCACCATAGTAGGATTAGTTGCATAACTAGGGATCTACCCTATAAAGTGAAGAACGATAAGGGCTTACACCGGACCTATGTAGTATGGAATGCATAGAATCCGATAAGTATGCATTAGAGAGTCATCATATTGCATTTGTGTTTTCTTGATTTGGTTTTATGCATGCCATTTTCTGTTTTCCTACACTTGACGCTTAGTCTAGTTTCACTTGATGTTTTCATGGTTTGTTTATTGTTATTTCATATTCCATTCGTTACTACTGTTGGTATGTGTTGATTATGACTTTATTCTTTATGTTTTATTTATGTTGCATTTTTTTTAATGTCACTCATACCGTCATGGCTGACCCCATAGCTTTGGGGGTTAGGGTTATCTCTAACCTCATGTTTTACAGGTAGGTACCTATAGCTTGGAATTTGGATGCAAGTGGTAGAATAATAATATGGCTTATACAAATTGTAAAAGAATGTGTTGTAAAAAGAAAGAAATTGTAATTCAAGGTGTTTAATTTCTGCCGTGCTTTGTAAAGAATTGATGTAATAAAAGTTAAAAATTTTATCTGTATTTGGCTATGTTTACTATTACATTGAGGCAGATGCTGAGAATTGTGCCACATATTTCTGAGATATTATACTGGAAATTCGGGGTGGTACAGAGATTGGTATCAGAGCATGCTTCAATAGTAATGATAAACATGATATAAGAATAAACCTAGGTATGGACATTAGAGCGCGAGTACCTAGGTGGACATTAGAGTGTGAGTATCAATCTCTATAATGCCCAAACAAGATGAATTGGTTTGGGGTATGATTGAGGTTTTGCCATGGGGTATTGATGTGAATATGAATTGTGTTATGATGCTCTAACTTTTCCCTCATTTTACAGTATTCAGTATAATCGCAGGACCCAGGACCAGGAATGGTGGAAATGGTGATGGGGTTGAGGGTTCCCACGGGGTTGGACTTGATCTTGAGAATGAAATTGCCAGGGTGTATCAGACCTTGAACACATTCATGGCAGCCAACATGGCACAGAATCAGAATCAGAATCAGAATCAGAATCAAGGGGCTAGACCAGTATTTGTTAATACTAATCCAATTAAGCAGGTTGAGTCCTTCAAGCAGATGAAGCCGCCTGTTTTTGAAGGGTAATCTGATCCAAATGAGGCTGATGATTGGATTAGAAAGATGGAGATAGTCTTCGATGTTTTGGAAACCCCAACAGCCAATAAGGTGAAATTGGCTACAATGCAGTTAGAGAAGGATCCTGGCGTCTGGTGGCAGTTAGTGAAGAGGACTTTTGGGGATCAACAGGTGACTTGGGAGACTTTTCTGGAAAAGTTTATGGATTGTTTCTTCCCTCTGGATATTTAGGAGAAGAAGGCAACGAAATTCTTGAATCTGCAGCAAGGCAGCATTGCAGTGCATGAATATGAGACTAAGTTCACCCATCTGTCAAGGTATTTCCAAAAAGAGTCTTTTCGGTGGCAACACCATCAGGGGAGGAATTGATTGCTGATCGATATTACAAAGGTTGTGATATCGAGATTGGTGGGAGATTATTTAGCATTGATCTCATCGAGCTGTAAGTCATGGGTGTGGATGTGATAGTGGGCATTGATTGGATGTCAATATATAATGCCACAATTGAGTGCAAGAATAAAGAGGTGTTAGTGAAAGCACCAGGAGGTCCCGCAGTGACTTTTCAGGGAAAGAAGAAGGACCGGAAAGTGATTGCAATGGTATCTAAGTTGATGATTTCAGATAATGTCATAAGCATTCCAGTTGTCGGGGATTTTCCTACGGTATTCTTAGAAGATTTGCCGGGATTACCGCCGCAGCGAGATGTTGAGTTCTGTATTAATGTTCAGCTGGTAAGTGCTCCGATTTTTAAGTCTCCGTACAGGATGGCACCTATAGAGCAAGATGATGTTAAGAAGCAGATTGAGGAATTGCTTAGTAAGGATTCATCAGGCCGAGTACTTCACCGTGGGGAGCACCGGTGTTGTTAGTGAAGAAGAAGGATGGGTCAATGAGGATGTGCATTGACTACCGGGAGTTGAACAGGGTGACTATTCAAAATAAGTAACCGCTTCCACAGATTGATAATCTGTTTGATAGGCTTCGGGGAGCAGCTATATTTACAAAGATTGATCTATGGTCAGGGTATCATCAGGTTTGAGTTAAGGAGGAAGATGTGAGTAAAACAGCTTTCAAAACTCGTCATGGACTCTATGAGTTTTTGGTAATGTCATTTGGAGTGACGAATGCGCCGGTAGTGTTCATAGATATGATGAATCAAATTTTGCAGCCATTCATTGATTCCTTCGTGGTGTATTCATTGATGATATTCTGGTATATTCGAACTCGGAGGAAGAGCACTCTAAGCACTTGGCAGAGGTATTGAAGAAGTTACATTAGCATAACTTTTATGCCAAGCAGTCGAAGTGTGAGTTTTGGAAGTTCGAGGTAGCTTTCCTTGGTCATATCCTTTCTAAGGAGGGAGTGGCCACCGATCCTCAAAACGTTGAAGCAATAAAGTATTGGCCGAGGGCAATGACAGTGAAGGAAATCCGGAGTTTCTTGGGTTTGGCTGGTACTACAGGAGATTCATTAAGGGCTATGCACAGGTCGCAGTTCCTTTGACAGGGTTAACTCGGAAGAATGTGGCATTCACTTAGACTGATAAGTGTGAGGTAAGTTTCTTTGAGCTAAAGGAGAGGTTGACGATTGCACCTATCTTAGCTTTGCCACAAGCTGGGAAGGATTATGGTATCTTCATTGATGCATCTCTCAGAGGTTTAGGGTGCGTCTTGATGCAAGAAGGGAAGGTTATTGCATATGGTTCAAGGCAGTTGCGTCCGCATGAAAAGAACTATCCGACGCATGATTTGGAATTGGCAGCTATTATCTTTGCCTTGAAGCAGTGGAGGCATTATGTATATGGAGAGAAGGTCAACATGTATACTGACCAGAAGAGCCTGAAGTACATTTATCAGCAGAAGGATCTAAATCTTCGACAGAGAAGGTGGTTGGAAGTGTTGGAAGACATTCATCCTGAGATCAATTATCATCGAGGCAAGGCGAATGTGGTGGCCGATGGGCTTAGTCGGAAAAGCAGTCTGTCGAATTTGATCACTACTCAGAGAGAGTTAGCAGCAGAGTTTGATCAGGCAGGTATCGAGGTGGTACTGTAAGACTTGGGAGCGTCTTTGGCTCTGTTAAGGTTGCAGCCTTCTTTGAGGGAGCAGATTATGGAGGGTCATAAATCAGATGTAGAGATTCAGAGAATGTTGCAGCAGGTTTCTGATGGCAAGTTATCAGAGTTCCGTGTCCAAGATGGAGTTCTAAGGATGGGTGAGAGGTTGTGTGTACCGGAGAATGCAGATTTGAGAGAGAGTATCTTGCAGGAGGCACACAGTACCTTGTTGTCAGACATCCTGGAGGCACAAATATGTACAAGGACATCAAACAGACTTTGTGGTCAGGTATGAAGAGAGATGTAGCAGACTTCGTGGCAAGGTGTCTGACTTGCCAGCAGTTCAAAGCAGAGAAACAGAGGCCGAGAGGTTTTTTACAACCATTGCCTATTCCGGAATGGAAGTGGGAGAATATTAGCATGTATTTCATCACAGGGTTGCCGAGGACTCCGAAGGGCAATGACTCAATTTGGGTTATTGTGGACTGTTTGATTAAGTCAGCTCACTTTCTGTCTATGAAGATTACTTGGTCATTGGGGAAATTGACAAAGCTGTATATTGATGAGATTGTGAGACTTCATGTAGTTCCTTTGTCGATTGTTTCCGACAGGGATGCGAGGTTCACATCGAGGTTTTGGGAGAGTTTGCAGGCAGCTTTGGGTACCAGAACCGACTTCAGTACTGCTTTCCATCCACAGACCGATGGTCAGACTAAAAGGGTGAATCGGGTTTGGAGGATATACTACGGGCTTGTATTATGGATTTTGGAGACAGTTGGGATAGGCACTTGGCATTGGTTGAGTTTGCTTATAACAACAGTTACCATACGAGTATGGGGATGGCACCATATGAAGCTCTGTACGGGAGAAAGTGCAGGACACCTGTTTGTTGGAATGAAGTTGGTGAGAGGCAAATGTTTGGGCCTGAGATTGTGCAGCAAACATCAGAGAAGATCGAGCTGATTCATAAGAGGTTGGTCGAGGCTTAGAGTTGTCAGAAGATTTATGCAGATACTCGACAAAGGAACTTCGAGTTTGAGGTTGGGGATGCAGTTTTTCTCAAGGTGTCTCTGACTAAAGGAATGATCAAATTCAGGAAGGGAGGCAAGTTGGCGCCAAGGTACATTGGGCCATATAGGATTTTGAGGCGGATTGGTAAAACAGCATATAAGGTTGAACTACCGGAGGAATTGGCACAGGTGCATGATGTGTTCCATGTGTCGATGTTGAGGAAGTATCTATTGGATCAGAATCATCAGTTGGTGGAAGTGCCTGAAGGTCTACAGCTGAACTTGAATTACAAGGTGCGACCTGTAGAGATTGTTAACCATCGAGAGAAGGTGTTGAGGAATAAGGTAATACCTATGGTCAAGGTATTGTGGAGGAACCAGCAGTTTGAGGAAGCTACTTGGGAACCGGAGGATCGCATGCAGAAGGATTTTCCTGAGCTTTTTGTATGATGGTATTCTTTTGGTTAAATTGTATTCTTTTGTATGACTATATTCTTTAAGCTATACTTTCATTTATGTGATTGCATTTTCTTTTTCTTATATTGTTTTCTTGAGCTATATATATTTATAAATCATTATCACTCTATTTACTTAAACTCTGTTTATGACTTGAACAAAGGGGATAATCACAAGAAAAAGCATCACATTTTTCTTTTATGTATAATCACATGACTCTCACAATTGTGTAAGGAATTTTGAAATTCAATAATCCTAAAGTAAATAAGTACGCTTAATCTTGCTTTATAAGATATTTTCTACTCTAAAAAAAAATATTTCAATGCTTTAGCACAATAAAGAACTAAAAAGTGTAACGGTAAGCCTAATCCCCTTTTGTTTTGTTTTTCTTTTAAATATATATAAATTAAAAAAATAAATTTTTACCCCTTCCCCCAAACTTGAATATCACATTCTCCTCAATGGGAAAGGAAAAGGAAAAACAAAAAGCATGCAAAAAGTTCAAAATTTCTTCCCTGATTCGTATTAAAATTCTGCACGTGTGACATTCATTATTTCAGTGATATCTGGAGTTGTAGATGTTCAAATGGCCTGATTTTTTTTGTTCTGGAAAGATAAGACAATTTCCTACGATCGCTCTTTGAAACACTTTTCCAGATTCTGACTCCATCCTTCTAAAAAACAACCATCAATTCAGGTGTAGAAAACAGCTCCGCCCGACGACTTCCAAACTTATGCAATCCTACAAAATTAAATCAAAATTTAAAATTATTATAAACTAAAAGAACAATCAAATCTAAATGTAGTAAAAGAAAACATGGGTTGCCTCCCAAGAAGCGCTAAGTTTAAAGTCTTCAGCCAGACTTTCTCCAATTTGTCATTGTTGTTTGGCTTTATCGATGTACAAGATTTCCTTGCCATCTTCTCCAACCATTTATGGCTTCAACCGCTGTCCATTAACCTTGAATGTCCCTTTTTTCTCAAGATGAATTTCTATAGCTCCATATGGAAAAACTCGTGTGACAACAAATGGTCTCGTCCACCTAGATCGCAATTTTCCTGGAAAAAGTCTAAGTTTTGAATTGAATAACAACACCTTCTCCCCTTCCTTGAATTCTCTTATCAAAATATGCTTATCGCGCCACCGTTCAGTCTTTTCTTTATAGATCTTGGCATTTTCATAAGTATCATTGCGAAACTCGTCCATCTCATTTAGTTGCAACATTCTCTTTTCACCTGCATTTTCATGTCAAAATTAAGTGTCTATATTGTCCAATAAGCGTGATGCTCAAGTTCCACCGGTAAGTGACATGCTTTGCCATATACCAATCTATATGGGCACATTCCAATTGGTGTTTTAAATGCCGTCCTATATGCCCATAATGCATCATCTAATTTTCTTGTTGTCACGCCCCGCTTCCCAAAAATACGGAATACGAGTACATGACATTGGCCCAGCGAATGACTAACGTCACCCATAGGCTATTTATCCAATTAACTCAACAACATAATCAATACAGAACAAATGCGCAGGCAATAATAATAATCTCATGAATAATAATACTTAGAATGAAGCAATAAAAATATCTAAATACAATAATAATAATCCAACGTCTGGAAACAATAATAAAATCCTGGACATAAGCCCAAAACAATAATAATCCAAAATAATAACAAGTCTCAATACATTAAGTTTATTAAAGCAATAAGCAATTAGAAAGCAGTAGTCTTCAGAATGTTTGTTCTCTAATTCCAGCAGGCAATTATCCTTCATTACCTGTATACAATTCATCTAAAAAGAAGAGAAAATTTGTCCTTAGAGCAAGTCGTGGATGGCATGTAGAGAAAGCAGCGAACAATGGAATAACGATATAACAATGAATTCAATGGATCAATAGAAATCACTAACATAGAACAATATGCAATGGCTATAAACAATGATGCAATATTCGGTAATGGTAATCAATGATCAATAACGGTAACACTTAGCCAATATTCGATATCAATAGGAACAATGATGAACCATATGTAGTGTCGGTGATGTGTCAATCTTTATGTCTATTAATCATTTTAAAACCTATTTAATGCACGTACCACTGTGTCCCATCTATTTCATACCACAGGTTCGATGCATGCAATCAATTTCTTTTAGAATATAGTTGTAGACTCTATAGTTCATGTACTGGGTATGATGACGATATCAATATAACACGGGCCAAGGTGCAATTTCTTACACAATGACGATAACAATAATAACACGGGCCAAGGTACAATTTCTTACAAAATGACGATAACGATAGTAACACGGGCCATCATCCGAGTACAGTCTCTATATAATCAACTAATCTAGTTAATACCTTAACCCCGGCTTGTAAATTATTAATCAATGCAACAATACAATATGCAATTTGGGACATGAGGTGAACCATAGTATTAATAGGGGAACAATAGGATGATAACATGAAATAAGACAATTAAAATGATGTCAATAACTCATTAGGATCATGCAATGCAACATACATACATCAATTCATGCATTATTACGATATAGGAATAATTAATTCATTAAAATCTGAAATATAAAATTCTGGACAGCAAAAGCAGTCTGTACAAAAATATAGTTTCCTATTGTTTCAGTAATCGAAAAGTGAATCCTTCTAGAAACTAGAATTCTACACGGTTCCAACGCATATTTAAAGTTGAAAATCCGACAATAGTAGCTAGGTCAAACACATGGTTCTTTACAGATTTTAGGTTCAGGCAGACTTTCAACATCATGGTATTGTATTTTTAGAAACAACAAAAACTCGATATTAAATTCATTAAAAATATTTGGACTCCTAAACATGTTAAGCAACAATCTGGAAATTTTTAGATTAAATTTTTATCATTTGATCAGCATTTCTACTATTTAAGCGCGAAAGATACAAGAATATGAAAATTTGAAAACAAAAACACAGCTGTAGTAAAACGAGCATAACTTTTGCTACAAAACTCGGAATTCAAAAAAATCAAGATGTTCTGGAAAATAGAAAGATAAGGCTACAATTCATATTCATAAAGTATTTCATTTTAAGATCGTTTACTGGTTCAAAGATAGCAGTTAAAATACAGGCCAGCAAGCATATACAGGATTTTGGGTAGTTTTCTTAAAAATAAATTAATTAGACTATATGGGTATCGATTCTTTAGTTAATAAATTGTGTAATAAACATGATGGGTTTCAAAACATGATAAATAAAACTAGAACACGCTCATACATCAATTTATCATCAATCAATCATCAATCGGTCAAACATCATACAACCTATTAATTGTCTCTACATTAATTTATTTGTGTGACGATTATATGAACAACCCTATTATCAATTCTATATGCACTCATGAAAGATCCAAACTTTAGATTCAAAAGTAGCACGATGTCAAGAATATTGGGGTTAGCTCGTGTAAACCCTCAATATACCCAACAAAGAGATGAACAATGGATAATACGATAACAAAGAGATCTACTTGCAAGAGTTTCAACAAAACTTGAATTTGATACAATTAACAATTCAAGTGGATAATAACTTGCTTTATAACTAGTGAAAATGAATACCAAGAATAACGGGATAAGGATCTCGAAGCAACGAACTCACGAACTAGTTTAACACACCAACAACATGTGCAATATACGTGCAAACCCAAAGAAACTAACAACACAGCACACAAAGAGACTGAAACAACACCAATGGGAGAGAGCGTCGGCCAGGGGCCGCGGTGCTGGCGACTAGAGGGGCGGCGACGCAAGGCAGGGTGGCGGCGCGCTGGTGGTTCTGGTCGGCGATCGGACAGAGAAGGAGTGTAACCCCTGTTTCCCCAAAAATGTATTTTCGTGTATTTTCAGTATTTAAAATTTTGTAAATTAGTTTTTCCGATTTTCAAATTCTTTTGTCAAAATGTATTTTTTTGGATCTTCTATTTTAAAATCTGTTTTAAATCGATAATTTTGTTTGTAACTATTTCCTATGATCTTTACATTGTAACACAATTCTTATTTTTATTATTATTACTCTTATTATTATTGTTATTAATATTATTATTATTATTGTTACTTTTGACTGGTTATTAAAAATCCACTCCTATTTACTAATTGTATTTTTAATTATTTCAAATAATAGCTATACTGTAATACGAGTTACATTTTATTAAAAGTGTTATTTTTCTCTTATTGGTTATCTCATTTTTCTTATTGGATTTATTTTTCTTAAACCCATTATATTAATCCCCAAACCCACACCTAATTAACTATTTCACTCCACCTATATATTTCCTATACTAATATCCACCCATCTGATCCTATTATCAACCATGTTTTTTTTTACATTTCCCATAATCTATATTTAATATATACCCACTTATTTATCCTACCAATTATAAAACCCTTTATTAACTTTCCTACTAAACTAATCAAAACATGCATCTCATCACACATGAAAAATACTAGTCTTTGTTACTGGCAGAGAGTTAGATTATGCATACAGTTAAAAAAAATTTGAAACTTTTCTCTCCAAACTTTTCTCCTCTCTCTGTCCTGTGAGCGATCAGATCCTTCTCGTAGGCTCCTCCGATCCTCTCCCCCTCTTCGTTAAAGTTGCTCCTCTCCTTGTTCTCTCCAAACCCTTTTCGTCTCGGCCGTTCCCCCATCGGTTTTGTCGCATCGCCTCCCGCCCCCCCTGCTCTGGGTGGGTGCGCTCCGCTGTCGCTAGATCCAGCCCTCTCTTGCGTTCCTACTGCAAGTCTGCTATTCTTCCGTCAGCCCTGCGCCCTCTTGTTCCGTTCTGGGAGTTTAGTTGCGTTTGATTTCCCCCTACCCTATGGCTTATTCAGCGTTGCCCTTTGGCTGCCTCAGGTTTACCTTGGATCCCCTCCCTCAAAGCTCCTCAGCGTACCCTAGCCGGTACTGGCGTCTTCGTGTTCTTCTGTTGTTTAGTTCATCACGGCACTGTAAGTTCTCCCTTAACATTGTCTCGATTTTATTTCTTTTTCTTCATCGGTGCGTTGGTTGAATTTGCCCATCTCTGGGGCTTGTGAGGTTGATTCCTTTGTTGCGGTGGGTTGTTTATCTCCCTGTTGGAGCTCCGTCTCCGCTTTGATTGATTTTTATCTATTTTCGAGGGAGAGTGTCTTCAGATCTTTCCTCTAATCTGATTATCCCCTGTTGGAATTCACTCTCCGTGCTCTCTTCCTCTAGAGAGACTGTTCCACTCGGTGGATCTCTTAGTTTACGCTCTCTCGGTAGCGTTACTCTTTTTTCCTTCTCTTCATTCTCTCTTCGTCTGTGGACCAGAGCCATTACCCTTCGATAGGTGCTGGTTTCTCCTCCTTACCATTCCCTACCTCAGCGTGCCCTCTCGTTTAGTGGGCCTCCTTTTCTGTGGCCCATGGAATTGACTTGGGTTGATGTAGTGAAAAAAAAGAAAAAAGTTGTTTCCTTTTTAACCCCTATGGGTCTCATTCCTGTTCTGGGCCTGAGGCTGCGGCCTCTTTAAGACCCGTCCTCGAGAAGCTTCCTAGAGGCTCCTCGTCTTCTATCTCCCGCCCTCTTACCCCAACTATTCTACCTCATTCTACTAATCATACCTCTCATTCTCTTCACCCTCAACCTATCTGTTTTCGTTGCCTTCAGCGCGACCACTTTAAGCTTTCATGCACTAACAAGATGAAATGCCTTTTCTGCCTTAAATCTGGTCATGCCAAGCACCGTTGTTACGCTCTCCAAAAAATTCTATGGCTTCCAATGGGAGCTCCTATTTCTGATCAAATGTTAGCTGCGGTTAATCTCCCTTCCCTTCGTAGCAAGCTGCCTGCTTCTAAACCATCGAAGCCTCCGAAGCAACTTTCGCCAGCTGGCACCCCTCTTCTTCCTACCCCTCCTCCGGAACGACGTATCCCCGATAGCTGTAACACCCCGAATTCCAAATACAACTGAATTCGAGATTTCCACAGGATCTTTTCGTCTCATTCGGTAAAATATTACAAGGAATTGAAAACTTTCCATTTTACATCAGAGTTACATGAGATGTTACACTTTACATTTTACAGCGAAAGCAATTTACATCATTTAAATAAATGTACATCAACAATGAATAATTTGTAAGCATCAGTTCTCCTTTCAATTTTATCAAGCCATTTATCCTGCATACAAAACTATGGGCACGTCAGTTTATTCAACCGACGAAAATTATACATGGCCATCCTCTCTATGCCAAAAACAGTATAACAATTCTCATTTCTTAACAAATCGTAAACTTGTTCACATATCAAATTAAAGGGAATACCCTATTGATGTCGTGTTGTGATTGTGCACTTAGTCCTTAATGCAATTATTTATATTATATGACACTAATGCGCACTTGTTCGGATTCTATGCATCCCATACTACATAGGTCCGAGGGCAAGCCCTTAATCGTACTTCATCTTGTAGGGTTCAATCCCTCGTCATGACTTAATCTACTACTATACTACGGTAAGTATCCTAGATGTTTTCCGACATACGAACTCATATCTAGGCGCCCGGGAGGGAATCCCAACGCACTGACACATGACTCATCATACAGGCATCCTGTGGTAATTCAGCTCCTACCATAGACATGACACCACCCGCAATCGTCAAACACCCCACGAGCGTCGCCACAGGGACGGTACTCTGGAGCAGTATCCAGCCCTATCATGACTCATCATGGGACATCCTGGGATACGCTCTCGCCGCCAATCCAATGGCCCTCATACTCAGTGTTTTTCTCTTACTTTCATCACATCTTCACTATGTATCTAGTCCTTATTTTATTAGAATCATGAACAAAAATCAAAGCTCTAGAGTTAGCCTCTCCACTTACCGGACTTAATCCTTCATTCAACATGACCAACCTTGGTCTTTCTTTTCAACTTTCAGTTCATTTACTTCCAATTGCCGGTGGGAGACTTAGCTACTCTTTTGTTTCAATTTGAATTCACAATTACCAAAATTTTGAGCATTTCCAGCTCATGAGTTGATTTTCATAATCTCAATAGATTTTCCTTTTCCATGATCATAACTTTCACATTCATACAACTTTCATAAATTCAAATAAATGATTCGCTTCATTTCAGGTATACATTCACGCAAAGACAGATAGAGTTTACTTAAATTGTCACAACCAATAATCATTCAACATAAGATTCATAGTCTTTACCATAAAACAATTCATAGAATTTCTGAGATGTCAAAAGTGATCTGGACAGTCGACTTAGAGCTTATCCAGTCGACTTGTTCAGTCAAAGAAAGTTCTTCAATAACCGCTCGAAAGAGTCGACTGCTTCACATGGCCAGTCGGCTGTTCCGCAGCGTTCAAAATCTACATATCATTTACGGGGCATTCGACTGTCATTCAAACGAGTCAGCTGTTCTACAGAGTTCAATTATACAACTTTTCAAGTTCAGTACAGTCGACTGTTACATACATTCGGTCGACTGAACAGGGTTAATTTTTGAATCAAGGGATCATCTCTCCCTTCTGTTTTTCAATTAGCACACAGCATTTTATTCAACTACAGTATGTTCAATCTCAACATAAACATGTGATTCTTATCTATTTACCATCATCATAACATAGTTTATGATTAAATGTAAATCTCACACAATTAGTATGTTCTTTCCTCCAAATGATATGCTAAACATACATTTTTCCGTTACTCATCATTTATCCACGAAGATGAATGCTAACTCCAATTTAACATGCTTGAAAATCAAGTTAACAATTCACCTTAAATACATCGTTTCATGGAATTCCGAACTGTTCATGTTTTATTTCAGTGCACTAGTCGACTGCTCACATGATCGGTCAACTGTACAGGTCATTTCTAGTTCTCTAATTATCATTAATTCTTTTTCATCTATTCACATCTTCCACAATAAGTATAACACAAAGCATTTTAATATACGATCACCCTATCAATCCACTTTTCACAAATATGATAACAATCAATATTATCCCTAGCATGATCTCTATATTAGAAGTCCTGAGAAACACCCACCTTGTTGAAAAGTTTAACGAAATCCCGTAAAGCCTTCTAGTGTGATAATGTGACTCCTCCTCCTTGCTCCTTGCCACCGAGAATCCTCTGAAGTGATGACCGGACTCCAAGATACTCACTCACAACTCTCTTAAAAAATATATCTTTCTTTCAAATAAAGTTCTTAGTGTAAAAGACAAATCAGAGAGAGGGGTATTTATACTAAATCTTTGGGTGAGATAGGGGCTAGGATTGATTAGATGGTTATGAGATGGATGGCTAGGATGAGAATAGGAGTTGTAGTAACTACCCACAACTAGGTAACCACCTATACACTAACTCCACTTCTTCCAAAAACCGGCCAAGGAAAGGTGCTCAAGCACGTGTATGTGCAATGCACGTGCATGCACTAGTCTTCATATAAAAACTTGTACATTATACATCCTTATAAAAATAATCTTTTAAAAGATGTTACCTTACAAGTTGTTATTAAGAGATTGGGCTTAAATTGATGGGCCAAAATAATAGTTTTTTACAAAATAAATAAATTAGATTTTTGGGCTTGTGTTTACTTGAGACAAGGGCCTTTTATAAAAATAATTTAAAGAACACATATACATATATATATGCATATACTCATCATCCATAAGGAAAATAATTATAAGATTTCATATTACAAAAATTGCACGTGCACACTACGTGCAAAATAAATAAATTTCATAGATGAAAATCGGGGCATTACAACACTCCCTCTTTAGAATAGTTCCGTCCCCAGAACTACAATCAACAGCGAGGAACAAAAAGCAAGCATAAGAAAATACAAAAATACAAATCAAACAAAAAGCTCAGGATGATCTCTCAACATCCTCTCCTCAGATTCCCAAGTAGCCTCTTCAACCAGATGGTTTCTCCAGACTACCTTGACCATCGGTATCGTCTTATTCCTCAAGAATTTCTCTCGACGATCAACAATCTCGACAGGAGACTCGATGTAATTTAGATCTAACTGCAAACCTTCCGGCACTTCAGGCAAATAATGACTCGGGTCTGGAATATAACCTCTCAGCATAGACACATGAAAGCCATTATGCACCTGAGACAACTCTTCCGGTAACTCAAGCTGGTAAGCAGTTTTCCCGATCCTTTTCAATATCTTGTACGGGCCTATAAACCTCGGGGCTAACTTTCCACTCTTGCCGAAACGGATCACGCCTCTACTGGGCGATACTTTCAGAAAGACAAAGTCACCAACCTCAAACTCAAGGTCCCTTCTCCGGTTGTCTACATAGCTCTTCTGCCTGCTCTGAGCTTCCACCAACCTCTTCCTGATCAGATCAATCTTTTCAAAGGTCTGCTGAACAATCTCAGGTCCAAACATCTGACGCTCCCCAACTTCGAACCAACAAACAGGCGTCCCACACTTCCTGCCATACAAAGCCTCGTACGGTGCCATCCCAATGCTAGTCTGAAAACTGTTGTTGTAGGCAAACTCTACCAAAGGTAAATGCCTTTCCCAACTGCCTCCAAAGTCACAACACCGAAGCATATCCTCAAGAATACGGTTGACTCTCTCGGTCTGCCCATCGGTCTGGGGATGAAAAGCAGTGCTGAAATCTGTCTTGGTACCCAAAGCTGTTTGAAGACTCCTCCAGAAATACGAAGTAAACCGCGCATCTCGATCGGATACAATCGTCAACGGAACGCCATGAGGCCTGACTATCTCACCAACATACATCTCAGCCAACTTGTCCATCGAAGCAGTAAATTTCATTGCCAAAAAGTGAGCAGACTTGGTTAATCTATCGACTATAACCCAAATCGCATCATTGCCTTTAGAACTCTTGGGTAAACCTGTAATGAAATCCATACTGTTATTATCCTACTTCTATTCTGGAATAGGTAACGGTTGCAATAGACCTCCAGGTTTTTGATTCTCGGCTTTGACTTGTTGACAAACCTCACACCTCGACACAAATTCGGCCACATCCCGCTTCAAACCTGACCACCAGAAATGCTTCTTGATGTCCCTATACATCTTGGTACTCCCAGGATGTACAGACAAAAGAGTAGCATCGCCTCGTGAAGGATACTCACTTTCAGGTCCGCCTGATCCGGAACACACAGCACTCCATCCCTGATTTGAAATCTGGGCAACCTGCCAGCACCAACCTGCTCCAACATCTTATGAATCTCTGCATCAGCCTTCTAACTTGTAATAATCCTTTCGTTTAGTGTCGGTTGAAGTCTCAACTGAGCTAAGGATGCTCCCAAGTCATGCAGAACAACTTCAATACCTGCTCGATCCAACTCCTCTGCTAGCTGCCACTAAGTCGTAATCAGACTCGCCAGACTGCTCTTGTGGCTAAGTGCATCAGCAACAACATTAGCCTTCCCTGGGTGATACTTAATCTCCGGACGAATGTCCTCAAGTACCTCCAACCATCTCCGCTGCCTCAAATTCAGATCCTTCTGCTGATAGATGTACTTCAAGCTTTTGTGGTCCATGTACATGTTCAGCTTCTCGCCATACACATAATGTCTCCATTGCTTCAGGACAAAGATAATCGCAGCCAACTCCAGATCATGAGTCGGGTAATTCTTCTCAAGCGGTCTTAGTTGCCTAGACCCATACACGATCACTTTTCCTTCTTGCATTAAGACACAACCAAGCCCACAATGTGAAGCATCGCTATAAACATCATACTCAACACCTGCTCTAGGCAAAGCCAAAATAGGTGCAGTAGTCAGCTTCTCTTTCAACTCCTGAAAGCTTGCCTCACATTGCTCAGTCCACTTGAAGTTCACATTCTTCTTGGTCAGACCAGTGAGCGGCACGGCTATCTGAGCGTAGCCCTGGATAAATCTCCTATAATATCCAGTCAGTCGAAGAAAACTTCTGACTTCCTTCACTGTAGTAGGCCTTGCCCAATCTCTCACTGCCTCTATCTTCTGAGAATCAGTTGCCACGCCCTCCTTAGAAAGGATGTGACCTAGGAAAGCCACTTCAGATTTTCAGAAATCACACTTGGACAGCTTGGCATACAACTCCTGCTCTTGAAGGTTCTCCAAAACTGCTGCCAAATGCTCAGTGTGCTCCTCTTCTGACTTGGAGTACACGAGAATATCGTCGATAAATACCACGATGAAAGAATCAATGAACGGCCTCAGAACTCTGTTCATCATGTCCATGAAGACTGCAGGCGCATTCGTCACTCCAAACGGCATAACTAAGAATTCATAATGCCTGTGTCGAGTTCTAAATGCAGTTTTGTGCACATCTTCAGCTTTCACTCGAACTTGGTGATATCCTGATCAAAGATCTATTTTGGAGAAAACAGCTGCTTCCTGTAGACGATCGAACAAGTCATCAATTCGGGGAATAGGATACTTATTCTGAATAGTGACCTTATTCAGCTCCCGGTAATCGATGCACATCCTCATCGAACCATCCTTCTTCTTTACCAAAAGCACTGGTGCTCCCCAAGGTGATGCACTAGGTTGAATAAAGTCTTTCTTCAACAGTTCCTCAATCTGCCGTTTGATCTCATCCTGTTCCACTGGTGCCATCCTATACGGTGCCTTAGAAATGGGTGCACTCCCTGGTTGAACAGTGATGCTGAACTCTACATCACGATGCGGGGGTAACCCAGGAAAATCATCCAAGATCACAGTTAGATAGTCCCGAACCACAGGAATCAACTGCACCTCTGCCGGAATCCCTTTCTTCTGACTGATAGCAGCAACCAACTCCGAACATCTCCTCTTCACTTAGAAAGTGACTTCAGGTCCACCTGGAGCCTTCACTGTTACCACCTTGGTCTTGCACTCGATGCTTGCACTGTACACCGACATCCAAACAATGTCAATGATAACATCGACTCCCAAGATAGTCAGCTCGATCAGATAAATCCCAAAGATTCGATCACCAATCACGATCTCATAGTCAGCATAGTACCGATCAGTGGTTAGAGTCTCCCCTGATGGAGAAGCTACTGCTAAGATCTTGCCTGGAAAAATCTTCGGTTCAACTCCCAACACTTTAGCAAACTTAGGAGACACAAAAGTATGAGAGGATCCAGTATCGAACAGAACAACAGCTTTCATTCCATTCAAATAAAGTTCGCCTGTTACATAATACATACTTATTACGCAACAGTTCACTAAATAAGAGGGAAAAGAAAACACATGAACCTCTAAACATCTGCCCTCATACCCGTGATGACGTGATCAACCTCATCGGCATCAGCTTCGGTCAAGGCAAATACTCGTCCTGGTTGGTACGGTCTCTTTCCAGTCTACTGCATTGGTGCATTGTGATTGCCAGTCCGTGGTTTGAGGAAATGAGATTTGTAATGTTCCGTCTCACCACAGTTGAAGCAATTTACTACAGGAGGTCTCACAACATTGTTCCCAGGTCCTCCAACCACACTAATAGTGTTTGTCCCTGTCGGTTTGAACCTTTGTGCAGATGGTTGTCCATTGAAATTTTCAGAATTTGCGGGCCTCTTTCCACACTGCCAATTGTTCCTCCGATTCTGAACAACATGAAACTGCTCCAAATCTGCCTCCGTGGCTGCTGCTCGCTTGACCAATTTGTCAAACCTCCTGATACCAAGAGGTATCATCCGGGACCTCAAGCTCGGCCTCAATCCATGCTCGAACTTACGAGCCTTCTTCGCCTCATCCATCACTAATTCCGGAGCATACCTAGAGAGTTGAGTAAATTTGGTCTCATACTCCCTAACTGACATGCCACCTTGCTGTAGTGACAGAAACTCCATAGCCTTCTTCTTCTGGACATTGGAAGGGAAATAGTGACTGCGGAATTCTTCCAAAAATTCCTCCCAGCCAAGAACTATGCCTCCCATTGTCTGCTTCATCGACTGCCACCAAACAGCCGCATCCTTCTTAAGCTGTAGAGTCGCCAACTTCACCTTGCTGCCTTCCGGGGTCTCCAGCACTTCGAAGATGGTCTCTACCTGACGAATCCAGTTGTCAGCCGCATCAGGGTCTGACTTCCCTTCGAATACAGGTGGTTTCATTCATTTGAACGATTCCACTAGTTTAATTGCTTCGGGCACTGGATTCACAGGCCCCCTTCCTTGGTTCTGATTCATGGCCACGGCGTTGAGTGTCTGATAGACCCTCGCAAGTTCCGTTTCCAGATCCAGACCTTCACCGTTTCTAGCTCCTCTTCTAGCCATATTCTGATGCAAAAGATCCATTAGATTCGAAGTATATGACATGAATTTTAAATCAACTTACATTTCATTGAATTCCAAACTATATACATTCGAATTGAAAAACATTTCTTGACATCAGAATAAAAACATTAGAAGCTACAACAGTCTAACTCCTACGGTTCATCTTCGCTTCACGAAGTTCTCCCCGTAGTTCATCAACTTCTTCCTTCAGCACATCAGTCATATTCTTCCTCTTCTCGAGTTCCCATACATGATGACTGAGAACTGAAAAGTCGTCCTTGCGCTTGGCCAACTGAGCTTCCAACAATCCGACTCTCTCTCGCAGTGATTCAACCTGCCTCTGAAGAGATGCAACAAGACTATTCGAAACTGATCCCTCTTCTTCATCAGAAGAAGAATCATCAGACGAGTCTGGAGGTGGGGTAATCTCTCGAGACTCAGGCCATTCTTCTTCGTCAGAATCTACTTGCCCAGGGTGGTACTCTTCCTCGGGATCTGCTTGTCCAGGAAAGTACTCTTCCTCAATGATATGCCAATTGTCGTCGCCAGCAGGGTCGAAGTGATCAGCCATCTTTAGAAATAGGGAGGAAGAAGCATAAGTCATAGAGCAACACAAATGTAAGTCACTTACATTTAAATCTCTAGACTCAAATACACACTCTAATGTCCACTTCTAGGGTGTCGTTCCTTATAAATTTGTACCAGTGTGAAACGTAGCTCTCATACCACCTCTGTAACACCCCGAATTCCAAATACAACTAAATTCGATATTTCCACAAGATCTTTCGTCTCATTCGGTACAATATTACAAGGAATTGAAAACTTTCCATTTTACATCAGAGTTACATGAGATATTACACTTTACAGTTTACAGCGGAAGCATATAACACAATAATTTACATGTAATGACAGCGGAAGCAATTTACATCATTTAAATAAATGTACATCAACAATGAATAATTTGTAAGCATCAGTTCTCCTTTCAATTTTATCAAGCCATTTATCCTGCATACAAAACTGTGGGCACGTCAGTTTATTCAACCGACGAAAATTATACATGGCCATCCTCTCTATGCCAGAAACAGTATAACAATTCTCATTTCTTAACAAATCGTAAACTTGTTCACATATCAAATTAAAGGGAATACCCTATTGATGTCGTGTTGTCATTGCGCACTTAATCCTTAAAGCAATTATTTATATTATATGACACTAATGCGCACTTGTTCGGATTCTATGCATCCCATACTACATAGGTCCGAGGGCAAGCCCTTAATCGTACTTCATCTTGTAGGGTTCAATCCCTCGTCATGACTTAATCTACTACTGTAACTAAGGTAAGTATCCTAGATATTTTCCGACATACGAACTCATATCTAGGTGCCCTGGAAGGAATCCCAACGCACTGACACATGACTCATCATGCTGGCATCCTGTGGTAATTCAGCTTCTACCATAGACATGACACCACCCGCAGTCGTCAAACACCCCACGAGCGTCGCCACCGGGACGGTACTCTGGAGCAGTATCCACGCCCTATCATGACTCATCATGGGACATCCTAGGATACGCTCTCGCCGCCAATCCAATGGCCCTCATACTCAGTGTTTTTCTCTTACTTTCATCACATCTTCACTATGTATCTAGTCCTTATTTTATTAGAATCATGAACAAAAATCAAAGCACTAGAGTTAGCCTCTCCACTATGCCAGACTTAATCCTTCATTCAACATGACCAACCTTGGTCTTTCTTTTCAACTTTCATTTCATTTACTTCCAATTGCTGGTGGGAAACTTAGCTACTCTTTTGTTTCAATTTCAATTCACAATTACCAAAATTTTGAGCATTTCTAGCTCATGAGTTTATTTTCATAATCTCAATAGATTTTCCTTTTTCATGATCATAACTTTCACATTCAAACAACTTTCATAAATTCAAATAAATGATTCGCTTCATTTCAGGTATAAATTCATGCAAAGAAATATAAAGTTTACTTAAATTGTCACAACCAATAATCATTCAACATAAGATTCATAGTCTTTACCATAAAACAATTCATAGAATTTCTGAGATGTCAAAAGTGGTCTGGACAGTCGACTTAGAGCTCATCCAGTTGACTTGTTCAGTCAAAGAAAGTTCTTCAATAACCGCTCGGAAGAGTCGACTGCTGCATATGGCCAGTCGGCTGTTCAGCAGCGTTCAAAATCTACATATCATTTATGTGGCAGTCGACTGTCATTCAAACCAGTCGGCTGTTCTACAGAGTTCAATTATACAACTTTTCAAGTTCAGTACAGTCGACTGTTACATACATTCGGTCGACTGAACAGGATTAATTTTTGAATCAAGGGATCAACTCTCCCTTCTGTTTTTCAATTAGCACGCAGCATTTTATTCAACTACAGTATGTTCAATGTCAACATAAACATGTGATTCTTATCTATTTACCAACATCATAACATAGTTTATGATTAAATGTAAATCTCACACAATTAGTATGTTCTTTCCTCCAAATGAGATGCTAAACATACATTTTTCCGTTACTCATCATTTATCCACGAAGATGAATGCTAACTCCAATTTAACATGCTAGAAAATCAAGTTAACAATTCACCTTAAATACATCGTTTCATGGAATTCCGAACTGTTCATGTTTTATTTCAGTGCACCAGTCGACTGCTCACATGATCGGTCGACTGTACAGGTCATTTCCATTTCTCTAATTATCATTAATTCTTTTTCATCTATTCACATCTTCCACAATAAGTATAACACAAAGCATTTTAATATACGATCACCCTATCAATTTACTTTTCACAAATATGATATCAATCAATATTAGCCCTAGCATGATCTCTATATCAGAAGTCCTGAGAAACACCCACCTTATTGAAGAGTTTAACAAAATCCCGTAAAGCCTTTTAGTGTGATAATGTGACTCCTCCTTGCTCCTTGCCACCGAGAATCCTCTGAAGTGATGACCGGCCTCCAAGATACTCACTCACAACTCTCTTAAAAAATATATCTTTCTTTCAAATAAAGTTCTCAGTGTAAAAGTCAAATGAGAGAGAAGGGTATTTATACTAAATCTTTGGGTGAGATGGGGGCTAGGATTGAGTAGATGGTTATGAGATGGAGGGCTAGGATGAGAGTAGGAGTTGTAGTAACTACCCACAACTAGGTAACCACCTATACACTAACTCCACTTCTTCCAAAAACCGGCCAAGGAAAGGTGCTCATGCACGTGTACGTGCAATGCAGGTGCATGCACTAGTCTCCATATAAAAACTTGTACATTATACATCCCTATAAAAATAATCTTTTAAAAGATGTTACCTTACAAGTTGTTGTTAAGAGAATGGGCTTAAATTGATGGGCCAAAATATTAGTTTTTTACAAAATAAATAAATTAGATTTTTGGGCTTGTGTTTACTTGAGACAAGAGCCTTTTATAAAAATAATTTAAAGAACACATATACATATATATATGCATATACTCATCATCCATAAGGAAAATAATTATAAGATTTCATATTACGAAAATTGCACGTGCACACTACGTGCAAAATAAATAATTTTCATAGATGAAAATCGGGGCATTACAATAGCCCCCTTCCCCTTCCTCCTGCCCCTTCGGCCTCTACCAAACGTCTCGGCAAGCACTCCATCACTCAGGTTTTTCTCTCGAAAGCTGAGTTGACAGATCGCTTGAAGTTTTTTGGCACCTATGGAGCCATCTCTTTCAGCGGAGGTACTGTGCCTTTCTTCACCTTGAATTCCTTACTCAGCAATTACTGTAACGTCAAAGACTGGGATTGGGTGCTCTACTATTGTTCTAATGGTGACATGGTGATCCGCTGCCCTTCTCATAAGATTCTAGAGGACCTCATTGCGAAATTGACCCTTGCCATTGGAGCTATATCTCTCTCAGTTCGGCAATGGGTGCAGATCGTGTCTCCTTCTCAGGAATTTGGCTCTTCCGACACTAAGGTCTCCCTCGTCGGTCTTCCCCCATTTTGTGATTCCTCCGTTTGGTCAGAGATATGGCCAAATGTATCGGTGATATCGTTAGTATTACTTCTAAAGCTTGGCTGGCTTCTGGCAGTTTACAGGTTGAGGCTCTATTTCGATGCCCCAATCTTGCAGCTCGTATTGAGGCATTCTGCTTAAGTGATGGTATCTCCTCATTCACTATTTCGGTTCATTACCATGACTCTATCATCGTTAGTGGGAACCCTCCTCTTCCCCTCCTCGGGTCTTCCACACCGGACTTTGGGTCAGATCTATCCTCCCCATTTCATCTCGGTGATTCTACTTCTTCTAAGTCCATGATTACTTCCGTGAAGGGGGATCGTTATGGTGCTGCCCGCAGCAAGTATTCTCTTCCCAAAAAGCCAGTTGCTCCCCCTTCCATTCCGAAGATCTCTCCTTCTAAAATGCCTAACCTAGTATGGATCAACCCGGAGCTTCAACCAGCAAAGGGATCTTCTTCGGTTCCTTCGGCTGTATCCCTACCTCTCTCTGCGCTCCTGTCTCTTCCTCCTAAGGGTCCGTTACCAGTTGTGCATAGCTCTGCTATCGTCGTGGAAGCGCCCTCCCTTTCGACTAAGTGCAAGGAGCCCTCCTCTCATTGGCCAGCTTGGAATGTCAACCTGCATTTTGAGTCGGACTGGGAGAAATTCCAACAGTTAGTTCATTTACCTACTCCGACCAAGTCTGAGCCTGCATTCTCGCCCACCAAGTTCAAGCCTTCGTCGTCCTCCAAAGATTCTGGATGGATGGACCAGGATCCCCATCTCATGGAAGAGGAAGCGGAGCTTTCCCGTGCTTACCCTGCCAAACAGGTACTATGTTTTCCACCCTCTGAGCATCATTCCCCTGTTTGTTTTTATTTCATTGCCGAAAGTTTCTTTAAGCTTATGCAATTGGGATTTTTATGTCATGCATATACTGTTCCGCTCCATATCTCTCCCTGTCTAAGGGTCGCCCCGTTTGGGTCTTCGTTCCGCGAATGGATTTCTCCAGTTCTGGCGACGAAGGCCCGGGGTATTTTGGAGCACACTCCCACCATTCCTCTTAAGTTTTCTTGCCTCAATTTCGAAGAGCCTTCCGGGCCGGATAAGGCTCTTTCCTTCTTAGCTATTTCTGTTAGCTCCTCCTCCTCCAGTATCTCTTTCCTCTCCTTTTAAGGAGGTGAGGTGCCCCGACTCTGGGAGCTCGCATTCCTTAGAGTGTCCTCATCGCATTATCAGATCTAGTGCGTGTCTTAAGGCTAAAAAATTGTTGGCCTCCAATTGGCCTAATCTTTCTGCTGGTTTCAACCCTGCTAAGGGTGAACCGAAGGCCCAGCCATCACCTTACTTACCCCTGATGCACCATAACGCGTTAGGTTCTATTTATTGCCCCATTTTTGATTCGCTCTCTAACTTCGAGTTAGCCGCTTTAGCACGGGACATGGGATTTCTGGTTGATCCCTTTGACTCCCCTCGGTTACTTTCCCTTAGACAGAAGGAACGTCTTAAAGTTCTGGAGCATCATCATCCTCATGGTTAGTATATCTTGGAACATCCAAGGTCTGAATTGCCCATTTAAGCAACGGGCGATCCTTGATTTAATTTCTACTTCCCACTGCGACCTTATCTCTATCCAAGAATCGAAATTGGATTCACCCTCCCATTCCACCTTGCGCGCTTTAGGTGGATCCACGATTACCAAGCGGATCTCACTTGATGCTATAGGTTCGAGGGGAGGGATCCTTCTTGGTTTCAAAGAAGCGATCTTCTCACTTCTCGCGGTTCATCGACTTAATTTCTTTCTCATTGTCCAACCTTCAACTGTTCTCTCACCGTGATATCGGTTTACGGCCTCTCCTCGCCTGATAGGCGGTCTCTCTTCTGGAACGAATTCCTCTCGTTACATCAATTCACTAACGGTCTCTATTTTATTTGTGGTGACTTTAACGTCACCAGATTTGTTTCCGAAAGGTCGAATCCAGTTTCCTCTAATTCCCAATCTTGCCTCTTTAACGATTGCATCCATGATCTGCAATTGTCTAACTTACCTATATCCAGTAGATCATTCACCTGGTCTAACCAACGTCAACCCCCGACGTTGGCCAAACTTGACCGCTTCCTGGTCTCGCAAACCTGGATCGCCCGTTTCCACAGATCATCCCCCAGGCTCTCCCCAATCCCTCTTCCGATCACGTCCCGATCGCTCTCTTCTCCAACTTTCACTTCCTTCACCATCACAAATTTCGCTTTGAAAAACTCTGGTTACAAGATCAGCTCTTCGTCAATCTGGTTGTGGAATGTCTTGCCTCAGTCACCGGCTCATCCGGGTTGGGTAACATTCTACTTAAGCTCCACGCTATCAAGCATGGTTGCAAAATCTGGCGTTCCGAGAGACAATCCAACACTAACTTTCTTAAAAACTTCCTCGTTCAGTCCACTGATTCCATCGATAAGATGGAAGAACTAGGTCCCTTGTTGGATTCTTTTCGTTCGGAACGTCGATCTTGCAAGCAGGAATTTGCCGATATCCTTCTTCAAGACCATATTAAATGGGCTCAAAGAGCTAGAGTTAAATGGCTGAAGGAGGGTGATGCCAATACTGCCTTCTTTGATAACTTCGCTTTCCATAGGCAACGTTGCAACCAGATCTCTTCTATTACCGATCAGGGGGTGGATCTTACTTCCAATAGGGAGATCCACCGGGCGTTCCTTTCTTTCTATAAAAACCTTATTGGCTCGTATAAACATCGCTCGGTTGAGCTCGATTGGTTCCAACTTACGGTAACCAATCTCATGACCTCTCTTCTCTCGAGGCCCCTTTCTCTGTGGAAGAGATTAAATCGGCGGTATTCGCCTTAAAGAGCGATTCTGCACCGGGACCAGATGGCTTCCCTGCCTTCTTCTTCCAAAAATTCTGGCATTGGCTTAAGGATGATTTCCTCAAAATGTTTCAGGATCTCCAACGGGGTTGCTTTTCTTTTGATCGCATTAATTATGCGCACATTGTGCTCATTCCCAAATTAGCAAGAGTGCACATGATGTCGAATTTCAGGCCTATCAGCTTGATCAACACTTCTTTCAAAATCATTATGAAAGTCCTCTCAGCTAGACTGAGTGCGATCATTTCTCCCATGATCGATTCAGCCCAATCGGGTTTTATCAAGGATCGTTTTATCCTTGATAATGTAGCCTCGGCCCAAGAGATCATTTCCCACTGTCATCGATCTCACACCGAGGGCATCTTACTCAAGCTTGATTTCCAAAAGCTTACGACAATGTTAATTGGGACTTCCTTCTTGACATTCTCATTTACCGTGGGATCGGCCCCAAATGGATTGCTTGGATTAAATCTAGCTTGTTCTCAGGAACCTCCTCGATCCTTATCAACGGGTCGGAAGGTCACAAATTTAAAATCAAATGTGGCCTCCGACAAGGGGACCCTCTATCCTCCCTCCTTTTTTCCCTCGTGGCCGACGTCTTTAGCAAGCTCCTTCGGAATGCTTGGAACTTGCATATGATTGAGGGCCTTGGTAACTCCCCTCTTTTCGAGGGGGTGCTTAATCTGCAATATGCAGATGACACTATTTTATTCACCAAACCGAATGTCCATTCGCTGCGTAACCTAAAACTTCTCCTTTACTGTTTCGAAATGGCTTCGGGATTATCCATCAATTTCCAAAAGTCACCAGTTCTTTGGTTGGGTGGCTCCCCCAATCGCCAGGTTGAGATTTCCAATTTCTTTAATTGTCCCGTTGCTTCTTTTCCGATCACTTATTTAGGCATTCCTCTTCGATGGGGCAAGTTGCAAAGATCAGACTGGTTCCCGCTTGTGGATAAAGTGGAAGCCAGACTCAATGTTTGGTCTGGTAAAGTGCTTTCCCATGGTGGCAGACTGATCCTAATAAACTCGGTTCTTTCCGCTATGCCTCTTTACCTGATGTCATTCTACTTTGTCCCCTCCTGGGTGATCAAGAGGATAGATCAGATCAAGAGTAACTTTTTCTGGACTAGATCATCCTCTTTTAAACCAGGATCCCACCTTAGCAATTGGAAATTGATCTGCACCTCCAAAGCAGAAAGGGGTTTGGGTGTCTTGGATCTTAGGAACCATAACATCGCCCTCTTAGGAAAATGGTTGTGGAGGTTTCATAATTTCGATCATTTTCCTTGGATTCAGTGTATCAAGAGTTATCGATCCCCTTCTGGCGATTGGTGGGATTTCCCCTCATCTGTTTGTCGTAACACTTCCCCTTTCTGGAAAGGGGTCTGGAAGGCGTCTGCCGCCTTCCATTGTAGTATCTCTCGTAGCTACTCAGATGGGTCAGGATCGAAATTTTGGACTGATCACTGGATTGGTAATACCAAGCTTTCCTCAGCATTTCCATCTTTATTCCGGCTGGCTGCCAATCCGTCGGCAACAGTAGCGGAATCTTTCACTTTGATTAACGATATTAGATTTTGGATAATACCGTTCTCGATTGACCTCCCCCTCTCTCTTTCAGATGATTTTAATGATCTCATCTCATCCCTCAATAATTTTGCGTGACGGCCTGTTGAAGGTATCGCTGGGCATTGGAATTCAGCAGGGAACTTTTCAGTGAGATCTTTTTATTGTTTCCTTAACTCTAGAGGCGTTCAATCGCCGGTCGCTAATTTGTTCTGGGATTCTTGCTCCCCCCTTAAGGTGAAGATCACTTCGTGGCTAGTGTTTAATAACAAATTACTCACTGTTGAAGTTCTTAAGAAAAGAAATTTAGCTTGGGGGCAGCTATGCCCTCTTTGCGCAGAGCAATCGGAGGATGTAAACCATCTTTTTGTTCAGTGCCCCGCCATCCTTCCTTTGTGGAAGATTTGCACTCTGGCATGGGAAACTGGGTCGATCCCCCCATTGTTAGATTCTTGTTGGTCCTCTACGCCTTCGAACGTCTCTTTTCGAAGTGCGTGGATTCTGTCGGTTCAGACCATTATTTGGATCACTTGGAAGGAAAGGAACAAGAGGTTGTTCCAACATCGCAACTCCCCCATCGCTGCTATGATTGATGAGTTTTTATTTCTTTTTAAGCACTGGGCCTCGGGACTGAAAACCGAAGGCAGCGTAACTCTTTTTTGTCAAAGATTAGACGACTCTGTTCGTTGCCTTAGCAATCTTGATGCATTATAACCCATGCTTCCTATTCTTACCATTTTTCTTCCTCCTTTTCTCGCAGGTCTGATCGTCCCCGGGCTTCTCTGCCTTTTGGTTTGTTTATTATAGGGATGCATTATCTTTTGGTGGTTATTGGCTTAGGCAAAGCTGGATGTTTAACTTCTTTTTCTCTCTCTTCTATTACTAATTTGTGTATCTCTAAGTTATGTTTTTGTCTGCTGGGTTCTTTTGGTGCTTGTGTGACCAACCCTGTTTTTGTGCTGACATTCTTGCTTAACTTCGACTTTCTGTTCATTCTGTTGTGATGGCTGAGCTGCTTTTAGGCTGGGATGCATGGCTTTTGAGTTGGTTCTGTTTGTTAGTTATTGTCTCTATTGCATCTGTTTACTTTAGCAACACCCTGCGTATTGTTTGGTATTTTTTTGGGCCGATCTATCTGTGCGTAGCTCGTTGCTGCGGGTTGTGCTTTGTGAAGTTTTTTTGCTTCGTCTTTTAGCTTACTGGCGAGCTTTCGCGAAGGCTCGTCGTCATTGGGCCGGGGGTGATCTTCTGCGGTCTTCTTCCTGATGTCTGGTTGAAGTTCGCTCACTCTACTTTTTTTGCTTTCAGTGGCTGGCGCGGCGGAGCTCCTTCGTCGGAGGCCTGTTCCATCGATGTGGTTCCTCCTTCTCGTCTGATGGTTCCTTTGGCTTTTTGCTTTTTGTAATGACATTTTTTCCTTTTAGATCTACTCTTGTCGTGTTACTGGTAGTTTATTATCGAGTTTTATGGCTTGTAAAATATGACGTTCTTCTTACTATTAATATATTTTTGGTGATGGCTGGAGTCGTAAGACTCTATCCGATTGATCAAAAAAAACTTTCCTACTAAACTACACCTATTTTTAAATCTTACCTGTATACCCTACCGAACCTACTACCCATGTGCAATCCAACCCGACCCATTCCCTTTCCTTACCTATAGCCGGCTGTGTGTGCACCTCCCCTCCTTCGACCCTAATGTACATCTATATATCCATATATATATTTACAAATCCATGCAGCATATATTTTTTTCCCTTACCATTACGTTGTGCTTCATCTCTCCCGTTCTCTCTCTCCATCCACCGTCGCGCGCTCTCTTGCTCTTGGGGTTTTCTTGCGCGTGCTCGAGTGTGCGTGTAGATCGTTCGTGAGTTCGTGGATTTTCGTTCGTGATAATTGCTCCTACTTTTGAGTTCGTCATTCTTTATCCCGATTTAAGGCAAGTAACTTGTACTCCAATTCATTTGTTTGATACAAGTCAAAAAGTTCACCTATAGTGTAGTTGGGTCTAGAGACAACCCTAGATTGTGTTTTTCTTGATGGGTTTTGTCTCTATTGTGATATTTTGGCCATAGATTGACTCACGACACAATTTGGATATGAAATAACCTAGGATTCGCCCGTTCTTGATTTTTAAACATGTATGTGGAAACTTATGTGCAAAATTGTGTTTTGATTGAGACCCATATGATATATTTGGTGTGCACCTGTTAATAACCCTAAATCATGATGTTTAGACACTTGGTAGGTTATATTTCAAGTTTGGATATGTTTGGATCAATATTCTTGAATCTATGATGTTTTTGTTTTGAAGGGTGAAATCTGTATTTTGGCACTGTTATGGTTTGTTTGCTGTTTTCGTCTTTGCTACAGTCAGTATCTTGATTTCAGTAAAAAATATGAGTTTTAGATAATTTTGTCTATTTTCAAACCCCTCTGACTTTGCTTGATTTTGATTTCGTATGACTGAGTTATGGCTGTTTTAATACAGAGGTGTCGATCTTTTCCAGATTCCGTTTTTAGGTAATTTTGATAACAAACTATTTTCAAGAACTATTCTATACATATTATTTTGATTTGAAACTTTGGTCAGTGTTTCTTTATTAAGTTAGGGACTATTCAGAATTTTGGTGAATTTTATTGATAAGTTTTATGTGATGTTTCATGCTCATTTCTAAAATCTATTCGTGCTGTATTTTGCTCGCTGTTCTGTAAAGAACCCTATTTTCACTACGATTCCTTATACTGTATAAAAAATGTTTGTGAAATGTGAAAGTTAGTATCTATTTTCATATCCCTTTGGCAGAATTGGATTTTGTTTCACTGGTTGCGAGATATCTTAGTTTTCGTACAGCAGTGTTGGGATTTCCAGATTTGCTAAACTATGTTTTCTTGATGCTTTCGTATTTGTGATGACTGATCTATCCTTACTGGAATATTATGAAACTTTATATTTTGATTCTAAACATCTAGAGGAATACCCCAGAATTTTCCTGGATTTAATTAAGAGGTTTTAATGTAGTTTTTCTGACTGTGAATTCGTTTTCCTGATTTCTGACTGAACATGTTTTCTATTTTCGAACCTGTTTTGAGTTTTGATGTTGTGAAGTACCATGTGACTTATTTATACTCGCTAGATTCATGTGGATGTCTATTTTCCAGATCCTTCGACCGATCCAGATTTTCATTTTTCATTTCTGTAGCGACAAGAATCACTGTTTTAGTACTGTACTGTCATGCTGCCCTGAATATGAACATGTGCTGTTTTGCTCGTTTATGTGACTGTATCTTATCTATGATTGTTTATTTGTTTCCCTGAACCTAATACTGATTTCACCATGTTAGTTTGACTCTATTTCGTACACATCATGCATGTTTGATAACCATAATAAAAGTAACCAAGCTGGGGTTTAAGGGAAAGATCTTGTAGTGGAAAATTACAGAAATGTGTACTTGGAAGGAGGCCCGTGTTTTCCATACTGATTATCTGTTATACTGTTACTGATTACCTGACTGCACACTTCCTAATAGGAACGTGTACTCGGAGGGGGACCAATAGGTTCTGACTGTCTGATTACTGTTACTGATTACCAGATTGCACACTTCCCTATAGGAGGGTGTAATCGGAGGAGGACCACTAGGTTCTGACTGTTACTGCTAATGTTACTGTTACTGATACCTGAGTACACGACCCTATATGATCCCCTACGAAATCTAAAAGCGAAACTGTTTGTTGTAGCAACCATGTGTTATGTTTTTTGGGCGCATGAAGTGCTACCTAGCTAGTAATACACACAAGACTGTAAGAACCTAAAACTGATACTGTTAGACTAATACTGTTAAACTGATACTGTTAGACTGAGACTGTTGGACTGTTACTGATCTACTGTTATCCTGAATCACTGATATACTGAGCATACTATTACTAGATACTGTTGGTTGCCATATGACACTGAATTTGACATAAACAATGGTACTGTTAGTATACCATGCTAGTTGACTTCCATGCTATTAGTTAGTTTCCCCATGTGCTTGTATCCTACATTATTTGTGACCCGCAACTTGTAATTGACGGGTACTTGTTTTCTACTTTTCTCCTTCTCCTGCAAATTTACTAATTTCAGATCAGGATGGACGACTGCCAGATGGTTTGGCGAGATGATGTATTAGTGTTGGAGATTCTGCTATATTATTATTATTGTTGTTGCTTGAACATTGAATTAAGTGTATTTGATTTATTAGATATTTATTTGTATTTGGGCGATGTGACACAGGATATTTGATTTGTCCAGACTCTGATTTATTTGAGAATATTATATTTTGTTTCAAGTAAATTTATGTTGGTATCTCGTTTCAATTATGCATGTTGGTTGTATCTTTTCCTTCCGACTCTGATTATTTCTGTGAGATATTGTAAAGATTCCTGAACAGCTTATGGATGATGAAAATCATTCGTTGGGCTTTTGTTACGTATCCATATTCTTTTTGGGAAGCGGGGCGTGACAAGGAGGGAAGGGGCTATGGGTTCTGTCACTGTTGTCGAGCGAAGCAGAGGAGGAGATAAGGGGGTTTCAGGGTGCTGGCTGGTGGTGCTTGGAGAGCGACATCGGGTCTTGGTGATGAGGAGGAGGTTGCCGGAAGGTGGGGGGTCGCCAGAGAAGATGAACGGAGAAGGGGGTTTAGGTGTTTTGGCGGGAAAACGGCAGAGAGATAGAGAATAGGAGGAGAGAGAGAGTAGGAGAGAGAGTAGACGGCTAGGATTTCGATTTGTGTGCCATTTAAAGTTCTATTTATAGGGTACAATTAGGGTACTGGGTTTGTGAATTAGGTCCCAAAAAGAGCGGATTTGGGTCAAGAACAAAAGAAATTGGGTTTTAGGGTTTAACTAAGAGATAGATCAAAATCAATAGGTTCAAATAAAAAAATACCCACAATTAAATAAGAGATAATATGATCAACAAGAATGGTTCAATAAAAAAAAACGGAGATTCATGAACAATTCTTAATTAAACTAATAATCAAGAAAGAAAATAGAGTTTTTCTTCAATTGCAAATAAAAATTACAAAAGGGGAAAAAATTGAAATTTACAAAAACGGTTACACTTGCCCAATCCGTTCATGACATATTCACCGTCTTCTCAAGTATACGCTTCAACTCTCGATTTGAAACCTCCACTTGACCACTTGTTTGAGGGTGATATGGTGTTGCCACATGATGAGTAACTCCATACTTAGCAAGTAAAGCATCAAATTGACGGTTGCAAAATAGTTTCCCTCCATCACTAATAATTGCCCTTGGAGCTCCAAATCGCGAAACGATATTTTTCCTAATGAAGTTCACCACCACTCTTGCATCATTGATTGGTAAGGCAGCAGCTTCCACCCACTTGGAGACATAATCTACATCAACCAAAATTTATTTATTAGAAAATGAAGATGGAAAAGGACCAATAAAATCTATCCCCCAAACATCAAATAATTCAATCAGTAAGATATTATTTAGGGGCATCTAATGTTTCTGAGAAATATTTTTCACCCTTTGACAATGATCACATAATTTAACAAAAATTAAAAGCATCCTTAAAAATTGAGGGCCAATAAAATCCTGATTGTAAAATTTTTGTTGTTGTTTTTGCTCCACTAAAATGGCCGCCAACTTCCAATGTGTGGCATTGTTTGAGTGTGCTTTCCATTTCCTTTTCAGGTACACATCTCCTTATTACTTGATCTGCACAATGGCGAAATAAAAAAGGTACCTCGCAAAAATAATATTTCAAGTCAGAGAAAAATTTCTTCTTTTGTTGATAAGTAAGTTCAGGAGGTAGAATTTTGTATACCAAGTAATTAACTATATTGGCATACCATGGAGAAGTTTGTGTCCTCATTAAATATTCATCTGGAAATTCTTCATTGATTGGTGTAACCTGCAATTTGTTTTTATCTTTAGGCGCAATGCGGGATAATTGATCGTGTAACGCCCCGAATCCCAAATACAACTGAATTCGAGAGTTCTACAGGATCTTTCCACTTCCTTTAGTACAATTTTACAAGGAAATTTGAACTTTTCACTTTACATCAGAGTTTACATAAAACTTTACACTTTACATTGCACAGCGGAAGTAAAATTTACAACAATTGAATAAATGTACAACAACATTGAATAATCTTCAAGCATCCTTTCCTCTTTAATCTTTGTCATGTCATTTACCTGCATATAAGACTGTGGGTACGTCAGTTTATTCAACCGACGAACATTATACACGGCCATCCACTCTATGCCGGAAATAGTATAACTTATTTTCCATATTTAGCAAATACAAACTTGTCACATATCAAACTAAAGGGACTACCCTATTGATGTCATGTTGTGATTGTGCACTTAGTCCTTAATGCATTTATTTATATTACATGACACTAATGCGCACATGTTCGGATTCTATGCATCCCATACTACATAGGTCCGAGGGCAAGCCCATAATCGTTCTTCATCTTTGTAGGGTTCAATTCCTCGTTATGACTTAATCTACTACTGTAACTACGGTAGGTATCCTAGATGATCTATGAGTACAAGCACGTGTACAGAAAACCTGGAGGGGAATCCCACGTCATGTCACGACGCATCGTGAAGACAGCCTGTGCCAATTCAGCCTCCTTCATGGCACACGATCCTCTTGCAGTCACCAAACATCCCACAAGCGTCGCCACCGGGATGGTACCCTGGAGCAGTATCCACGTCATGTCACGACGCATCGTGAAGACAGCCTGTGAATACCCTCACGCCGCCAATCCAATGGCCCTCATACTCATGTTTTTCTCCTACTTTCATCACGTCTCCACTATGTACTAATCCTTAGTTTTTATCAGAATCATGAACAAAATCAAAGCTCTAGAGTTAGCCTCTCCACTAAACCGGACTTATTCATTCATTCAAACATGACCAACCTTGGTCTTTCCTTTCAATTTTCATTTCATTTCTTTCCAAATGCTGGGGGAGACTTAGCTACTCTTTTGTTTCAATTTCAATTCAAAATTTCCAACATTGAGCATCTCCAATCATAAGTTCATATGTTGAGTTATCATACTCAAAGAGTATTTCTCTTTTCCAATCATGATTTCTAAATTGTTCAATAGTCCATAATTATACATTAAATTCAACTATTCATCATGTAACTCATGAAATGTTATTTTCACATAAAAACCCACATCACTAATTATTCAATCAAAGGTGAACATTTACACTTCATATTTCCACACTATTCTCAAATGAAAATAATTTGCATCATATCACACAATATAATTTCTTTTTGCCACATTAATTTTCTAATCCTTTATTTCAAGTCATTTTTATAAGATATAATTTCACAAGGAATATCAAGGTGGAACCATAGTTCTATTTCCACATTTAGTCACAAATTATACTTTGTTTTAGGTAAATAATTCCCAAATTATTTTTAATAAGTCCCATGTATTTTTCGAAGAATAGTCATATTTTTTCCCTAATTTCTTGATCACCAGAACATCCAAAAAAAACATTTTTTCATAACTGCCGAGACCAAGATTCGAACCCAGCACCACAGAGAAGACAGCCAAAGGCATAGGCCACTAGGCCACTTGCGCCAGCATTATAGAAAGGTGCTGAGAGTATTAAATACTCTCGGCCGCTGTTCTTATACATTTAAAAAAAGATAAACAAAAGTATGGTGCCACAGGGATTCGAACCAGCAACCTTAGACCGAAAGCCACTGTAGCGATCAGAGCCGTCCCGAACGCAATTCAAATTTTATTTAACCAATACTCTCTGCTATTTAGAACATTTCGACGTTCATCAAAATTTCATTTCACATTGTTCTTACTAACACACTGTAAAAAAATCCAAATTAATTATTTCGATCATGAATTTTATTCCAGTATATGAAAATAATTTTCTTAAATAATTAAACATATTTTTTCCCAATAGTTAACACATTTTTACCATACAATTAGGTTAATGTGACATACTACTACTAATACATTCTTTTTTTGACATTATAATTTCATTAATCTCTATACTAATTTTCTGCCCTTATTCATTTTCCAAACATAAAAATTGCATCTTAATTTATTCGTTACCACGCCATACAAAGTTTCCAATTTAGCACATAAAGCGACATAGTCAATATACTAATCTTTGCACATAATTTTTCATGCTACTAACGAAGGTTTATTTACACAATTCATAGCCATATTCGTATCGCACACAACTTGAATTTTACTAATAGCAATACACATAATTTGCATATTAACAAATCAATCAATTAGAGATCATCTTTTCAATTATATGTGCATTCTTATTAATCATTTTCATGCATCATTTTTCTAATTAAAACTAGCATGCATTCCTATTTTAGAAATAGGGAAAATTTACCCACCTTATTGAAGAAAGATACAATTAACAACCTCCTAGACGAATGTCCTTGCAACAAGAGTGCTCCTCCTCCTTGAAGCGCGCACACGAGCCTCCAAGCACACCTCACCGAGAGCTCCTTGATGGTAGTCGGCCTCTCCTTCTTCTAGTTGATGCAAGCACAACTCCCACACACAACTCAATCTTTTAACTCACACAATCACTACTAGATAAAGTATTTTAGACTATAGATTTGTAGAAAGTAATAAGCACAAGAATAACTAGCCATGGAGGGGGGGGTATTTATACTAAAAATCAAAGAGAATGGAGGGCTAGGATCAAGTAGTTGGTTATAAGATGGAGGGCTAAGATGAAAGTAGGAGTTGCATTAACTACCCACAACCAAGTAACCACCAAGCATGATCTCCACTCAAATTTTTGGTTTCCCTCCAAGGCAAAAACCGGCCATGCATGCTTTGTGCATATTGCACGTGTACGTGCAATGCACGTGCATGCCACTTGGTCTCCAAAAATTTGTACAATAAATTTTATATAAAAATAATCTTTAAATTTATATCGTACATGAAAAGTTGTATTTAAAAATAAATTAATTCATGGGCTTTAGTTTATGGGCCAAAATACTTATTATAAAAATAATAAATTAAATTAACTTTGGGCTTTTAAAAAGAAATGGCTTTTTGTCTAATTGAAAGAAGGCTTTAAAGAAAAATAATTATAGGCACATATTTTAATATCTATACTCATCATGATGAAAATATTTACCAAAAATATTGCACGTGCACACTACGTGCAAAATAAAATAATTTTTCATTAAATGAAAAATCAGGGCATTACAACACTCCCTCCTTAGAATAGTTCCGTCCCCGGAACTACAGTCAAGAGTGAGAAACAAAATACAATACTCACAACAAGAACAAAAAGATACAAAGATACAATCAAGCAAAAAGCTTAGGATAGTCCTTCAACATCCTCTCCTCAGACTCCCAAGTAGCCTCTTCAACCAAGTGGTTCCTCCAGACTACCTTGACCATCAGTATCGTCTTATTCCTCAAGACTTTCTCTCGACGATCAACAATCTCGACAGGAGACTCGATGTAATTCAGATCCAACTGCAAACCTTCCGGCACTTCAGGCAAATGATGACTCGGATCTGGAATATAACCTCTCAGCATAGACACATGAAAGACATTGTGCACCTGAGATAACTCTTCCGGTAATTCAAGCCGGTAAGCAGTCTTCCCGATCCTTTTCAATATCTTGTACGGGCCTATAAACCTCGGGGCTAATTTCCAGCCTTTGCCAAATCCAACCACACCTTTACTGGGTGATACTTTCAGAAAGACTAAGTGGTTTCTCCGGTTGTCTGCATAGCTTTTCTGCCTGCTCTGAGATTCTACCAACCTTTTCCTGATCAGAACAATCTTCTCAGAGGTTTGCTGCACAAGCTTAGGACCAAACAACTCACGCACCCCAACTTCAAACCAACAAACAGGTGTCCTGCACTTCCTGCCATACAGAGCTTCGTACGGCGCCATCCCGATGCTAGTCTGAAAGCTGTTGTTGTAGGCAAACTCTACCAAAGGTAAATGCCTTTCCCAACTGCCTCCAAACTCTAGTATACAATACCGAAGCATATCCTCAAGAATACGGTTGACTCTCTCGGTCTGTCCATCGGTTTGCGGATGAAACGCAGTGCTGAAATCTGTCTTGGTACCCAAAGCTGTCTGAAGACTCCTCCAGAAATGCGAAGTAAACCGCGCATCTCGGTCAGACACAATAGTTGACGGAACACCATGAAGCCGGATGATCTCGCCAACATACAACTCAGCTAACTTGTCCATCGAAGCAGTGAGTTTCATTGCCAAAAAGTGAGCGGACTTGGTTAGTCGATCGACTATGACCCAAATCGCATCATTGCCTTTAGGATTCTTAGGCAATCCCGTAATGAAATCCATACTAATGTTATCCCACTTCCATTCCGAAATAGGTAACGGCTGTAATAGACCTCCGGGTCTCTGATTTTCGGCTTTGACTTGCTGACAAACCTCACACTTCGCCACAAATTCAGCCACATCCCGCTTCAAACCTGACCACCAGAAATGCTATTTGATATCTTTGTACATCTTAGTACTCCCAGGATGTACCGACAAAAGAGTAGCATGCGCCTCCTGAAGAATACTCTCTTTCAGGTCCGCCTGATTTGGAACACACAGTTTATCTCCGAACCACAGCACTCCATCTCTGATTTGAAATCCGAGCAACCTGCCAGCATCAACCTGCTCCTTCATCTCCAAGATATTAGCATCAACCTCCTGACTTGCAATGATCCTTGCATTCAGTGTAGGCTGAAGCCTCAACTGAGCTAAAGATGCTTCCAATCCTTGCAAGACAACTTCAATACCTGCTCGATCCAATTCCTCAATCAGATGCTTCTGAGTTGTAATCAAACTGGCTAAACTGCTCTTGCGACTAAGTGCATCAGCAACAACATTAGCCTTCCCAGGTTGATACTTGATCTCAGGTTGCATGTCCTCGAGCACTTCCAACCATCTCCGCTGCCTCAAATTCAGATCCCTCTGCTGATATATGTACTTCAAACTCTTGTGGTCCATGTACATGTTCAACTTCTCACCGTACACGTAGTGCCTCCATTGCTTTAGGGCAAAGATAATCGCAACCAACTCCAAATCATGAGTCGGGTAATTTTTCTCATGCGGTCGTAGTTGCCTAGACCCATAAGCGATTACTCTTCCTTCTTGCATTAAGACACAACCAAACCCACGATGTGAAGCATCGCTATAAACAACATACTCAACACTTGCTCTAGGCAAAGCCAAAATAGGTGCAGTAGTCAGTTTCTCTTTCAGCTCCTGAAAGCTTGCCTCACATTGCTCGGTCCACTTGAAGTTCACATTCTTCTTGGTTAGACCAGTAAGCGGCACGGGTATCTGGGCATAACCTTGAATGAATCTCCTGTAGTATCCAGTCATTCCAAGAAAACTTCTGACTTCCTTCACTGTAGTAGGCCTAGCCCAATCTTTCACCGCCTCTATCTTCTGAGGGTCAGTTGCCACTCCCTCCTTAGAAAGGATGTGACCTAGGAATGCCACTTCAGATTTCCAGAAATCACACTTGGATAACTTGGCATACAACTCCTGCTCTTCCAACTTCTTCAAAACTGCTGCCAGATGCTTGGTGTGCTCCTCTTCTGACTTGGAGTACACGAGGATATCGTCGATGAACACCACAACGAAGGAATCCATGAACGGCCTCAGAACTCTGTTCATCAAATCCATGAAGATTGCGGGTGCATTCGTCACTCCGAATGGCATAACTAAGAATTCGTAATGCCCATGTCGAGTTCTAAATGCAGTTTTGTGCACATCTTCAGCTTTCATTCGAACTTGGTGATATCCTGATCGAAGATATATTTTGGAGAAAACAGCTGCTCCTTGTAGACGATCGAACAAATCATCAAGTCGGGGAATAGGATACTTATTCTGAACAGTGACCTTATTCAGCTCCCGGTAATCGATACACATTCTCATCGATCCATCCTTCTTCTTTACCAAAAGCACTGGTGCTCCCTAAGGTGACGCACTAGGTTGAATAAAGCCTTTCTCCAACAGTTCCTCAATCTGCCGTTTCACCTCATCCTGTTCCACTGGAGCCATCCTATATGGTGTCTTAGAAATGGGTGCACTTCCCGGTTGAACACTGATGCTGAACTCTACATCACGATGTGGGGGTAACCCAGGAAAATCATCCAAGAACACAGTCGGATAGTCCCGAACCACAGGAATCCCTTGCACTTCCACAGGAGTCTCTTCCTTGCGGATAGCTGCCACCAGCCTAGAACACTTCTTCTTCCCTTGGAAAGTGACTTCAGGTCCACCTGGAGCCTTCACTGTTACCGTCTTGGTTTTACACTCGATGCTTGCACTGTACACCGACATCCAATCAATGCCAATGATAACATCGACTCCCAAGATAGTCAGCTCGATCAAATCAATCCCTAAGATTCTATCTCCAATCACGATCTCGCAATCAGCATAATACCGATCAGTGGTTAGAGTCTCCCCTGATGGAGTAGCTACTGCTAAGATCTTGCCTGGAAAAATCTTCGGTTCAACTCCCAACACTTTAGCAAATTTAGGAGACACAAAAGTATGAGAGGATCCAGTATCGAACAACACAACAGCTTTCATTCCATATTCTGATGTAAAAGGTCCATCAAATTCGAAGTATGAAACATGATCTTTCAAGTCAATATTTCCATTTCATAGAATTTCAAACTTTATACATTCGAATTGAAAAACATTTCTTGACATCAGAATGAAAACAGTAGAAGCTACAACAGTCTAACTCCTACGGTTCCTCTTCGCTTCTCGAAGTTCTCCCCGTAGTTCATCAACTTCATCCTTCAGCACATCGGTCAAATTCTTCCTCTTCTCGAGTTCCCATACACGATGACTGAGAACAGAAAAGTCATCCTTTCGCTTTGCCAATTGAGCCTCCAATAATCCGACTCTCTCCCGCAGTGTTTCTACCTGCCTCTGAAGAGATATCACAAGACTATTTGGAACTGGTTCTCCTTCTTTGTCAGAAGAGTCATCAGATGAATCCGGAGGTGGGGTAATTTCTCGGAATTCAGGCCATTCTTCTCCGTCAGAATCTGCTTGCCCTGGATAGTACTCGTCCTCGGAATCTGCCTGTCCAGGATGGTACTCTTCTTCGATGATATGCCAGTTGTCGTCTCCAACAGGGTCGAAGTGGTCAGCCATCTTAGAAATAGAGAGGAAGAAGCATAAGTCATAGAGCAACACAAATGTAAGTCCCTTACATTTAAATCTCTAGACTCAAACACACACTCTAATGTCCACTTCTAAGGTGTCGTTCCTTATAAATTTGTACAAGTGTGGAAGCGTGGCTCTGATACCACTCTGTAGCGCCCCGAATCCCAAATACAACTGAATTCGAGAGTTCTACAGAATCTTTCCACTTCCTTTAGTACAATTTTACAAGGAAATTTAAACTTTTCACTTTACATCAGAGTTTACATAAAACTTTACACTTTACATTGCACAGCGGAAGTAAAATTTACAACAATTGAATAAATGTACAACAACATTGAATAATCTTCAAGCATCCTTTCCTCTTTAATCTTTGTCATGTCATTTACCTACATATAAGACTGTGGGTACGTCAGTTTATTCAACCGACGAACATTATACACGGCCATCCACTCTATGCCGGAAATAGTATAACTTATTTTCCATATTTAGCAAACACAAACTTGTCACATATCAAACTAAAGGGACTACCCTATTGATGTCGTGTTGTGATTGTGCACTTAGTCCTTAATGTATTTATTTATATTACATGACACTAATGCGCACATGTTCGGATTCTATGCGTCCCATACTACATAGGTCCGAGGGCAAGCCCATAATCGTTCTTCATCTTTGTAGGGTTCAATTCCTCGTTATGACTTAATCTACTACTGTAACTACGGTAGGTATCCTAGATGATCTATGAGTACAAGAACGTGTACAGAAAACCTGGAGGGGAATCCCACGTTATGTCACGACGCATCGTGAAGACAGTCTGTGCCAATTCAGCCTCCTTCATGGCACACGATCCTCTTGCAGTCACCAAACATCCCACAAGCGTCGCCACCGGGATGGTACCCTGGAGCAGTATCCACGTCATGTCACGACGCATCGTGAAGACAGCCTGTGAATACCCTCACGCCGCCAATCCAATGGCCCTCATACTCATGTTTTTCTCCTACTTTCATCACGTCTCCACTATGTACTAATCCTTAGTTTTTATCAGAATCATGAACAAAATCAAAGCTCTAGAGTTAGCCTCTCCACTAAACCGGACTTATTCATTCATTCAAACATGACCAACCTTGGTCTTTCCTTTCAATTTTCATTTCATTTCTTTCCAAATGCTGGGGGAGACTTAGCTACTCTTTTGTTTCAATTTCAATTCAAAATTTCCAACATTGAGCATCTCCAATCATAAGTTCATATGTTGAGTTATCATACTCAAAGAGTATTTCTCTTTTCCAATCATGATTTCTAAATTGTTCAATAGTCCATAATTATACATTAAATTCAACTATTCATCATGTAACTCATGAAATGTTATTTTCACATAAAAACCCACATCACAAATTATTCAATCAAAGGTGAACATTTACACTTCATAATTTCCACACTATTCTTAAATGAGAATAATTTGCATCACATCACACAATATAATTTCTTTTTGCCACATTAATTTTCTAATCCTTCTTTTCAATTCATTTTTATAAGATATAATTTCACAAGGAATATCAAGGTGGAACCATAGTTCTATTTCCACATTTAGTCAAAATTTTATACTTTGTTTTAGGTAAATAATTCCCAAATTATTTTTAATAAGTCCCATGTATTTTTTGAAGCATAGTCATATTTTTCTCCTAATTTTTTGATCACCAAAACATCCAAAAAAAACATTTTTTCATAACTGCCGAGACCAAGATTCGAACCCAGCACCACAGAGAAGACAGCCGAAGGCACAGGCCACTAGGCCACTTGCGCAAGCATTATAGAAAGGCGCTGAGAGTATTAAATACTCCCGGCCACTGTTCTTATACATTTAAAAAAAGAGAAACAAAAGTATGGTGCCACAGAGATTCGAACCAGCAACCTTAGACCGAAAGCCACCGTAGCGATCAGAGCCGTCCCGACACTTGAGCTACGCGCTCAAGTTGTCACTAACGCAATTCAAATTTTATTTAACCAATACTCTCTGTTATTTAGAACATTTCGACGTTCATCAAAATTTCAGTTCACATTGTTCATACTAACACACTGTAAAAAAATGCAAATTAATTATTTCCATCATGAATTTTATTCCAGTGTATGAAAATAATTTTCTTAACTAATTAAACATATTCTTTCCCAATAGTTAACACATTTTTACCATACAATTAGGTTAATGTGACATACTACTACTAATACATTCTTTTTTTTGACATTATAATTTCATTAATCTCTATACTAATTTTCTGCCTTTATTCATTTTCCAAACATAAAAATTGTATCTTAATTTATTCGTTACAACGCCATACAAAGTTTCCAATTTAGCACATAAAGCGACATAGTCAATATACCAATCTTTGCACATAATTTTTCATGCTACTAACGAAGGTTTATTTACACAATTCATAGCCATATTCGTATCGCACACAACTTGAATTTTACTAATAGCAATACACATAATTTGCATATTAACAAATCAATCAATTAGAGATCATCTTTTCAATTATATGTGCATTCTTATTAATCATTTTCATGCATCATTTTTCTAATTAAAACTAGCATGCATTCCTATTTTAGAAATAGGGAAAATTTACCCACCTTATTGAAGAAAGATACAATTAACAACCTCCTAGACGAATGTCCTTGCAACAAGAGTGCTCCTCCTCCTTGAAGCGCGCACACGAGCCTCCAAGCACACCTCACCGAGAGCTCCTTGATGGTAGTCGGCCTCTCCTTCTTCTAGTTGATGCAAGCACAACTCCCACACACAACTCAATCTTTTAACTCACACAATCACTACTAGATAAAGTATTTTAGACTATAGATTTGTAGAAAGTAATAAGCACAAGAATAACTAGCCATGGAGGGGGGGTATTTATACTAAAAATCAAAGAGAATGGAGGGCTAGGATCAACTAGTTGGTTATAAGATGGAGGGCTAAGATGAAAGTAGGAGTTGCATTAACTACCCACAACCAAGTAACCACCAGCATGATCTCCACTCAAATTTTTGGTTTCCCTCCAAGGCAAAAACCGGCCATGCATGCTTTGTGCATATTTCACGTGTACGTGCAATGCACGTGCATGCCACTTGGTCTCCAAAAATTTGTACAATAAATTTTATATAAAAATAATCTTTAAATTTATATCGTACATGAAAAGTTGTATTTAAAAATAAATTAATTCATGGGCTTTAGTTTATGGGCCAAAATACTTATTATAAAAATAATAAATAAATTAACTTTGGGCTTTTAAAAAGAAATGGCTTTTTGTCTAATTGAAAGAAGGCTTTAAAGAAAAATAATTATAGGCACATATTTAAATATCTATACTCATCATGATGAAAATATTTACCAAAAATATTGCACGTGCACACTAGGTGCAAAATAAAATAATTTTTCATTAAATGAAAAATCAGGGCATTACAGATCGGCCACCACATTTTCCACACCCTTCTTGTCCTTGATTTCCACATCGAACTCTTGTAAGAGTAAAATCTAGTGTAGCAATCTTGGTTTGGATTCCTTCTTTGCAAGCAGGTATTTGAGAGTTGAATGATCCGTGTACACAACCACCTTTGAACCTATCAAATATGATCGAAATTTATCAAAAGTAAATACAACAGCCAATAGTTCTTTTTTAGTAGTAACATAATTAAGCTGTGCATCTGTCAAAGTTCTACTTGCATAATAAATGGTGTGAAAATTTTTATTTTTTCTTTGCCCTAAAACAGCCCCTATTGCCACATCTCTAGCATCACACATTAATTCAAAAGGCAAATTACAATCTGGTGCATTAATTATAGGTACTGAAATCAATTTCTTTTTCAATGTTTCAAATGCGTGCAAGCAGACATGGGAAAAATCAAAAGGTGTATCTTAATTCAAAAGATTGCAAAGAGATTTATTGATTAAAGAAAAATCTTTTATAAATCATCGATAAAATCCTGCATGACCCAAGAAACTTCTCACTCCTTTGACATTGGTTGGTGGAGGTAGTTTTTCAATGACATCTATTTTAGCACGATCCACTTCAATTCCTTTAAAGGAAACTGTGTCCTAGCACAATCCCTTCTTCCACCAAACGTGACATTTCTCCCAATTCAAAACCAAATTTGTTTCCTTGCAATGCTGCAAAACCAAACCTAAGTTAGATAAACAATTATCAAATGAATAACCAAAAATTGAAAAATCATCCATGAAAATTTCAATAAACTTCCCAACCATATCCGAAAAAATTGACATCATGTAGCGCTGAAATGTCGCGGGGGCATAACAAAGACCAAAAGGCATCCTTTTATATGCAAAAGTTCCATATGGGGAAGTAAAGGTTGTTTTCTCTTGATCTTCTGGTGCTGTGGCGATCTGATTGTATCCCGAATACCCATCAAGAAAAAATTAGTATGAGTGACCTGCAAGTCTTTCTAGCATTTGGTCAATGAAGGGTAGTGAAAAATGATCCTTTCTAGTTGCATTGTTTAGTCTTCGATAATCTATACACACTCGTCATCCTGTGACTGTTCTTGTTGGTATTAGCTCATTATTGTCATTCTTCACTACAGTTATTCCTCCTTTCTTTGGCACAATATGTATAGGACTTACCCATACACTATCTGAAATTGGATAAGTGATACCTGCATCTAAAAGCTTCAAGACCTCCTTACGCACCACTTCTTGCATTGATGGATTTAATCTTTACTGTGGCTGCACTATAGGCTTAAAATCATCCTCCATTAAAATTTTATGCATGCATATTGAAGGACTAACCCCCTTTATATCAGAAATGTTCCATCCCAAGGCTGTTTTATGTTCTCTCAAAACTCTCAACAACTTCTCCATTTCAAGATTATTCAAAGAACCATTAATAATAACAGGAAAAGTGTAGTTTTGGCCTAGAAATGCGTATCTCAAACTAGATGGGAGTTGTTTAAGCTCGAGTTGTTGTGGTGAAGGAGAAATGAGTGGTGTATCTTCCCAATATTGATCACATTCCAAGATCTCTTCATTTTCTGATTCAAGTGTTTCTACAGTTGTTAAGCATTCTTCTAACGGTAATTTAGCAATTCCATCCCAATGTGTCTCTTTCATGGCTTTGCTTACTTGAAAGCATGAATGAATTTCAGAGGGAAGCTCCATGGATTTAAATACATCAAAAGTCACTTGCTCGTTGTCAACCCTTAGAATAAGTTTTTCTTGTTGCACATCAATCAATGTTCTCCCTATGGCAAGAAAAGGTCTCCCCAAAATCAAAGGGATTTGTTCATCTTCCTCCATGTCAAGCACAATAAAATCTGCGGAAAATATGAACTTGTATACTTTCACCAAAACATCTTCAATGATCCCTCTTGGGTATTTGATAATTCTGTCCGCCAATTGCAAAGAAATTGTGGTAGGCTTTGCTTCTCCAATACCCAATTTCCTGAATATAGAATATTGCATAAGATTAATACTTGCTCCTAAATCACATAATGCTTTATAAAAAGAAGAATTTCCAATAGTGCAAGGAATTGTAAAACTCCCTGGATCTTTAAGTTTAGGCGGCAGCTTCTTTTATTAAATTGCATTACTTTCTTCTGTTAACATCACCATCTCATGGTCTTCCAGCTTCCTCTTGTTTGATAAAATATCCTTCCAAAATTTAGCATATTTAGTCATTTGTTCTAAAGCTTCAATAAGAGATAAATATGCAATTGCTTGAAAATATTCAAAAATTTTGAAAATTGATTATCAATCTTGTTCTTTTTAAGTCTTTGTGGTAAAGGAATAGGTGGATCATAAGGAGATTTAGGATAAGTGTCAGAATTAAACTTCCCTAAACGTGTTTGGCTTGAGACTGCTTTTTGTTGTGATTGTTCCTCCACACTTTGCTCATTCTCACTTTTCTTTTCTACCACATTTTGTTCGGCATTTTTGGTTTATGGCTGCTTAATTGTTGTCCCACTTCTAAGTGTTATTTCTTTGACATGCTCCTTGGGATTGACCACTGTGTTATTGGGTAATGTTCCTGCCGTTCTTTCGTTAAGAATATTTGAAATTTGACCAATTTGAACCTCAAGATTGCGAATTGAAGCTGAAGTTGAAGTTGCAACATTTTGGATTGCCAAATCTGTCTTCTGCATGTGTTGCATGAACATCTCTTCAAGTGTCGGCTTCTTTTCTTGTTGTTGAAAATTTTGTTGTGGTTTAGCTCCTCCTTGATTATTGCTCCAAGAAAAATTGGGGTGATTTCTCCATCTTGGATTGTACGTGTTTGCATAAGGGTTGTTTTGCCTTTGAAAGTTTGACACAAAATTTTCTTGTTCGGCATTTGATGGAGCAAAAGGGTTTCCCACTTGGCAATCTGCACTTGAGTGAATGATCACAAATAATATTAGTTTGAATAGAATTAACACTCATGTTACTTATTTATTTAGATAAAGTAGCAATTTGTGCAGTTAAAGTAGTAATAGGATCAAGTTAAAAAACTCCAGCCACTTTTCTTGGCATTGTTCTCTCTGAAGACCCCTGGTAATTATTTGATGTCATCTCCTCTAAAAGTTCACAGACTGCTTCGTGAGTTTTTCTCATTAGTGCACTTCCAGCTACTGCATCTACCATAGATCGATTTGTAGCACTCAAACTGCTATAGAATGTTTGCACTTGTAGCCACTTCAGAAGTTCATGATGAGGACACTTTCTCAACAACTCTTTATACCTCTCCCATGCATCATATAATGACTCGGTCTCGAACGGAGTGAATGTAGTGATGTCATTCCTTAACTTTGCTATTTCTGCAGGGGAAAATACCTTGCCATAAATTTTTGTGCCAAGTCCTCCCAAGTGTGATGACTCCTGGCGGTAAAGAATTCAACCGAGCTTTTGCCTTATCTCTGAGTGAAAAGGGAAAGAGTCTCAATCGGATAGCATTATTGGAAACTCCATTGTGTTTGAAGGTATCACATATTTAGAGAAAGTTTGCAATGTGAACGTTTCGGTCATCATGTGCTAGACTTCTAAATTGAACCATTTGTTGAATCAACTGAATAATTGCTGGTTTAATTTCAAAATTGTTTGCTTCAATTGCAGGCCTTTTAATGCTTGATGTTGCTCCATTGACTGAGGGCATTGCATAATCCCTCAAAGCTTTGTTCTCCTGTTTATTCGCCATTGATAAAGAGGATGAGGTGTTTTCTTTCTTCTTCTTTCTAATCTGATGTAAAGTTCTCTTAATCTCTGGGTAAAAAAGTGTAGGCTCCAATGGTTTAGATCTGGGCATACACTCCTAAGTCCTGAAAAAATAAATAAAGAAAAATAAGTCAAACGAGAATAAAGAGGTAAAATTACAATTAAATCTAAAATAACAAAAAAAATCCAAACTAGTAACAGTCTAGTAATTTTCAATATCAATAAAAGAATAATTAATCCCCGGCAACGGCGCCAAAAACTTGATGTGAATTATTTGCAAGTGTACAAAATCGCAACAAGTAGTTTAGTAAGTGAAAAGAGTGTCGAACCCACAATGACTAATTATTTTGTCGAGTACTGAAATTTACTAGATTAACTACTATTTGGAAAATCAAAATTCAATAAAGAAAGCAATTAATTTAAATGAATCAAAAGAACTAACTAAATTAATTAAAATAAGCGAATCTGAAATTTTGTTGTTTATTAATTGCAAAAATAATTCTAGGACTTTTGATTTCACCTAGTTTATCAAACACAATTCATAATCCCATGTGAATAAAAATATTATTTTTCCAAGTTGTAGACCAAAATCCCCAAATTATTAAATATTCTCTCTCTAGCAATATCAAAAATATTCTCAACTAATTATTTGTCATGGTTCATTCACAAATTACTAATTGAAAATTCATTAAGATATATGGATTTCTTAACGGTCTCATTAACAGCGGTTCGCTCTTGTAACAGTGTTTAATTTCATAAATTTGAAATCATAAATTACCAGTTCGGTCTCTCCATGATTTAATAAGTCATACAAAAGTTTGATAAACAATTGTAAGCATTAAAAACAAAAATCAAACACACAACCATCGAAAAATAAAAAAATAATATGAAATTAAAATTGTGTTATCAAAATTAGGCTACATCAAAGCCCTCGAAAAATAAAATTAGTTCATAATAAAATTGCAATTAACAAATACTGTCTTAGATTGCATAATAAAATTAGAAAAAGAGAAGAGATACAGAAAGAACTGTTTTGTAAAAAAAACTTGTAAACCGAAGCCTTGAAAATCGAGCCAGCAAGCACAACGCTTCTCCGTCCTTCTTTGTTTAGTTCTTCAAATTTCACCCCAGAAAGCACAGTGCCCTCACTGCTGTCGTTTTCCCTGCTTCGCCTCGAACCGCGATCCACAGAGCACACATCAGACAATCTCTCTCTCCCTTTTTGTCTTGATTTGCGAGCTGCAGACAGAGCCACGCTTTCTCTCTCTCTCTCTTCCTCTGAACCGATCTTCACACCAACACTCTTTTTTAATTTCGTTTGGAATTAGCCCTAAATTGTTTTTTGCACTTCTATTTATAGGGATCCGAACATGGGTATTAGGGTTTACTTTTGCAAAAAACCCCACATCTTTATTTATTTCTTACCTTATTTGATTTGCTATTTATTTCTTGCTTCTTTTTATTCTCTTTCTTTTTCTTGAAACACGTACCGCACACACACAAAAAAACATAATAAAATTAAAATTAATTGGTTTAAATTAATTAAACTAACTAATTATCACATAAGCTCTTTTAAACCCTTTTCAAAATTGTTTATCTATTTTCCACCATCTATTAAAAATTAAAATTCATATTTTGCTTTTCATATGGCCAAATTCTAAAATTCAAGCTTCAACAAACCAATAAAAAATAATAAATCTGTCTACTTGAATTGTTTGTTTATTTTTACTGAAAATCTTCACATTTTGCATCAAAAAATCTTATTCCTTCAAAAATAATTAATTAACTGAAATCTATTGAAATAAGATAAATTATTAACATTAGAAGCAATTTTAATGGGTAAATGAGTACAAATATTTATATAAAAATTAGACACATAAATGTGATTGCATTTTCTTTTGCTTATACTATTTGGTCCCTATTAGTGGTAGTTCTGAAGACAGAACTATTCTAAGGAGGGAGTGATGTAACACCCTATATTTTTTAAATAAATTTTTTTCATTAATAAATTAATTAAAGTGATTTTTGGTGATTTAATGAACATTTTCTGAAATTTATCTTTTTGTACATGCAAAACACGTGCAAATATTTTCTTGGAAAGATCAAAATCAGAAATTATTTTGGGAAAACCTAATATTTATTAGTAGGTATTATTTATGAATTTTATGGATTTTCTGATATTTATTTGGCATATTTGCAAACATTACAAAAAGATGGGATTTTGTGCAAAATTACCACTTGGAGAGAAAACTCCAGAATTTCATTTTTCTGGGCTGGGCTGATCATGATTGCTAGCTAACTCAGAGGCAAAGATTTTACTTTTTATTCTAATAGATTTGGTTTATTTCGTAAATTTTTTGAAGAAGAGTCTTTTTGCAAAATTGCCACTTAGAGGCAAAATTACAAAAAAAAAATCTGTGTTTGAAAAACAGTGTCGGCCAGATCAGGGTAGTTATTTTTTATTTTAATTATCAATTGAATTGGTTAACCTAATTTTCTAGTATAACGATTTATATATGTAAAGATATATTCTAAAGGGATATTTTGCAAAATCTTCTCAAAACCCTAATACCTGAATTTCGGCCTATTAAAAGAGAGGTGCAACCGTCTCTTTGTAACGCCCCGAATCCCAAATACACTGAATCCCAAATACACTAATCTTTGTAACGCCCCGTCTCTTTGCAACCGTCTCTTTTCACTTTCTTTAGTACAATTTTACGGGGAAATTAAAACTTTTCATCATACATCAGAGATTACATCAAATTACATCTTTCTTTGCACAGCGGAAGTAAAATACAACAATTAAATACAAGTACAACAGCATGATATAGTTTTTAAGCATCCATTCCTCTTTAATCTTTAACATGATATTTACCTGCATATAAGACTGTGGGTATGTCAGTTTATTCAACCGACGAACATTATACACGGCCATCCTCTCTATGCCGGAAATGGTATAACTCAACTTTCCATATTTAGCAAACACAAACTTGTCACATTCAAACTAAAGGGACTACCCTATTGATGTCGTGGTGTGATTGTGCACTTAATCCTTAATGCATTTATTTATGTTACATGACACTAATGCGCACTTGTTCGGATTCTATGCATCCCATACTACATAGGTCCGAGGGCAAGCCCTTATTCGTTCTTCAACTTTATAGAGTTCAATCCCCCGTTATGAGTTAATCTACTACTGTAATTACGGTAAGTATCCTAGATGTTATCTAACCTACGAACTCATGTTTAGGCACTCTGGAGTAGTATCCTCACCCAGACGCATCATGGGAATTCCTGGGATACGCTCTCACCATAAACATGACACCACCCGTAGTCTTCAAACATCCCACGAGCGTCGCCACTGGGACGGTACTCTGGAACAGTATCCTCACCCAGACTCGTCATGGGAATTCCTGGGATACGCTCTCGCCGCTACCCAGGGCCCTCATACTCAATGTTTTTCTCTTACTTTCATCACATCTTCACTATGCACTAGTCCTTAGTTTTATTAAAAATCATGAACAAAATTAATCTCTAGAGTTAGCCTCTCCATCAACCGGACTTATTCATTCATTTCATCTTGACCAACCTTGGTCTAATTTCACTTTATTTCATTTCTCGATGCCGGGGAGACTTAGCTACTCTATTTCAAATTTCATTTCACAATCTTCAATTTATACAATTTCCATGTCGAGTTCTCAAACTCACATGTACATTCTCTTTCAATTCATGATTTCACTTTGTTCACTAGTCCATCATTACACAAAATTTGCATATACTTATCAATTGTCACATCATGATAATTCTACATTACTAAACAATGTACACATTTCATGTTATTCCACAAGTGAGAAAATACTTGCATCATGTCACAAACCACATTTCTTTTTGCCAAGTTAACACTTAATGTGCTAAATCAATTATTCTTCCAAGTTATAATTTCATATTAATCATCCACATAGAACCATATGCCTATATATGCATTTTGACTCCAAACCATAGTTGAATTCATTCAAATAATACTCAAATCATTCCTATAAAATTCCTTATATTTTTCTGAGAATTACCATATTTTTTCACATTTTTTGGACATCTACAACTCCCAAAAAAAATATTTTTTTTTCATCTTGCCGATAGCAAGATTCGAACCAGGCACAACACCGACACAGCACAGAGCACGGGCCGCTAGGCCAGTTGCCGCTAACGATATAGAGGGGATGTACAGAGTATTTGTTACTCTGGCTCGGTAAGTTATGGCCTTACAAAAAAAAAAGTGAAAAGTTTTTACAGCCACAGGGATTCGATCCGTTCAGACCAGAGAAGCCAACGCCCACAGTGACCGCCTGAGCTACTAGCTCAGGTTGTCACAGTCCGCACTAAAATCTTTTTGAATCGATTAGCCACTGTTTATCAAAAATACTCGATGTTCAATTAGGCTTGGTTTCTCATTGCTTTTATAAAAATTACTGAAAATCTCCAGATTAATCCCCACTCGTATAAAGTTTATACCAGTAAGAAAAATATAATTTTTGATACTAATAAAATGTATTTTTCACACACAAATCCAAGAGTTATTTATTAAACTACTATATATTGTATTTTCGACTTTGCCAAATAATTGATCTACTAATCTTTTTATTCAAAGATTTCATTGTGATAATTTACTATTATTAATCCTTAATCCAACCGATACATATGTTTGTAATAGTCCATATCCCTATCAACATAAAGGTCTATTCATCACAATTCAACTACTAATTTTATGAGTAGTACTTTCATTTAATCTACCTATGTCACAATGAAAAATACTCACTTATCAATTGCATAAATCACATCTCAACCCTACAAGTAATTCATTTTTCTTCAAAATAAGGTGTACTCTTTCTTAATAAGTTCCATGTTTCAACTTCACAATTAACAAGCATTCTTATTCATGCATCATATCTCAATTCATACTAACAACATTCTTAAATAAATTTAATCACCATCATAACTTCATACTAATAGTCATGGAGCATTCTACCCACATTTTAATTTTAATACTAGAGCCATATACAAATTAATCACCACATTTCAAACAATTCATCAGGGTATTACACTCTTTGCTACACTAAAGCAAAGGGTTTTCTTTATTATTGATTTCTTGGAGTTTCGAAACGAGGATCTTGAATTTTATTGCGAAAGGAAGGACTTTTCTTATTCTCTTTATTATTTCGATTGATTCTTCAATAAAGTGAGTGACGTGTGTTTGTTTTCCTATTGTTCTATGCATGTTGTATAGGATGATTTGTCCATTAGAATGCATGATAGATGATAGTATGATGATATAGTGAATATATTGATGGATGGATGAATAAAGATTTAATTTTCATGAAAACTATGAATTGATGATTTAAAATTCTATATAGATGACTTGAGATTGATAAGAACCTAATAGAAATCATGGGTAGGTTGCTTTCTTTCATATGCTTACTGATCTGATTGATTATAATGGGTATGTATGTTGTATACGAATAAAGATTTAGCCTTTACTGTGTATACCTATGAACATGGTATGTTTGGGAGTTTGATGAAAAGAACTTGTTAAATACATGGTGTAACCGCATAACCGCATATATTCATGGGCAAACTGATGTAAGTAATTGTATGTATGTTTAAGGAATTGCAATAGGAGTTATTGAATCAGAAAGATCAAATCTTGAAGTGAAAAGGGGGTTTTTGATTTCGGGTCTGTTGATGTACAACCGAAACTTGATTTTTTGTGTTTTTGTGAAGTTTTCGATTGAATCTTGATTTTTTTGGTACTGAGATTGAATTGAAACATTATACTACTCGAATTGATGGATTTCGATTCTTAACTAAAGCAAACAAACACCTATATACACTTATATATTCATATATCCTGTTTTGAAGAAGTTTTATCGAAAATTGATCTTTTATGAAATTGATGAGGTTTTGATATGTTTTATAAAATCTAGTATAATGAACAAGTTGTATTTGATCATCTTAGGAATTTTGTGTTATAAATTTATGATTTTACAAAGATTAAACGAATTATCAGTTAAAAGGTGAATGAATATTAAAGCTGTTAATTCTCGAATATGTAAGTCGACCGCTCGGTTTTGAACTTGAGATGTGGGTCGACTGTCAATTCTTTCCTTTTGGAGTTTTGGCTTGACAGTCGACCGTCACTTTTTGAGCTAGTTATGACAGTCGACCGTCAGCCCGTATTCTGATGGTTTTGTTGAGTTTTGGTCGCTATCTTGAACGATTATTTCTTCGAACTTATGGGTTATTGATCTACTATTTTAGATGAAGTTTTGCTACAGATTACTGCATTTACAGAGAGTTATATTTTTATTATAATAGAATTTAAATCGTATTTCTATGACTTTATAAAGTAAAATATATATGGTTTTCGAGGGAATTGATATTTTGAGATTTTTCTACGACTTCAGTATACGAAGCTAAGTTATTTAGTGAATTTAATATCTTATTTCAGTTCTGGAAATTTGTGAGTGTTGGATGAACATGGATTTTGTTGATTAAAGAAGTTTTCATTGATATAAATGTTTTCATGATGGAATTAAGAGTTTAAATGAATGATTTTGTGTTGATATTCGATTTGTGACTCTCTAAGAGTTGAGTGGGATTCCTGTGAACCGGCATATGTGATTTTTTTGTATTTTGACCAACTAGGTCTTAGGGTTGTTTTGTTGGAATTAAGTCCGACAGGATACACTAACTCTAGAGAGGGAAAATTGTATTTTAATTAATAATAATCTACCTAAGGATAGGAACTAGTGAAGATGTGTTGGAACTTGGGAAACATAAGTATATGCTCTAGGGGTTAGTCCAACGGATGTGTTCCAATACTGTGCGTTGTTTTGTCCTGAGAGGACATTTGGTATGTTCGCGTGTAGAGGGTGTGCCGGCCTATTCACATAATATACAGGTGCATTTGCATGTAGAAGGTCGGCAGGCCTATTCACGGGATGTACTTGTGTAATTGCACATCGAGGGTTGGCGAGCCTATTCGTGGGGTTCACGGCAGGGTGGTGATTCTCCGGTTTTGAGCTATTCTTACATGATGCTTGCGTGTCGAGGGTTGTCAGGCCTATTCGCGGAGTAATCTAGATCTTATTTCTATAATCATAGTAGGATTGCATAACGAGGGATCTAATCCTATAAAGTGGAGAACAAAAAGGGCTTGCACCGGACCTATGTAGTGTGGAATGCATAGAATCTGACAAGATGCATTAGAGAGTTATCATATTGCATTTGTGTTTTCTTGACTTGGTTTTATGCATGTTGTTTTCTGTTTTCCTACACTTGACACTTAGTCTAGTTTCACTTGATGTTTTCATGCTTTATTTATTGTTATTTTATATTCCATTCGTTACTACTGTTGCTATGTGTTGATTATGACTTTATTCTTTATGTTTTATTTATGTTGCATTTCTTTTGATGTCACTCACACCGTTATGGCAGACCACGTAGTATTGGGGGTTATGGTTATCTCTAGCCTCATGTTTTACAGGTAGGTACCTATAGCTTGGGATTTGGATGCATGTGGTAGAATGATAATGTGGCTTATGCAAATTGTAAAAGAATATGTTGTAACCAGAAAGAAATTGTAATTGAAGGTGTTTAATTTCTGCTGTGCTTTGTAAAGAATTGATGAAATAAAAGTTGAAAAAAATTTCTGTGTTTGGCTATGTTTACTATTACAATGAGGTAGATGCTGGGAATTCTGCCACGTATTTCTGAGATATTATATTGGAAATTCGGGGCACTACACTGAAACCGAAAAAATGGCGAGACCCATCGAGTGGGCTACTTTCTCGGGGAGCTTCATGACGAAGTTCTTCCCAATGTTACCAAGGCAGAGATGGAATGACAATTCGTTTCCCTAACCCAGGTCAGCTAGATAATGGTCTTAAGTGTCATTGTTGTTGCATACTTCACATGTGACAATATTAATTTGAGCATTGTCTTAACCCAGGGAAACCGTTCCGTGGATGAGTATGTTGCAGAGTTTACTCGGCTCAGTCCCTTCGCTCCCGCCCTGATAGCCACTGATGAGGATAGAGCTCGCAGATTCTAGTTGGGGTTGAGTTTTCCTCTCCAGGACTACTTGGCTGCTCTTTGGCTGCTCTTCGGATGCGGTACTAAGATGTACAAGGATCTGAAGTAACATTTCCGGTGGCTTGGTATGAAGAGAGCTGTGGCTAGATATGTCTCTCAGTGCCTGATCTGTCAGCAGGTGAAGGCAGAGCATCAGAGGACCGCAGAACTCTTGCAACCTCTTCCAATCCTTCAGTGAAAATAGGAGAATATCACGAAGGATTTTGTGACAACTTTGCTAAGGAGTACCAAGGGTCATAATGCTATCTGGGTGATAGTGGGTCGGCTGACGAAGTGTGTTGACTTCATTCCTTTTCGTGTGGGTCAGTCCACGGAGAGTTTGGCTAAGAAGTATATTTAGAAAGTTGTTCGTCTGCATGGAGTTCCTGTCAGCATCATATCGGATAGAGATACGAGATTCAGGTCGCAGTTTTGGGAGAGTATGCAGAAGAGCTTGGGTACTAAGTTGAGCTACAGTACAGCATTCCATCCTCAGATAGATGGGCAGTCAGAAAGGACGATTCAGACCCTAGAAGAAATGTTGAGATCCTGCATTCTTCAGTTTGGAGGTTCGTGGGAAGATCATCTTTACTTAGCCAAGTTCTCATATAATAACAATTACCAGGCGAGTCTCAAGGCAGCACCATTTGAGGCTCTGTATGGGCACAGGTGTAGATCACCAGTCTGTTGGGATGATATCGGCGAGAGGAAGCATTTGGGGCCTGAGTTGATCACAAAGACAGTTGATACCGTGGCTCAGATCCGGAGACACTTGTAGGCTGCTCAGGACAGGCCGAAGAGGTGAGCTGACTATCGTTGTAGACCTCTAGAGTTTGAGGCAGGCGAACATGTGTTACTCAAGGTATCGCCTTGGATAGGTGTTATCCGATTTGGAGGTGGGGGCAAGTTAAGTCCCCGGTTCATCGGTCCGTTCGATATTGTGGAGCGTGTGGGCAGGGTGACCTACAGGCTTGCTCTACCGCCAGCTCTAACGGGTGTCCTTGAAGTATTCAATATTTCTCAGCTCAGAAAATACATCAGGGATGACAGTCATGTGATTGACTACTCAGACTTGTCTGTGAGGCCGAATTTTTCCTGTTAAATTCAATCAGTCTCTATCTTAGACCATCGAGAGAAGGTGTTGAAGAATAAGTCATCAAGTTAGTTCGAGTTTCTTGGAATCCTCACTCACCAGGTGGGTCGACTTGGGAGTTGGAGGAGGAAATTCGGAAGAAGTTCCCTCATTTGTTTGATTAGTATTTTGTTTTATTTCGGGGTTCGCCCTATGTACTACTTGTATGAATTTCGAGGACGAAATTCTTCTTGTAGGGTGGGTAGAATTGTAACCCGCATTTTTTAGTTTGGAATTTTTATTATATTTTATTTCCTTTGCCCAATTATTGTATCTAAATTTTCTTTGAATAATAAATCTTGCTTTTCTTTGGGCTCATTTATTCTCTTTTGATCATCCTATACACTTTTGGCTTGAATTCTGCTTTTTTGGCTCACTGCAAAATTTTGCTCTTTCGTGTTTGAGTTTGAATTGATCCGCTATATGACTATCTCATTGATCTATATTTGTTTTTATCTTTTTGGAGCCTAAACCCGTACCCTGAACTCATTAACCCGCAACCCAAAACCCAACATCTCGAATTCCTATTTAAATACCCCTTAAAACCCTAATATTTTAATATCTCTCTCTCCATTTGCTGCTTTCTCTCTCCTCAACCCCGATACTCCCCCACCCTTAACCTCTGTTCTCCATCCCGCTCGAGCCCTCTTCCGTTGCTTTTTTGCCGCACTACCACCCTCTTTGCCACCCCGTCATCACCCTAGTCCCCTCGAGCGCCTGCACTCACCCTGTCCCCGTCCTCCTCGCCTCTCATCTAATCCCCCATCACCCTTTCCTCCGCTGAACCCACCCCGCCTCATCGACCACCACCTCGATCCTCTCCCCAGTCGTCCGCAACCACCGAAGACCCCCTTATCCCCGTCATCGTCATCGTCGAGCTTCGAATCCCTGCTCCTCCTCTGTTTTGGTGAGAAATAGAGCACCGATCGAGCCCCCGCTGTCCCTCGTCGCTGTCATCGCTCATCGACCGTGAGCATCGCCATCGTCCACCGCTATGCCAGCTGCCGCTCGAGTCGCTGCCGTTCCTTCTTCCCTGGCCGTCGGTGTTCGTCGTTCTGGTAGTGAAGAGAGGATCGATCTGAGTTGGTTGTTGTGTTTGGTGTTTTGTTTGGATCTGTGTTTGGTGTTTGCTGTTAGTGAAGGAGGAAGGGATTTGCTTTACTGTGTTGCTATTTTGTAATGGAGGATCCGGTGTTTAACGTTTTGTGTGGTAGCATGTAACTCGCACGTGTTTCCGTAGTTCCGTGTTTCGTGCTTCGTGGTTCGTCGCCCGGAATTCTTGTAACTCCTGTGACTCATTATTGTATTTTTATTTGTATTTGATTAAATTCCTGGTTATTTTATTTTATTTCTGATTGTATCTCTTTTCGTCCCTTTACGAAGTGTAGTTGTTCTCCCTGAATCAATTCTATTTGATTGAGCCTTTATATTCTCATTTGATTGATCTACAAATTTGTTCTTGACCTTGTTTATTGTCTAAACATAATTCATGGTCTATTTGTCTCATATTGGACTATTTTCTTCCTATTGGATACTACCCAGTTCACCCAAACCCGTTTTGACTCTATATAACCCTCCTAATTGCACCCTAACCCTAATTACTAAACCCTAATACATCTACATCTCTATCTCTCTTTCCTATCCGTCACCTACCCTACCCCGATCTCCATCTCTCTCCCGATCCCCCCTTGTGCCGTCATCTTCCTAGATCATGCCGACAGTCCTCTCCTCATCCCATAGCCAACCCTCATGCTTCCCTCTCCTCTTCCCCTAGTCGATCCCTGTGCTCCCTATCCCCCACTCGAGCCGCAGCACCGCGACCCCCCTCCTATCGTCGCTGTTGTTGACACCCTACAGTCTCATTGCCGTGCTGCTGTTGTCGTCTGCCTTGCTATGTCACCGTTGTCGATGTTGTACCCGTGGTGCTGTGCTATCGCTGCCTTGTTGCTGTCGATGTTATTGCTTTTGCTGCCATGTGCGTGTGAGAAACGTGCACTGCACGTGTTATTGTGAGTGTTGATTCTTGCTTTTGTTCATGCTATTCGGTGTTGTGTTCATTGTTCAGGATCCATTCCCGTTATTCTTTCTTCATCTTCATCTTCATCGTCATTTTCAGGCAAGTAGCTTGTATTTGTTCTTTTTGTCATACAAGGTAAATACCGTAAGTAGTTTCGCATGAATTGGTTAGTACCCTCATGATGACAATATGTGTTAGTTGATCCATTCCTTCATCTCTTGATCATGAGTAGTTCACAGTAGTTGACACCGTTGAATGAAAATATTTAGATTAGAGTGGACATCTTGACTGTATGTTTGATTGTGACACATCATATGTTGTAGTAAATGTATATGGATGTTTTGTTAGATGTGATCTCTTATTATAGATTGTTGTTCACATGCCATGCTGATTTGAATACCCTACATGCCTTGCTTTGTATTCCATCTTAGTTTTGGATCGTTTGCACTTAAACTATTTGATAAAATGCATAAAAGCACTTTTGTTTTACTGATGCCCTATTTTTGTATAGTAATTTCGACCCTATTAACATCAGTAAACAGACTAAGTTTGTGAACATGATTTGTAGCCTTCATTTTCTAGTTTTCAGAACTTTCGAAGGATCTGAATTCCGATTTTCGATGCATGAGTTATTGCTGTTTTACTGCAGTCATATCGTATATTCCAGATTCTGAACTATATGTGTTCTGTATGAAATATTATTTTAAAACTGATATTAAAAGTAGAATTTGAACTCTATATTTTGCTGAGTATGTTTAGACATGACTTGGATCAATCACTAATTTTTGTGGAATTAATTATTGACAATGTATCTCATTTCATGCTTATGAAACCAATCGATATATTTCCAAACTGCATGCTGTTCAGTAAAGAATTACGTTTTCAACCTGATGCTATTCATTTTTGAAGAAAACTTTGTGAATATAAACTGTAAACTGATTTATCTATTTTATCACCCTTTGACAGATCTGGATTTCAAATAGTATTTTGTGAATTATCTCCGTTTTGGTACTGCTATGTCTAAACTTTCAGAATTGAGATTTTGTTCCATTACTCTATTTTCCCAATTTTATTGACTATACTATCTGTAATATAATTTCATGATATTTTATATGTCGAGACTAGATATACCAAGGAATCTTTCAGATTTTTCTAAAAATTAATTATGATGTTTTCAAATCCTTTTCATGCTTATAAACAAGATTTTACATTTTCTGGCTGAACATAACTTCTGTATTAAACACTGATTTCAACCCTGTTTTTGTAGGTGATGTGTGACTTGTATATATGCGCTAGACTCGGCAGAGAGTCTAGTTTCCAGATTTTCTGAAAGATCTAGATTTTCTATTCTGTAGCAACGGGAATCTCAGATTTGGTGTAGTAGTGTCTTGCTGTCTAGAACTGAAAGTTTCGTAGTTTTGACTGTTATGAGTTGTTTTTGTTGCTATTTGTGTTTCTTATTCATCTTAGACTTATCCTTTGACCTTTCCGTGTCTTAAGCCCTGTTTGTGTTGTTCACATCTGTTTAATAATGAAAAATAATCAAGCCGGTGTTTTTAAGGGAAAAGATCTAGTAATGGGCAATATTGAAATATGTACCTACTATTTTTCTCTGGATGCATGCGGGCATGATCCATTACACTATTACAGTTCGTTATTACTGTTACTGTTATTGTTACTGTTACTGTTTATCTAAATATACTGCCCTATAGGTTCCACTACGAAATCTTAAAACGAAACTATTTGATGTAGCAACCATGTGGTAAAATCTGGGACGCATGAAGTGCTATCTAGATAGTAATGAACATTAGACATAATAATAACTGCTTGCACTGTCACATCTGGTTACTATTACCAGTGACTTCACCGTTACTGTTGACCCATTACTGTCACTGTTGCACGCTTTACTGTTATTATGTCAACTCCTGTTATCCGTAGACGGTCATCCTTGTTGCTTATCTCCATGTCAGTACTTCCTGTTTTATTTTAGTTTTCCTTTTCCTTTTTCTTGCTTATACTGCTTGCGGCCCGGAACTTGCATCTAACGGGCATTATGTTTTCCTGTTTCCTATTTTTCATGTGATTGCTATATGAGTAGGATTTGGTGATCGCTTGCCTACTGGAGTTGGTGAGCAAAAGTTTTAAGCTGGGCACTGGAAAATTTGTTTAAATGTTTTGTTCAACTATTTTATTTATCAACTGTATTGAGACTTGTATTTGGGCTTGTAGTCCCAGGATATTATTTTGTTTCAGATCTCGTATTTGTGTGGGATATTTATTATTGTTGAGAATAAATACTGTTGACTTATAATTGTTTATTGCATGCCTGGTTGAGTGTACTATTATATTTACTGTTGTGACGAGTCAAGTAGATCCGTACAGCTTATAGATGGTGAAAACTATCCGCTGGGCTTAGTCGCGTACCGTATTCTGTATTCCTTTTGGGAAGCAGGGCGTGACAATTCTCATCCTGTTATTCTAATATATTCGAAATTATCATCTAACAGGCAAGTATCTTTTTTGAACTAGTTTATTGTTTGTGTTCAAGATTCTTTGATCTTCGCAAGTAGATCCCAACCCTTTTTATCATATTTCTATTTGAATTCCGTTCAGTATATTCAGGGTTTACATGAGCTAACCCAATATATTCTTAACATCGTGCCTACATCTTTGATCTAAAACCTAGTCCCTCTTGCACATTGCATATGCACGTTTACATGAAAAATAACTAGATCCATGTTATAGAATTATTTGATGAATTGAATATGTTCGATTGAATTTGATCTAATGAATTGATTACCATGCCTGTAAAATTGCATCTTAAATCTAGAAATATGCATGTTAAACATATAGCATCACTTTGACTATTAATTAGCATGAACAATATGGTTGTATGATAAAGTTGTTGACTATTCATATCAAAATATGCTCTGGCTTGCTGTTTGTGTCTTTTTGTATCAGAAATTCGACCTTGTTACTGTTGTAATTTGAAATAACGTCATGAATATGAATAATAGCCCCATGAGTCTATTTTCCAGAACTTTCAATAGAATTGAATTCCGAGTTGTAATCTGTTAGATATCTTAATTTTAGTAGAGCTGGGTTTGAATTTCCAAATTCACAAATTCATACGTATCTTTCTGTTTCATAAATAAATAGAACATGATAACAGTAAAAATAAAAAAATGAGATTAATTTGGCTGAAACTAGACATGGGTAGGAATCACCCTGAATTTTTGTAGATTTAATTGATGAGTTTTCTGATCTGTTCCACATTCGTCTATACAATTCACAACTTGCTGCCTGAACATAAAATCTGAAAAGAATAGGAGTTTCAACCTAGTTTCTGTAGTTATTATATGTTGTGTATATATTTGCTGGAACTGGCAGAGAGACTAGTTTCTAGAATTTCTGACGGATCAAAGTTTGCTTTTCTGTAGCAACGGAAATCTGTGTTTTTGTACAGTAACGTCTGCTGTCTAGATTGTGTGATTTGTGTTAATTTTATATATTTGCTTCTGGCTTTGTCTGTAACGAGTAGAATTAGTCACACCTAGCATGATACCACCATGACACCTTCTTGCATGCTCACATAGGATGAAATAAAATACTAACAAGCTGGGTATTATGGGTTGACCTGGTAGTGAACGATCGGAAAATGTACCCGGTAAAGGCCTTCTTGCTTGCATGATTTATTACATGAAATGTGGAGAAACGCTTGTCATTGTGTGATAACGCTATCATGATATTGTTGCATCTTGTTACCGAGTACACGATCCGTGAATTCACCATCAGTTTAAAACGTTCACTATGTGCTTGCACCGAACCTGTAGTATGGAACATATGGGACGCAGTAGTACGTGCACTAGATAGATTAATAAAATGATTAATAACCCACATTTGACATTCCATGCTTGATCCTGTACATCGTCATCAATATAGAATTTAATTGACATTACTAATTAAATGCATGATTAAATATAGACCTTTGATATTATTGCCAATCTTTAACTTTGATATTGACTTTGATCCCGTCCCTTTTCTTTTGATATATCGTATTTTTATTACTCCCTGTTTTTTCTACTTGTTGTCCATGACTTGCTCTAAGGACATTATTTTTTCTTTTTTTAGATCAAGAATTTACAGGTACCGAAGGATCTCTACTAGCAAGAATTGGTGAACAATGATTCCAGGAGATGGAATCAAAGATTGCGCTGTATATTTACTTTATTGCTAGATTTATTTCTTCTGAACATTATGATGACATTATACTTTGTTTTGGTCTTTTGTCCCGCCGTTTATTTATATTTCCCAGATATTGGATATTATGTTGGATATTATTTTGGATTATTTCATTCTTATTGAAGTTTATCTTTGATTCATGTGATTATATTTTTCTTGTGTGGCTGTGTTCATTGTTCATATTGCTGAGTTAGTTTGGTACAGCTTATGGATGGTGTTTTCATCATTCGCTCGGCCTATGTTACTTACTCATATCCCGTATTTTGGGATGCGGGGCATGAAAAATTTTTAGTGGTATCAGACCTCCAATTTTGGATAATAAATCAGTCAAACATGACTAACTTTATAGAGGTTTGGCTTTGGATGATATATTAGTCAAGTTTAGCTCTAGCCGGGTTAACTTAGTGATGTACACACCATGTTGATCACATGAAAGTGTATATAATAACCAACATATAATGTGGATACTGTCCATATTTCATCATATTTCAGGCTATGGCTCATGGAGCTTCTTCTTCTTCCTGCCTGAGGGATGAGCAACCAGACAACACTGCTATTGTTCAGACGATTCAGTAGATGATGACTCTCCAGCAGGCGCATAATGAATTGATGAGGGCCACTTTGGCGACTAATGGAGCTACCGCTGGACCTGCACCTGGGCCATTACCACCAAGGCCCGGTACAGTAGCAGATTTTATGAGGTTGCACCCGAAAAAGTTTTCGGGCACTAAATCTTTGCTGGAGGCCCAGCAATGGCTTATTTGACGGAGCAACTGTTGATCGCTGCCTGAGTTGCTGATGTTGATCGTGTGGATGTGGTCAGCATCCAAATGGTGGATCTCGCCCACATCTGGTGGCGGCCTGAATGTAACACCGTATATTTTTTAAAAAAATATTTTGGGATTAATAAATGAATTAAAGTGATTTCTTGGTGATTTAATGAAAATTTTCTAAAATTTATCTTTTTGTATGTGCAAAACACGTGCAAATATTTTCTTGGGAAGTTTAAAGTCAGAAATTTTTAGGGAAAACCTGATATTTATTAGTAGGTATTATTTATGAATTTTCTGGATTTTTCTGATATTTATTTGGCATATTTGCAAACATTACAAAAAGAGGGGCTTTAGTGCAAAATTACCACTTAGAGTAAAAACACCAAAATTTCATTTTTCTGGGCTGAGCATGATTTCTAGCCAACTCAGAAGCAAAGATTTTACTTTATCTATATAATAAAACACAAAGAAAGCTATCAAGTGGTTCTCCTTCAATCTCCCCCATAATTAATGGTCCAGATCTAACCTCACAAAACATATTTAACCCCCAAAAGTTTTCCTCCAAAACTCAAATTCAAATCCCCATTCAAAATAACTCCTTTATTTATTTAGTTATCTCTCTCTCTCTTTCTTCTATTCAAAAAATTAAGAAAATAAAAATTTTAAAAATTTTAAGAAAGAAAAAAAAAATTATAATTTTTTTTAAAAAAATATTTATTTTTTAAATATTTAAAAATTGTAAAATTTAAAAAAGTTTAATTTTTTTTTTTAATTTTAGAAATTTTAAAAATTTTGAAAATTTTTAAAATTAAAAAAAAATCAAAAGAAAAATAAAAAAAATTAAAAAAATTTGAAAATTTGAAAAATCTCAAAGCAAATCCAAATCCAAATCCAATATCGAACGCCAATCAAGAGGTCGTCGCCGATATCTGATCCGCTGCTGATTCTGTATCGGTGACTCCCCTCCACCAAATCGAGCGTGAATATCAAGTAACTCCGTATCGGCGACTCCCCTCCACTGAATCGAGAGCCTCTATATGCGATGCGATCTAATTTCATCTCATTAACTGAATTCTCATATTAATTTTAAATTTTTTGTGTGCAGGGGATTACTCAGTTTTTTGCTGACTTGAATTTTATGTGTGCATGGGATTTAAGTTCAGAGATGTATGATTATTTTATTTTGTATTTAGACATAGTCATAGTGGTTATGAGATTAGAGTAAGCTCTATAAAACTCTATGCAGTATTTTATAGAGTAATGTCCTTGCATAACTATTACAAGCATCTAAAAGTGATGCTGAAGTTAAAAAAAACTCTATGCAGTGTTTCTAACAAACTATATGCATTACAGGTAAGTTCAAGTTAATGATTAAGAAGGCGATTGTTAAGCTTAAAGGTAGATATACTGTTTTCTCATATAATATGTTTGCTACTTCAATTAATTTGATGGACGTCCAAAACTATTTTATACAATCAAACCAGGTGCACCGTTCCGAAGACGTGCCGTAGGCACGTGTCAACGGGCAAACCTAGTATTCTAATAGATTTGGTTTATTTCGCAAATTTCTTGAAGAATGGTCTTTTTGCAAAATTTCCACTTATAGGGAAAATTACAAATTTTATTTTCTGGGTTTGAAAAATAGTGCCGGCCAGATCAAGGTAGTTATTTTTATTTTAATTCTCAATTGAATTAGTTAATCTAAATTCCTAGTATAAAGATTTATATATGTAAAGACATATTCTAAAGGGATATTTTGCAAAATCTTCTCAAAACTATAAAACCCGAAATTTTGGCCTATTAAAAGGGACGAGAAACCATCTCTTTGATGCACTAAAGCAAAGGGTTTTGTTTCTTATTGATTTCTTGGAGTTTCAAAGCGAGGATCTTGGATTTTATTGCGAATGGAAGGACTTTTCTTATTCTTTTGATTATTTCGGTTGATTCTTCAATAAGGTGAGTGACATGTGTTTGTTTTTTTGTTGTTCTATGCATGTTATATATGATGATTTGTCCATTAGAATACATGATAGAAGATAGTATGATAATATAGTGAATATATTGATGGATGAATGAATAAAGAAGTAACTTTCATGAAAACTATGAATTGATGATTTAAAATTCTATATAGATGACTTGAGATTGATAAGAACCTAATGGAAATCATGGGTAGGTTGCTTTCTTTCATATGCTTACTGATTTGATTGATTATAATGAGTATGTATGTTGTATATTGCATAAAACGAATAAAGATTTAGCCTTTACTGTGTATACCTATGCACATGGTCTATTTGAGAGTTTGATGAAAAGAACTTGATTAAATACATGGCGTAACCACATATATTCATGGGCAAACTGATGTAAGTAATTGTATGTATGTTAAATGAATTGCAAGAGGAGTTATTGAATCAAAAAGATCAAATCTTGAAGTGAAAAGGGGGTTTTTTATTTCGGGTCTGTTGATGTACAACCGAAACTTGATTTTTTGTGTTTTAGTGAAGTTTTCGATTGAATCTTGATTTGTTTGATACCGGGATTGAATTTAAACATTATCCTACTTGAATTGATGGATTTCGATGCTTAACTGAAGCAAAGACACACCTATATACACTTAAATATTCATATATCCTGTTTTGAAGAAGTTTTATCGAAAATTGATCTTTTATGAAATTGATGAGGTTTTGATATGTTTTGTAAAATTCAGTATATTGAACAAGTTGTATTTGATCATCTCAGGAATTTTGTTTTACAAATTTATGATTTTACAAAGTTTAAACGAAGTATAAGTTAAAAGGTGCATGAATATTCAAGCTGTTGATTCTCGAATATGTCAGTCGACCGCTCAATTTTGAACTAGAGATGTCGGTCGACTGTCGATTCTTCACTTTTGGAGTTTTGGCTTGACAGTCTACCGTCGCTTTTTGAATTGGTTTTGACAGTCGACCGTCAGCCCGTATGCTGATGGTTTTGTTGAGTTTTCGTCGTTTTCTTGAACGATTATTTTTTTGGACTTATGGATTATTGATCAACTGTTTTAGATGATGTTTTTGCTACAGATTACTGTATTTTACAGAGAGTTAAATTTTCATTATAATAGAATCGTATTTCTATGACTTTATAAAGTGAAATATATATGGTTTTCGAAGAAATTGATATTTTGTGATTTTTCTACGACTTCAAAATACGAAGCTCAGTTATTTAGTGAATTTAATATCTTATTTCAGTTCTAGAAATATGTGAGTGTTGGATGAACTTCGATTTTGCTGATTAAAGAAGTTTTCATTGATATAAACGTTTTGATGATGGAATTAAGAGTTTTAAATGAATGATTTTGTGTTGATATTCGATTTGTGAGTCTCTAAGAGTTGAGTGGTCTTCCTGTGAACCGGCAGATGAGATTTTGTTAGATTTTGACCAGTTGGGTCTTGGGGTTGTTTTGTTGGAATTAAGTTCGGCAGGATACACTAACTCTAGAGATGGGAAATTGTGTTTTAATTAATAATAATCTACCTAAGGACATGCACTAGTGGAGATGTGATGGAACTTGGGAAATGTAAGTATATGCTCTAGGGGTTAGTCCAATGGATGCGTTCCGCGACTGTGTGTTGTTTTGTCCCGAGAGGACATTTGGTATGTTCGCGTGTCGAGGGTCTGCAGGCCCATTCATGGAACATACAGGTGCATTTGCATGTCGATGGTCAGCAGGCCTATTCATGGGATGTACTTGTGTATCTGCATGTCGAGGGTCAGCGAGCCTATTCATGGGGTACACGGCAGGGAAGTGATTCTCCGATTTTGAGCTATTCTTACATGATGCTTGCACGTCGAGGGTTGTCAGGCCTATTTGCAAAGTAATCTGGCTTGTTTCTATCGATGTAGTAGGATTAGTTGCATAAGTAGGGATCTAACCCTATAAAGCGGAGAACGATAAGGGCTTGCACCGGACCTATGTAGTGTGGAATGCATAGAATTTGACAAGTATGCATTAGAGAGTCATCATATTGCATTTGTGTTTTCTTGACTTGGTTTTATGCATGTTGTTGTCTGTTTTCCTACACTTGACACTTAGTCTAGTTTCACTTGATGTTTACATGCTTTATTTATTGTTATTTCATATTCCATTCGTTACTACTGTTGTTATGTGTTGATTATGACTTTATTCTTTATGTTTTATTTATGTTGCATTTCTTTTGATGTCACTCACACCGTTATGGCTGACCACGTAGTATTGCGGGTTAGGGTTATCTCTAGCCTCATGTTTTACAGGTACGTACCTAATGCTTAGGATTTGGATGCATGTAGTAGAATGATAATGTGGCTTATGCAAATTATAAAAGAATGTGTTGCAAAAAGAAAGAAATTGTAATTCAAGGTGTTTAATTTCCGCTGTGCTTTGTAAAGAATTGATATAATAAAAGTTGAAAAATTTATCTGTGTTTGTCTATGTTTACTATTACATTGAGGTAGATGCTGGAAATTTTGACACATATTTCTGAGATATTATATTGGAAATTCGGGGCCCTACACTGAAACTGAAAGGATGGAGAGACCCATCGAGTGGGCTACCTTCTCGGAGAGCTTCATGACGAAGTTCTTTCCCAGTGTTACCAAGGCAGAGATGGAACGACAATTTGTTTCCCTAACCCAGGTCAGCTAGATAGTATTCTTAGATGTCATTGTCGTTGCATACTTCACATGTGACAATATTAATTTGAGCATTGTCTTAACCCAGGGAAACAGTTCCGTGGACAAGTACGTTGCAGAGTTTACTCGGCTCAGTCGCTTCGCTCCCGCCCTGGTAGCCATTGATGAGGATAGGGCTCGCAGATTCTAGTTGGGCTTGAGTTTTCCCCTCCACAACCGCTTGGCTGCTCTTCGGCTTCGTGCCTATGCCGACGTTCTGGATACTGCTCGGATCCAGGAGCAGACCCTTAGCAGGTCAGGTGTCCCTCAGCGGACTGTTTCACACCCTGTTGCAGTTTGGCTTACCGGAGGACCTATTCGAAGGCCAGTTCCACCCCCTCCCGTGAGAGTACAACCGTATGCACCTGTTGTTTCGAGGACTGTTGAGACTTGTGGCTATTGCCAAATGGCTGGGCATTCACAGTGAGACTGTAGGATGGCCAATCGGCTGTTTCTAGTGTGTGTGAGCAGTGACCATATGGTTCGTGATTGTCCGAGGAACAAGACTCCTGCAGTGGTTGCTGGTGCTGCTCAGCTAGGAGCACCGACTCATGGTCAGGGTAGACCGCCTCTTCCACCGCAGAGGCAAGCCTTTGATCAGAGGCGTGTGGCCCTTAGAGGTGGTCAGACTGGGAGTCGTGGTCAGGCTTATAACCTGACAGCTGAGGCAGTGGAGGTAGCTGTTAGAGTGGTTGCAGGTATATCACAGTAGTTGTATTATTCATTTTTCCTTATTTCAATTTTCTGCATGTTATTTCCTTCTTTTGTACAATTATTCGTGCATATAGCCTGCTAGCATCTTATCTTTTGTTTGAGCATCTTCTAGGTGTTATTTTAGTCTTCTTCCTTCCAGCTCATGTTTTGTTTGACTGTTGTGCTACCCACTCTTTCATTTCCTCCCACTTTGTTGATCAGCATAGTTTGGCAAGCGATGCTATGCCCATAGCTTGGGACATCATCACAGGTGGAGGTGTCATTGTTTGTTCTAGGGTATGCAAGCAAAGCCCATTGCTGATTAGTGGTGTAGATTTCTTGGCTGATTTGATTGTGATTCCTAATTCCGATTTCGATGTCATTCTGGGCATGGACTAGTTAGGTGTTTCTTGTGCTGTGATTGATTATCGCAGGAAAATGGTGACTTTCAGGCTTCCTGGTCAACCAGAGTTTGTGTTCCATGCGGGTGAGACACCGTCAGAGCATGTCAAAAGCTTGATAGACCCTAAGGCTGTTTCACTTGTGTCATTGGGCTGTGATGGGGTTGTTGCACCCTTAGTTGTGCGGGACTTCCTTGATGTCATTCCTGAGAAATTGCCCGGTTTACCGCCAGACCGAGATGTATAGTTCAGCATTGATGTTCAGCCAGGTACGGTGCCTATCTCAAAGAATCTGTATCGCATGGCAATGGTTGAATTGGCGAAACTGAAGGTGCAAGTTCAAGAGCTGTTGGATAAGGGTTTTATCAGGCCTAGTGTTTCACCTTGGGGAGCTCCAGTTCTGTTTGTCAACAAGAAGGATGGCAGCCGCAGACTTTGCATTGACTATGAAGAGTTAAACTATGTCACTGTAAAGTATCGGTATCCATTACCGAGGATTGACAATTTGTGTCATGCCTGCTTCCTAAAAAGAGAATAGGAATACGGATATGTGACTAAGTCCAGCGAATGATTTCCATCATCCAAAAGCTGTCAGGATCTTTACAACATTTTACAGGAATAATCAAGAGATAACAAGGAGAAATCAACCACGCATGCATGAATGAATTAATATACCAACAGGAATTTACTTGAAACAAAGTTCAATAAATCTCAAATAAACCAGATCTGAACAAGTTAATATTTCTGGGTCATACTGCCCATACAAAATAATCCAAGTAGCAAATAAACTTATTCAAGAATAACAGGAAACATCAATATAGCAATAACTCCAGCAACTAGAATCTCAGATCACCTACTCCATCGGGCAGCTGATCTCCATGATCTGTAAATTAACAATTGCAGGAAAAGGAAAGAGAAACAAAACGCCCGACAATGCAAGTTACGGGCCGCTTGTAGAGCAGGCACATGTACAAGAAAGATAAACAAATATAGAGTAACAGCGGAAGCAAATATAGAATGGAATAGTCATGGGAACAGAACAGGATGACTAACATAAATCACGAAACGGAATCAAGTAACATGATATGCTAACAGGGTATAGGTAACATGTATCAGGTATCAAGTATCATGCAAGTAGGTAAACAGGTAAACAGGTAGCATGTACAGGTATGGATGTAACAAATGTCATGTTATGTCATATCAAGTCTTATATTTATTTCTATCTAGGTAGCACTTCATGCGTCCCATCCATTTACCACATGGTTACGACATTCAAACAAGTTTGCATTTAGATTTCGTAGTGGATTCTATAGGACCGTGTACTCAGGTATCAGGTAAACAGGTAATCAGAATCATATATCATGTAACAGGTAATCATGCATCAGGTAAGACTACATCCCCTCCAAATACACCCTCCCGTAGGAAGTATGTAGTTGGGTAACAGGTGGGAAACACGGCCCCCCTTCTGAGTACACCTTCTCATAAGGAAGTGTGTAGTCAGGAATCAGATAATCAGAATCACATGACAGGTAATCATATCACAGGTAACAGATACCAAATAGTCAGGTGGGAAACACGAGCCCCTTCCAAGTGCACATTTCTATATTTTCCACTACTAGATCTTTCTCTTAACCTCGACTTGGTTATTTTGTTATTATTATCAAACAGGAATGTACGTGTCACAAAACATGGCAAGAATTGCATGGTATAACAAGTAACAGGTTCGGGTGGAAAGATAAGCATGTATAGATGAAAGACAACTCATAAAAGATTAAGGCAACGAAAATTTTAGTTCAGGACAACAAGACAGTACTGCATCGAATCAGGGATTCCTGTTGCCACAAATATGCAAACCCGGATCCTTCAGAAAATCTGGAAAATAGACTCTCGGCCCAATCCAGAAAATATATATAAGTCATAAGGTATTTCACAAAAACAAGTCTCAAAATAGAATTGTATCCAGAAAACGTGTTCAGCTAGAAATCAGAAGTTTGTATTTATAAACTGGAAAATGGCTTAAAAACTTACTGATTAAATCCAAGAAAAATTTGGGGTATTCCCTAATATGTTTAGTATTAGCAAATATAATTTCATAATTTTCCAACATAGATAGTGTGGTCAAATAAAATCACAAAACCGCAAGATACAGCAGATTTGGAAATCTGAAATCATAAACACAGCACTACTAAACCAGCAATAGATTACAAAATATTAATCAAAATCCAGTTCTGTCAAAAGGGTGGTAAAATAGATACTGTAGTCTACATTTTATATTCACAAAGTTTTTATAAACAGCAAATAAAATCAGGTTGAAATTTAGGTTATTCACTGAACAGCGTGAAAATTCTACAAGTATAGTAGTTGTTTGCAAGTATAGAATAGTTTATAAAGGTCATCAATTAAATCCACAAAAATTAGCAGTTAATCCCAATCAGGTCTAGTTGAAATCAGCAAAATATTGGATCAAAATATTACCTTTAACATCAGTATAAAAAGAAATAACCATACAGAATTTAAATAAAACAGAATTTGGAATTTTCTATACATCTATAGTAAAACAGCAATAACTTGCAACTCACAAATCGAAATTGAGCTCTGTCAGAAATTCTGGAAAATAGACAAAATTCTCTAAAATTCATATTCACAAATAATTTTCATATACTGACCTTAATATGGTCTAAAATACTGAACAAAAATGGGGCAACGACAAGGACAGAATTATTCCTTATGCATAAAATCAACTAGATCATATGAAACACATCCAAATCATAACAAAACGTGAAATAGGGTTTACTAGATGTCCAAGCAACATGGTATAGGGTATTTAATAGACCAACAACATGATATACTACTAGTAACACGTCAAGTATGCAAGAATCACACATCATGTTATGGTTCACAACCAACATACATATTTGCAACAAGGATTAATTAGATCTAAGTTAAATTCATGTCGTGGGTGAATTGAGATATCTACGGGCGGATCAACACATAGAGACAAGACAAACAGGAATTTTGCACAAGAATTGTCTCTAGAACACAACTACACTACAGGCGGTACTTAGTACTTGCATATGCAACAGAAAATTATACAAGTTACTTGTCTTATAATTGACGACGAAAACGTTGAAACAAAAACAAGAATAACGGGCACAGATTTCCAGGCACGAACTCAAACCAACAAACGTATCACGAACCACAAACAAGAGATCACAATCTCTTGAGATCGACACCCGCACACAAGAAAGCAATGGATGAGAGTGTGCACGGCGCCGGGAGCAAGGCGATGACAGCGATAGTGGCTGTCGATGCTGCTGTTACTGAAGCTAGCTGCCAAAGGATAGGGCAGGGGTCGAGGTCTGGCTTGCTGCTATCTCGACAGGAGGGTGCGTCAGGATTCTAGGGACGGGAAGAAGCACAGGGAGATGGTTAGCAAATATCAGGGGGAGTTTAGAAGGTATGGTTGATCGGATAGGGTGATGCACCGGGGGTTTGGAAGATGATCGGGAGAAGCACAGGAAGAAGGTCGGGAGTGGGTTAGAAGTTGTCTAGGGTTTCACAGGTAGGGGATGAGTTGCGGCTATAAGGGTTTAGATGAATTTAGAGGTAATACACAGTGGGTTATATATATATGTGAGTATTGGGTTTAGATGAATGTGGGCTAACGGGTGGATATATGGTAATGGGTGGGTAATATTAGGGAAACAAGTAGTAGATTTAATGGGTATATATGGATCTTAATAGAAATTAGAATAGGGTTTTTAGGGTTTAATAAAAAAGATCCAATCAAAGAGATAGGAACAAATAAATAAATAAATAAAATGGAACTTGAAAATTTTAATAATGGGGATAAAAAAAATAGCTTGATAAATCTGAGATGAATAATAGGTAGACAATTGTATCAAGAAGATCAAATAAAAAGGCGACAAATCGAACTGATGAATATATATTGAAAAATGAAGATCCAAATACACGGTTAAAAAAGGAGTAGGAGAATACAATATGAATAAATACTCAGAAAAAGAAAATACATCCAAAAATACAAAAAATGGAAAACAGGGGTTACAAATCCTACCCACCTAACAAGAAGAATTTCGTCCTCGAAATTCAAACAAGAGATACATAGGGTAATGCCAAAAAGAAAAAGAAGAACAAAACAAAACGCTACTCAACCAGAAGAGGAAACTTCTCCTGAATCTCCTCCTCCAACTCACAAGTCGACTCACTCGGCGAGTGAGGATTGCAAGAAACACGAACCAGCTTGATGACCTTGTTCTTGAGCACTTCCTCCCGCCGATCCAAAATAGCAACTGGCGGAATCTCACAAGTCAAATTCGGTCACACGGTCAACTCAGAATAGTCGATCACGTGGCTCTCATTGCGGATATATCTCCGGAGTTGTGAGACATGGAAAACATCGTGCACTTCTGATAAACCCGGTGGCAATGCAAGGCGATATGCCACCTTGCCTACTTGCTCCACAATATCAAACGATCCAATAAACCTAGGGCTGAGCTTGCCCCCACCACCAAACCGAGTGACACCTCGCCAAGGCGATACCTTTAGGAAAACATGGTCACCAACCGCAAACTCCAAAGCTCTCTGATGGACATCAGCCCATCACCTCTGCCTATCCTGAGCTGCCTAAATATGCTTCCTGATCTGAGTCACAGCATCAACTGTCTTGGTGATCAACTCCGGACCCAATAACTTCCTCTCACCAATGTCATCCCAGCACACTAGTGATCTGCACTTCTGCCCATAAAAAGTGCCTCGAACGGTGCAACTTTAAGACTGGCCTTAAAGCTGTTATTGTACGAGACCTCTACGAGATGCAAATGGTCCTCCCATGATCCACCAAAATGCAACATACATGACCTCAGCATGTCCTCAAGAGTCTGGATGGTCCTCTCTAACTGTCCATCATTCTAGGGATAAAAAGCTGTACTGTACTTCAATTTACTCCCCAAACTACTCTGAAGACTCTCCCAGAACTGAGACCTGAATCTCGTATGCCTGTCGGATACAATACTGACTGGAACCCCATGAAGTCTGACGATCTCTTGCATGTACTTCTCAGCTAGGATCCCAGTAGACTGTCCAACTCGGAAGGGAATGATGTGTAACACCTCGAATTCCAAATACAACTGAATTCGAGTTCCACGGGATCTTTTCACTTCGTACAATTTTACAAGGAAATAAAACTTTACTTTACATCAGAGTTACATTTACATTTAAACCTCAAAAACAGCAGAAGCAATGTTACAATTATTACATGAATGAAATACAATAACACTTGAACAATCTTTAAGCATCAATTCCTTTTTAGTCTTTTTAATGTACTTTTATCCTGCATAAGAACTGTGGGCACATCAGTTCATTCAACTGACGAAATATTATACACGGCCATCCTCTCTATGCCGGAAACAGTATAACGATTCTCAAAACTTAAACAATCACAAACTTGTTCACAAACAAAGCTAAAAGGGCTATCATACTGATGTCGTGTTGTGAATGTGTACTTAGTCCTTAATGCAATTATTTATGTTATATGACACTAATGCGCACTTGTTCGGATTCTATGCATCCCATACTACATTGGTCTGAGGGCAAGTCCTTAATCGTTCTTCATCTTGTAGGGTTCAATCCCTCGTAATGACTTAATCTACTTCTGTAACTATGGTAAGTATCCTAGAAGTTCTACGCACTACGAACTCATGTCTAGGCACCCTGGAAAGAATCCCAACGCACTGACACATGACTCATCATGCAGGCATCCTGTGATAATTCACCTCCTACCATAGACATGACACCACCCGCAGTCGCCAAACACCCCACGAGCGTCGCCACCGGGATGGTACTCTGGAGCAGTATCCACGTCCTACTCATGACTCATCATGGGACATCCTGTGGAAACTCTCACACCGCCAATCCAATGGCCCTCATACTCAATATTTTTCTCTTACTTTTATCACATCTTCACTATGTAACTAGTCCTTAATTTAATTAAATCATGAACAAAATCAATTTCTTAGGGTTAGCACTCCCATTATATCGGTCTTATTCATTTATTTCACGTTGACCCAAACTTGGTCTTTTCATTTCATATATCATCTCAATATTTCTTTCATTTGTCAGTATGAGGCTTAGCTACACCCTAGTTCTTAATTTCACTCATAATAATAACGTCGAGTTTTCATACTCATAAAGCATTTTTCATGATTAATCATAATTCACATTTCATGTTCATAGTATTCATGTCGCATTTCTTCATAACTCATCATGTCAATTAAATCAATTTCATACACAATATCTCACAAAAACAATTTAATTCAATCCTTCTAACATATCACAATTAATAGTTAATATCTCCAACATAATGCTCTTAATCTATTTTTATCAATACCAAATTCACAATCACAATTTCATTTGATTTCACAAATTCATACTAAATTTTATCTTTACAAAAATCTCATTTTAAACTCCCAAAATAATCCTTTTTTTTCTTTCATCAAAAGAGACAATTTAATTTAATAATTAAACACAAGTTCGTTCTTGAAATTTAGTCTCAAATTCTCTGTTACTTTTCATCAAAAGTCATATAAATTTATTTCATGAAGACTAAATAATTTAAAGTAATTTCCCAGATTTTTTCCCAATTTATAACTCATTCTTTTTATAACCCAATTTCATTAATACACTCTTCCAAAAAAACGTTTTTTAAAGTCAAAGCCCATACCCGGCCTCGAACCCACAACCAGCGCCCCAAAGACAGCGCCTAAGACCACTGCGCCAACCCGCTAGAGCGATAGAGAATGGGTTTTAATTCTTTTATATTCAGTCTCGGCAATTTGGGTTTTATTTTTTTTTCAAAATAAAAACAAAGTGCCCCTACTCAGGATCGAACCCGAGACAAAGAGACAAGCCCCCCTCGCTACTATAGCGACTGAGACCAACCTGACCAACTAGTCTAAGTGACCATATCGATTCAAAGTGAATTGGAATCCTTTTGATCCGATTTTCTGTTCATTACTAGTTTTCAAAATTTCCAAAAACATTTTTAATTCTTTTTCTTCTCTTTTTGAACTCAAAATTTCCAGAATGTAAATTATATGAAAATACAGTAAACCAGTATTTTTAGTCATTATTTGCTTTATAAAAACATATATTTGAGTCATATTTTGTGTTTTATGTCCATAATTTCGACATTGAGAACACTTTCCATTTCTACATAATTTATAAATCTAGTTTCCCAAAATTCACTTTATGTCTCTATTTAATACTTCATCAACCCATTACCATGATTAGAGCATTAGATGTTGTTCCCTACAATTGAGTTGTTCTAATTCTACAGGATGCATTTAGTCAATTTGTGTCTCATAAGTACAAATTTGTTTCACATAGTACAATTTATAAACATAAAGCATGATGATAAGATAGATTCTAGCATTTCAATTTTGCATCTTTATCCATTAGCAATCATCTTAACAATCATTCTTTAAACTACTATTTTATCTCTAATCAACCAACCATGGGACTACAATTTATCAATTTCTTCTCAACTATTTTATCAAACATCCCTAGCATGGCATCTATATCTAGAAGCATGAGAAACACCCACCTATTGGAGAAAATGAGTTGAAAGCTCCTAGAATGCAAGAAAAGTGGCCTTCTCCTACTAGATTGTGTAACAAATTGTATCCTCCTCCTTGTGTTTGATGGAACCCGAACTCCTTGCGTCCTTGGATAGTTGGCCGGCCTCCTCTTGTTGGAATACACACAAAAGTTTCACCCTCTAATCTTTTACTCACTATTTCTACTTAATCTTTTCCTCTCTTATCTTTTCTTTTAATAAAAGTTTAGTGCACTAATGAGAAGAATAGCTAGGGGTATTTATACATATTTAGGATGAGAATAGAAGTCTAGGATTCAATCAAGGAGTTAGAGATTAAGGACCAAGATGAATTGGGAAGTTGTAGTAACTTCCATGATCACATAACCACTCCCCTTAACTCCATCCACTCTTCCTCTCTCTTTGCTTAAAACCGACCACCTCTAGGGTGTGCATTGCACACTCTAGTGTGTGCACATGCCCCCTTCTAGTACCCCCTATTAAAAGTTGTACAAATTTAATTAATCAATTTGTCCACTAATTGTGTCTACACGATAAGTTGTGACAATTAAAAGATTAATTAAGTTGTGGGTTTCAAAAATAGTGGGCTTTAGGCTCATGGGCTATTTAATAAAAAATTTAATTTATTAGGGTGGGCTTAAAAATAAGAAAACAAGTTTAGGCTTTACAAAATAGCCTTTTTAGAAAAATAAAGAGAAATAAAGAAATAATTGTCCATGTTATAAAAGATAATTTTATAAGAAAATATGCATACAAAATTTGTACGTGCACAACACGTAAAAATCAACATTTCTCATTAAATGAAAATTCAGAATATTACATGATGTGAACACTCTTCGTCAATCGGTCAACAATCACCCAAATGGTATTGTGACCCTTAGGACTCTTCGGCAAAGCAGTCGCAAAATCCATGGTGATGCGTTCCCACTTCCACTCTTAAATGGGAAGCGGTTGAAGAAGTCTGGCGGACCTCTGATGCTCCGCCTTCACCTGCTGGAAGATCAAACACTGAGATACAAATCGAGCCACAACCCTCTTCATACCATGCCACCAGAAATGAAGGTTCAAGTCCCGATACATCTTAGTACCTCCAGGATGAATAGAATACAATGACTGGTGGGTTTCCTCAAGTAACCTTTGACGAACTTCACCCTTCGGAACACACAACCTGGACCCAAAACGAAGCGATCCATCAGCATGAATAACTATATCTATTCGGGAACCAGCCTCAACTTCTGCTCTGAAACCCTACAACTGCTCAACACCAGCCCGAACCTCTTTGATCTGATCAATAAGAGACGACGGAAGCTGGAGCACCAAACAACTCCGATTAGAACTCGGCAACAACACATCCAAATCCAACCTTCACATCTGCTCAACCAAATCTCTCCGCTGAGACAGGAACATAGCTGCCGGTCTCTTACTCAAAGCATCTGGCTCCAAGTTCACTCTACCAGGATGGTATTGCAAACTGATGTCATAATCGGCCATAAGTTCCAACCAATGGCTTTGCCTCATGTTCAACTCCTTCTGGGTGAAGACGTACTTGAGAATTTTGTGGTCAATAAAGATCTCCACTCAGTCCCCAAGTAAATAGTGTCTCCACAGCTTCAATGCGAAGATCCCTACCGCTAACTCCAAGTCATGAGTTTGATAGTTCTTTACATGCGGCCTCAACTTCCTCGATGCATAAGCAATAACTCGGCCCTTCTGCATCAGAACTGCTCCAAGACCCTTGCCAGAAGCATCACAGTGAACTACAAATCTGCCTGAACCATCTGGAATAGTTGACACTGGCACTGACGTCAATCTGCTCTTCAACTCAGCAAAAGCCTCACTGCACGCTTCAGACCAATAAAACTTCTCATCCTTCCCTATCAGCTTAGTCAATGGTCCTGTTATCTTTGAAAAATCTTCGATAAATTTCCGATAATAGCCAGCTAGACCACCTCTGAAACTGACATGGGAACAGACCAATCCTTCACAGCTTCAACTTTGGACGGATCCACAGAAATACCATCGCCCGAGATAATGTGTCCCAAGAAGGTAACTCTGTCTAGCCAAAACTCACACTTGCTGAGTTTTCCATTGAGCTGATTCTCTTTCAAAGTCTGCAGAACCAACCTAAGATGCTCAGCATGATCCTCCCGATTCCGAGAACACACCAGAATGTCATTAATGAAGACCACCTCAAATCTATCCATGAACTGGGAAAATACCTTGTTCATAAGACTCATAAATACAGCTGCCACATTCGTGACCCCGAACGGCATCACAAGATACTCATAGTGCCCATATCTGGTCCTAAACGCAGTATTCTGTTCATCAGTTGCCTTCATCTTGACCTAATGATACCTAGAACGTCCAACTTCGAGAAAATGGCTACTTTGCTCAACTAATCAAATAGGTCATCGATCCTGGGTAGTGGATACCGGTTCTTCACAGTAACACTATTCAATTCCAGATAATCAATGCACAGTCAACAACCACCATCCTTCTTGTCGAAAAAAGGACTAAAGCACCCCACGGCAAAACACTGGGTCTGATGAACCCCAAATCAAGCAACTCTTGAATATACACCTTAAGTTCTGCTAACTCAACCGGTGCCATCTTGTAGAGACTCTTCGATATCGGTGCCGTGCCAAGCTGAACTTCAATACCGAACTCCACATCCCTATCAGGGGGTAAGCCAGGTAACTCCTCTGGAAAAACATCCAGGAATTCCCGCACTACTAGAGGCGCAGCCTCACAGCCTGAGTGCAATTCCATCGCACAATCCACCTGATCAACTGCAGTATTAGCACGGCCAATGGGTGTCTCTACGGCATGGAACTCAAACTCTTTGTGCAACCTGGGATCCGGAATACAACTTTCTTGGCACGAAAATCAATGATGGCGTGGGACTCACCCAACCAATCCAAATCGAGAATGACGTTGAATCTTGAATTTCCAATTATAATTAGGCCAACCATGAAATCTGCGCAACCAATAACCACGGGACTGTGCCTGCACTCCCGGGAACAAATGAAAATACCTCCACCTGTCACAATGTTCCAAGCCTCTGACATAATGCTACACTCCAACTGATGGCAAGCCACGAGGCGGGAAGAGACGAAGGAATGGGTTGCCCTGGAATCAAAGAGAACATGAGCAGGGAAAGAACAAACAAGGACAATACCTATGATAGAATCAAAAGGACAGGGAAAAAGAATTGCTGATCAAGGGTGAGGAAACTCAATGCAGAAAGATAATATAAAAGAATAATGCAAGAAAAATGAAAAGAAGCAAAAGAGAAATAACAAAATAACAAAAATGCAAAATATACCTGCAACAACTCCTTTAGCTGACTCAGCTTCTATAGTTGTCATGTTGAAAGCCTGGCCTCTCCTAGAAGCAGCGGTACTCCGACCGACGACCTGGTGCTAAGGAGGAAGAGGTTGCCTAACAGGACCACGAGCTAGGGCTACCTGTTGAACTGGACCCCTTGCTGGAAGAGCCATCCTCCACTGTGGGCAATCCCACACTGAATGGTCAGCAGCACCACATCCAAAGCACTGGCGGTTGACACGTCTACATTCCCTGCGATCATGCCCAGCAAACTGGCAGAAGTCGCAAAAACTAGCTCCCCTGGAAGTAGCAGAAGAATAGGGAGTCACCCTGGTAGGATGGGCTGGGACAGGCCTCCGAATCGGCCCACCAGAAAGCCTAGCCACCATAGAGTGCAGAACAGTCCACCGGGGAGGAGTCAACCTACCATGAGCCTGCTCCTGAGCTCGAGCTGCCTTAAGAGCCTCAGCAAAAGTATGCAAGTGAAGGGAGACGAGGTGCACTCGAATATCTCGCTCAAGTCCCAGCATGAACCTACGAGCCCTGTCCTCTTCGTTCACCACAAGAACGGCTGCGAAGCAGCTAAGTCTGGTAAATCCTGCTGCATACTCATCCACAGACCTGGAACCCTGTTTCAAGAAAGTCTCATGTTACAACTTGCATGAACAATATGTAACAAAATTCCAAAATAGAATAACGACCAACCTGTTTCAGGGCCAGGAACTGTTGCTCCATTTCAACTCGAGTGCTACTAGGGAATAACTTCTCCAAGAAGCTCCTAGTGAACATGGCCCAAGTAATAGGCCGAGCAAGCCTTTCAGACTCGGACCTCAACCAAATGTGGGCCAGATCCACCAGCTGGATGGTTACCGCATCCACTCTATCAACATCGACAATTCTTGCTGCCAAAAGCAACAGCTCAGTCCATATCAGCCTACTGTTCGACCTCCAAAGATGTCTCAATGCCAGAGAATCTATCAGGATGCAGCCTCATGAAATCTGTAACTGTACCTGGACGAGGAGGGAGAGCGTCCTACATAGGCACAGTGGGAGGCAGAACCCAGACAGCTTCCAAAGCAGCCATCACAAGGTCACTATAGTTTTGCTGCATATTGATCAACCATTCCGACACATTGGTAATGGCCTCAAGCTCGGGCAGATCTTCCTCAAAATGAGAAGCGGAACCTCTGCGAGCCATGGTCTGCACAAAAATAAAAAACAATCAGCATCCAGATTAAAGTTGATTATAATTTATTCATGTATGCATGGTCTGTGTACTGTTGAGCCAATCCCAGATCGAGCCAAGCTTGTCTAATATATCAGTGAAACTAATACATTAGCCAAACCTAGTACTCTGATACCACTAAAAACCTTGTCGTCCCTGCTTCCCAAAAAGAGAATATAGAATACAGATACGTGACTAAGTCCAGCGATCGATTTTGATCATCCATAAGCTGTCAGGATCTTTACATGATCTATAATTTAACAATTGCCAGAAAAGGAAAAAGAAACAAAACACCCGTAAATCCAAGTTACGGACCGACTGTAGTGCAGGCACAAGTACAAGAAAGATAAATAAATATAGAGTAACAATGGAAGCAAACACAGCATGGAATAGTCAGGGCAACAAAACAGGATGACTTACATAAATCAAGAAATGGAATCAAGTAACATAATATGCTAACATGGTACAGGTAACATGTATCAGGTATCAAGTATCATGCAAGCAGGTAAATAGGTAGCATATACAAGTTAGCATGCAACATATGTCATGTTATGACATGTCAAGTCTTGTATTTATTTCTATCTAGGTAGCACTTCATGCGTCCCATCCATTTACCACATGGTTACTACATTCAAACAAGCTTGCATTTAGATTTCGTAGTGGATTCTATAGGGCCGTATACTCAAGTATCAGGTAAACAGGTAATCCGAATCATATATTATGTAACAGGTAATCATGCATCAGGTAAGACTACGTCCCCTCCAAGTACACCCTCCCGTAGGAAGTATGTAGTTGGGTAACAGGTGGGAAACAAGACCCCCCTTCTGAGTACACCTTCTCATAAGGAAGTATGTAGTCAGGAATCAGATAATCAGAATCACATGACAGGTAATCATATCACAGGTAACAGATACCAAATAATCAAGTGGGAAACACGGGCCCCTTCCAAGTACACATTTTTATAGTTTTCACTACTAGATCTTTCCCTTAACCCCGGCTTGGTTATTTTGTTATTATTATCAAATAGGAATGTACGTGTCACAAAACATGGCAAGAATAGCATGGTATAACAAGTAACAGGTTCGGGTGGAAAGATAAATATGTATAGATGAAAGACAACTCATAAAAGATTAGGCAACGAAAATTCTAGTTCAGGACAGCAAGACAGTACTGCATCGAATCTGGGATTCCTGTTGCCACAAATATGCAAACCCGGATCCGTCAGAAAATCTGGAAAATAGACTCTCGGCCAAATCCAGCAAATATATATAAGTTATAAGGTATTTCACAAAAACAAGTCTCAAAATAGAATTATATCCAGAAAATGTGTTCAGCCTAAAATCAGAAGTTTGTATTTATAAACTGGAAAATGGCTTAAAAACATACTGATTAAATCCAAAAAAAATCTGGGGTATTCCCTAATATGTTTAGTATCAGCAAACATAATTTCATAATTTTCCAACATAGATAGTGTGGTCAAATAAAATCACAAAACCGTAAGATACAGCAGATTTGGCAATCTGAAATCATAAACACAGCAGTACTAAACCAGCAATAGATTACAAAATATACATCAAAATCCAGTTCCGTCAAAAGGGTGCTAATATAGATACAGTAGGCTACATTTCATATTCACAAAGTTTTTATAAACAGCAAATAGAATCAGGTTGAAATTTAGGTTCTTTACTGAATAGCGTGAAAATTCTACAAGTATAGTAGTTGTTTGCAAGTATAGAATAGTTTATAAAGGTCATCAATTAAATCAACAAAAATTAGGGCTTAATCCCAATCAGGTCTAGTTGTAATCTGCAAAATATTGGATCAAAATATTACCTTTAGCATCAGTATAAAAATAAATAATCATACAGAATTTGAATAAACAGTATCTGGAATTTTCTACACATCTGTAGTAAAACAGCAATAACTTGCAACTCACAAATCGAAATTGAGCAAAAGCAGGGTAACGACAAGGAAAGAATTATTTTTCATGCATAAAATCAACTAGACCATATGAAACATATCCAAATCATAAAAAAACGTGAAATACGATATACTAGATGTCTAAGCAACATGGTATAGGGTATTTAACAAAACAACAACAGGATATACTACTAGTAACACGTCAACCATGTAAGATTCACACTTCTTATTTTGGTTCACAACCAACATACATATTTGCATTAGGGATTAATTAGATCTAAGTTAAATTTCATGTCTTTTGTGTAATGAGACAACTACGGGCTGATCAACACATAGAGACAAGACATAACAGATATTTTGCACAAGAATTGTCTCTAGAACACAACTACAGTACAGGCGGTATTTAGTAGTTGTATATGCAACATAAAATTATACAATTTGCTTGTCTTACAATTGATGACGAAAATGAAGAAGAAAGAGCAAGAATAACGGGAACGGATTCCCGGGCACGAACTCAAACCAACGAATGTATCACGAACCACAAACAAGCAATCACAATCTCTTGAGATCGACACCCGCATACAAGAGAACAACGGAGTAAAGTGTGCACGGTATCAGGAGCACAGCGACGGCAGCGATAGTGGTTGTCAATGTTGCTGTTGCTGAAGCTGTCTGCCAGAGCATAGGTCTGGGGGTCGCGGTCTAGTTGGCTGCTGTCTCGACAGGAGGGTGCGTCGGGATGCTAGGGACGGGAAGGAGCACAGGGAGATGGTTAGGAGAGATTGTGGGTGAGTTTAGAAGGTAGGGTTGATCGGGATAGGGTGATGCACCGGGAATTTGGAAGATGATCGGGAGAAGCGCAGGAAGAAGGTCGGGAGATGATAGGGTAGGAGGTAGGGTTTCGGGAGTGGGTTAGAAGTCGGCTAGGGTTTCACGGGTAGGGGATGAGTTGCGGCTATAAGAGTTTAGATGAATTTAGGGGTAATACACAGTGGGTTATATATATATATATATATATGTGTGTGTGTGTGTGTGTGTGTGTGTGTGTGTGTGTGTGTGTGTGTGTGTGTGAGTATTGGGCTTAGATGAATGTGGGCTAACGGGTGGATATATGGTAACAGGTGGGTATTATTGAGGAAACTAGTAGTGGATTTAAAGGGTATATATGGATCTTAATAGAAATTACAATAGGGTTTTCCGGGTTTAATCAAAAAGATCCAATCGAAGAGATAGGAACCATTAAATAAATAAGTAAAATGGAACATGAACAATTTAATAATGGGGATAAAAAATAATAGCTCGATAAATTACAGATGAATAATAGGTAGAAATTGTATCAAGAAGATCAAATAAGAAGGCAACAAATCAAATAGATGAATATATATTGAAAATGAAGATCCAAATACATGGTTCAAAAAGGAGTAGAAGAATACAATATGAATTGATACATAGAAAAAGTAAATATATCCAAAAATACATAAAATGGAAAACAGGGGTTACAAATCCTACCCACCTAACAAAAAAAATTTCGTCCTCAAAATTCAAACAAGAGATACATAGGATAACCCCGAAAAGAAAATATAGATCAAAACAAAAAGCTACTCAAACAGATGAGGAAACTTCTGCTGAATCTCCTCCTCAGACTCCCAAGTTGACTCACCCGGCGAGTGAGGATTCAAAGAAACACGAACCAGTTTAATGATCTTGTTCTTGAGCACTTTCTTCCGCCGATCCAAAAAGCAACTGGCAGAATCTCGCAAGTCAAATCCGGTCGCACGGTCAACTCAGAATAGTCGATCACGTGGCACTCATCACGGATATATCTCCTGAGTTGTGAGACATAGAAAACATCCTGCACTCCTGATAAAGCCGGTGGCAATGCAAGATGATAGGCCACAATATATCAAACGGACCAATAAACCTAGAGCTGAGCTTGCCCCCACCACCAAACCGAACTCGCCAAGGTGATACCTTTAGGAAAACATGGTCACCAACAGCAAACACCAAACCTCCCTGATGGACATCAGCCCATCGCCTCTGCCTGTCCTGAGCTGCCTGAAGATGCTTCCTGATCTGAGTCACAGCATCAACTGTCCTGGTGATCAACTCCGGACCCAACAACTTCCTTTCACTAATGTCATCCCAGCACACTAGTGATCTGCACTTTCGCCCAAAAAGTGCCTCGGACGGTGCAACTTTAAGACTGGCCTGAAAGCAGTTATTGTATGAGAACTCTACGAAAACATGGTCACCAACTTCAAAATTCAAAGCTCTCGGATGAACATCTGCCCATCGCCTCTGCCTATCATGAGCTGCCTGCAAGTGCTTCCTGATCTATGTCACCGCATCAACTATCCTGGTGATCAACTCTGGACCCAACAACTTGCTCTCACCAATCTAATCCCAGCATACTGGTGATCTGCACTTCCGCCCATAAAGTTCCTCGAACGGTGCAGCTTTAAGACTGGCCTGAAAGTTGTTATTGTACGAGAACTCTACAAGATGCAACTGGTCATCCCATGATCCATCAAACTGCAACATATAGGACCTCAGCATTTCCTCAAGAGTCTGGATGGTCCTCTCTGATTGTCCATCAGTCTAGGGATGAAAAGTTGTACAATACTTCAATTTACTCCCCAACCTACTCTGAAGACTCTCCTAGAACTGAGACCTGAATCTCGTATCCTTGTCGGATACAATACTAACTGGAACCCCATGAAGTCTGATGATCTTTTGCATGTACTTCTCAGCTAGGCTCCCAGTAGACTGTCCGACTCGGAAAGGAATGAAGTGAGCACTCTTCGTCAATCGGTCAATAATCACCTAAATGGCATTGTGACCCCTAGGACTCTTCAGCAAAGCGGTCACAAAATCCATGGTGATTTGTTCCCACTTCCACTCCAAAATGCGAAACAGTTGAAGAAGTCTGGCAGTCCTCTGATGCCCCGCCTTCACCTGCTGGAAGATCAAACACTGTGACACAAATCGAGCCACAGCCCTATTCATACCATACCACCAGAAATGAAGCTTCAAGTCCAGACACATGTAGTACCTCCAGGATGAATAGAATACGATAACTGGTTGGCTTCCTCAAGCAACCTCTGACGAACTTCACCCTTTGGGACACACAACCTAGACCCAAAATGAAGTGATCCATCAGCATGAATAACTATATCTGTTAGGGAACCAGCCTCAACTTTTGCTTTGAAACCCTGCAACTGCTCATCACCAGCTTGAGCCTTTTTAACCAACAAGAGACAACTGAAGCTGGTGCACGAAACAACTCTGATCAGAACTCGACAACAACACATCCAAATCCAACATCTGCATCTACTCAACCAAATCTCTCTGCTGAGTCAGGAACATACCTGCCAATGTCCTGCTCAAAGCATCTGGCACCAAGTTCACTCTACCAGGATGGTATTGCAAACTGATGTCATAGTCGACCAAAAGTTCCAACCAACGCCTTTGCCGCATGTTCAACTCCTTCTGGGTGAAGTCTGTAATGCCCCAATATTTTTTTTTCACTCCAAAATCAGTTCTTTCAATTTCTATATCTCTTTAAACATAAACTAAGATAGGTATATTTCAAATAAAATTTTGGCAGAGTCTCCCCTGAAATTTCTGCCCCAAAACACAAAAGGTTTATGGAATTCTGGTCTAAATTCCGTAGCTCACAACACAGGCAATATAATCATAGGCTCCCCAGGCCAAAATGAGCAGAATCACATAGGCAATATAAATATCATGCTCTGGGGGCCAAACTCATAACAGAATATCAAATATTAAATAAAAATCATAAATTCCTTTGAAAACATATAAGATTTTTGTAAAGATTTAGGAAAACCTTTTTAAAAGCCAACCACAGAACCCAATACTCCACAACGAGGTGGGTACGGGCTTTCATACTTCATCACCGCACTACATATATGTACTTTTACTATAATACAAAATAATACATCAACTGTCTTCATTTCTTCATATGCTAAATACGTAGAATCTATCATTTCAACAAGAATATAATATCTAACTCTATATCTACCTCGCCAGACTGCTAATGAACCTGCAAGAGAGTTGGGATTGTCCACCCTCAGGGAGGGACCCCCCTAACCCCCAGAAAACATTAGGGGTTAGCCATTTCTGGTGTGAGTATAATTATTAATCTAATAAATTATTAAATTGCAAAAAGAAAATAAACTAAACTTACAAACATCAAGATAAGAAGATTTAACCTGAAATCTGAACATAAAAACATCACTAATACGATTTTATATCAAAATACTTTTCAAATCTGCACCAACTATGTAATTACCCATAACTTCACATATTTCACTATATGCTTCACATCCACCCCATATATATCCCTATTTTACATTCGCATAATACAAATTCACATACACTCCATTACCTTTCAATTTACATTCCCTAACACGAATATTCATCTTTCCACAATTATCATCATATCAGCATTTCGCTATTTATGTGAATATAACTACAGGATGCTATTACATCTTTTCTTCATTTCTATTTAGCCATGCACTTCATTTACTTGTATTATATTATCATCTCACCCATTCATCCTGGAGGTGGTGCCAAGGCGAGTAGTTCCCCGACACACTTCCAAGGTACACGAACTTATCACACAACATACTTTCTTTAATAACCATTTTCATAACCAATCTCATAATACGGGTAATTATTTTATTGTATTATAATAAGTATCACATCATAAACATATGCATCTATTCTCATAATACCACATTCATTCATGTCTTATGACACAAATAACATCTCATTGCCCATTGCAATTTACTCACATTTCATCACATCATTAACAAATCACTTATTGAATACTCATTCTTATCACATCAAAAGCATATTTTATAACTCATTCTCATCCCATTATATCATTTAGTTATTACTCAATCTAATTGATAATTAACTTACTTTCAGCTTCACTGATATCTCAAGTTACCATTAATTTCACTTTCATTCTCATCAATTTATACTCCTTATCCCAAACATAGTTTGGGCAATACTATATCACACCCCCCAAGCCGATAGCTTGGGTAATAATCACCGCACCCCAAACACATAGTCTGGGTAATATCACATCACATCTCAAGCCGATAGCTTGGTTATTAATTTACTTTACTCTTAAGTTCATCCCACAACACATCTATCATATCAACAACCCATCAACCCATCCTGGAAGTTGTGCCAAGGCTGGTAGTTCCCACCATTTCCAAGAAAATAGTGGGTGAGTAGTTCCTAGACACAATTCCAAGGTACAACAAACTCATAACACAACATCTTTCTCTATATTAACCATTTTCATAGCTATTCTCATATTACATCTGCTTCACTTCCATCCATATAATGCATAAGACATTTTCTTTACTTGCATATTTCATTCCCACAATACACGAATACTTTCTTTTCTTTTTCATTCTCATATCATATTTCACATCACATGTTTTCACCGCTTTCTCATATTTATTTCATATCATACGACATATTTACTTATTCATTTCCACCCATACACTTACTTCATTTCATTTCATTTTACACTAAGTACTTTCTTCTCTTTCTCATTCACATTTCATATCCTATTCATTTTACCCCAGGTCTATCCTGTAGTACCAATTCCCTCTCAGGTCTACCCTGAGATATCAACTCTCTCTCCGGTCTATCTGGAGGTATCTGCTCTTCCAAGTCTATCCTGGGGTATCAACTCTCTCTCGGGTCTTACCCCGAGGTATCATCTCTCTCCGGTCTATCCGGAGGTATCTGCTCTCCCAGGTCTATCCTGGGGTATCAACTCTCTCTCAGGTCTTACTGTAGCGCCTCGGATTCCCGTTACTGGACATCCGTGACACTTCCCAGAATCTTTGCCTACAGATGCATCTCAACACAGTAATAACACAGAAAATTAAAAACTTTTTATTGCCAAATAAGTCATTACATCATTGATTACAACCAATGTCTTATTCTTGACAAGAATACCAATTACATAAACTCAGTACATCTTATTACAAACATACATCACTCCTTTCTATAGAGTTAACAACTTCCTCTCGAACTGGCAGTCGACGGCTCACTGCCGAAGCTCCGCTGAATGGTCAATCTGCTTCCTTGGGACTTTCTCCTCGGCTTGAGTCTTCTGCTGCACGACTCTGATATTTCTGCACCTGCTCGAAAGGTAGAATCGGCACCTAAAAGGTGGGGAACGTCAGTACTTCGACTGACGCAATACTGATAATAACAGCGATCTTCCAAACTGGCAATCACAAACCATCTTGAATGGAAAAGGAAACGTGCATCCTATATCGTGTAGTGCTCATGTATGCCATGATCTAACAACTAAATGCACCAATCACAAGCCTATTCTAAAGCAAGCAAGACTTGGAAATCTAGATCCGCATGCATCCCATACTACATACGTCCAAGACCCAAGCATAGCCTAATCTAATGCACAAACAAGAATACACACAATGTACCTACTCTAATGCAATTCAGTTGGGAACGTATGCATTCCATACTACATACTTTCCCAAAATCAACTTCGATGGAAACGTATGCATCCCATACTACATACTTCCTAAGGAGTTCGCCTCTCCTGATTGTAGGGTTCAATCCCTTGCCATGCATCCTACCCTTGTATCCATCCAGTTCTCAATAGATTGTCCGTCGTCCAAGGAGATTGCAGCGGTCGGTCTAATTCCGCCCTGCAGTGCCCAAGTGGTCACTGCCAGTTGGTACCCGCGCACGGACCTCCTTAGAAACTGCATTGAACCTGGTCCTTACAACCCTTGGTTCCACATGTCCACTCATGGACTCTCTCGCATGCGTGTTCACCCCCGGCCCGGGTTATGAACATATATATACCCAAAACACAAAACACAAACCCGCGCTTTAGGGTCGTGAGCACCACGGGAGGTCAATAACTCAGGGCCTCCTGCATCTTACTTCGGCAAAACTTTGGGAATAAACAGATCGAGATACGAGCCGGGGACGCAATCCATTAGCGGCCGAGAACGTATCCCTACGACTGGAAGATACAACACCGACTATGGTTTACTAGGACTAATGCAATTTTCCAACCCCTTAATAAGCCATTCTAACCCCTACCTTACTCTAATTATTTTGGGTAAGAATTAACTGCTTCCACACTTGCCTATCAGCCTCTAGCCCCTGGCGACACTGGTCCAGTTCGCCACTTCCCCGACTTGGACTCGTCCAGCATAATGGCCTACGCCTGCCGCTACCCCGACTGTAAATATAAAATTTCCCCATGAGCTCCACTCACTGGTATGCTCGGACGTCCTACGCTCGGCAGAAGTCTAATAGTATAGGCTTGATAGGTGCAGGGTATCCTTTACCCTAGTGACTAACTCGAGTCACACATCCCACTCGGAGAATCAACAACCTCAATAACAGAGATCAACCATCCCTAGACACGAGTCAACGACTCAGCTCACACACAAGGGAAAAAATGCTTTCACAACCCTTAGTCCAAACCCAAACTAAGCGACCTACGGGTTTCTGCCAGAATCTCAAAATGGTCATCCCTTTATCGATACAACTCCGATTGGAGTGTATGGGCCCAACCTAGAAAGGTATGATCCCAGGATACAACTTCATAGTTGATCACGAGCTTAGATTCAACCATCTAAGTCCTCAAAATAGCTTCTCAAGCTCCAACCTGCGTGCTTCCTGTGCACGGGCTGCACCTTACCATTAACACAAAATCCTACTCGTTCATCAGAACGAAGCAAACTCAAATTCTGTAGAAGGGTGTGGGTGTCCTCAACAACTCTCTAGTTGGTCATGAGTCCAAATTTTACCATTAAGTCACCCTAACACACTCTTCTATCATTGATACACCAATTCACACAATTGGTCTCTCCAATTCAGAGCACTCAGCTCTACTCTAGTTCTCTGTCCAATCTTACAAAAATCATAATAATTCAACCGTTTACTAGAATTGCATCAAATTAGTTTTTTTGGAAAGGTCTAGGTGTCCACTACAACTCTCTACTGGGTCATGATCCTCAAAATGTGCCTCTAACAAGTCTAAAATTTCCAATCTTTACAGAGTATCAAAACTGGCTGAAAACAACACAGTGCTTAATCACAAAATCACAATAAATTGCATGCTTGTTCAAATGACATAAAATTTATGGTGGTGAAACTAGACATCATACCCAACATTATGCAAAAGACCTAATGTCAAAATTCCAATTATACAATGAGTACTATCTATTGCAAGTTAGCACAGAAACCATCCAGTTTTCTAATTCAACATTAGCTACTGGTTATAGAACAATTTTTCTCATGTCTATAAACTCATCCAAATAATTTATAATTTTTGTAGATAATCAACATGCATTCAGAAACATTGAGTAAAAATTTTAGATCAATATCATGCTTCAATAAATCACGAAAATTCCTACAATATCAGCCATCCTGTTTTTCTTTTTCTGAGTCTGCCTTACGACACAGATCCATCTCACGATTTTATTATCATATCAAATGATCATAGAAAATTCTAAAATAAATCATGAACAAACCCTTTTAATTTCATGGTCTAATTCATCATGTTTTGCTCTCGGAAAAATCCACAAAATGGTACTCCGAACCAATTTTTTCTAGTTCAATTCTGACTTCAACTTCTAACCTTTAGAAGATCAATCCTAAGCATTCTAGCACACATGCATGCAATAAAAATTAATTAAAAACAAGAATTTAAAGTTTAGAGAAACTTCCCACCCTTGGTTGTAGTAGTGGAAGGAACTTCTTCAAGCTTCTTCTCTTGGAAATCTCCTTTTGATCCTTCTTCTTCACTTCCTTCTTCTTTGTTTCCACCTTCTCTTGAGGTGTTTTCTTTCTGAAATTTCCAGAGCAAAAGGGAGGAAATGAAGTAGGAACTGAAGGAGATGGGAGGTGTAGGCCGGATTTGACAGGGGGGAGGGGGGGTAGGTTTAGGATCTAGGTGGTTTGTAGACCAAAACCATGGCTTATGCCCATTGGTTTTGTGTTTGTTATGTTGGCTGCCCAACATAACCCTTAACGAGCTCCAACGAGTGTGAGATGAGTGTTTTAACGAGCGCACGCAACTTATATTCACTGTAGTATCATACCGTATTATATTTGTATGTGCGTCGTGCCGAAAACTAGCGGTTATACTAGTATTGGTCCGTCTCGTTCTCATGCATCTTTGGAATGCAACTCTACCAAGAACCGTCCCGTAGCCCTAACCATCCACCACGATAGCAAAATCGACCCATAATACTACAATCAATTGCACGCATACTAACAATATACATACACATATGCATATATTCAGGTATCGTACAAAACAGGGTGTTACACTTATCCTGAGGTATCATCTCTCTCTGGTCTATCCAGAGTTATCTGCTCTACCAGGTCTATCCTGGGGTATCAACTCACTCTCAGGTCTTACCTTGAGGTATCATGTCTCTCCGGTCTATCCGGAGGTATCTGCTCTCCCAGGTCTATCCTGGGGTATCAACTCTCTCTCAGGTCTTACCCTGAGGTATCATCTCTCTCCGGTCTATCCGGAGGTATCTGCTCTCCCAGGTCTATCCTGGGGTATCAACTCTCTCAGGTCTTACCCTGAGGTATCATCTCTCTCCGGTCTATCCGGAGGTATCTGCTCTCCCAGGTCTGTCCTGGGATATCAACTCTCTCTCAGGTCTTACCCTGAGGTATCATCTCTCTCCGGTCTATCCGGAGGTATCTGCTCTCCCAGGTCTATCCTGGGGTATCAACTCTAGTCAACCAAAATTATTGTTATTAATATTTTCTTTTCATATTCTCGTCACCCTTTATCATCATAGCATCTGATCTTTTATTTGAACTTATTAACACATAAACAATGATCACCATCTCACTTACCCTTTCTGTCATGCCCCGCTTCCCAAAATACGGAATACGAGTGCATGATGAAGCCCAGCTAATAATCTTAACATCATTCATAAGCTGTAGGATCGACTCAGCATCACAACAAGAATATAACAAGAGAGATATATATAACCAAGCATGCATGAATAATTTATTAGCAACAGAAATAACTGAAATATAATAAAACATCCAAATAGTTTCAAGTCTGGATCAAGTTAAAACTCGAGAACATCAGCCCGTTACAAGTTCTTGAATAGCAAGAAATAATAATTCAGGAAAAAAATAATTCAGAGAACAAGTATTCTAATCAAGTCCTTTCTCCACTTGAAAGCTAGAACCTTTGCTCACCAATTCCAGCGGGTAACTCGTCTCCAAAGTCTGCTTAATAAGTATAAAAAAGGGAAAAACAGGAAAAAACAAGAGAAAATACCCTTAGTGCAAGCTAGGGCCACAAATAGTAAAAATGAGTACAAGTAATGGGGAACTAGGATCAAGAATGTAGCAGGGATATAACAAGTAGTGGAAAGAACCAAGGACTAGTTAGCAAGAGGGACATCTTAGTAAACAGGCTGGATAACAAATACTAATGGTAAAACACATGACAAGTGAACCTGTAGGGTATCTAACATCAAGTGACAAGTCTCGAGTCTAGCATCATGTAACAAGTGCCAAGTCTAGTGTCAAAATTTTATTTCAAGTGTCAAGTCTTAGGTAGCAAGTTGTCGAGTATCAGGTAACAATTTGTCAAGTTCAAGTTTCATGTTTCAAGTCTCATGTATCATGTTTCATGTATCATATCATCAAGTATCAAGTAACAGGTATCATGTTCAAGTTTCATGTTCATGTCTTGTAGTTATTACTATCTAGGTAGCACTTCATGCATCCATATTTTTACTACATGGTTGCTACAGTCAAATCAGTTACGTTTAGACCTAGTAATGGATTTTATAGGGCAGCGTACTCAGGTATCAAGTATCAAGCAAGCACGGTTCATGAATACGAAAATAAATAACAAGTTCACGAAGCGAGTCCGTGAATACTAACAAGTTCAAGAACCACACAGTGGGTTCATGAATACAACAAGTTCATGAGCCAAGACTGACTCCATGAATACATCAAGTGCAACAAGTTCATGAACCGAGTACTGGAAAACACGGGCCCCCTTCCGAGTACACTTACCTATATTGTCCACTACTATAGTCTTTCCCTTAATCCCCGGCTTGTAACATTTTGTAATTCTTATCAAGCAAGCATACAAGTGTGCGAAACAAGGTACGAGAAAGTGGTGGGAACATGTGTCCAGCGAATTTCATAGTTAATGTGTTCAGGCAGAAATTATGAATCGAAGTTTAAACATGTGAAACAGGGTCGAAATATCGTTAATTAATCCTAAGAAAAATTGGGGATGTCCTATAGGGTGTCCAGCAACTGCATATAAAATTTCAAGTCAAACACTTACTGTTAACATAGTTAAATTAATTCGCAAAGTAAAGGTGTGCAGCAGTTTTACGAATTTGCATCTACCGACACAGCTGCAGTAAAACTGCAATAACTCCTAGACCGTAACTCTGAATTCAAAAATTTCGGAGTCTAACGACATCTAGATATCCAGGGCTACATTTACTGTTCAGGGCTCGGGTTCAGATTCTGATGTTAAATGGGTCGGAACAGCAAAGGAAGATTCAGGACATCAACATGTGGGAATAACTTACTAGTATAGATTTCATGGAAATTTGTTATTAGGCATCTAAGTTATGGTGTGACATAAATACATGATATTGGTGGTCCAACCAGCAAGTAATAATTATTTTCCAAATCAAATGGTTGCAAGTTCATCAAATGCAAAATATACCATGTGTCTACAAATTTAGGGCTCCTTAATCTCATGTGTTCATGTGTTTAAGGGGTAAAAGAGTCCAAGTAATTATAATTTAATACAATGAAATTTTTGTGACTCTTAGAATTATAAAATTTTGGAGGATTGATATTGATCAACAACGATAGTCAAGGAGGAGTCACAATTCTAACTATTTGTAGTATTTATCAAGGGATGCTTGTACTAGAACAATTAAAATTGTACAAGAGATACTTGCCTTAATTGACGATGGTAGATCCAATTGTTGAAGAAAATTGGATCGAAAATCCCGGAAGAAGTCTCCCAAAAGCACGTGTGAAGCACGTGCGAAGATCGACCGTAGATCGAGTTTTCCCCCACATCGGATCGGCCAGAAAAGCAAACAGCGACCTTGGGATTCGCTGTGCCAAAACATGGGACAGCGAACTGCGCCAATCAGATCCCTTCCGCACAGCGGATCTGGCCGAACAGCGGAACAGCGAGCAGGGATTCGCTGTGGGCAAACACAGGGCAGCGATCAGATTTGGCTCAATCGCACAGATCTTGATGCGATCCGATGGTCGAGATCAAATCCCGCCCAACTCCTGCCTTCGTCTTCTTCGTTCTCTTCTTCGACGAAACAGAGAACGAGAGAGAGATTGGCGATGGCGGGGTCTTCGATGTGGCAACGCGACGGCGGGGCTTGCGATGACGGGGAGGTCAACAGCAGCGGAATCAACGGCGCGACGTCGAGAAGCGACGCGCAGCGACTCTGCTTTCTTGGGTTCGAACAGAGGAGCGATGGCGAGGGGGAAATGGGTTGGTGGTGCAAGCGGCGTGGACAGAGGTGATTATGGGGATGACGAAGGTGATGTAGGGTGGAGGTCGCAGGCGGAGAGGATGGAGGTGGTAATGGCGGAAATGGGTTTCGGAGTTTGGGTCGATGGTGAAGACGACGGTGGATTGGGTGCTGCGGTGGTGGGGTTGACGAGGAGCGGGGGTCGAAGGCGCAAGGTGAATTGGGTTGGCGAAGGCGATGGAGGGACGAAGGTGATGGAGGGGGAGACGGTCGGAGATGGGAAATGGTTTTGGCATGCGAGAAGAGCGTTGGAAGGAGAAATGGGTAGCTGCGGGGGTTTGGGGTTTGCACAGTAAATTAGGGGTTGGATTAGGGTTAGATTAGGGTTTATATAGTGAGGGTTTGGTTTAGTGGGTATTAGGGTACCCGTTCCAACTAGGATCCAACAGGAGAATTGGTCAAAACGCAATAAAATAGGGATTAAAGAGATAAATAAGAAGAAATGATCAATTCTTCATGAAGAACGACACAAATAGCACACAAATGAATTCGATAAAAGGACCAAAAATTTGAGTCGAGACAAAAATAATGATTTTATTCAATCTGAACAAATTACAGGATCTCAAATAGACGAGAGAGAGTACAATGAGGCACAATACAGTATAAAATATAAATACGGGAAAATAGGAGTTACACTTTCAATGCATCACAAGCCATTATCATCTGTATACATCACAAACATACATCACATTTGTGGGTTTTCAAGAGATAGGGCCACACTCACTTATTTCTTCTATTTGAACTCAATAACATCCAATCGTAGCATGCTAGCTCATACACACTGCTCTATGTAAGTAAAATCACTTATAAGGGCTTATATGCCCCAAGATATGCACAAAACATGCACTATATATACATGGGTTTCCAAAACATGACCACAATCACTAATTTCGTCTTATTACAGCTTGTAACATTCATCCATAGGATGCTAGCCCATACACAAGGCTCCACATATACCAAATCACCTATATCGGCTTATTCACCCAAAAACATGCACAAAACCTGCACGGGATAATTATATGCATAAACCGTTTAATATATTTAATTTTTATACTTCAACACGTCGCATTAAACCATAATATGGGTTTTATATACTTAAAATAGTTAATTTCCTCAAATATCACAAAAACTCATTTTCGGACCCTTAAAAATCCGTATTTTCTTTCAAAATCAGTTTTTAGCATAACTTCTACGAAATACATCAAAAAGCCACAAAATTTGGCCACAACATAAAATATACATAAATACAACATAATCACCTGACGAATCGAGCAAACGATGTCCCACGTCCGCCTGGTAGCCAGTCGAAGTTCAACTTTTTCCACCTAATTGGAAAATTATAGAACCGATTAGCTTAAAACTCAGAACTCGACCTACGGACCTCCAAATTTGAATCCGTCTTCACCCACGCATCACAAATGACATATGTAGGTGAGCTACATTGATAGATTTCGAATTCGGGCCCCAATATTGATCGGAGGCTTTCCAATAAGAAAATTTCCTATTTCCTAATTTCTTTAATCCCCTTTGTCCTAATCTCTCCAATTAGAGTTAATAATAATAATAAGACTCAATTACACCTCCGAACCCATCAAATTTTTCACCTAAATCTCGCTCGGGCATTTTACCGAACACCCGGCGTGCATACATGGTATACCCGTATTTTTGAGATTCCGACGGGATTCTAACTCCATAAAAATTTCACTAAACCCATTCTAAATTTTTCCCCTTAATACACAACAATTTCTATAACTCATACTTATCAATTATTCTATTTATTATCCAAATTCTAAAGCCAACACACTAATTAATTTATAAATCACAAACCACTCGATTTCTTACCAATCTTCTTTCTTTATAATTACCAGCATCACCTAATTACCCTACTATATCATTTTCTAGCACTAAAACTCAAAATAATATATTCACATAAAATAGGGTTTCACAATTTCTCACCTTACATGCAGTATTCTCACAAACGGACTCCAGAAATTAGTTGTACGCCCTAAAAATAGCCCAAGCCCTCAAATTTTCTTCAAAATTTGGTTGGAATCACCATGGTGTTTGGAACAATATCTTGGTCGGTGAGGGGGAAGAGTTTGCTGGCCGAAAGCTGAAGTGGGAGGGGGAGAAAGGGTATGGAGAAGTAAATAAGAGGGGCAAAATTTCATGTAAGCCCCTATTTGACCATAGGTTTATATATATACCCTTCTAGTCAACTTTTCTAGGGTTTTTCTTGTAAAAATCACTCCATAATGTACTTAAATTCCTCCCAAACATAAAATAAAATTAGAAATGCATTTTTATGCATAGTTGTAATCAAAATCAATAGTTATAAACGATAGCAATACATATAAATATGTATACATACAAATATCGTAATATTTCAGAAAAATACTTTCAACTTCAAACTATAATTTAATAACTCAAAAATTTAAACCCCCTATAATGTACAAATGCCCCAGAAAAATTTCGGGTCAAATCAGATTCGTCTCCTCTGAAAAAACTCATCTCAAAACTCCTATATTTTCAATTTTTCCCGTTTACCCAAAAATATCAATTTAATCATTCTAATACTAATAAAATCAATTAATAGGGGTAAATATAATTAGAAAGATATTTTAAAATAATTTAAATCAAATAATTAAGGAATTAAAAAAAAACATATGTTACAAAGTCGTACTTGAGAATTTTGTGGTCAGTAAAGATCTCCACTCGCTCCCCAAGTAAATAGTGTCTCCACAGCTTCAAGGAGAAGATCACGGCCGCTAACTCCAAGTCATGAGTGGAATGGTTCTTTTCACCGGCCTCAACTGCATCAATGCATAAGCAATAACTCGGCCCTTCTGCATCAGAACTGCTCCAAGACCCTTGCTAGAAGCATCACAGTGAACTACAAATCTGCCTGAACCATCTGGAATAGTCGAAACTGGCACTAACATCAACCTGCTCTTCAACTCAGTAAAAGCCTCACTGCATGCTTCAGACCAACAAAACTTCTAATCCTTCCCTGTCAGCTTAGTCAATGGTCATGCTATCTTCAAAAAATCTTGAACGAATTTCCGATAATAGCCAACTAGACTAAGGAAACTCCTCACCTCCGAAACTGACATGGGAACAGACCAATCCTTCACAGCTTCAACCTTGGACGGATCCACAGAAATACCATCGCCCAAGATAATGTGTCCCAAGAAGGTAACTCTGTCTAGCCAAAACTCACACTTGCTGAATTTTCCATAGAGCCAATTCTCCCTCAAAGTCTGTAGAACCAACCTAAGATGATCAGCATGATCCTCCCGATTCTGAGAACACACCAGAATGTCATCAATGAAGACCACCACAAATCTATTCAGGAACTGGGAAAAGACCCTATTCATAAGACTCATAAATACAGCTGGCGCATTCGTAACCCCGAACGACATCATAAGATACTCATAGTGCCCATATCTGGTCCTGAACACGGTCTTCTATACATCAGTTGCCTTCACCTTCACCTGATGATATCCAGAACGAAGACCCAACTTCGAAAAAATAGCTGTTCGCTTAACTGATCAAATAGGTCATCGATCCTGGGCAGTGGATACCGATTCTTCATAGTAACACTGTTCAGTTCCCGATAATCAATGGACAGTCGGCGACCACCATCCTTCTTATTGACAATAAGGACTGGAGCACCCCACGGCAAAACACTGGGTCTGATGAACCCCAAATCAAGCAACACCTGAATCTGCACCTTAAGCTTTGCTAACTCAACCGGTGCCATCCTGTAGGGACTCTTCGAGTAGTACCCCGTATTTTTAAATATAATTTTAAAGATTTATAAATGAATTAAAATGATTTTCTGGAGATTTAATAAATATTTTCTAAAGATTTATCTTTTCACACGTGCAAAACACGTGCAAATATTTTTGGTGTAAATATCCAATTTTATATTTTTAATAAATTCTCCTACCTATAATAGAGTATATTCTAAATTTTGAGATTTTTCTGAATAAAGAAACTATTTTTATAAAAAGCTCGAAAGAGAGGGGCCTTTATGTAAAAAAGCCGTTTGGATCTCAAACAAATAATAAAAATTCATTTTTACTGATTTTTTGGCTTTCCATGGTCATCATTGAAATTAAAATATATTTAAATTTTATTTAGAGTCGATTTGGTAACAATTTAAACAAATATGGTGTTTTTGCAAATATGGAATTTATGTTGCATCTTGTGCAAATATTTTCCTGGAAAGTAAAAGTCAAATATTTTAATTGAAAAATATAATATGTATTATTAGATATTATTTCTGAATTTTCTGGATTTTTACTAATAATTTATGATGTATTTGCAAATATTACAAAAAGAAGGACTTTTGTGCAAAAATTGCCACCCTGAGTACAAATCCGAATTTTCTTTATTTCTGAGCTGTGCAGGATTGCTGGACAGCTCAGTAGTAAAAGGATTTGATTTGGTTTTAATTTGTTTAACTTATTTTGACTACTTTATAAAGAAAGGTTTATATATGTAAAGTAATAATTTGTTAAAGAATTATTTTGCAAATGTGTTTCAAACCCTAATCCTTCAATTTCTGGCCTATTTAAAAGGTGGAGTGCAGCCTGTCTTTCGCTGCACAACACAAAGATTTTATTGTTTTTATTTTTCTTGGAGATTGAAAGAGAAGATCTTGGATTTCGCAAAAGAAAGACTTTCTTATCAGATTTCTTCATTTGAGGTGAGTGACTTGTTTTGTTTTGCTTTGTGTATGTGGCATGTGAGTGATGTAAATTATTTGTTGTTTTGTTTTATGTATGATGTATGTGGTGTTTCATCTATTAGAAAGCATGCTAGGCTTTGGTATGAATATGTATGTTGGATGGATGATAAAAGTGGATCTTTGAGAAGAACCCTAGTTATTGTGAGTACAATTTCATGTGGATGATTTTAGAATATTGGAGAACCTAATATAAATTGTGAGTAGGCTATTTCTTTTGGAGTATTGTTGATTTGATTGAGTATGATGGATGTTATGCATTAATTAATTAAAGATGAAATTTTTGGACTATTGGTGAGTTGGAAGAATGCAACTTGGCCATGTTGATGATAAATTTGTTTTTGTTCATGAATCAACTTTTGAGATTAGTTGAGATTGAGTTTGAGGAATTTTGAGAAGGAGTAATGGAATAAAAGACCATGTTTTGAGGTTTGAGTTATGATGACTAAAATTGGAGATTTAGTTGAATTTGAGGAAATATATCCAATTTGGGGATTTTCTTTTGAGATTTGGTATTGATGTGGTTTGTATTTGAATACGAAGCTATTTCAACGAACAATTAATTTTTTTAGAAACTCTATTTTGATTATATGCACAATTTATCTTTTATTTGAAAGAGATTTACAAATCACCACTTTTATAAATTCAAGCAGTTTGATTTAGTTTCATGGACTATTACATATCCTACAATTTGTATTTGATCATACCAGAAATATGTTTTTTAGAAATCGTTTTCATAAAGTAAAACTACGTATCGGTTGAAATGTGCACAACTAAAAGTCTGCAGTTTGTAGGTCGACAGTCGACTGGTATGACTTCTCAGTCGACCGACATGACCCGGCTGCTATGTTCTTTAGTTTTTCTTGAAATTTCGTTCTGGACATTCGACTGAGGACTTTACAGTCGACTGGTACCCCTTAGAATTATTTCTTAAAGGATTATTGGATTTTTCTCTGGACAGTCGACTGATAGTTTTATAGTCGACTTATAACACTTAGATTATTTTCTTAAAATCATGGAATTCTCTTTCTGGATAGTCGACTGGTGTCTTTTACAGTTGACCGTCAATACTTAGAATTTATTTTCTTAAAGATGTAGTTTTTTCGCTCTGGACAGTCGACTGATGCCTTTTACAGTCGACTGATACTGATGCTTTCTTGAGTTTTCCAGGTGTTCTTTAAATGGTTGATTCTTTAAAAGTTTTTGGATTTATAACTTACTATTCTAAATATTATTCTTTCTATAGAACATATGTTTTCAAGCCATTTTATTATTGGATTTGCATTCTGAAATTTTATAAAGATTTGGGTTTTGTTGATTGAAGAGGTTTTTCCCTTTGATCATTTTGACGATGGATTAGTGAATTTTGGTCTTGTTAAGATCTCTAGGAGTTGAGTGGGACTCCTGGTACCGGCAGTTGAGATTTGTTGAGTTAGACCTGGGGGGTCTTGGTTTGGTTGTTGTTGAGTATTTAAGTCCGGCAGGATACACTAACTCTAGAGATGAGTTTTTTTGGTGGTTTAATAATAATCAACTTAAGGACAGGCACTAGTAGGGATGTGAAGGAACTTGGGAAACGTAAGTATAGGCTCATGGTTTTGTTAGTCCAACGGATGCATTCCAGGACAGTTTGTTGTTATGTCCCGAGAGGACATTTGTGTTTTCGCGTGTCGAGGGTCTACAGGCCTATTCACGGAGCATGCAGGGTGCATTCGCGTGTCGAGGGTCGACAGGCCTATTCACGGAATATACTTGGTGTATCTGCACGTCGAGGGCCTTGCAAGCCTATTCGTGGGGTACACGGAATTTGGGAGATGATTCTCCTGTTATTTTTGAGCTATCTTACATGATGCTTGTGCGTCGAGGGTTATGGTGCCTATTCGCGGAGTATTCTGGATCTTGTTTCCCATCACCGTAGTAGAATTAGTTGCATAACGAGGGGTTATCCCTATAAGTTGAGATCGTTAAGGGCTTGCACCGGACCTATGTACTATGAAATGCATATTATCCGACAAGTATGCATTAGAGAGTCAGCATATAGAGTTTGTGTTTTCTTGACTTGGTTTTATGCTTGTGTTTTCCTATTTTTTTTACACTTGACACTTAGTCTAGAATCACTGGACGTTTTCATGTACTACTATCTATTATCTTATATTTCTTGATGTTTTCATGCTTTACTTATTTGTTATTTCTCATTCCTTTATTCTTGCTGATAATACATGTTGTTGATAACTCAGTGTTTTATGATTAATTATGTTGCTTGTTTTATGTCACTCACACCTTTATGGCTGACCCCTTTAGTTTTGGGGGTTAGGGATCATCTCTAGCCTCATGTTTTACAGGTTGTTGTTGCTTAGAGCTTGGGATTTGGATGCTTGAGATAAATTGATGTAATAGAGATTTTGTGTAAATTTTGTAAGAGAAGTGTTGTAAAAAGAGAGTTTGTAATTCAAGGTGTTTTGTATTCCGCTGTGTTTGTAAAGATGTTGTAATAAAAGTTGAAATAAAAATTATTTGTGTTTTTGGGCTATGTGTACTATTACATTAAAGTTGATGCTGGAAATTGTGCCACATATTTTCTAAGATATTATATTAGAAATTCGGGGCGCTACAGAGATTGGTATCAGTGCATGCTTCAATAGTAATAATAAACATGGTATAAAATAACCTAGGTGTGGACACTACAAGTGTGAGTACCTAGGTGTGGACATTAGAGTGTGAGTATCACATAGAGTTAGAACATGATGTTTTGGTTTGGGGTATGGTTGAGGTTTTGCCATAGGGTATCGATGTGGATGTGAATTGTGTTGTGGTGGTTTTCCTTAGTCATGTCCTTTCTAAGGAGGGAGTGGCCACTGATCCTCGGAAGGTTGAAGTAGATTGTGGGAGGTCAGAGTTTGATGCAGGATTTCAGAGGTTGTTGCAGCTGGTTTCCGATGGCAAGTTATCAGAGTTGCGCAGCGGAAGGCTGTTTTTCTAAACTCTTTGCATGATTGTGTTTCTTCTGTATGTTTGTATTTCTTTTGTTGGAATGTATTCTCTTGTGTGACTATATTTCTTAAATTATGTTTCCATTTATGAGATATTGCATTCCTTATTGGTGTGTTTGTTTGGACCCCATTAGCAGTAGTTTTGAGAACAGAACTCTTCTAAGGAGGGAGTGATGCAGTACCCCGTATTTTTAAATATCATTTTAAAGATTTATAAATGAATTAAAATGATTTTCTGGAGATTTAATAAATATTTTCTAAAGATTTATCATTTCACACGTGCAAAACACGTGCAAATATTTTAGGTGTAAATATACAATTTTATATTTTTAATAAATTCTCCTACTTATAATAGAGTATATTCTAAATTTTGGGATTTTTCTGAATAAAGAAACTATTTTTATAAAAAGCTCGAAAGAGAGGGGCCTTTATGTAAAACAGCCGTGTGGATCTCAAACAAATAATAAAAATCCATTTTTACTGAATTTTGGGCTATCCATTGTCATCATTGAAATTAAAATATATTTAAACTTTATTTAGAGTCGATTTGGTAAAGATTTAAACAAATATGGTGTTTTTGCAAATATGGAATTTATGTTGGATCTTGTGCAAACATTTTTTTGGAAAGTAAAAGTCAGATATTTTAATTGGAAAATATAATATGTATTATTAGATATTATTTCTGAATTTTCTTGATTTTTACTAATATTTTATGATGTATTTGCAAATATTACAAAAAGAATGACTTTTGTGCAAAAATTGCCACCCTGGGTACAAATCCGAATTTTCTTTATTTCTGGGCAGTGCTAGATTGCTGGACAACTCATTAGTAAAAGGATTTGATTTTGTTTTAATTTATTTAACTTATTTTAACTACTTTATAAAAAAAGGTTTATATATGTAAAGTAATAATTTGTTAAAGGATTATTTTGCAAATGTGTTTAAAACCCTAATCCTTCAATTTTCGGCCTACTTAAAAGGTGGAGTGCAGCCGTCTTTCGCTGCACAACACAAAGGTTTTATTGTTTTTATTTTCCTTGGAGATTGAAAGAGAAGATCTTGGATTTCGCAAAAGAAAGGCTTTCTTATCAGATTTCTTCATTTGAGGTGAGTGACTTGTTTTGTTTTGCTTTGTGTATGTGGCATGTGAGTGATGTAAATTGTTTGTTGTTTTGTTTTATGTATGATGTATGTGGTGTTTTATCTATTAGAAAGCATGCTAGGGTTTGGTATGAATATGTATGTTGGATGGATGATAAAAGTGGATCTTTGAGAAGAACCCTAGTTATTGATAGTAAATTTCATGTGGATGATTTTAGAATATTGGAGAACTTAATATAAATTGTGAGTAGGCTATTTCTTTTGGAGTATTGTTGATTTGATTGAGTATGATCGATGTTATGCATTAATTAATTAAAGATGAGATTTTTGGACTGTTGGTGAGTTGGATAAACGCAACTTGGACATGTTGATAATAAATTTGTTTTTGTTCTTGAATCAACTATTGAGATTAGTTGAGATTGAGTTTGAGGAATTTTGAGAAGGAGTAATGGAATAAAAGACCATGTTTTGAGGTTTGAGTTATGATGACTAAAATTGGAGATTTAGTTGAATTTGAGGAAATATATCCAATTTGGGGATTTTCTTTTGAGATTTGGTATTGATGTGGTTTGGATCTGAATACGAAGCTATTTCAACGAACAATTAATTTTTTTAGAAACTCTGTTTTGATTATATGCACAATTTATCTTTTATTTGAAAGAGATTTACAAATCACCACTTTTATAAATTCAAGCAGTTTGATTTAGTTTCATGGACTGTTATATCGTACAAGTTGTATTTGATCATACCAGAAATATATTTTTGTAGAAATCATTTTCATAAAGTAAAACTACGTATCGGTTGAAATGTGCACATCCAAAAGTCTGCAGTCTGCAGGTCGACATTCGACTGGTATGACTTCTCAGTCGACCGACACGACCCGGCTGCTATGTTCTTTAGTTTTTCATGAAATTTCGTTCTGGACAGTCGACTGAGGACTTTTACAGTTGACTGGTACCCCTTAGAATTATTTCTTAAAGGATTATTGGATTTTTCTCTGGACAGTCGATCGATAGTTTTATAGTCGACTTATAACACTTAGATTATTTTCTTAAAATCATGGAATTCTCTTTCTGGACAGTCGACTGGTGTCTTTTACAGTCGACCATCAATACTTAGAATTTATTTTCTTAAAGATGTTGTTTTTTTGCTCTGGGTAGTCGACTGATGCCTTTTACAGTCGACTGATACTGAAACTTTCTTGAGTTTTCCAGGTGTTCTTTAAATGGTTGATTCTTTAAAAGTTTTTGGATTTATAACTTACTATTTTAAATATTATTCTTTCTACAGAACATATGTTTTCAAGACATTTTATTATTGGATTTGGATTCTGAAATTTTATAATGATTTGGGTTTTGTTGATTGGAGAGGTTTTTCCCTTTGATCATTTTGACGATGGATTAGTGTGTTTTGTTCTTGTTGAGATCTCTAGGAGTTGAGTGGGACTCCTGGTACCGGAAGTTGAGATTTGTTAAGTTAGACCTGGGGGTCTTGGTTTGGTTGTTGTTGAGTATTTAAGTCCGGCAGGATACACTAACTCTAGAGATGAGTTTTTTTACTGGTTTAATAATAATCAACTTAAGGACAAGCACTAGCGGGGATGTAATGAAACTTGGAAAATGTAAGTATAGGCTCATGGTATTGTTAGTCCAACGGATGCGTTCCAGGACTGTTTGTTGTTATGTCCCGAGAGGACATTTGTGTGTTCACGTGTCGAGGGTCGGCAGGCCTATTCACAGAATGTACTTGGTATATCTGCACGTCGAGGGCCTTGCAAGCCTATTCGTGGGGTACACGGGGTTTGGGAGATGATTCTCCAGTTATTTTTGAGCTATCTTACATGATGCTTGTGCGTCGAGGGCTGTGGTGCCTATTCGCGGAGTATTCTAGATCTTGTTTCCCATCACTGTAGTAGGATTAGTTGCATAACGAGGAGTTATCCCTATAAGTGGAGATCGTTAAGGGCTTGCACTGGACCTATGTACTATGGAATGCATAGAATCCGGCAAGTATGCATTAGAGAGTCAGCATATAGAGTTTGTGTTTTCTTGACTTGGTTTTATGCTTTTGTTTTCCTGTTTTTTTACACTTGACACTTAGTATAAAATCACTTGACGTTTTCATGTACTACTATCTACTATCTTATATTTCTTAATGTTTTCATGCTTTACTTATTTGTTATTTCTCATTCCTTTATTCTTGCTGATAATACATGTTGTTGATGACTCAGTGTTTTATGATTAATTATGTTGCTTGTTTTATGTCACTCACACCTTTATGGCTGACCCCTTTAGTTTTGGGGGTTAGGGATCATCCCTAGCCTCATGTTTTACAGGTTGTTGTTGCTTAGAGCTTGGGGTTTGGATGCTTGAGATAAATTGATGTAATAGAGCCTTTGTGTAAATTTTGTAAGAGAAGTGTTGTAAAAAGAAAGTTTGTAATTCAAGGTGTTTTGTATTCCGCTGTGTTTGTAAATATTGTTGTAATAAAAATTGAAATAAAAATTATCTGTGTTTTTGGGCTATGTGTATTGATGCTGGGAATTGTGCCACGTATTTTCTAAGATATTATATTAGAAATTCGGGGCGCTACACTTCGATATCAGTGCCGTCTGGCTAAACTTCAATACTGAACTCCACATCCCTATAGGGGGTAAGCCAGGCAACTCCTCTGGAAAAACATCCAGGAATTCCCGCAGTACTACAGGTGCAGCCTCACAGCCTGAGTGCAATTCCATCGCACAATCCACATGATAAATTGCAGTATTAGCTCGGCCAAGGGGTGTCTCTCCGGCATGGAACTCAAACTCAGCTTGACCTGGGATCTAGAATACAACTTTCTTGGCACGGCAATCAATGATGGCGTGGGACTTACCCAACCAATCCATACCAAGAATGATGTCGAATCCTGAATTACCAATTACAATCAGGTCGACCTTGAAATCTGCACCACCAATAACCACGGGACTCTGCCTGAACTCCCAAGAATAAATGACAACACCACCCCCTGTCACAATGTTCCAAGCCTCTGACGTAATGCTGCATTCCAACTGATGGCGAGCCACGAAGCGGGAAGAGATGAAGGAATGGGTTGCCCTGGAATAAAAGAGAACATGAGCAGGGAAAGAACAAACAAGGACAACACCTAAGGTAGAATCAAAAGGACAGGGAAAAAGAATTGGTGATCAAGGGTGAGGAAACACAATGAAGAAAGATAATATGAAAGAATAATGCAAGAAAAATGGAAAGCAGCAAAAAAGAAACAAAAAAACAACAAAAATGCAAAATATACCTGTAACAACTCCTTCAGCTTACTCAGCTTCTGCAGCTGTCAGGTTGAAAGCCTGACCTCTCCTGGGAGCAGAGGTACTCCGACCGATGACCTGGTGCTGAGGAGGAAGAGGTGGTTCAACAAGACCACGAGCAGGGGCTACCTACTGAATTGGACCCCTGCTGGAAGAGCCATCCACCGCTGCCAGCAATACCGCACTGAATGGTCAGCAACACCACTTCCAAAGCATCGACGGTTGGAGGGTCTACATTCCCTGCGATCATGCCCAGCAAATTGGTAGAAGTCGCAGAAACTAGCTCCCTTAGGAGCAGCAGAAGAGTAGGGAGTCGCCCTGGCAGGATGGGCTGGGACAGGCCTCTGAATTGGCCCACTAGAAGGCTTAGCCATAACAGAGTGCAGAACAGTCTGTCGGGGAGGAGACAACCTACCTTCAGCCTGCTCCTGAGCTCGAGCTGCCTCAAGAGCCTCAGCATAAGTACGTACGCGAAGGGAGACGAGCTGCACTCAAATATCTCGCTCAAGTCCCAGCGTGAATCTACGAGCCTTGTCCTCTTCGTTCGCCACAAGAATGGCTGCGAAGCAGCTAAGTCTGGTAAATTCCGCTACATACTCATCCACAGACCTGGAGCCCTGTTTTGAGAAAGTCTTATGTTACAACTTGCATAAACAATATGAAAAAATTTCCAAATATAATAACGACAAACCTGTTTTATGGCCAGGAACTATTGTTCCATTTCAACTCGAGTGCAGCTAGCAAAGAACTTCTCCAAGAAGCTCCTAAAGAACGTGGCCCAAGTAATAGACCGAGCAAGCCTTTCGGACTCGGACCTCCACCAAATGTGGGCCAGATCCACCAGCTGTATGGTTACTGTAACGCCCCGAATCTCAAATACACTGAATTCGAGATGTTCTACAGGATCTTTTCACTTTCTTTAGTACAATTTTACAAGGAAATTCAAACTTTTCACTTTACATCAGAGTTTACATCAATTTTACATTTACATTGCACAGCGGAAGTAAAATTTTCAACAATGAAACATATATACAACAACATTGTATCATCTTTAGGCATTTGTTCCTCTTTAATCTGTATCAAGTCATTTACCTGCATATAAGACTGTGGGTACGTCAGTTTATTCAACCGACGATAATTATACATGGCCATCCTCTCTATGCCAGAAACAGTATAACGATTCTCATTTCTTAACAGATCACAAACTTGTTCATATATCAAAAATAAAGTAAAAGGAAAATCTTAATGATGTCGTGTCGTGATTGTGCACTTAATCCTTAATGCAATTACTTAATTTACATGACACTAATGCACACTTGTTCAGATTCTATGCATCCTATACTACATAGGTCCGAGGGCAAGCCCTTAATCGTTCTTCATCTTTATAAGGTTCAATCCCTCGATATGACTTAATCTACTACTGTAACTACGGTAGATATCCTAGATGATCTATGAGTGAAAGCACGTGTACAGAAAACCTGAAGGGGAATCCCACGTCATGTCACGACTCATCGTGAAGAACCTGTGGCAATTCAGCCTCCTTCATGGCACACGATCCTCATGCAGTCACCAAACATCCCACAAGTGTCACCACCGGGACGGTACCCTGAAGCAGTATCCACGTCATGTCACGATGCATCATGAAGAACCTGTGAAATACTCTCCGCCGCCACGGTACCCTGGAGCCGTATCCACGTCATGTCACGACTCATCGTGAAGAACCTGTGAAATACTCTCCGCCGCAAATCCGATGGCCCTCACTCGTGTTTTTCTCCTACTTTCATCACATCTCCACTATGTACTAATTTTTAGAATCATGAATAAAAATCAAAGCTCTAGAGTTAGCCTCTCCACTAAACCGGACTTATTCATTCATTTCAATACATGACCAACCTTGGTCTTTCAATTCAAATTTCATTTCATTTCCATTGCCGGGGGAGACTTAGCTACTCTTTGGTTTCAATTTCCAATTCACAATTTCCAAATGAGCATTTTCAACTCATAATTCAATTAATAGTCTCACAGACTTTCTTTATCATGATCTTAGCTTTTCATATTCATTTAATTCTCAAATCAAAACTATGATTCATTTCATGTAAATCCTCAATCCAAAACTATGATTCATTTCATGTAAATTCATGCAATAACAAATAGAGTTCATCAACATCAACCATAAGGTTCACAATCTTCAAAATAAACCGAATAATGTTCTCTGACATATCAAAACACTCTGGACAGTCGACTTGGAGAAGTCCAGTCGACTTGTCCAGTCAAATCAAGTTCTTCATAAACACTCGGGAAAGTCGACTGCTGCACATGGCCAGTCGGCTGCTCCGCAACTTTCTATGTTCAAAATATCATTCATGCGACAGTCGACTGTCATTCCATCAGTCGTCTGTACCGGGTCTTAACTGTACATTTTCATATTCAGCCCAGTCGACTTGCTACTCGCATTAAGTCGACTGAACAGGTTAAATTTCAATATAAGGGATTATCTTCCCATCTGTTCTTCCATGCACATGCATCCTTATGTCACATTACAATAAATATATAGTCATTCTGTAAAACACGTAATTTCTTAGTTGTTCACTAATACCACAACATGGAATTTCACATAACTAATATTTTTCTTTCCTCAAGGAAATGTTTAACATGCATTTACATTTGTTCATCACTTTCTTGCAGAGATGAAATATTAATCTCAGATTATTCCACTAGGACAACACAGTGGAAAATACTTCATTTCAAGGAATTACCGGACTATTCATAGTTTAAATCAATGCATCGGTCGGCTGTTCATATTAACAGTCGACTGCACAGGCTAATCTCAGTTTTACTAATTATCACTAGTTTTTTTTCATATGTTAATGTCTCGTCAGTCATGTACAACATGGAGGTTATGAATTTCCTTATATCATTTTAGTCTGTACACATGTACATCATAAAACTTTCTAACAAATCATGAGAAAACATACGCCTCGTACCAGTCGACTTGTCCAAGTGGCAGTCCACTGTACCGGCCCAATCCAATCTTAGTTAAAGTGTCATTACTACATTATTCAACCACCATCATAAACATACACAAGGCAATCTAATACGTTTGAATTTACTTTTCACAAGCATGGTAACGATCATCATAATCATGACATAATTTCTACATTAGAAGTCCTGAGAAACACCCACCTTATTGACGAAATAACCGAAATCCAGAAAAAGCTCCTTAATGCAAAGGACGATTCTTTGCTCCTTGCTCCTTGCTCCACACCGAAACCTTCAGAAGTGATGCTCGGCCTCCACAGAATAGTCACACACAACTCTATCACAATATACCTCCCTTACAATATGATCTTAGTGTAAAAGAAACAATGAATGAGAAGGGTATTTATACACCAATTTGGGTGAGATGGAGGGTTAGGATTTAGTAGATAGTTATAGGATCAAGGGCTAGGATGGACTAGGGAGTTGTAAAAACTACCCACACCCTAAATAACTACCCATGACTTAAACCCACTCCCAACCCAATCCGGCCAAGAGAAGTGTGCTCTTGCACGTGTAAGAAAAAATGCACGTGCATGCACAAGTCACCCTAACAAGAACTTGTACACAAATAACAAGTCTTTTAAAAAAAATGTTACACATTACAAGTTGTAGAAAATAAGAAAAAGGGATTAAATCATGGGCTTAAAATAAATGGCCCAAACAATAAAATAAACGAAGTATACTTTGGGCTTTAAAAAGGCTTTTTATTTAATTAAAATAAAGCTTGGTACAAAAACACCAATTGAAATATCTTTACTCTTCTTAATGAAAATATTAACCAAAATATTACACGTGCACACTACGTGCAAAAACAAATAATTTTTCTTTAATTTGAAAATCAGGGTATTACAGTTACCACCTCCACTCTATCAACATCGACAACTCTTGCTGGCAAAAGCAACTGCTCTATCCGGATCAGCCACTGTTCGGCCTCCAACGGCATCTCAGTGTCGGAGAATCTGTTAGGATGCACGTCATGAAATATGTAACTGTACCCAAACGAGGAGAGAGAGCATCCTGCATCGGCACAGTGGGAGGCGGAACCCAGACAGCTTCGAAAGCAGCCATCACAAGGTCATTGTGGTTTTGCTTCATATTGATTAACCGTTCCAACACATTGGAAACGGCCTCAAGCCCGAGCTGATCTTCCTGAGAACGAGAACTGGAACCTCTACGAGCCATGGTCTGCACAAAAATAAAAAATAATCAGCATCTAGATCAAAGTTGATTATAATTTATTCATGTATGCATGGGCTGTGTACTGTTGAGCCGGTCCCAGATCGAGCCAAGCTTGTCTAATATATCAGTCAAACTAATACATTAGCCAAACCTGGTGCTCTGATACCACTAAAAATCTTGTAACTCCCCGCTTCCCAAAAAGAGAATACGGAATACGGATACATGACTAAGTCCAGCGAATGGTTTTCATCATCCATAAGCGATCAGGATCTTTACAACATTTCACAGGAATAATCAAGAGATAACAAGGAGAAATCAACCACGCATGCATGAATGAATCAATATACCAACAGAAATTTACTTGAAACAAATTTCAATAAATCTCAAATAAACCAGATCTAAACAAGTCAATAATTCTGGGTCATACTGCCCAATACAAAATAATCCAAGTAGCAAATACACTTATTCAAGAGTAACAGGAAAAATAAGCATAGCAAGAACTCCAGCAACTAGAATCTCAGATCACCTACTCCATCGGGCAGCTGATCTCCATGACCTACAATTTAACAAATGCAGGAAAAGGAAAGAGAAACAAAACACCAGTCTATGCAAGTTACAAGCCGCTTGTAGTGCTGTACAAGTACAGAGAAGATAAACAAATATAGAGTAACAGCGGAAGCAAACATAGCATGGAATAGTCATGGCAACAAAACAGGATGACTAACATAAATCAGGAAACGGAATCAAGTAACATGATATGCAAACAGGGTATATGTAACATGTATCAGGTATCAAGTATCATGCAAGTAGGTAAACAGGTAGTGTACAGGTAAGCATGCAACAGATGTCATGTTATGTCATGTCATGTCTTGTATTTATTTCTATCTAGGTAGCACTTCATGCGTCCCATCCATTTACCATATGGTTGCTGCAATCAAACAAGTTTGCGTTTACCACATGGGTTGGATCAAAATATTACCTTTAGCATCAGTATAAAAATAAATAACCATACAGAATTTAAATAAAACAGAATCTGGAATTTTCTACACATCTATAGCAAAACAGAAATAACTTGCAACTCACAAATTGAAATTGAGCTGTATCAGAAATTCTGGAAAATAGACAGAATTATCTATAATTTATATTTACAAATAATTTTCATATACTGACCTTAATAGAGGTCTAAAATACTGAACAAAAACGGTGTAACGACAAGGACAGAATTATTCTTCATGCATAAAATCAACTAGATCATATAAAACACATCCAAATCATAACAAAACATGAAATAGGGTATACTAGATGTCCAAACAACATGGTATAGGGTATTTAACAGATCAACAACAGGATATACTACTAGTAACACATCAACCATGCAAGATTCGCACTTCATATTATGGTTCACAACCAACATACATATTTGGAACATGGATTAATTAGATCTAAGTTAAATTTTATGTCTTGTGTGTAATGAGACAACTACGGGCTGATCAACACATAGAGACAAGACATAATAGAGATTTTGCACAAGAATTGTCTCTAGAACACAACTACAGTACTGGCTGTATTTAGTAGTTGTATATGCAACAGAAAATTATACAATTTACTTGTCTTACAATTGACGATGAAAATGATGAAGCAAGAGCAAGAATAATGGGAACGGATTCCCGGGCACGTACTCAAACCAACGAACGAATCACGAACCACGAACAAGCGATCACAATCTCATGAGATCGGCACCCGCACACAAGAGAGCAACGGAGTAGAGTGTGCACGGCGTCGGGAGCACGATGATTGCACCGATAGTGGCTGTCGATGCTTTTGTTCCTGAAGCTGTCTGCCGGAGCACAGGGCAGGGGTCACGGTCTGGCTGGCTACTGTCTTGACATGAGGGTGCATCAGGATGCTAGGGACGGGAAGGAGCACAGGGAGATGGTTAGGAGAGATCAGGGTTGAGTTTAGAAGGCAGGGTTGTTCAGGATTGGGTGATGCACCGAGCGTTTGGAAGATGATCAGGAGAAGTACAGGAAGAAGGTCGGGAGATGACAGAGTATGAGGTAGGGTTTCAGGAGTGGGTTAGAAGTCGGCTAGGGTTTCACAGGTAGGGGATGATTTGCGAATATTAGGGTTTAGATGAAGTTAGGGGTAATACAGAGTGGGTTATGTATATATGTGAGTATTGGGTTTAGATGAATGTGGGCTAACGGGTGGATATATGGTAACGGGTGGGTATTATTGGGGAAACGGGTAGTGGATTTAATGGGTATATATGGATCTTAACTGAAATTAGAATAAGGTTTTTAGGGTTTAACCAAAAAAATCCAATCAAAGAGATAGGAAAAATTAAATAAATAAATAAAATGGAACATGAACAATTTAATAATGGGGATAAAAAATAATAGCTCGATAAATCAGAGATGAATAATAGGTAGACAATTGTATCAAGAAGATCAAATAAAAAGGTGACAAATCAAATAGATGAATATATATTGAAAATGAAGATCCAAATATACGATTGAAAAGGAGTAGGAGAATACAATATGAATAAATACTCAGAAAAAGAAAATACATCCAAAAAATACACAAAATGGAAAATAGGGGTTACAATTTGTTTGACCAACTGGGAGGTGTTTCGGTGTTCTCGAAGTTGGATCTTCGTTCCGGGTACCATCAAGTTAAAGTGATGTCGGAGATGTTCCGAAAACGGCTTTCCGAATGAGGTACGGGCATTACGAGTTCTTGGTGATACCTTTTGGAGTTACTAATGCACCGGTTGTGTTCATGAGACTGATGAACAGGGTGTTCTCACAGTTCTTGGATCAGTTTTTTGTGGTCTTCATTGACGACATCTTGGTGTATTCTCGGAACAGGGAAGATCATGCTGAGCATTTGAAGGTTGTTTTGCAGACTTTGAGGGAGAACCAGCTGTATGGGAAACTCAATAAGTGTGTATTCTGGCTGGATCGGGTTGCTTTTCTGGGCCACAAGATTTCTGCAGTCAAGGATTGGCTGATTCCAAAGTCCGTTTCTGAGGTGTGAAGCTTTCTTGGTTTGGCCAGGTATTATCGAAAGTACGTTCGGGATTTCTCGAAGATTGATGGGCCTCTAACTAGTTTGACGAAGAAGGAGCAGAAGTTTGATTGGGATGAAGCTTGTGATGAATCTTTTGCAGAGTTGAAGCGTCGGTTGACGTCAGCGCCTGTGTTGACTATACCCGACAGTTCGAGTGGTTTTTTGATCCATTGTAATGCATTGGGTAGAGGTCTAGGAGCAGTGCTGATGCAGTAAGGTAGGATTGTCGCTTATGCATCGAGGCATTTGAGACCTCATGAGAAGAACTATCCCACGCATGATCTGGAGCTTGCGGCCGTGATTTTTTCCTTAAAGTTGTGGAGGCATTATCTGCTTGGGGATAGAGTGGTGATATTCACAGATCACAAGAGTCTCAAGTATGTGTTCACGCAAAAGGAATTGAACATGAGGCAAAGAAGATGGATAGAATTGATGGCAGACATTGACATCAATTTGCAGTATCACCTGGGCAAAGTGAACATGGTACCGGATGCTTTGAGTAGGAGACCCGCTGCTATGTTCCTCACTGAGCAGAAGAAAATAGTGGAGGAAATGAGAAGGCTAGAGTTGGATGTGGTACTTCCTGGATAAGCTCAGCAGTTCATGATGTTGCAGTTGCAGTTGCAGTCTTCCTTGGTAGAGCAGATAAAGGAAGCCCAAGCGGGTGGCAGCAGTTGTAGCAGTTTCGGAGTGAAGTGGAGGCCGATTTGAGGACCAATTTGGTCATTCATGCTGATGGGTTGCTTCGTTTTGGCTCTAGGTTGTGTGTACCGAGGGGAGAAGTCAGGCAGAAGCTACTTGAGGAAGCTCATCAGTCCCCGTATTCTATTCATCCAGGTGGTACTAAGATGTATAGGAATCTGAAGCAACATTTCTGGTGGCATGGTATGAAGAGAGCTGTGGCTAGATATGTCTCTCAGTGCTTAATCTGTCAGCAGGTGAAGGCAGAGCATGAGAGGACCACATGAATTTTGCAACCTCTTCCAATCCCTGAGTTGAAATGGGAGAATATCACGATGTTTTTTGTGACAGCTTTGCCAAGGAGTCCCAAGGGTCATAATGCTATCTGGGCGATAGTGGATCGGCTGACGAAGTGTGCTTACTTCATTCCATTCCGTGTGGGTCAGTCCACAGAGAGTTTGGCTAAGAAATATGTTCAGGAGGTTGTTCATCTGCATGGAGTTCCTGTCAGCATCGTTTCGGATAGAGATACGATATTCAGGTCTCAGTTCTGGGAGAGTCTGCAGAAGAGCTTGGGTACTAAGTTGAGCTACAGTACAGCATTCCATCCTCAGACAGATAGGCAATCAGAAAGGATGATTCAGACCTTAGAAGATATGTTGAGATCCTGCGTTCTTCAGTTTGGAGGTTCGTGGGAAGATCATCTTCACTTAGCCGAGTTCTCATATAATAACAGTTACCAGGCGAGTCTCAAGTCAGCACAATTTGAGGCTCTGTATGGGTGCAAGCGTAGATCGCCGGTCTGTTGGGATGATATCGGCGAGAGGAAGCTTTTGGGGCCTGAGTTGATCATGAAGACAGTTGATGTCGTGGCTCAAATTCGGAGACACTTGTAGGCTGCTCAGGACAGGCCAAAGAGGTGGGCTGACTGTCATCGTAGACCTCTAGAGTTTGAGGCAGGCAAGCATGTGTTCCTCAAGGTATCACCTTGGAGAGGTGTTATCCGATTTGGAGGTGGGGGCAAGTTGAGTCCCTGGTTCATCGGTCCGTTTGATATTGTGGAACGTGTGGGTAGGGTGGCATACAGGCTTGCTCTACCACCATCTCTAGCGGGTGTCCATGATGTATTCCATGTTTCTCAGCTCAGGAAATACATCAGGGATGACAGTCATCTGATTGACTACTCATACTTGTTTGTGAGGCCGGATTGGTCCTGGGAAATTCAGCCGGTCTCTATCTTGGACTGTAGAGAGAAGGTGTTGAAGAATAGAGTCATCAATTTGGTTCGAGATTCTTGGAATCCTCACTCGTCAGGTAAGTCGACTTGGGAATTGGAGGAGGAAATTCTGGAGGAGTTCCCTCATTTGTTCAAGTAGTGTTTTGTTTTGTTTCGGGTTTCGCCCTATGTACCACTTGTATGAATTTCGAGGACGAAATTGTTCTTATAAGGTGGGTAGGATTGTAAACCTTATTTTTCTGTTTTATATTTCTATTTTATTTTATTTCCTTTCCCAAATTATTGTATCTGAATTTTCTTTGAATAATAAATCTTGCTTTCCTTTGGGCTTATTTATTCTCTTCTGATCATACTGTACTCTTTTGGCTTGAATTCTGCATTTTTGGATCACTGCAAATTTTGCTCTTTCGTGTTTGAGTTTGAACTGATCTTCTATATGTCTATCTCATTGATCTATATTGTCTTTCTCTTTTTGGATCCTAAACCCGTACCCTATACCCATTAACCCGCAACCCAAAACCCAACATCTCGAATTCCTATTTAAATACCCCTTAAAACCCTAATATTTTAATCTCTCTCTTCATCCGCCGCTCTCTCTCTCTCTCCTCACACCCGATACTCCTTCACCCTCAACCTCTGTTCTCCATCCCGCTCGAGCCCTCTCCCGTCGCTCTTCTGCCACACTGCCACCCTCGTCGCCACCCCGCCATTATCCTAATCCCCATGAGCCCCTGCCCTCACCCTGTCCCCGTCCTCCTCACCTCTCATCCAATCCCCCATCGCCCTTGCCTCTGCTGAACCAATCCCGCCTCGTCAACCACCACCTCGATCCTCTCCCTAGTCGTTCGCAACCACCGAAGACCCCCTTATCCCCGTCGTCGTCGTCGTCGAGCTCTGAATCCCCGCTCCTCTTCTGTTTCGGTGAGAAACAGAGCACCGATCGAGCCCCGGCCATCCCTCGTCGCTGTCGTTACTCCTCGACCATGAGCACCGCCATCGTCAATCGTTGTGCCAACTGCTGCTTGAGTCGCCGCCGTTCCCTCTTCCCTGGCCGTCGGTATTCTTCGTTCCGTTAGTGAAGAAGGGGATCGATTTGAGTTGGTTGCTGTGTTTGGTGTTTTGTTTGGATCCGTGTTTGGTGTTTGTTGTTAGTGAAGGAGGAAGGGATTTGCTTTGTTGTGTTGTTGTTTTGTGAAGGAGGATCCGGTGTTTGACGTTTTGTGTGAGTGGTTGCACGTAGCTCGCACGTGTTTTAGTAGTTCTGTGTTTCGTGCTTCGTGGTTCATCGCCCGGGATTCTTGTGACTCCTGTGACTCATTATTGTATTTTTATTTGTATTTGATTAAATTCCTAATTATTTTATTTTATTTCTGATTGTATCTCTTTTCGTCCCTTTCTGAAGTGTATGTTGTTGTTCTCCCTATGATTCATTTCTTTTTTATTCAGCCTTTATATTCTTATTTGATTGATCTACAAATTTGTTCTTGACCTTGTTTATTGTCTAAACCTAATTCATGGTGTATTTGTCTCATATTGGACTATTTTCATCCTATTGGATTCTACCCAGTTCACCCAAACCCGTTTTGACTCTATATAACCCTCCTAATTGCACCCTAACCCTAATACATCTCTATCTTTCTCTCCTAGCCGTAACCTACCCTACCCCGATCTCCATCTCTCTCCCGATCCCCCCTTGCGCCGTCATCATCCTAGCCCCCCACCGACAGTCCTCTCTTCATCCCCCACCCGACCCCCATGCTTCCTCTATCCTCTTCCCCTAGCCGATCCCCGAGCTCCTTATCCCCCACTTGAGCCGCTGCGCCGCGACCCCCCTCCTTTCGTCGCTGCCGTCGGTGCCCTGCAGCCTCACTGCCGTTTTGCTGTCGTTGTCTGCCTTGCTATGTCGCCGCTGCCGATGTTGTCCCCGTGGTGCTGTGCTATCGCCGCCTTGCTGTTTCGACGCTATTGCTGTTGCTGCCGTGTGCGGGTGAGACATGTGCACCGCACGTGTTATTGTGAGTGTTGATTCTTGCTTTTGTTCGTGTTGTTCGGTGTTGTGTTTGTTGTTCGAGATCCATTCCCGTTATTCTTTCTTCATCTTCATCTTCATCTTCGTAGTCGTTTTCAGGCAAGTAGCTTGTATGTGTTCTTTTTGTCATACAAATTAAATACCGTAAGTAGTCTCGAATGAATTGGTTAGTACCCTCATGATGACTATATGTGTTAGTTGATCCGTTCGTTCATCTCTTGACCACGAATAGTTCATAGTAGTTGACACCGTTGCATGAAAATATTTAGATTAGAGTGGACATCTTGACTGTATGCTTGATTGTGACACATCATATATTGTAGTAACTGTATATGGATGTTTTGTTAGATGTGATCTCTTATTATAGATTGTTCTTCACGTGCCATATTGATTTGAATAGCCTATATGCCATGCTTTGTATTCCATCTTAGTTTTGGATCGTTTGCACTTAAACTATTTGATAAAATGCATAAAAGAACTTTAGTTTTACCGCTGCCCTATTTTTGTACAGTAATTTTGACCTGTTAACATCAGTAAACGGAATAAGTTTGTGAACATGATTTGTAGCCTTCATTTTCTAGTTTTCAGAACTTTCAACGGATCTGACTTCCCATTTTCGATCCATGAGTTATTGTTGTTTTACTACAGTCATATCCTATATTCCAGATTTTGAACTATGTGTCTGTATGAAATATTATTTTAAAACTGATATTAAAAGTAGAATTTGAACTCTACATTTTGCTGAGTATGTTTAGACATGACTGGATCAATCACTAATTTTTGTGGAATTAATTAATGACTTTTGTAACTCATTTCATGCTTATGAAACCAATCGATGTATTTCCAAACTACATGTCGTTCAGTAAAGAATTACGTTTTTAACCTGATGCTATTCATTTTTGAAGAAAACTTTGTGAATATAAACTGTAACCTGATTTATCAATTTTATCACCCTTTTGATGGATCTGGATTTCGAATAGTATTTTTTGAATTATCTCAATTTATTACTGCTATGTTTGAACTTTCAGAATTGAGATTTTGTTCCATTACTCAGTTTTGCCAATTTTACTGACTATACTATTTGTAATATAATGTCATGATATTTTATATGTTGAGACTAGATATACCAGGGAATCTTCTAGATTTTTCTTAGAATTAATTATCATGATTTCAAATCCTTTTCATACTTATAAACAAGATTTTGCATTTTTTGGATGAACATAACTTATGTATTAAACGGTGTTTTCAACCCTGTTTCTGTGGGTGATGTATGACTTGTATATATGCACTGAATTCGGCAGAGAGTCTAGTTTCCAGATTTTTTGACGGATCTAGATTTTCTATTCTGTTGCAATGAGGATCTCAGATTTGGTGCAGTAGTGTCTTGTTGTCCAGAATTGAAAGTTTCGTAGTTTTGACTGTTATGAGTTGTTTTTGTTGCCGTTTGTGTTTCCTATTCATCTTAGACTTATCCTTTGACCTTGCCGTGTCTTAATCCCTTTTTGTGTTGTTCACATCTGTTTAATAATTAAAAATAATCAAGCTGGGGTTTTTAAGGGAAAAGATCTAGTAGTAGACAATATAGAAATGCGTATTCATAAGGGAATTCTTTTTCCCCACAGTTTACTGTGGTACCTACTGTTTTTTTCTAGATGCATGCGGGCATGATCCATGACACCGTTACTGTTCGTTATTACTGTTACTGTTACTGTTTTTCTGAATATACTAACCTATAGGTTTCACTACGAAATCTTAAAATGAAACAGTTTGATGTAGCAACCATGTGGTAAAATCTAGGACGCATGAAGTGCTACCTAGATATTAATGAACATTAGACATAAGAATAAATGCTTTCACTATCACATCCTGTTACTGTTACCGTTAACTTCACTGTTACTGTTGACCCATTATTGTTACTGTAGTGCTTTACTGTTATTATGTCATCTCCTGATATCCGTAGACTGTCATCCTTGTTGCTTATCTCCATGTCAGTACTTCCTGTTTTATTTTAGTTTTCCCTTTCCTTTTTCTTGCTTGTATTGCTTGCGGCCCGGAACTTGCATCTAACGGGCGTAATATTTTTCTGTCTTCCTATTTTCCTTGTGATTGTGATATGAGTAGGATATGGTGATCGCTTGCCTACTGGAGTTGGTGAGCAAAAGTTTTGAGCTTCGCACTGGAAAATATGTTTAAATGTTTTGTTCAACTATTTTATTCATGAACTGTATTGAGACTTGTATTTGGGCTTGTAGTCCCAGGATATTATTTTGTTTCAGATCTCGTATTTGTTTGGGATATTTATTATTTTTGCGAATAAATACTATTGTGTTATAATTGTTTATTGCATGCCTGGTTGAGTATACTATTATATTTACTATTGTGACGAGTCAAGTAGATCCATACAGCTTATAGATGGTGAAAACTATCAGCTGGGCTTAGTCGCGTACCCATATTCCTTTTGGGAAGCGGGACGTGACAATTCTCATCCTATTATTCTAATATATTCGAAATTGTCATCTAACATGCAAGTCTCTTTCTTGAACTAGTTTATTGTTTGTGTTCAAGATTCTTTAAACTCCACAAGTAGATCCCAACCCTTTTTATCATATTGCTATTTGAATTCCGTTAAGTATATTGAGGGTTTACACGAGCTAATCCAATATATTCTTAACATCGTGCCTACATCTTTGATCTAAAACCTAGTCCCTCTTGCATATTGCATATGCACGTTTACATGAAAAATAACTAGATCCATGTTAAAGAATTATTCGATGAATTGAATTTGTTCGATTGAATTTGATCTAATGAATTGATTACCATGCCTGTAAATTGCATCTTAAACCTAGAAATATGCATGTTAAACATCTAGCATCACTTTGATTATTAATTAGCATGAACTATATGGTTGTAGATAAAGTTGTTGCTTGTTCATATCAAAATATGCTCTGGCCTGTTGTTTGTGTCTTTTTGTATCAGAAATTCAACCATGTTACTGTTGTAATTTGAAATAACTTCATGAATATGAACAATAGCCCCATGAGTCTATTTTCCAGAACTTTTGACGGAATTGAATTCCGAGTTGTATTCTATTAGATATCTTAATTTTAGTACAGCTGGGTCTGAATTTCCAAATTCACAAATTCATGCGTATCTTTCTATTTCATAAATAAATAGAACATGATAACAGTAAAATAAAAATGAGATTAATTTGGCTGAAACTATACATGTGTAGGAATCACCCTAAATTTTTGTAGATTTAATTGATGAGTTTTCGGATCTGTTCCACATGCATCTATACAATTCACAACTTGCTGTCTGAACATAAAATCTGAAAAGAATAGGAGTTTCAACCTAGTTTCTGTAGTTTTTATATGTCGTGTATATATTTGTTGGAACCGGTAGAGAGTCTAGTTTTTAGAATTTCTTACGGATCCAGATTTGCTTTTCTGAAGAAACCGGAATCCGTGTTTTTGTACAGTAACATCCTGCTATCCAGATTGTGAGATTTGTATTAATTTTATATATTTGCTTCTTGCTTTGTCTGTAACGAGTAGAATTAGTCATGCCTAGCATGATACAAACTTGATACCTTCTTGCATGCTCACATAGGATGAAATAAAATACTAACAAGCTTGAGTATTATGGGTTGACTTAGTAGTGAACGATCGGAAAATGTACTTGGTAAAGGCCTTCTTGCTTGCATGATTTATTACATGGAATGTGGAGAATCGCTTGTCATTGTGTGATCACGCTATCATGATATCTTTTCATCTTGTTACCGAGTACACGATCCGTGAATTCACCATCAGTCTAAAATGTTCACTGTATGCTTGCACCGAACCTGTACTATGGAACATATGGGATGCAGTAGTACGTGCACTAGATAGATTAATAAAGTGATTAATAACCCGCGTTTGACATTCCATGCTTGATCATGTATATCATCATCAACATAGAATTTAATTGACATTACTAATTAAATGCATGATTAAATATAGACCTTTGATATTATTGCCAATCTTTGACTTTGATATTGACTTTGATCCCATCCCTTTTCTTTTGATATATCGTATTCCTATTACTCCCTGTTTTCTCTACTTGTTGTCCATGACTTGCTCTAAGGACATTATTTTCTCTCTTTTTAGATCAAGAAATTACAGGTACCGAAGGATCTCTACCAGCAGGAATTGGTGAACAACGATTCTGGCAGATGGAACCAAAGATCGCACTGCCTAATTTACTTTATTGCTAGATTGATTTCTTCTGAACATTGTCATGACTTTATACATTGTTTTAGGCTTTTGTCCCATCGTTTATTTATATTTCTCATATATTGGATATTATGTTGGAAATTATTTTGGATTATTTCATTCTTATTGAAGTTTATCTTTGTTTCATGTGATTATATTTTTCTTGTGTGGCTGTGTTCATTGTTCATATTGCTGAGTTAGTCTGGTACAACTTATGGATGGTGTTTACATCATTCGCTGGGCCTATATTACGTACTCGTATTCCGTATTTTGTGAAGCGGGGCATGACAAATTTTTAGTGGTATTAGAGCCCCAATTTTGGATAATATATCAGTCAAATATGACTAACTTTATAGAGGTTTGGCTTTTGTTGATATATTAGTCAAGTTTGACTCTATCCGGGTTAACTTAGTGATGTGCACACCACAATGATCACATGAATGTGTATATAATAACCAATATATAATCTAGGTACTGACCATATTTGATCGTGTTTCAGGATATGGCTTCTGGAGCTTCTTCTTCTTCCTGCCTGAGGGATGAGTAGCCAGACAACGCAACTATTGTTCAGATGATTCAGCAGATGATGGCTCTCCAGTAGGAGCACAATGAATTGATGAGGGCCACTTTGGCGACCAATGGAGCTGCCGCTGAACCTGCACCTGGGCCACTACCACCAAGGCCCGGTACAGTAGTAGATTTTATGAGGTTGCACCCGGATAGTTTTCGGGCACTGAATCGTCACTGGAGGCCGAGAAATGGCTTATCCGGAAGGAGCAACTATTGATCGTGTGGATGTGGTTAGCATCCAATTGGTGGAACTCGTCCACATATGGTGGCGGGCTGAATGTAACACCCTATATTTTTTGAATAATGTTTTGGGATTAATAAATGAATTGAAGTAATTTTTGGTGATTTAATGAAAATTTTCTGAAATTTATCTTTTTGTACGTGCAAAACACGTGCAAATATTTTCTTGGGAAGTTTAAAGTCAGAAAATATTTTGAGAAAACCTAATATTTATTAGTAGCTATTATTTATGAATTTTATGGACTTTTCTGATATTTATTTGGCATATTTGCAAACATTACAAAAAGATGGGGTTTAGTGCAAAATTACCACTTGAAGTAAAAACACCATAATTTCATTTTTTTGTGCTGAGCATGATTTCTAGCCAACTCAAAGGCAAAGATTTTACTTTTTTATTCTAATAGATTTTGTTTATTTCGCAAATTTGTTGAAGGGTCTTTTTGCAAAATTGCCACATAAAGGCAAAATTACAAAATTTATTTTCTGGGTTTGACAAACAATGCTGGCCAGATCAGGGTAGTTATTTTTTATTTTAATTCTCAATTGAATTGGTAGTATAAAGATTTATATATGTAAAGATATATTCTAAAGGGATATTTTGCAAAATATTCTCAAAACCCAAATACCCTGAATTTTGGCCTATTAAAAGAGAGGTGCAGCCGTCTCTTTGCTGCACTAAAGAAAAGAGTTTTCTTTATTATTGATTTCTTAGAGTTTCGAAGCGAGGATCTTGGATTTTATTGCGAAAGGAAGAACTTTTCTTATTCTCTTTATTATTTCAGTTGATTCTTCAATAAGGTAAGTGACATGTGTTTATTTTCCTGTTGTTCTATGCATATTGTATGTGATGATTTATCCATTAGAATGCATGATAGATGATAGTATGATGATATAGTGAATATATTGATGGATGGATGACTGAAGATTCAACTTTCATGAAAACTATGAATTGATGATTTAAAATTCTATATAGATGACTTGCGATTGATAATAACCTAATAGAAATCATGGGTAGGTTGCTTTCTTTCATATGCTTACTGATTTGATTGATTATAATGAGTATGCATGCTGTATATTGCATAAAACAAATAAAGATTTAGCATTTACTGTGTATACTTATGCACATGTTCTTTTTGAGAGTTTGATGAAAAGAACTAGATTAAATACATGGCGTAACCACTTATATTCATGGGCAAACTGATGTAAGCAATTGTATGTATGTTTAATGAATTGCAGGAGGAGTTATTGAATCAAAAAGATCAAATCTTGAAGTGAAAAGGGTGTTTTTTATTTCGGGTCTGTTGATGTACAACCGAAACTTGATTTTTTGTGTTTTTGTGAAGTTTTCGATTGAATCTTGATTTGTTTGACACTGAGATTGAATTGAAACATTATACTACTCGAATTGATGGATTTAGATGCTTAACTGAAGCAAACAGACACCTATATACACTTATATATTCATATATCATGTTTTGAAGAAGTTGTATCGAAAATTGATCTTTTATGAAATTGATGAGGTTTTGATATGTTTTATGAACTCCAGTATATTGAACAAGTTGTATTTGACCATTTCATGAATTTTGTTCTACAAATTTATGATCTTACAAAGATTAAACGAAGTATCAGTTAAAAGGTGCATGAATATTAAAGCTGTTAATTCTCGAATATGTCAGTCGAGCGCTCGATTTTGAACTAGAGATGTCGGTCGACTGTCAATTCTTTACTTTTGAAGTTTTGGCTTGACAGTCGACCGTCGCTTTTTAAACTAGTTTTTACAGTCGACAGTTAGCCCTTATACTGATGGTTTTGTTGAGTTTTTTTTCGTTCTCTTGAATGATTATATCTTCGAACTTATGGATTATTGATCTACTGTTTTAGATGAAGTTTTTACTACAAATTACTGTATTTTACAGAGAGTTATATTTTCATTATTATAGAATTTAAATCGTATTTCTATGACTTTATAAAGTGAAATATATATGGTTTTCGAAGGAATTGATATTTTGTGATTTTTCTACGACTTCAAAATATGAAGCTCAATTATTTAGTGGATTTAATATCTTATTTCAGTACTGAAAATTTGTGAGTGTTGGATGAACTTGGATTTTGTTGATTAAAGAAGTTTTCATTGATATAAACGTTTTGATGATGGAATTAAGAGTTTTAAATGAAAGATTTTGTGTTGATATTTGATTTGTGAGTCTCTAGGAGTTGAGTGGGATTCCTGTGAATCGACAGATGAGATTTTGTGGATTTTGACCAGTTGGGTCTTGGGGTTGTTTTGTTGGAATTAAGTCCGGCATGATACTCTAACTCTATAGAGGGAAAAATTGTGTTTTATTTAATAATAATCTATCTAAGGACAGGCACTAGTGGAGATGTGATGGAACCTGGGAAACGTAAGTATATGCTCTAGGGGTTTGTCCAACGGATGCGTTCTAGAACTCTGTATTGTTTTGTTCCGAGAGGACATTTGGTATGTTCACGTGTCGAGGGTCTGCAGGCTTATTCACGGAGTAATCTGGATCTTGTTTTTATCACCACCACAGTGAGATGTTGGGTTCTATATTAATGTTCAACCAGGAAGTGCTCCGATTTCTAAGGCTCCGTACAGGATGGCACCTGTAGAGCAGGATGAAGTTAGGAAGCAGATTGAGAAATTGCTGAGTAAGGGATTCATCCGGCCGAGTACTTTACCGCGGGGAGCACCAGTGTTGTTAGTGAAGAAGAAGGATGGGTCAATGAGGATGTGCATTGACTACCCGGAGTTGAACAAGGTGACTATTCAGAACAAGTATCCGCTTCCACGGATTGATGATCTGTTTGATAGGCTTTGAGGAGCAGCTGTATTTTCGAAGATTGATTTGCGGTCAGGGTATCATCATGTTCGAGTTAAGGAGGATGATGTGAGTAAATCAGCTTTCATAACTCGTCATGGACTCTATAAGTTTATGGTAATGTCATTCGGAGTGACGAATGCGTCGGCAGTGTTCATGGATATGATGAATTGGATTTTGCGACCATTCATTGATTCCTTCATGGTGGTTTTAATTGATGATGTTCTGGTATATTTGAAGTAAGAGGAAGAGCACTCTAAGCACTTGGCAGAGGTATTGAAGAAGTTACAGAACCATAACTTGTATGCCAAGCTGTCGAAGTGTGAGTTTTGGAAGTTCGAGGTAGCTTTCCTTGGTGATATCCCTTCTAAGAAGGGAGTGGCCACCGATCCTCAGAAGGTTGAAGCAGTGAAGCATTGGCCTAGGCCAATGACAGTGAAGTCAGTAGTTTCTTGGGTTTGGCTGGGTACTACAGGAGATTCATTCAGGGCTATGCACAGATAGCAGATCCTTTGACAGGGTTAACTTAGAAGAATGTGGCATTCACTTGGACTGATAAGTGTGAGGTGAGTTTTCTTGAGCTAAAGGAGAGGTTGACGACTGCTCCTACCTTAGCTTTGCCACAAGCTGTAAAGGATTACGATATCTTCAGTGATGCGTCTTTCAGAGGTTTGGGGTGCGTCTTGATGCAGGAATAGAAGGTTATTGTATATGGTTCAAGGCAGTTGCGTCTGCATGAGAAGAACTATCTGACGATAATTTGGAATTGGTAGCTATTAACTTTGCCTTGAAGCAGTGGAGGCATTATGTATATGGAGAGAAAGTCAACATGTATACCGACCACAAGAGCCGAAAGTACATTTATCAGCAGAAGGATCTAAATCTTCAGCAGAGAAGGTGGTTGGAAGTGTTGAAAAATATTCGTCCTGAGATCAAGTATCATCCAGGCAAGGCGAATGTGGTGGCCGATGGATTAGTCAAAAGAGCAGTCAGTCCAGTTTGATCACTAATCAGAGAGAGTTGGCAACAGAGTTTGATTAGGCAGGTATCGAGGTGGTACTGCAGGGTTTGGGAGCGTCTTTGGCTCAGTTGAGGTTGCAGCCTTCTTTGCGGGAGCAAATTATGGAGGGTCAGAAATCAGATGCAGAGATTCAGAGGATGTTGCAGTAGGTTTCCGATGGCAAGTTATAGAGTTCCGTGTACAAGATGGAGTTTTATGGAAGGGTGAGAGGTTGTGTGTATCGAAAAATGCAGATTTGAAAGAGAGTATCTTGTAGGAGGTACACAATAGCTTGTTGACAGTACATCCTGGAGGCACAAAGATGTACTAGGACATCAAACATAGGCGGTCAGGTATGAAGAGAGATGTAGTAGACTTTATTGCAAGGTGTCTGACTTGCCAGCAGATCAAAGCAGAGAATCAGAGGCCGGGAGGTTTGTTACAGCCATTCCCTATTCTGGAATGGAAGTGGGAGAATATTAGCATGGATTTCATCATAGGGTTGCCGAGGAGTCTCAAGGAAATGACTCAATTTGGGTTATTTTGGACCATTTGACTAAGTCTGCTCACTTTCTGTCTATGAAGATTACTTGGTCGTTGGAGAAATGGCAGAGTTGTATAGTGATGAGATTGTGAGACTTTATGGAGTTCCTGTGTCGATTGTTTTCGATAGGGATGCGAGGTTCACATCGAGGTTTTGGGAGAGTTTGCAGGCAACTTTTGAGTACCAGAACCGATTTTAGTACTGCTTTCCATCTGCAGACTGATGGTCAGACTGAAAGGGTGAATCGGGTATTGGAGGATATGCTGAGGGCTTGTGTTATGGATTTTGGGGGAATTGGGAAAGGCAATTGGCATTGGTTGAGTTAGCTTATAACAACAGTTACCATGCAAGTATCGGGATGGCACCATATGAAGCTCTATACGGGAGAAGCGCAGGACACCTGTTTGTTGGTATGAAGTGGGTGAGAGGCAGATGTTTGGGCCTAAGATTGTACAGCAGACATCGAAGAAGATCGAGCTGATTCGTAAGAGGTTAGTTGAGGCTCAGACTCGGCAGAAGAGTTATGCAGATACTCGACGAAGGGACTTGAAGTTTGAGGTTTGGGGTGCAGTTTTTCTCAAGGTGTCTCCGACTAAATGAGTGATCAGGTTTAGGAAGGGAAGCAAGTTGGCGCCATACAGAACTTTTAGGCAGATTGGTAAAACAGCATATAAGTTGGAACTACCGGAGGAATTGGCACAGGTGCATGATGTGTTCCATGTGTTGATGTTGAGGAAGTATGTGCCGGATCAGAATCATCAGTTGGTGGAAGTGCCTGAAGGTCTACAGCTGAACTTGAATTACAAGGAGCGTCCTATAGAGATTGTTGACCTTCGGGAGAAGGTGTTGAGGAATAAGGTGATAACTATGGTCAAGGTATTGTGGAGGAACCAGCTGTTTGAGGAAACTACTTGGGAGCCAGAGGATCGCATGCAGAAGGATTTTCCTGGGCTTTCTGTATGTTGGTATTCTTTTGGTTATATTGTATTCTTTTGTATGACTCCGTTCACCGAACGTAGTGAACGGAGTGAAAACTCGCTAAAGATAGCCTTTTGTGGGCCCAAGCTGTAACACCCCGCAAATGACAATTTTGCCCTCGGGTGTTACGCACGTGCATTTTGTACTGTTATTGATTATATCCATAACGCATTTTTTGATATGTTTTTTGAATTCCAATTATTTATGCAATCCCGTATTCTTAAAATCCCATTTGAGACAACTCAAATGCTAAATTTCAATCTTTGAGTTTTTACGTGCTTTTTACGTATTATCGATGCACGTGTCGATTTTGGGTATTCCACCGTTACGTGCAATGTTTTTCGATGAGTTTCAATTATTTATTTTTATAAACATGTTTAAATTCATCTTTGTAAATAGAATTCAATTTTTGTCTATTTTAATTAAAATAAATTTTTACGTGCAATACACGTGTTTTCTGTATGTTTGAATATATCATCGAAAATGTATATTAAATATACTTTATGTTGCATCCCAATTAACTATAAATATTTTTCGGTCGATAAAGTAAAATTTTGTATTTATGAGATTTTACGGACGACGCACGTGTTTCGGTGCACGTGTTTTAAGCGTATTATTCTTTCAAAATGAATTTCATGAAAATATATGTGTTTATTTTAATTATGCATGAAAAGTATAATTTTTAAGTTAATTTTATATATTTATTACATACATAAATAAGTTGTTTTAAAGAGATTAAATAAATAAATTATTTTGTACACAAAGTACGTGCACGTGCACACGTGCGATGTGCACACAATTTTGGGGGCCGGGCTGTTTAGAGAGGAGGGAAAAATCTGAACATTTGATTTTGAAAGTGGGAGGAAAAGCAAGTTACAAGTTTAAATAATGGGGTTAGTGGTGTTCATGTGTGAGGTGGTTACTATAACTACCTATTAATTAATCTATAAAAATACCCCCTAAGTCTCTCATTCTCTCATCTCTCCTCCTCCCTTTCTCTTGCCATTCCCGAAAGCTCCAAACAAGCCAGCATAGCCATGCCCATCTCTCCACCTAATCACCTATCCCACATGCTTATATACATATACTAATATATATATATATATATATATATATATATATATGTACATACATTAGTATATGTATATGAGAGAAGATGGGAGTTGTTCTTGATGTTGCCGAGATGGAGATGCTCTTGATGATTGTTGCTTGCTGAAATGAATTGAAGACCTTGCTTGGGTGCGCGGATTTTGAGGAGTTGCAAATTGGAGTTTCTTTAGGAGCTCCTAATTCTAGGAGTTCATTTGAGTACATTTCTTCAACTTTAGGTGGGTGTTTCTTGAATGCTTTCTAATTTAGGAGTAGAATTTACATGATAGATGATATACAATTTATTTGTTGAATTTGAATTGGTGTGATGAGATTACATGCTAGTTGTTGTAGAGATTGATTGCTAAATTTTAATTATTGGGATAGATGTGAATTGATAAATTTATGGTCCAAAATGGGTTATGATGATTGTTAGAATATTTGCATGTAAGAATATGTGCCATTTGGCAAATTTTAATTGTATGATACATGGTTGAAATAGTAATTGAAATAATGCAAATGTGTATAAAAGAATTGTTTGTTGTTAATATGGCAAAGAAGTGTGGTTCTAACTTCAAAATATCTATTTTGTGAGCGTAGAGATTTTATAAAGTGATTTTGATAAAAGACAACAGTTTATTTGGAAAATCGATTGGATATATGTTTTGATGCATTTTAAGGATTTTATTGAAAAACGAGAAACTGTATACGATATTGTTTTTAAAGGAAATACATTCTGGAAATGATTTATATTTTGTATATGGAAGTACAAATCAATTAAAAGGTCAAAAAATATATGCAGGCTGTAATTAGTGTAATTGACAGTCGACTGTTTACCTCCTACAGTCGACTGGAAAGTATAAGAAATTGGGTTTTCGTCGGCAGGACAGTCGACTGACTACTTTCACAGTCGATTGCTGCTATCCTGAATTTTAATGTTTGAGTTTTCAAGGTATTCGCGGAACAGTCGACTGATTCTTTGTCAACAGTCGACTGAACCGACTGTGATGTTTTGATGTTCGCAGAACAGTCGACTGATACTGCTACCAGTCGACTGAACCGAACTGGTTTTTGTTCTTAAGTTTGGATTTGATTTTGACAAATGAAAGTTAATTAAGTTGGAATACGAGATTTTATGACTTTTAATACTTGAATGAGTTTATTTTGAAATGCCCACAAGGATATGAAAGATGAAATTGACAAAGATATCAAATTGAATTGTTCTCATGTTATGAGATTATAAAAGAAATGGTTTTTTAGAAAGAGTTGTGAACAAAAGGAAATGAAAATGTTATTTGAGATTGATTATGAAATATTGTTGATCTCTAGAAAGAGATAGTTGTTGGAATCTAGAGGCTAGGCGAGACCCTAGTGACTGGCAGTATTATTTATGATTTTGAGAGCTAACCGTTGAGGGTTTAGTGTCTCTTGAGAAGTAGCCAGGTAGGCTGACTGTCTCTGTTGTTTTGATTTAAGTCCGGTAGGGTAAGCTAGCTCTAGGTTGTGATGATTTTCTTTTAAAACAAACTTTGTAAGGCTGTGATGGAAGTAAGAGAAAAACATGAGTATGAGGGCCATTGGATGGGTGTTGTGAGGGTATGCACAGGCTGTCTTCACGATGCGTCGTGACATGACGTGGATACTACTCCAGACTACCATCCGGTAGCAACGCTTGTGGGATGTTGGTGACTGCAAGAGGATCGTGTGCCATGAAGGAGGCTGAATTACCGCAAAATGCATGCTTGATGAGTCAAGACATGGCGCGGGATTTCCCTCCAGGTTTTCTGTACACGTGCTTGTAATCATAGAACATCTATGATACTTACCGAAATTACAGAGAGATACATAGTGAAGATGTGATGAAAGTGAGAGAAAAACACAAGTATGAGAGCTAGAGTTTACGTTGCAGGGGTGAGCCACAGAATGCATGCTTGATGAGTCAAGACATGGCGTGGGCACTACTCAATAATGATCGGACTTTAGCCACGCTTGTGGGATGTTTGGTGACTGCAAGAGGATCATGTGCCATGAAGGAGGCTGAATTGCCACAGGCTGTCATCACGATGCGTCGTGACATGACGTGGGATTCCCCTCCAGGTTTTCTATACTCGTGCTTGTACTCATAGATCATCTGGGATACTTACTGTAGTTACAGTAGTAGATTAAGTCATGGCGAGGGATTGAACCCTACAAGATGAAGAACGATTAAGAGGCTTGCCCTCGGACCTATGTAGTATGGGATGCATAGAATCCGAACAAGTGTGCATTAGTGTCATATAATATAAACAACTGTATTAAGGACTAAGTGCACAATCACAACACGACATCAATAGGGTATTCCCTTTAGTTTGATATGTGACAAGTTTGTGTTTGCTAAAGTATTTAAGAATCATTATACTGTTTCCGGCATAGAGAGGATGGCCGTGTATAATATTTCGTCAGTTGTAAGCAACTGACGCGCCCACAGTTTTATATGCAGGAATTGGAGTTACATGAAGATATAAAGAGAATTGATGCTGTTGATTATTTAAATGTTAAGGTTGTAACAATTGTACTTTTATTATTGTTGTATTTTATTGATTCCGCTGCGTATTGATGTAAAAGACTTTGATGTAAGTATTGTTGAAATAAAAGTTTTAAATTCCTTGTAAAATTGTACGAAAGAAGTGTAAAGATCCTGTGGAAATCTCGAATTCAGCTGTTTTTGGAATTCGGGGCATTACAGAAGCTTAGTGAACGAAGTGAGCGAAGCGATTATTGTTAGAAAGCGAATGAAGTGAACAAAGCGAGGGGGAGGGAAGACTGATAATACCTTTAAGGGTTCACTCTTCTTTTAAGTAAGGTGCAGAGCATTGACGTTTCATAGGCATTTTTCTGAAAGAGTTCCGGTAAGAACTCTTCTTCCTTCATGGGTAGTAGGCTAATTATAGATATATCTCATTAATAGGAAGTAGGCTCTCATTCATAGCCCTTATTAGTAACAGTAGGTGGCTCTTCTAAACACCTTGTTTAGGTATGAGCAATTCACTCCGCACCTGTCATTCTCTCTACAGGCAGTTCGCTAATATGAATAGCTCTTTCAGGGAAAAGAGAATCGAAAGATGTCTTCGACCAAAGGATCCCTAACTATCATATTAACGGTCTATCGGCATTGGTTTCAATTCAATCTATCTGTCCTTCTTTCTTCCGGAATGATAGGTAACTTATCTGAGTAGTCACTTGCCATTTTGCCCATGTCCTGGTTACGATATTAATCATTGTTATCTTATCTTTTCCATGTATTTTATTTTTCTCCAAATAATATCTAGGGTTCGGGCTAGTGATTCAGACTCTACGTCTGACTGGAAGGAGGGTGAAACAGAGTCGGCTTGCTTCTGACATGTAGTGGAGGTAGAGTCTCGAGCATCATCGTCTGAGGAAGGGACTGAGGTCAAGGGGTCATCCTCCAAGGAAAAAGACGTAGTGGAGATAAAGGAGGACGACGTTTAGATACATCATGTGCCTCCGAAATCTCCAAGGCACAAGAAGAAGAAGTTAATCCTATCCAAGGCTAACTTAATGGCGAAGGTAGAGTCCAATGAGTACTTGGACGACCGTAGGTTGGATCACCCTCATTTTACCAACCATATACTCACTCGGATGTACCCTTAAGATCTTCAGGATCTAATTCGATACGAGGATTGGCCCCGATCACCCTGAAGGTAGCCGGTTAAAGCCGTTTGTAGACCAAATATATTATCAAGGCTGATCTTTTGACGATTCGGAATGTTTTCTGCATTCTGAGGGAGTTCGAGTGCTTCATTCCTGAACCCGGCATCTGAACCACCTCTTTGCTTGCTCTGGGGTTTTGTATGTTCCCCTTCAATGCATTCCAGTCGGGATTGCGTCTGTCGATCCACCCTTCATTGAGGAGGTGTTGAACTAGTTCGGGGTGAGCCCGATGCAGCTGGGTCCGAACTCATGGAAGCATATGATTATCTTCCTTTTGTTGTGCGGGAGGAGGGAAGTAGCGCTGAGTCTAAAGATTCTTCATCGATGTTTCGATTTTTGCTCTCTCCAAGTAGGTTCGAGGTGGTACTGCCTTTCTCCTCGGACCAAGAAGCACGGGGTCATAGACCACCCTGACTCCATTAAGGCTTGGAGATCCAAGTATTTTGTGGTCCAGGGTTCTGAACCACAGGGTATCCCCACGTAGTGGGAGTTCAACGTACCATGGGTCAAGGCCCCCCAGGGAGAGGGAATATGCAAAGGAGTTATAGGGGTTCAGCTGATTGTTTGCTCTGGGGGTGTTCGTGTGCACCGAGTTGAAGGAGAACCATTTGGGTAAGTAGGGGCCGAGTTCGGTGCACCCCAGTGGGTTTTCTTCATAGTAATTTTTTGATTTATGTTCAACTCTTTATCTAACTTTTTTTTTCTTTGCAGAGATGATCAATAAAGAAGAGGTCGGCTCGAGCTGGTGAGGAAGAAACCAGATGGCTCGAAGAAGAGTCATAAGAGATCTGCCAATTTGACTTTAGCTCTCCCGCCTTCAAAGAAGGAAATGGTGGTAGCCATGAAAAAAAAACAGCCAAACCTTCGAGAGCACCCCCCTCCCCTAAGTCCCTCAACCCTCACCATCACTGGCCTGGTCAACAACCATCTGCGGCTCAAGTAATTGTTTCCACCACTAAGGAGCCAATCTATAAGCCTGACTAGATGGTAATGATCGCGACTCTTTGACCGAGACAGGCATCACGATCGAGGTATGGACAACTTCGCTCCACTCAGGATCAAGTGAAGCAAGCTCATGCGGCATTCGAGTCCAGTTACTTGAAAGTGGTCCTAGGCCGAATGTGTGGTGAGTAGTCGACCCCTTTGCTCCTTTTTTCTGTTCTTATTTGTCCATTTTTTTCTAAGTCATTGGTGTTTTCCATTGCAAAGTAGCGATGGTCGAGAAAGAGTGTCTCGACACCAAGGTGTCCATTGACGCCTTGGTGGAGAAGGAGAAGGCCCTCGCAATGGAGGTGACCTCGCTCACCGCAGAGCGGGAGAGATTACTGAAGATAACGAAGGAGTTGGAGGCCAAGGCGAGGGAAGCAGTGAAGGCAGAGATGGGGCTAGTTTGAAAGCAGGCCCTCATCATGGTCATAGCCGTCGAGGATTGGGTAAACAAAAAGGCCATCAAAGACGTCGATGAGTAGGTGTCTGGCTTCCAAGATGCAGGGTACAACTTCCTTCTCAAGGAGAGGATGAAGCCTAAGGAGAGCTGGGGTAAGTTGGAGGATTCGCCCAAGCACACCGAGGAGGAGGATACCTCAGCTCCTATGGATGGGGAGATTGGGACAGGTGAGCTCCCGAAGTCCCCCCACTGCAGGCAAAGAGGTGCCTCCTACCCCCCCCCCCCCCCCCCCCCCCCCCGAGGCTTGAATACATTTTTTTGTAATCTTTGAATTTTTTGCCGAACCGTGGACTGGCCACCACTATGTACTTTATTTTTTTATCAATGAATCTTTTTCTTTTTGCCGAACTGTTTTGTGTTTTAATTAAATTTTGAATCTGTCTGATTATGCCTTCAAAGTTTTGAAGTCGAGACTAGGTGTATTTACACTTATGGTTGCTGCTTATTTTGGTGTGGGTGCAAACAGATAGTGAGTTTATATTTGAAGAAAACTACTAAAGATCTAACATTTGACCGTTGTCGTAAAAAGTAGTTTGAGCGCCCATGAATTGATTTAGATCGTTGAATTAACACCGTGATCTGAATTCGACTGTTGCTGACTCGGCCGATGGACCTGCAAAAAGCTTGAAACACCGGTGATGGCCCCGACGACAGACCCTCTGACGCTCAAGTCAAAACCAGAAAAAGAGAGTTTGAGAGAGAAATTTTGAATTATTGATTACCTTCTAGCTGAGGAGGGGGAAGGTATTTATAGGCCTGAAAAACAGTATAGGAGATTGATATGAATCCTTTAGATTGATATAAATTCCTTGCTCCAGTTGATTCTCCCCCTTAAGAGATAAGACTCTCTTGTCTAGGGATAATAGATTTGACTTACAGCCCCCATGGACTGGGTGTCTCTTCTAGTGGGCCTAATCTGTTACTTTTAATGAGCTTGAAATCAGCTCATGTCATGTCTGCAGAGCTTGAAGAAGACCCGTACTTGTTAAAAATGCCCGTTATAATTAATCGACATGTAGAAGCTTTAAGATCTGTGCAATGACCGTATGGTCCTTATTTGCTGTGATGTTTACTATTATCATAAGTCTCCCACTTTCGGAAGACAATTTTCTTGGCTTTCAAAAAGTAGTTCACCTTATTTTAGAATTTTGTAGCACAATCTTAGCTTTTATGGATGATTGGAGATACCTAAAACTGATCGGAAGCTTCTGAAGGTGGCGAATATTTCCTTGGATTTTCCCGGAATTTTTTGTAATTTTTGGATTTTTAATAAAATTTTTTGATTTTTACTAATTTTTCTCCAATTTTGAAATCACTTTCTCAAACTTTTAATTAATAAACCCAAATTTAAACTATTTTCCAAAAATTTTAATTAGTTTTTTGAATTAAATAACACATCCCTCTCTGCTTGAGAGAGCTCAGTTCGCTTCGCTTTTCATCATCTCCATCTCCAAACACTAATTCCTACCACATCCCTCTCTCCTTCCATTGGATTGATAGTTTGCCCTCTTCTTCTATTGATGATTCAGATACCGATGCTTCTTGCTCTTGTTCCACTTTTTGTTCTTCTTCCACGATTTTCGTTTACGAGGCAGATGCCCACTTGACTAAGTAGAAATGCGAGAAGAGGTGTTGTCTACCCTAGCCCTATGGCACAGCCGACTTCTAGCTCTCTACTTATAGCTTTTTGTATAAAAAGTACAAAGGCAGAAATGGGATCAAGACCTGCCTCTACCTTAGTTGTCAAGAAGAAGGCAGAGAAGCATACACGTGAATGCACCAAGCCAGGCAAGCTGAATAAGGTACTGCTTGCATTGTTCCAACCCGATAAGAACTAAAGACAATTTACTAAGTGGACACGGTTGTGCATACCTAAAAGTTTTGTACATGAAGCGTCAGAACTCAACATAGCTGCCTCAACGTAGTTGTAGTTTACAGCATAACGGCCTATGGCCTCCGGTAACCAAGCTAAAAAGTCAAATTTGCATCCCGGATTCTGGTTTAGATCCAGAGGTAGCACTGGTCCATCAATAGTAGCATCCCTTCCTCTCGCACCAGGTTTAGGATCTTCTTAGGTCAATATCCAAGAGCAATTTCTGCTTTTGGTTAAGCAGTAGATCCAGCTTATGACTATCTTTTTTACACAATGATCTGATAATCCAGGTGCAGATCCTTATAGGTTCCGGTATTAGCAGCTCAAACGAGCATGGAAGGGGCGCGAGAAGCAAGGGGTTCAACTGTAGCTACTAGTGCTGCTACCTATGTGGGTTGGGGATAGGAAATCTGCCTAACCTCCGTATAGTTGATCTTCTCATTCAGAGGTTGCTCTGGGGACACCAAGCACCATGTAATGGTCATCTCATTCCCAATTCCGGTGGTTCTTCATTCCAAACGATTGCAATTTTCTTTTTCGATAAGGGAATGAATACAAGAAAAGAGGGCAAGGTCTCGATTGAGGGATTTCTCAAAATATGCATTGGCTCCTACCAACCCAGAAAGAACTGACTAGGATGGTACCACTTATAGCCCTAAGCACCGATTTACCGAAGGCGGAGAATCATGGAAGAACCGTTCAACCCAATTTATTTGATTCCTGGTTCGCTGTTTGCTCTCCCTCTCCGGCTACGCTGTTCTGCCCGAGCCGCTCTAGTTGAGGAAGCAGCCGGGGTTGTGAAAGTTGGTCTCCCTGACTCGAACAAGTCCACAAGGAGGTAGAAGAACGTGTTGGTCGAAACAGAAAGAATCAAGCGATTCCAAGAAAGATGAGAAAGGGGCACATATCCCCGACAACTATGAGAATCAAGGCAAAAAAAAGGGATGCCAGGTAAAAAACTAAGACATTACACGTAATACCCACTTTTGCCTATTGCCATGAGCGACCTCCTACCGCAAATCAAGGATATCATCATGTATCCTAAGCCAAATTTGCCTCCATACCCGGATTCATGGAATAAGAATCTCCATTGTGGTTTTCACAATCACCCACGTCACACAACCGGTACTTGCTTTACCCTCCGTAGAGCAATCCAGCGGTTGATTGACAATGGAGACATAATCTGCGGTGGTGCCTTGTATGGCCCCATTTGGAAGGTGGTAAGTTCTCTTTCCTCCATGCATGGGGGTTTCATCAGGAGAGAGTTCATGTCAGGTGTAATGACTTGTCTGATATGGCTACTAGCAACCGACCAATCTCTCAAACCAGAAGAGAAGAACTTGGACTTTTAATTAATTTTTTGAATCAAAAATGAATTTTGGGGATTTTTATTGAATTATCATACTTTGACACGCTTCTTGACGCAATCAAGTGCATTGATCGCCACTTGGCTCACCCACTAAGTGAGTTCAACGGTCGTGATGGTGCTGCTGAGATGGAAGGGGACGTGGCGAACCCTATTACGTCCATATGGTAGAGAAGGAGGGTGATGTGGATGAATCGCAGGCATCGATCGCATTCGGGCATGATTATCTTGAGGATCTAACAGCTAGCGATGGCTGTGGAGACCCCATGGCTAGCTCGACAGTTTCGTCGAGCTATGACCATTCTTTTTTGGATTTTAGAGCCTCGCCGACCTAGCCTTTCGTCATGCTACAAGTTTGAATGTTCAAGGTGGCAAGAGTTGTTTCAAACTTGGCGTTTGAGCAACTTGAGCTCTCGTCAAGCTCCTTTTCGGCTTCGTTGAGCTATTCCTTCTTGGTCGATCTACGCTTTGGTCGATCTACTCGTCTTCATCGAGCTATGGCCTCTTGTCATCGACCTATTTTTTTAGGCGAGTTCTGATCTTGATCGAGTTATAGCCTTCGTCAAGCTATGGCCTTCGTCAAACTATGGCCTTCGTGGTCGAGCTATGCTTTGGTTAAGCTACTCTTCTTTGTCGAGCTACGCCCTCTGTCGTCAAGCTATTTTTCAAGCAAGCTTTAATCTTGGTCGAGCTATAGCCTTCGTCGAACTATGGCCTTCGTCGAGCTACGGAGTTGGGAAAGCTACAGGGTTTGATTGAGCTACTGTCTTCATGCTCTTATCTCCGTCGAGCTATGGCTCTTGTCGAGCCATGGTTCTTCATTGAGCTACCACCGTCGAGCTACGGAGTTAGCGACCAAGAGTGATGAGCTCAGGGCTCTGAAGACCGAAGTTAGCAAAATAGGAAGTTGTGCTTTTGGTCATGCTTCTCATCGTTTTCGAGGCCCATGATCAACAAGGGTTTCAAGTTGAGCTCTGAAGAAGAAGGTTTTGTTTGGATCTTTGGGTTCGGGTTTGAAGTGCAGTTGGGTTTGAACCTGAACCCGATTCCTCCCTCTAAACTGGGCCTAAGCCTCTTGGTTTCGAGTAGTGGGTTTGTGACCCAAAGCCTCTTTACCTGATATATATTTAGGGGTGTTTTGTTCCTTTGAAGCCTGTTGAAGTGGAGGCCTTCTTGCTTCATGGAGTTTGGGCCACTTCGAGCCATGGGTATAGACTCTTAACCCGTCTTATAAGGAGTTTATAACAAGTTTTTGGTGCTATTTTTGTGTATAAGTTTGGCGTTTAACTTATTGTTTGCTTCCATGAAATTGCACAAAATATTTAAAAAGATAAATGACTAACTTTATTGAATTAAACAAAATAAGTTAAATGGCTGCTCTAGTGACTGACCATTATACATGCATTCATCGGCAGTGAAAGCAGTTTTTATTGAAAGAAAAACTAAATGGCTATTCAAGTGGCTGGCCTTTATTACAAGTTAAGAAATTTTGATAATGCTACTAAGAGAGGACGTTTTGGACGCCCTCGTTATACTTCATAAGGTGCTCGGCATACCAAGTTCTTGGTATCTTCTTCCCCCCAGGTCTTCAAGTCAATATGACCCCGGGCAGATCACTTGGGAGACCTTGTACGGCCCCTCCCAGTTGGGTGCGAGCTTTCCCTTCTTTCTCGGGTCAGAGATTTCGATTCACCTTTGACTAACCATGAAGCCCAAGAATTTACCGGAGGATACTCTGAAAGCACATTTTGAAGGGTTCAATCGCATGTTATACTTGCGCAATCTTCGAACGCTTCTTGAAGATCGGTGACGTGGTCTTCTTTTAAGAGACTTTTGACTAACATATCATCCACGTACACCTCCATGTTTCTGCCAATCTGACTTTTAAAGACCTTATTTACCAGGTGTTGATAAGTTGCGTTGACGTTTTTCAGGCCAAAAGGCATGACTCGATAGTTGTATAAACCCTAATCTGTGATGAAGGATGTCTTGGGATATCATGCGGAAATATCTAGATCCAATTATACCCAGAAAAGGCATCCATGAAAGTTAGGAATTTATGCCCGGACGTGCCATGATCAATCCATCCATGCTTGGGAGAGGGAACGGGTCTTTCGCAGTTTGTTGACTTCTTCTTTGACTGCTTGTAGCCTCTTAGGAGATAATTTTTAGTGCTATTTCTGAACGGGCTTGGCATCCAGACTCACACTAAGGTGATGCATGATTAGGTATTCGGGAATTCCTAGCATGTCGACTGTAGTCCATGCGAACAAGTCTTGATTCCTCCATATGCATGCGATGAGGTGCACCTTGAGTTGGAGAGTAAGGGTCTTGCCGACATGAAAACTCTTGGTTTGATCCTCTTGAGAAAAATGTACTTCCTCCAATTCACCCACGAAATCGAAGTTTTCATGACTTCTTTCTAGCGGTAGTTTGATGGCATGAGGTGGGAGAACGAAGCACCCCATTGTGGCAGTATAGCATGCTTGTGTATCCTCTTGGCTTCCTGCAACTTTGCGTACACCTGATGATGTGGGAAATTTCATCTTCATGTGAAATGAGGGGGTGACTGCATAGAAAGGTTCTAGGCCTAGGTGGCCCAATATGGCATTGTACGTGGCCTTGGTGTTGACTACCATGAAGTCTAATGCCTCTGTTCGAGTTGTGGAGGCTTTTCCTACTGTTATATCTAATGTGATAATTCCTTCAATAGGTGCACCTGAGAAGCCATGGAGCGTGTATCCGGCTGGCTTGAGCCGGTCCGATGGGAGCTTAAGAGCATTGAATGCGGCCATTAAGAGGATATTTATCGAGCTATCGTTATCTATAGGATGCATTTACCTCATGATTTGTCACGCAAAGGCTTATGATCAATGTGTCGCAATGAGGTGTCTTAATGTCTTCTAGATCTTTGTCAGAAAATGACACATGGATACCCATGCCCTTGGCAGGCGAAATGTTGTGTATTGAGTTAACCTCCCTCATAAATGCTTTGTGGGAGAAGTTGGAATCTCCCCTCATCGGGCCTCCGCCAATGGAGTGTAGAATGGCCATATGTTTGAGTCTTAGGAATCAGTAGGCTTCTCTAGACACTTATTAACCCCTCGAGCCGGAGGGGGTTCGGTATTTTGTCTTTCTGAACAAATTAGGAGAGGTTGCCTCGACGAATCAGTTCTTCGAGTTCTTCTTTGAGGGTTCAGCAGTTGTTGGTAGTGTATCCATGGTCCTTGTGAAATGCGCACCACTTGTTCCTATCCCTTCTCTTGCTAGTTGTAGTCATTTTGGAACGAGAATGGACCATTCCATCTTTTTCAACCACCATGAGGAAGGCAGGCACACTTGCTTTCAGGGGAGTGAATTTGTCTAAGCGTGGTGTTGGAGGAGGGCAGTATTCTTTTGTTTGTTCCTAGAAGATGACTCCTTCTTACCTTGAGGAGAGATAGCTTCCTTGGTCCTATGTACTTTTTGCTCCTCTCTAGGAGCTCAGTGAAATCTCTGGGTGGCTTCTTCATAAGAGAGGCTTTCAGTTCTTTGTGAGTGACGTTGTGACGGAAGGCAGCAGTCGCCATGGATGAATCTAGAGAAGATATAGACCTTGCTTCGGCCGTAAAGTTCTTGACAAAGTCTTTCAGCATTTTTTCGTCCTTCTGTTTCAATTCCAACAGGGAAGCACTTATTTTTTTAGCTTTGTGGCTAGTAACGAAGTGCGCTATGAAAAGCTTCTCAAGCTGGTCAAGAAGAATACTGACTCTGGAATGAGATAGGAGTACCATTCCCCAACTGATCCTTTCAAAGTTGTGGGGAATGTTCAGCACATGAGCGCGTCGGTGGCATTGTAGACCATCATGAGAGTTTTAAAACTCTCAATATAGTCAGCCGAGTCTGATTCACCATCTGTAAGACCCCGCAAAATAGTATATATCTATTTTGTATATTAATTCGTGCACGATTGATAGTATGAATGTGATTGTCTTTTGTATGTGTGAATACATGCATATGTAATGTATGTGTGTTTATGTACTTGTACAATTATTCATACAAACCAAACCCAAAACCATTTAATTAAACCCCAACCCTAATTAATATTTTTACTATGGGCATGCCCATGGTTTTTGGGGTTCTAGTTACCCCCGACCACACCCCCCTCCCCCTTATAAAACCCTAGTTCATCAAAAAAAACCATTTTTTTGTTGTTCTTCATTGTTGCTTCAAAATCCCCCCATTTTCTTTCTGAATTTCTACACTCTCAAAATACTTCTCATCAAGCTAGGTGGAAGTGCTAGAAGGTGGAGCCAACAAGGAGGAAGGATCTAAGGAGAAAATCAACAACTTCATAGTGGGTGACTTCATCTAACTCTATGCATGTTATATAATTTTAATATGATGAAAATGTACTGATTTGCCTTGCTAGATAATGTGAATGGAAATTCTTATATGATTGTAATTTAATACTTGAGCTAAGAACACTAAATGATAGATAAAGGCATGAACATGTGAAATTATAGCAAGAATAATTAGAAAAATCATAACATTGTGACATGATTGGATTTGGACTTGAAATTTTTACTATATCATCTTGATTTTGTCCCCAAGAACTCTACCAAATTTCGTAAAGTTTGGTTATGGTTTAATATTTTAATAAAATTCTATCTTGTTGCTGGTATGGAATAAAATTTCTGCTATGTAGGAATTTAACATGTTTGACTTACAAAAATCATAACTTCATGTTTACTATGAATTTAGAGTTGAAATTTTTGTTGTAGGTTCTCATGCATGTCTATATCAGTTCCACAATATTTCATAATTTTTGGGTGAGGTCTGATATTTTTAGAAAATACTACACCTATGCTGGGTAAGAGAAATATTGAACTTTTTAGGTTCTGTCTCAACAAAGCTTTCTGTTCGGTTTGGAAATTCATTCACTCCAAAATATAAGGATTATTGAGCTAAAACTTTTATGCATGTTTCATATATGTGTCTACAGGAATTCCACAATTTTTTGTAATTTTTGGAGATGATTTGATCTTGAACAAAAAATTATATTTCTATACTGGGATAAAAATTTTACAGTTTTGTTTTCATTATGAGTACTAGTTACCCTAAAAGGCATAACCCTATGATAATAAACAATTTAAACTTAAAAATTTTATAGTAGTACCCTAAGTCAATGTGGAAATTTTCTACCAAGTTTCAGAATTTTTGAACAAGAATTGTTATTTCTTTAAAATACAACTTGTGGCTATTGTTAAGTAACAGTGTTATTGTTGTTAGATAATTTACACCCAATTCAAAATATTATATCTTCCTCTATACTTGGAATTCTTGGCTAAATTTTGGATATGTGATGATTCTATGTGTCTGAGATATTCTTACCAAATTTTATAGAATTTTGAGATCATTTGTTATTTTAAATGAGTTTTATTGTACGATCAGTTGATAATTATATAAGTTCTACAAATTTTCATGCCCCTCAGTTTAGGCCATTTTTCTCTCCTAAGATGCACTATTTTGAGGAAACCTCCAACTGAGAAGTTAAAGCACACTTAAAGATCTTTCCAAAGAACCTAAGAACTTGAAATTTTATTGAGTATGTGATTCATGGTGATTTTTCCAAAACAGCATAAACTACAGGTTAAATAGTTAGCTCACTGTTTTGATTGAATATATATTTTCACCATACTAGGGCTTTAGAATGGACATAGAATGATGTTTATCTAACTCTTGAACCATGTGTGATTATGTTAGATTTTTGCTTGTATACATCTAATGGGTTTTAAGTTTAGAGCAGCTCATGTCTTATCCTACCTTGGTGCACTTGCTCGTTATTCTTTTTTCTTTTTGCTTGTTAATGGTTACGGTAGTGAAATTCTATCCTAGGACCTATTAATACTACTTGATCATTCAAGTAATTAGGGCACCTCGAGTGCAACGGATGAAGACATTCTTCGTGTGCCGATGGAATCGCTATCCGAGGAGGAACTGATCGCGGACCGAATACGTGGTCGAAATCCAAGCTAGAAGGCGAACGGCGATCGACGAAGGTCGAATGCTGTTGTCGATGGTTCAGGTTAGAACAAATTTGGGCCAACTCTTGGGCCTGGTTGGGAGGCCGGGTTGGATTCCACTTGGGACAGTTAAGTTTGGATAAAAAGACTAGGTTGATTAACTAGGAAGCAAGTTTGGTTTTCATTAATCCTTCCACTAATAAATGATAGCGAGTTACTTTAAAAGCAAGGCCCATGTATAAGTTCTAAGTTAGGATTGGTGAACTAGTGGTAGTGTCTTAAAGAAAAAAACAGATTATGTCATTATTTTAATTGTAAGGGCATGTACTAGTCTGGTGGTTGTACTCGCCTGTCGGGGGGACATGTGCTGCGCCGTCTCATCTGTTAGGGGGCACGGCGGTGTAATTTAGTCTGTTAATTCCTGAGGTTTAGTGATAAGAACGGGAGGTATCTCCTGTCGGAAGTTTAGGGAATGAACCTTAAAGTATCCGTCAGGTTCTATGTTGTTTAATGCGGATAGGAAGCAAGAGCAAGATTGTAAGACTCTCTGTGGGGTGAAAGTACCGCAGAACCACCTGATGTCTGTAACAACTTTTTGTGAGGTTCGAGGGTGGAAACGGTCCGCAGGGACCAGCATTGTTCGGGGGCAAAAAATGACCATAGGGATTAGGCGGAGCAACTATTTTAGGATCGGAGGTAGAAACGACCCGCAGGGGCCGGCATTCCCCGAAAGCGGAAAAGGACCACAGGGACCGGGCAGAGCAACTATTTTAGGATCGGTGGTGGAAACGGCCCACATGGCCCCGGCATTGTCCGGGGATGGAAAATGACCACAGAGATCGAGGGGAGCAACTATTTTAGGATCGGGGGTGGAAACTGCCCGCAGAGACCAGCATTGTTCGGGGGTGGAAAATGACCACAGGGACCATAAGGAGCAATTATTTTAGATCGGGGGTGGAAATGACCAGCAGGGACCGGCATTGTCCGGGGGCAGAAAAGGACCACAGGGACCAAGGCATAATGACATAATGATATGACCATTTTCAACTGTAGAGACAGAATTGGACCGAATATCTGCAACTTCATCAGTCACTAGATTAATGTCAAAAGCGGGAAAGAGTACAAGAATATGATGCATGGCGAGGGATCGAACCTTACAATCAGGAGAAGGCGAACATGATTTGGGAAGTATGTAGTATGGGATGCATACGTTTCAAAATCAAGTGTGCATTAGAATAGAAGCATCTAGTGCATTTAAGGATTGTGCATTAGATTCTAGGTCATGGCATACACTGACACTTGTGAATTTAATGAACATTTCTCCTTGCATTAAATATTGGTTGTTGAGTCACGGAGAGTCGCTGGTTTTATCAGCATTGCATCTGTTGCATTCAACTGACGTACCCACAGTCTGATTAGTTTCATGATTGCTGATCGTGGAGTATGGGACTCGAGCTGCAGAAAGCAATTAACAGAAAGATGTTGTCCAATTCGTTGTAGATATTCCTGATTATCGTACAATGTAATCTATGATGCAAATTACCAATGTGAATTCATGGTGTAATTCTATGATGAACAAATTGTACTTGTAATAACATTGTGGCAATATCAAGTTTTTCATTTCCTGTACGTTTTTGTGTTCTGTACTATTTTTTAAGTAAAATTTTGGCAATTCAAATTTCCAGAGTTAGGAATTCGGGGTACTACACCATCGTATGACTCGAATTGCGGAGCTTTGAAGTTCTTCGGAATGGGTGCATCAAGGACGGTTTTACTGAAATGAGGTCGACTGGGGTGGTAAGTCCTGTTGGACAGATTGTCGTCATTCTTCATCTGTTCTAGGCTATCTTCTACTTCTCGTATGCGGCAAAGGAATTGGTCGTCCTTCCCATTGGATCCAGTTGAGTCACCAGATTCTTTTTCTTCTTTTGAGCTTCAAACCTAATCTTGACTGCCTTGGATGGCTCGAAGTATGTTAAGCTTGAAATTTTCCAGTTCGGCCCTACTAACTGGGGCCTCTTTATCTTGGTTTCTCTCAAGATGCTTTCAACTCTAATGGTTCAGGCTTCTTTCTACAGTGCGCCCCCTGTGAGAGGAGTATTTTGATCTTGGCCTTTAGGTAGATTTGCTTCTCCGGTTTACTTGACATTCTGAGTGGGAAGCTTCGATTCAGGTGAGCCTTCTATCAAAATGGATTCATAGGTTGGTTCCTTGTTGCCTAGCGCTGATGACTTGGTAGATATCTCTTGACCCACAGGGGCCTCGCGAGGCCATTGAATACTTAACGGATTATGGACTGAGATATGGTCGTGCAGAGAATGTTGTTCATGACAGCTTTGTCAAGAGCCCCCCGGTGCCTCTCCGTTTATAGGAGCTTGATTATGCTATCGGGGCGGATCCGGATGTTGTGGAGGAATTGGGTCCTCCACTGGAGGATCTGGTTAACGAAGAGAGTTGGACCGACGGCTCTGCCTCTTAGTCTTGGTGGCATGGCGGTAAGTTTGATCTATGTAGTTTCTCATAGATGGCGCCAATCTGTTGTTTCTTATTTTGGTGTGGGGGCAAACAAATAGTGAATTTATATTTGAAGCAAACTACTAAAGATCAAAGTACATAATTTAAATTTGAAGTTACTCTAGCAATTTGCAACAAAGCAATTTCAGAGTTCACTTCGCCATTTGATCTGCTCTTGCAATCTGTTAACGCCACGACACAGGTTTAGAGTCCACACCCATGGCTAGAAGTTACTCTAGAAATTTGCAATAAAGCAAGCTCAGAGTTCGCTTCATCATTCGATCTGCTCCTATAACCTGTTAATACCTAAACTAACAAGTTCAGAATCCATACCCGTGGCTCGGAGTCACTTTAGCATCCTACAAATATGCACATTCCAAGTTCAACACGCCATTCGATCTGTTCCCGAAACTAGTAAAAATCTCTTAAAGACATATTAGAGGTCCAAAAATCATGGATTGTAGTTACCCTAATAAAACTAGCAAAAGCGACATTTAGAGTTTAACTCGCCACTCGATGCGACTCTCACAATTTGTTGTAGTAAGTCTGGAAAATAACTCTCTCTCGGAGTTGATCCTACAAGTAGCTAAACACCCATACAACAAGTTTGGATAATATCTCTCCCTTAGAGTTGCTCCTACAACTAGTTTGGTACAAGACGGATAAGTTCTAACTCCATCAAGCATTACGCACACTATCAATGGTTTGTCAGTTATACACAACAAATTTGAGGTCTTGTTTTTTAGCTACAAAAGAAACCAATTGACGGCTCATCAATCTCAACGATAATTTGCACAATAAGGATCAAACATATGAAAAAAATCTTCAAATCACAAAACTCGTAAATCTATGCATTCAGATCCAGGGCCACTACATATATTTACAAGCATAGAACTACATATCGTGTGACAAGTATTGAACCACAAGCAGTCTGCAAGTGGAAGCCTCACCACAACGGCACGCCGAAACAACAAGCGACATACTAATTCTACAATGCGATCTACAAACCGTCCTTTTGGCTCCGCGGGCGATACAAGCCTCCTTGTAGGCTTCTTGACGGGAACAACTTCCCCTAGTTCGCTTGCGTCTGTGGTAGAAAGCGTAGATCCTGCGAGCTGAGTCGATAGGCTAGGACCCAAAGCATGCAATCCTCCATGGGTGGAAGCCAAACTTGACAAGGCATTCACCCCACTCCGAGCATCGCCAAGAGGACGAGGAATACGACCTGACTAAAAACCTTGTCATGCCTTGCTTCCCAAAAATACGGAATACGAGCACGTAACATTGGCCCAGCGAATGATTTGCATCATCCATAAGCTGTTCAAGAATCTTTACAACATCTCACAAAATAATCAGAATCGGAAACAAAAGAGTCAACCACATACCTGCAAAATTGAATTAATAAACCAACAGAATTTACTTGAAACAAATTTCATTTATCTCAAATAAATCAGATCTGACCAAGTCAAAATCATGGGTCATACTGCCCAAATACAAAATAGATCCGTGTACAAGATACAATGTTCAAAATGAGCAACAGGAAATAAATGAAGATAGCAAAAGCTCCAGCCAACTAGAACTTTAGATCACATACTCCATCAGGTAGCTGATCACCAAAATTTGCAATTTGACAAATTGCAGGGAGAAGGAAAAAGAAATAAGATTCTCGTCAATGCAAGTTACGGGCCGCTTGTAATGCATGATACAAGTACATGGGAAACTAAACAAATCTAAATAACAGCAGAAACAAAACATAGCATGGTATAGCAGAATTAGCTAGCATGGTATACTAACATGTGTCAAGTGTCAAAAATCAAATAGCATGCAGACAGATATACAGATAGTGTCCAATAATGATGTCAAGTGATAATGTCCGACATATAACAGATAATCAGATAACCAGATACTCAGATAGACAGATACAGATAACAGATTCAGATTCAGATTCAGATTCAGATACAGATACAGATGTCAGATTCAGATTTTTATAAGTCTTGTATTAATTACTAACTAGGTAGCACTTCATGTGTCATCCTTTTATCACATGGTTATTACATTCAAAACAGTTATATTTGTAGATTTCGTAGGGGATCATATAGGGTCGTGTACTCAGGGTTCAGACAGATATCAGATAACAGATTAGACAGATAGAACCTAGTGGTTTTCTTCTTCTCTACACCTTCCTATAAGAAGTAATGTAGACAGGGTCAGATAACAGATCCAGGCAGATAGATAGAACTTAGTGGTTCTCTTCTTCTCTACACCTTCCTATTGGGAAGTAATGCAGACAGAGTCAGATAACAGATAACAGATAATCATATGGGAAACACGGGTCCCCTTCTAAGTACACATTTCTGTGCTTTCCCACTACTAGATCTTTCCCTTAAACTCCGGCTTGGTCATTTTGTTATTATCAGCAGACATACATGTATGTGGAGAAAACAAAGTAATAATAGCATGGTATAAACATATAACAGGTTCAGGGTGACAGATAAACAGGTACAGATGATATTCAGTTCATAAAGAAATGGAATCATGCAAATGTTAATTCAGGACAGCAAGACACTACTGTACTAAAACAGAGAATCTCGTTGCTACAGAAATGCAAATCTAGATCCGTCAAAGAATCTGGAAAAAAACTCCTAACCGAATCCAGAGAGTATAAATAAGTCATATAGTATTTCACAAAATTATAACTCAAAACATGTTTGAATCCAGAAAATACGTTCAGTCAGAAATCAGTAAAACGAATTCACAGTCAAGGAAAACAGCATCAAAACACCTCAAATAAATCCAGGAAAAATCTAGGGTATTCCCCTATATGTCTAGTATCAGAATATGAAGTTTCATAATTTTCCAGTAAAGTTAGTTTAGCCAACAAAAATCAGAAAACATCAAGAAATTGTAGTTTGGCAGATCTGGAATTCCCAACACTGCTGTACGAAAACTGAAATATCTTGCTAGCCGTGAACGAAATCCAAATCCGCCAAAGGGATATGAAAATAGACAAATTAACCTAACTTTCATATTTCATAAATAATTTCCATACAGTGGAAGGAAATAGGGTGAAAATATGATTCTTTACAGAACAGCGAGCAAAATACAGCAAGTTTAGCTTTCATAAATAAGCATGAAATGGCCTATAAAACTCATCAATAAAATTTACCAAAATTCTGGGTAATCCCTAGATAGATACAGAAGTACTGACCAAATTTTCAGATCAAAATAATAAGTGTAGCACAAGTATCAAAATAATTTAGTCATCAAAATTATCAAGAAACGAAATCTGGAATTTATCTACACCTCTGTAGTAAAATAGTCATATATCACACAAACAAAAATGAAATTGAGCAAGGTCAGAGTGGTTAGAAAGAAGACAAATTCCTCTAAAATTCATGTTTTATACTAAAATTAAGATTCTAACCTTAATATGGTCTAAATTATTAATCAAGACAGATTATCGGCAAATTACAGAATTTACTTTAGGAAGAAAACCAACGTGAACCACACGAAACTTGGTTGAAACCTCACTAAACATGAATTAGAGTCTACTAAGTGTCCAAACAACATGAAATAGGGTATACTAAATGTCCACAACAAGTATATCACATGGATCCAACAAATGCACAAATTCTCATAACTAACTCACATATTCGATCACATCAAATAAACGGTAAATCCTAAGTTGTACTCATGTCAAATGTGTCGTGAGGCAACTATGGTCAAGCACTATAGAGACGATACTCATCACATACATCACATACGAGTTGTCTCTAGAATACACTACAAGCGGTATTTAGTACTTGTATATACAAAGGAATTTAATACAAGTTACTTACCTGAGAGACGACGACGAAAACGGCACAAAAGCAAGAATAACGGGAACGGATTCCCGGGCACGAACACAACGAACAGATCATTAACCAATCACGATCACACGAACAACGAACAAGATGAAGACGATCGAGATCACAAACACAATCGGATGGCTGAGATTGTAGATCAAGATCAAGATGATCGGATCAGATCGGACGATTAGATTTCTCTGATGGTGCTGATATGAATGAAGACCAAGATCGATCGATCGAACGGTTGCAATCAAATGAAGTTAATGATCATCATGATCGTGACGATCAAGGAAAGATCGGACGGCTAGGATCTAATCGGATGATCAAGAGGAGATCGAAGGCCCACATCCAATCAAGCGTGATGATCAAGATCCAACGGACGGCCAAGAATCAGTCAATCAAGATTAAGATCAAGAGATCAACAGATCATGATCGTGATGAAACGGATGGCTCACATCGCATGATCATCCCACATTCTCAAACAGCAACTTCATGGCAAGGGGTGCACTGCTGTGGTTGGCTAGTGCTCGTAAGGAGGCAGCTCGGTGGGGAGGTTGCTGCAGGCCGGAGTAGCACAGGCCAGGGCCAGGCAGAGGTGGCTGCGGCCAGGGGATCGCCGGCAGGGCTTTGCGGTGGGCAGAGTCACTACAGGGGCATGGGTGCACCTGGCTGCCGTTGTTGCGGTCGCAAGGAGGATGCAGGGTGGTGCGACGCTGACGGAGGGAAGGGCAGGAGATCGCAACACTGAACGGGAGAGGAAGGAAGGGCAGGAGGGAACACCGGGAGGGAGAGAGGGTGGTGCAGGGACGTAGTCAACGCTGGCTGGTGGCACACCAGCGTTGCCACAGGAAAGGAGAAGGGAAGGAGAGAGGAGCAGATGGGTTAGAAGATAATGAGGCGGCTAGGGTAGAAGATGAATAGACGGGGTGGGAAAACAGAGTATATAAATAGATAGGGTTAGGTGATAGGCTGACGGGTTGGATGGGTTTGGGTTGGGTTAACGGGTATCTTACTGGATAGTATTAGGCTAACGGGTATGGGGTAGAGTAAACGGGTTGTGGGGAAAACATGAAATGGGTTTTAGGTGTAATATTGGGTTCGGGTATAAGCTTTTTAAAATGGGTTTTGGGTATTTCCTTTAAAATCCAATAAGTGAAATAGGGTTTTTAAACTAAAATAATAAATCAATAATACCATGGTATGCATAAATCGAATAGTATATAAAATCCAATAAGGAGTTAAAATAACTAATACAAAATAGGATTATATACAAAAATATATTTGTTCCACAATATGAAAATTATTTGAATACTACAATACAATTATCGATAGAGATAGGTTTTAAATTATGAATCAAGGATAAAAGATAAAAATAATAATAATAATCTTAAACTTAAACATAATAATCAAAGTAATAATAAAAAGATTTGTATTATAACAAAATATCATTGGGAAATAGTTATAAATAAAACTATTGATTAAAAATAGATTTTTTTTTTTAATATGAGATCCAAGAATACATTTTATTAAAAAGAATTGAAAGCGGAAAAATGATTTACAGAACACTAGATCCGGCTCCACAAAGCATTGTGCCCTTTTTTGCACAAAAGCAAAAAATGATTTACCTACGCAGTCAAGCTTGCTCCCCAAACACTGGATCCGGCTCCATAAAAGCAAGAAAATGATTTACCTGCGCAGTCAAGCCTGCTCCCCAAACACTGGATCCTGCTCCACAAAGCATTGTGCCCTTTTTTGCACCAACCGTCACGCCCCTTTTCACACCGATAGTGCACAAAGTACAAGCCGTCCGTTCCCCATCGAGCCTTGCTTGGATACGGTACAACTCATGATCCTTTTAAATGAGAACTTCTCTAAGTATTGCACACTCCCCAATATTGTCTTTTATCACCTTCGGAGGCAAGGGCATGCTGGCAAGACGATCAGCGAGCAGGAGGGCTAACTCACAGTCCCTCTTGATAAGCGCCGACTTAAGGCGAACGGTCTCCAACCACTTGTCTTCCGATTGAACATACAAACGGTCGACAGCTAGTTCTGTTATGCGCAGCCAGTCGCCATACGAAGATGCTCAACTTCGTCACTACGGGGTTTCTCCCTCATTCCTTTAACCATCTATCAACAAGACAAAGAGCATAGTCATGAAAGAGACAAACGACTAACCGCCACAATTGAGAGTCACTTGAAAGTGCACAACACAATACAACAAGCAGTGACAAAGCTAGAAAATAGTCTTTCATCTACTAAAATGAAGGTATAGGAGTGCGGTGGCCAGTCCGCAATCCGGCATCATACAAAGTCTGAATCAAAAGCAACTAAAGTCTGAATCACAAGCAACTAAAGAAAGAACCAAAAAGGCATAAATGGGTGAATCAAGCATCCACCTGCTTCGACACAACCAAGGACAAGGAGCCTCTGACCCCCAGAACCACTCCTCGCACCTCCCGCGGGAGTGTCGCCCTCGCCATTGTCCTCCTTGCCCTTATCAAGGGCCTTCTCGGGGCTAAGCAGCAAGTGGTAGCCCTTCCCATCAAAATCAGGGACGTGCTCCACCACATGCGAAATCATTACTACATAAGACTTAACCATCACCCTCTGCAACTTGGAATTGGCCTCGGCCTCAACCTTGGCCACCCCGGCCCTCAGCTCCAACGCTGCATCAGCATTAGTCTTCTCCAACTCCAATAATAGGTCGGCAACCCTCTTCACCGATGCCTCCTCTCTCTTCTTCAATGCCTCCAGCTCGAGGCACATCTCCTCCTCCCACTTCACCAACACCTCCAACTCAAGGCACACCTCTTCTTCCTTCTTCTTCAGTGTCCCCAACTTCGCCTATAGCTCCTTAATGACTTGCTTCTTATCTCTCTCAGCGGAAGAGATCTATGCCTTCAAGTTCTTCTCTTCAGCGGAAACAAGGAGAAAATAGTCAATATATCGAACCATAAACTGAAGAAACAGAACCCAAAATCGAAAAAACACTACATCATACTATCATTTGTGCCACACGATCTCTGGGACCGATCTCTCAGGGGGCTCCATCTTCAGACTCTCTCATTCGGCTGGAGTAGGGAGGTGATGGATCCCGTCAAGGCAGGCAGCTGAGTTCCCCAAGAAGCTCTGCTTCACGCTCCATTCGGGAACATGAACCATCTCCCTCTTATCAGTAAGAATCGCCGCAGCCTGGGCGATCAGCGAAACAGGCATGGAACTTGCCATGATTACTGCCAAGGAAGAGCCATCCGTAGCAACATCGAGTGATGCCCTCGAAGATGACTATGTCGGGATAGTAGTGGTCAGAGGCAACGTGTCATTGGAAGCAGGAGGACGACTCATCGACCTCTTCGCTTCTTCAGCTCGTCAACCCTCTTGTTACGTAGCGCCTCCGTGTCCACCAACAAATCCTCGTAGGCCATGTATATTTTTTCTACAAGATGAAACATGAAAAAATTAGAATCTATGATGCAAAGTAAAGCAATGTGGAATAGCGAAGATACAAAATAAGAAACATCACTTATCATGACTACATTACTTGTATTGTAGATCATTGTGCACATTGAGGGGGGACCCTAAGGCACAGAAGTGGCTCGTCTTCGTAAGAAGTTACGAGTGACTGCCGCTCGCTTGTGCAAAGCATCGTCCAAGGCGGAGTTGGAGCTTGCTCATTTGAGGGTTGTACCAGTTGAGAGGGACGCTGAACTTATTCATCTTCTCGATGGACTGGACGAGGACACGTTCGAGAATGAGAACTTGAATATAGTGTTTCTCGAGAAGGACCAAGATGTTTCCCTCCTTCGTGAAAACCGTTCCACAGATTTGTCATTGCCCCCTCTCAGTGGAGTAAGGTAGCCACAGTGAGGAAGTTTTGCTAAGGGAGTTGCTCATAGAGAGGGACTTGGCGATTTATCATCTATAATTAAGAAGTTGTTGGAGTAGCTCTAGAGGCAAACTGTGACTGAACTCAATGTTTTGGAATTAGGAGTTCCGTGAACATCTCTTATGGATGAGATAGATTCTGATCTTGCTTGTTCAAAAGTTAATGAGTTGCAGGAGCAATTTCGAGTTGAAAGTTGAGCTCCAGAGTCATTTGTTTACGAGTTGTGGGAGCAACTTTGAGCTACGAGTTTGACTTCCGAACTTGTTGTTCAAGGAGTTAGCAAGTTGTAGGAGTAGTTTCAAATGACAAGCCCAGCTCCAAACTTTTTCGTTAGTGAGTTGTGGGAGTAGACTTCGAGTCATGAGTTTGGACTCTGAAATTGTTGTTTAAGGGGGTAACGAGTTGCAAGAGAAATTTTGAATGATGAGCTAGCTCCAAACTTGCTTATTAGAAAATTGTGGGAGCAGCTTTGAGCCATGAGTTTGGACTCCGAACTTGTTGTTAAGGGGGTTCACGGGTTGCAAGAAAAGTTTCAAATGACGAGCCCAACTCCAAACTTGCTTATTAGTGAGCTGCAGGAGTAGCTTCGAGCCATGAGTTTGGGCTCCAAACTTATTATTCGAGGGTTAGGAAAGAGTTGGACTCTGAACTTGCTATTCGAAAGGTTAACGAGCAGGAGCAACTCTAGGGAAGAGTTGGACTCCGAACTGTTATTCGACGTGTTGATGAGTTGTCATCATCCAAAGAGTGTAACAAGAATTTTTGAAAGAATATGCTAAGTTTTATTGAAAAACAAATCTATGTAGTTCTCTTGAATTTAGAGATCGATCTTATTACAAATCATAAAAATATAATGGAGGCAATTAAGAACCCTCGTTGAATTTCATCAAATGCTCGGCGTTCCAAGTCCAGATTATTTCCCTGCCCCCCAGGTTTTCGAGTCTGTACGCCCTAGGTTGATGACTTTCGAGACCTTGTATGGTCTTTCCCAGTTTGGTGCTAGTTTTCCCTTCTTTATTGGGTTGCCGTTCTCTAGCTTTCATAAGACAAGGTCTCCATATCTGAGTTTTTTCAGCCAAACCTTCATATTGTAGAACTTCTCCACACTTTGCTGCTAGATATATCATCGTATGACAGACATCTCGCTCACTTCTTCATTGAGATTAAGGTTTTCTCGAAGATCATCTGAGTTTGGTTTTTCATTGAAGGAGAGCTGGCGCAGGAAAGGTAGCCCGAGTTTTATGGGAATTAATGCTTCAGAGTCACAACTATGGTTGAAGGGGGACTCTGCTGTTGGGGTTCTCTTCATGGTCATGTATGCCCATAACACACTTGGGAGCTCTTCGACCCATAATCCTATGGGGGTCTTCATCGAGCCTCTTCTTGAGGTCATCATGAATCTGTCAGTTGGAATTCCTAACTTGGCTGTTGCTCTGAGGGGTGAGAGATGGAAGAGAAACGTTTTTCAATCCCTAGATCAACGCAAAATTTGAGAATCCCTTGGTGGCGAATTGTGTTCCATTGTTGGTGACAAGAATTCGGGGATGCCAAATCTACATACTATGTTCTTCCAAAATAATTGATGAATCTTATGATAGGTGATGGATGCTAATGGTTCTGCTTCGATTCACTTAGTGAAGTAGTTCATAGTTAACACAAAGAAGTTCCTCTATCAAGTTGCAGGGGGAAACTGTCCAAGTAAGTCCATTCCTAACATAGGGAAGGGGATCGGGCTTGACATGGAGCTATAGTCGGCTTGGGGCACCTGCCTAATGAGGGAGAACCTCAGACAGGAAACACACTGGCAGGCATAGTTTTGGGCATCGTCAAGGAGCGAGGACCAATAATACCCATGATTGTGAATTTTCTAAGTGAGGAACCTTGTCCCCATGTGACTGCCTCCAATTCCTTCATGTACCTCTCTGAGACCATACCTGACCTATTCGGGGTAGAGGCATCGCAACTAAGGTATGCATCTTTGGGAGTATAAAAGTGTTTGCATAGGACTCCTTCGACTTAAGTATACCTTTCTTTTCTCGCTCGGATCTTCCTTGTTTCTTTTGGATCCACTGGGAGGATTCCCTTGTCGAGAAAGTCTACCAAGGGTTTCATCCAGTTGCCCCCCGGGTGCCCGTGGGGTGATAAACATGAGCTCAAAGGCCTCCTCTTCGATGCTTGGCTTGATTAGGACTTCAATGAGCACCGTGTGATCAAGTCCATCGAAGGAAGAGAATGCTAGCTTGGAGAGTGCATCTTCTTGCCCATTTTCTTCGCGGGGGAATCGAGTGACTTTAGCCCCCTAAAATGTAGCTAAGAGCTTCTTCACGCAAGCTAAATACTTGACTATGCGAACATCCCCAGCTTCATATCCTCCTAGGATCTGGTTCACCACCAGCTGGGAGTCTTTGATTACTTTTACCTTCCAAGCCCCTCATTTTTGAGCTAAAAGGAGGCTAGCAATTAGTTCTTCATATTTGCAGGCGACTATGATCATAGCATATGTCATCTTTTCCATCTTGGAATAGTGAATCTCCGCATCATGAAGGAATTTTTTCACATTGTAGATCAACTTCTGAAACATGTCATCTTCCCTAACTAAGACAACACTAAAGGTCTGATCAGAAGTGGCCAGATAGAGGTAGAGCACCTCCCCCAACTTGGGCTTGCTTATGAGTGGGGGATTGATGAGATACACCTTGAGCTGTTCAAATGCCTCTTACTGCGCTTGCCCCCACTCGAAGCCTTTTATTCCTCAAAGAATTTTTAAAATGGGAGGCACTTCTCCCCCCGACTTGGAAAGGAAGCGTCCAATAGTGGCGAGACGCTATGTAAGTCTCTGGACTTCTTTGATGCTGGACGAGGGAGACATGTCGGGTATAGCTCAGATTTTCTCTAGGTTGGTATCGATTTCCCTCTGACTAACCATGAATCCTAAGAATTTCCCCAATGAAACCCGGAAGGCACACTTTGAGAGGTTCAGTCTCAAAATGTGCTTACGGAGGACATTGAAAGTTTCTTGTAGGTCGGTCACATGGTCATTCTTCTTGAGGCTCTTCACAAGCATATCGGTCTACATAGACCTCCATGTTATAACCAATTTGTTCCTTAAATACTTTGTTCACTAGGCACTGGTAAGTGGCCCTGGTGTTCTTTAGCCCGAAAAACATCAATTGATAGTAATAGAGGCCTTGGTCGGTGATGAATGATGTTTTCAGGATATCGAGAAGGAACATTCAGATCTGATTGTATCTCGAGAAGACATCCATGAAGCTGAGGAGCTCATGCCCGGATGTGGCATCGATTAATGTATCAAAGCTAGTGAGAGGGAAGGAGTCCTTCAAATATTCTCTGTTGGGATCGGTGAAGTCAATACAAATCCTTGACTTGCCATTTGCTTTTTTCACCATGACTACATTGACCAGCTACTTAGGGGTAGGTAACTTCTTGAACGAAGTTGTAACCCCCGTTCCCGCTAATACACATTTTCTGAATATTTTCTGTATTTTGATTATTTATAAATTCATTTCATTTTAAATTCATTTTGAATCTTCTGTCAAAGTCTTTTCTAATCGACAATTATATTTATTTCGAATGATGATATATTTTAACTTTGTTTTCTATTCCTAATTGATCGACTATTTATATTTTAATCCAAATGTAACTACCGTTCCCGCTATTTTTATTTTTCCCTCTTTTGTAATTTTTTATTTTGAAAAGAAAAAAAATAGTCTCTTTTTGTTCTTGATTATTCTAATTAAGATTTTGATTATGAAATTCTCCATTATTCTTGTTGAGCTGTTTTTATTGATTCTATTTTCTTTTATTAATTGTGGGTACTTTTATTTGAATCCTATTGATTTAGATCTATCTCTTATTGAACCCTAAACCCCAATTTTATTTGTTCTTAACCCAAATCCACTATTATTGGATCCTAAACCGCTAATCCAACACCCTAATTGTACCCTATAAATACAACTCTGAAGCAAACCCTAAAAATTGTGCAATTTCGAAACCCTAGCCGCTTATTCTCTCTTTTCTCTCCTCTCTCCTCACCGTTCTCTCTTTCTCACTGCCGTTTTCCTGCCCAAAATCCAGAGAACCCATCGTTGAGTTCTTTTCTCCGGCGAGCCCTGACCTTCGGCGACCCCCCCCCCCTGCAGACCGTCGCTGTCCTTCCCTCGACAACCAGCGTGCCGCCACAGCCAAACCCCTGCACCTCCTCCTCTTCTGCTCTCCTCGACATTGACAGCGACCAAACCCCCCCAAATCCCGATACCCTTCTCCTGTCTCTGTCGACGCCGTCGTCAACCCACCCCGACGCCATCACCCCCGTTGCCACCCTCAGCCAGCGATGCCGCCGCCGTATTTCTTGCATTGGCCATTGCTGATGTTGCTGCTGCCTTTGTTGTTGAAGTTGCTGTGTACTCTTACTATTATTGCTTAGGGTTTTATTGCACGTATATTGCACGTGTTATAAATTGTTAGTTCATGGGTTCGTTGCTTCAGGATTCTTATCCCGTTATTCTTGGTATTCGTTTTCACCGGTTATAAGGCAAGTCACCGTCCTCTTGAATTGTTAATTGTATCAAATTCAAGTTTTGTTGAACTTCTTGTAAGTAGATCCCTTGTTTATCGTATTATAATTGTTCATCTCTTCGTTGGATCTATTGAGGGTTTACACGAGCTAACCCCAATATTCTTGACATCATGCCACTTTTGACTTTAAGATTGAATCTTTCATGAGTGCATATAGAATTGATAATAGGGTTGCTCATATGATTGTCACACAAATAAATTATTGCAGAGAAAATTGTTAGGTTGTATGTTGTTTGATCGATTGATGGTTGATTGATGATAAATTGATGTATGAGTGTGTTCTAATTTTATTTATCATATTTTGATGCCCGTTATGTTTAAATTAATTTATTTCAAGAAAACTACCCAAAATTATGTATATTGCTTGCCGACTGTATGTTGACTGCTCTTTTTGAACCAGTAAATGATCTTAAAATAAATTACTTCTTGAATAAGAATAGTAGCCTTATCTTTCTAGTTTCTGGACATCTTGAATTTCTAAATTCCGAGTTGTGTAGCAAAAGTTATGCCCGTTTTACAATAGCTGTGTTTTTACTTTCAGATTTTTCAGATTCTTGTATCTTGCATGCCTAAACAGTAAAAAGGCTGATCAAATGATAAAATTTTACTCTGATAATTTCCAGACTGTTTCTTAACATGCTTAGGAGTTTAGAAAATATTTTTAATGAATTTATTATTGAGTTTTTGCTGATTCTAAAAATAAAATAACATGATGTTGAAATTCTGCCTGAACATGAAATCTGTAAAGAACATTGTGATTGAACTAGCTACTGTTGTCGGATTTTGAACTTTAAATATGCGTTGGAACCATGTAGAAGTCTAGTTTCTAGAATTTCTGACGGATTCAATTTTCAAGTTCTGAAACAGCGGGAAACTACATTTTTGTACCGACTACTCTTGCTGTCCAGAATTTTATATTCCATATTTTAATAGATTAATTATTCCTATATCATAATATTGCATGAATCAATGTATGTATGTTGCATTGCATGATCCCAATGATTTACTGTCATCATTCTAATTGTCCTATTCCATGTTACCAACCTATTGTTTCCCTATGATACTATCGTTCACCGAAAAGTCCATTCACTACAAGAAATTTGACATATAGCAACGGACACCTGTAGACACGGTCACTAAAACCATGGGTATAGGTATCATATACCTACAGACATGTAGTGAACTGTGGGTATAGGTATCCTATAACTATAAGTTTTACTGACCGGGTAAAACACTGTAGGTATAGTCATCCCCACTAAAAAAATGAAGTCCTCGAACTTTTTTTCTTTTTCTCCCTCACTTTTATTTTTTCTTTTGTTCCCTCACTTTTGTTCACAGCCTTCTCATCCGTGGCCCCCTATGCCAAAAAAACAATCCAAAAATGAAAAAAGAAAAATCAAATGAAACACCCTCAACTTTAACCCGAAGTCTGGTTTTGTTTCCCCTTTCCTCCCCCTTTCCCCCTCCCCCTCACCCACCGCCGGATCTCAATCGGATCCCCACCCTCCAACCCGATCCATTATCCCGAGCTCAATCCCGACCCGGATCCGCTTCCCCTAACCCCAAACATGGACGACTTCCCCGGCTTCCTGGCCCGGGACTACGGCTTCCACCACCAGGACAAATCCGCCCCCATGTCTGCTTCAAAATCTGCGTTCATTGGATCCGGATCTGCTTCCACCCGACCCGCTAACCCCCTCGTCTTTGATGATGTTTTCGGTGGCCCCCTCAAATACCCCAACTCGTCCTCCTTCACCTACACCCAGCAAGCCTCTTATGACTCAATACTCAATGGCTAAGTTCATTATTGTCTTATCAAAGGTAATTAATGTACTCCTGATTAGTTTAGAATTTGATATCAGAGCGTGTGATTACTATTAGGTTTGTTCAATTTGTGAGCACACCGAAGATTTTGGAACGGGTTAGTACGATTGAGTCAGAGATCATACAGATCGAGGAGGATATTACTGTCCAAGGCAATGAGAATCTTGGATTGAGCACGGTAAGTAGTTGGTTTGTTTAAGGTTGTTTATTGTTATTTATTAGTCAGTTAATGCATTGGAAATTGAGATGTTGTTGTGTTTTGGTGTTTGGCAGGTAGAAGATCATCATCAAACTAGATCAATTGAATATAATGAAGGTACATTAAGTTAAAAGTATTTTCTTTTCTTTTTAGTAAAAGAACATGAATAGTAGTAGTAGGAGGTTTTGAATTAGTTTTTTCTTGTTCTTTGTGCTTATCTACATCAAACCTCTTTTACGTAGGATACAATTCTTAATGGGATTTGATTATGTACATGAAAGGCTTTAAGATTTTTTAAAGGCTTTAAAATTTTTTTAAAAAATCTCCCCAATTCCATTAGTTTATCACTGATTTCTGCTGAACTCTGTGAAGAGATAATCTGACTTGTTGTTCAGTAATAGTCAAATAGGTGAAAGTTAGCCATAGCTGGAGGGTTGTTCTTGTTTGGTCTTTTATCTGACATGCTAGCTATTAGTGAGTAATGGGATACTAGTTTCTTAATCGCCCATCCTAATTCCTGAAGATCTCTGCTTCGATCTCACTAATAATGGGGCCTATGTGGAGTTATTTAGTCTATGTTTGTTCTCAATCACCACATTACCTTATTAATGATAACTGCTTCCTTCTTCCACCATCATAACATGATTGCATTTAATCTGCATTTGTTTAACTATTGAGGTTGTCTCATGGACATGCAGGTAACAAGCCAATGTATGGCGCTGATGCTGAAAAGGAAATAGTTCTTTAGAGCATCCACAATGGTGTTTCTCATTTTTTAGAAAATGGCAGCTACAGTAATAGAAAATAGGGTATTTGTCTACAGTGGTTGTATGCTAAAATTTGAGAAAGACGAGACATGTTGTTTCGTCCATTTTTTTTTTACATTTAATTAATTAGTGATTAGATATTAAAATAAGTTAATTAAATAAATTAAATAATTAAATATACCCTAAAACCTAACTAATGACACACTAAACCTAATTAAATCCACTAACCTATTCCCTATATGCTAGACGGGACATGTTGTCCCGTCCCAAGCAAATTTTTTTGGTTTTTTTTTTCAGACATGTCTCGTTTCAGCATTTTTTTTATTTTTTTTCCAGACGGTACATCTTGTACCGTGAAAAAATGTCAGACGAAACAACATGTCTCGTATGATCCCATTAAAAAATTGAAAAAAAAATGGAACGAAACATGTTGTCTCGTCTCTTATAATATAAGAATCGCAATTTCGTTTCTCAAAAATGAGAAGCGACTGTAGCTATTTTGCCAAAATATAGCAAAATAGCAAACGACTGCAACACCTTATTTGCTGAAAAATGAGAAATTGGCAAATATAGCAAACGATTGTGGATGCTCTTATAAGGTATATATATGCTAGGATCATTTCCTACGAGTACAATAATGCACGTGTGTATCAATTGTAAGCAGTTCGCCCAATTTGTTGTATCAATTGTAGAAAGTAAGTAAAATTAATAGACAGAATCGTGCTAAGTTTGAAGATCTCCATTGTATGGGTACAAAAAGTCTCCCAAAATTGATTGATGAAAAGGTTTGTTTATATTTTTTCTTTTCATTGAGTAAAATATATTTACAAAACAAAATACATATAACTTGTTTGTTTGGTTTCAGAAGAAAAAAAAAGGCAAAGGATTATCACCTCAACGTAAAGAGATTTACATTGATACTCGCAAAGGTTTCTTTGTCTGAAAATCAAGAGTTACGTAATAGAGTTAAGCAAGTGGAAAGCCTGTTGACAAATGTTCTGTCGTTGATTCAAAATTGATTTTCTGGAGAAGATGTGAATGACATTATACAGACTGCAAGACAGGTATATTATATTTTACTCTTGGAGTTCATATTTCAATGTTATGTTTCGTATGAGATGCTTTTGTATTTATTACTGATTTTCCATATGTTTAATTCTAATGTATTCCATTTGTAATGTCTTTTTTTATATTGCTCGATCTGTTTTTGTTTGAGGGATACATTTTTTTCTCTAATGAATGATGGAAATATCTATTAAGAAGAGTATATAAGTTGTACTTTATTTTTAATAGGCTACATATGCTTCTAGTGCCCCTTACCGTACGAATTCTCAAAATCCAGACACTAATGAAGATACTGAAGATGGTATATACTTAGTATTAACTAATTCTTACCCAAATTGTTAATATTTCTTATGTTGAGTTATGCTATTATTCATTTGTTCTTTTTGTTACTTGCAGGTGAAGATTAAAAGCAAATTTTCTCTTGATGGAGCAAACTTAGAAATTAAGTGGATGAGATTGTTATAAGACTTTATATTCTTATTATATGTCAGTATGGTACTCTTAGGTTGACATTTTAACTATTTTGTAATTTGACATGCTTGTAATACTTCATTAATTTTTAATATGATTGAAGTTTAATTTTATTTAATTTTGTTTCATAAACACATTTATTTATTTTATTGTGTATTTAGTTTATAATTTGATTAATATTATAAAAGAAAATATTAAATTATCATAAGCATAATTAATCAGAAAAAATTGTGTATAGAGCAAATTATGACCTATCCCTAAAATTCGTGGGTGTATATGTGTAAAAAAATGTCGCTAAAATCTATACCAACGGACCGCATAATAAGAACTATACCAACGGAATAAACACGGTGGGTATATATTCAAATATTTGGTTGCGAAAACCATCGCTAAAACCTATAGCAATGGAGTTTCAACCATGGGTATAGGAAAACAATAGGTGTTGTTAAAACCTATACCAACGGATACGAAACCATGGGTATAACACCGAGGTTTTGTCCAACGGGTGAAAAAACCATCGTTATAGGCTATAGTGACGGCATTCTACCGTGGGTATAGCGAATTATTGACCACGGAAAAATATGTCCGTTGGTATAGGTTTTACGGGCTATACCTACGGTTTTCCGTATTTTACTCACGAATTTTTGCTGTCACTATATGTCAAATTCCTTGTAGTGATTGATTGCATATTGTATTGTTGCATTGATAAATAATTAATAAACCGGGGTTAAAAGGTGATTTAAGTAGTGAACAAAGTAGATACTGTACTTGGAGGAGGGGCCCGTGTTTCCCTAAATAATGTTCCGGCTATTATTTTATCGTGTGATTATGTCTTACAACGATAACCCAATCTATCGTGTACCGTATCGTTGCTGATGACCATATCGTACACTGAAAGGTGAATAGTGTTTACTGTTGCCAAGTACATGATCTACCGAGTACATCACTTAAGTCTAAACGAAATTGATTGTATGCATCGAACCTGTAGAATGGAATGCAGTAGTACATGCATTAGTTAGGTTTAAAATGAATAATAGACTTAAGAATTAACACGTCACCGACATTGCATATTGTTCATCATTGTTCCTATTGATATCGAATATTGGCTAAGTGTTATTGTTATTGATCATTGATTATTGTTACCGAATATTGAATCATTGTTTATAGCCATTGTACCGATTATCATGATATGGATTATTGTTATTGTCTCGTGTTATTGATTCCTATTGATCCATTGATTTATTGTTATACCGTTATTCCATTGTTCCTTGATTTCTCTACTTGTTGTCCATGACTTTCTCTAAGGACAATTTTTCTTGTCTTTTTAGATGAAGTGTATACAGGTAATGAAGAAGAATTGCCTACTGAAATTGGAGAACAGACATTCTAAAGACTTAATGCTTTTTAATTGCTTATCGCTTTAATGAACTTATTGTATTGAGATTTATTATTTTATTGGGCATATAACCGGATTTTATTATCGTTTCCAGATGTTGCATTATTATTGTATTTAGATATTTCTATTGCTTCATTTCAAGTATTATTGTTCATGAAATTATTATTGCCTGCGCATTTATTTTGTATTGATTATAATATTGAGTTAATCAGATAAACAGCTTATGGGTGACGTTAGTCATTCGCTGGGCCAATGTCATGTACTCGTATGTCAGATTTTTGGGAAGCGGAGTGTGACAAGGTTTTTAGTGGTATCAGAGCCCGGGTTTGGATAATATATCAGTCAAATGTGACTAACGGAAGGAAGTTTAACTTTGATTGATATATTAATCAGATTTGGATTTTAATCGGGTTGACTCAACTGTATGTGCAATATAGGAATCGCATGAACAATAATAATGATAATAATAATAATAATAGTAATAATAATAATAAATCTCAAACACAATAGTAATAAGTCTCGACCCCCCATCTCCTCATCATCCCACTCTTCACTCGCATCTCGACCCCCCTGTTCATCTTCAACCTTCTGATCGCCTTTCATCAACCCCGGTCGTCCTTCGCAATCCCGTCGCTGGTCCTCACCACCGCCCTCATCGACCACCATCACCGCAACCTCCTCAACCACCGCAGTCATCCCCTACCCCGGTCATCTTCTTCCTCTGATTTCGTGCTGAAACCCATCGCCAGCGATCCCTGAGCCAGTCGCGACCCCGACCATTATTGCCACTTCAGAGCCTCCATCACCCTGTCATCACCACTCTTCACCTTACTACCGTTGCCATTGTCAGCTAACCCCGAAACTCCACCTTATCGCCGCTGCACAACCCGACGCTAGCCCTCGAAGCCATATCGCCATTGCTGTCCAATCGCAGCTCGAGCTTCTTCCGCCGCCGACGATCACCGCAGACCCGAGCCCACCTCGCAATCGGTGTCGTTGTTCTTACTGTGTGTTGCTGCTACTCTTTCCAATGTCCTTGCTCTGTTCTTGCTGTTGATCCCTTGTGCACGTGTTTGCACGTGCTATTAAGCTGCTGTTGTGTGTTGGAGTTCTTGCTGTGTTTCCGCCTTGCCATTTGCTGTTGGCCGACTTGGTGGTTGCTACACTCTCTGTGTGTTGCTTTGCACAGGTCGTGCACATGTTGTTGATTACGTGCATTGCACGTATTGTCGCTGTGGGGACCTTAATCCCGTTATTCTATTAACTACCGGATAATCGTCTATAAGGAAAGTCACTTCCCTCTTGAATTGCATATTGTGTCAAATTCAAGGTTTTTATTGAAAGTCCGCAAGTAGATCATGAATTGTTTATCATATTGTTATATCGTTTATCTTTCGTTGAATATATTGAGAGTTTACACGAGCTAACCCAAGATATTCTTAACTTCGTGTCATTATTGACTCTAAAATATCAAATCTTTCATGCATTCATGTAGTATTGATAATAGAAGTTATTCATGCATAACACCGTACAAATAAACTATTGTAAAATTGATTATTAGGTTATTGTGCTTGAATGATTGATTGATACCTCGTTGATGTTAAACTAGTGTATGGATGTATTCTTCATTGTGCTTACCATGTTATTGTGTTTACCACGCTGAATATAAGATTTTTTAACTTTTGAGTTGAAGTTCCTCATGTTTAGATCGATTTTATTTCATGAAATATCGCTTTTATTTCCTACAAACGGAAACAACATTTCTGACATATTTTTCCCATTTCCCGGCATTTAAAAACGTCGGGGTTGATGGCCCCGGCGCTTTGCGAAATGCCGCCGCAAGCGCCTGGTTTGCCTTCGCCGGGGATACGAAAAATATTTCCCGGCATTTTCAAACGCCGGGGTTGTCTTTTTCGTTATCCCGGCGTTTCCAAATGCCGGGGTAGAATAATTTTCATTTTTTAATAATTTTTTCAATAATATGTCAGTACTTGAAATGTGTCAGTACTTGAAAAGTGACAAACCTGTTCACTATCTGGGTTTTCGAGAGTCAATTTACAAATCAATTCATCAAGGATTGATCTAAAACCATCTTTACCACTGCCTGCTCACAGGGAAAGGTCAGAGGTGCTAGCACCTGCCAAAAAAAACGCAGGTAAGCAAAACTCAGAAAGATGGAAAGAAAAGTTACGAGGGCTTTGAGCGAGAAAAATACATAATTTGGTAAGAGCATCTCCAACCACGTTAGCTATTTTGGCTAACTAAAATAGCCGAAATGGATAACAAATGGATAATTTGGCTAGCGAAAAAAGTTTCCACTCCAACCATGTTATCTATTTTGAATAACCACTAATAATTTAAAGTCCAAAATTAATTAAAATAAAAATATAAAATAAAAGCCCATAAAAAAGCCCAATACAAAATAAAATTTCCAAGCTCAAAAATAAAATTTCGCAATTTTCACAATTGATTTCCGCGATTCTGCAACAACAGAAATATAAATGTCGCGATTCCGCAATTTTCCGCGATTTCGCAATTTTCGCGATTGATTTCGCAATTTTCGCAATTGATTTCCGCGATTTCACAATTTTGTGGTTTTGGGAAGAACTTTAGCGAGCGGTACATACTCGCCAGATCCGGTGAGTGAATATTAGAAATCTATTTTGGCGAGTGGTTTGGCTAGTCCCATTGGAGCATATTTTTGTCTTTATATTAGCTATTTTGGCTAAAATTGAAAGATGGCTAGCATGATTGGAGATGGTCTAAGAGAGCCGTAAGCCCTTACTATAAGCATTGCCACCTATGACCGCGTAATTGCTCATCCGCCTTAACTTTATATGTAAACACAATAAAGATAACAACATAACTATGAAGCCAAAACATGATGACAGATTAAAAAATGGAAGATTTTTTTTTTCTTTGAACAAGTCCCCCGGTCTAATTCTAAAGGATTTAATGAAGCAACACAAATTCATATATAATGTCATATATAATTATAAGGCTAAATATAATAAAACCTCATCCAATTATTGTGCATTTTAAAAAAACCACACCAAACTTTTTTTTTTGAAACACTCACCCAACTATGTTTTCCAGGCATGGCTGAGTGAGGTTTTTTTTATAAAAAAAAATTGTGTTAAAAACATAGTTGGGTGAGGTTTTTTTTTTCTAAACAAAAAAATTGTGTGTTTTTTTTAAAATGCACAATAGTTGGGTGAGGTTTTATTATATTTAGCCTAATTATAAATAATAAAACACAAAAAGTATGGGTAATAAAACACAATAAGTATGGGCTTATGATAAGAGGAGGAAGCTGTTGATTCTTGGTTTTGATGACTACAACACAATGCAAAGTTGTGCTACCACCTATATATATTGCAGGATGTATCAAAGACAAATACCATGGTGCAATACACAAAGGCAAAGTTGATCCAATGAAGCTTTCAAAAGAATCGATCAAACTACAAAGATCTAAGTTCAAGTCACATTTGATCAAGCAAGTTTCAAGACATAAAGACAATGACTCAAGCTCAAGTCAAAGAATCAAGTTCAAGACAAGACTCAAGTGCTTCAAATATTTTGTATTAAGTGTCTTGTAACAATTGTAATTTTTATTCTTTGAGTCTTAGAATGTTGTAATAGCCTTGTCACACACACACACACACACATATCTTTTAATAATTGAGTGTTTTAAAGAATTTAAAAGGTCGAAATAAGCTTGAATAAGATCAGCTATAGAGTACCAGTCGACTACTCTTCGGAACCAGTCGACTGTCTTAGTACGAAACTGTCTGAACTCAAACAAGCTCTGACCAATTGACTTATTATGGTAACCCAGTCGACTGTTCAAGCCGTTTCGATAGTTTTTGTTTTTAAAACTTGTTTTTCAAATTCAAAACATTTATTTTCGTTGGCTGACAGTTGGTGCAACTCAATGTCCAGTGAGTCTAACTCTATATATAGAGTGTAAAAATCACTTGGTAAAGGTTCCAAGCATTTTTTTAAGTTTCAACTTTTTGTTTTTGAAAAGAACAAGCATTCTAAAAAGCATTCATATTCTCTAAGTCCTGGTTCTCTGAAAATCAGTCTAGTATAACATCGAATTCGTTTTAGACTGATTTCAGAAGTTGACCTATTAGCCACCATACAAAAATCACAAATCACAAACAAGGCTATAGGTTGTTGTAACTCTTTTGTTGTTGTTTTTCACTATCAGGTTGTGAGAGTGGTCCTCTCGGTTGGAGAGTAGGGCTCTAGGTTGTAGAGTCAGATTTTCACTCTAGGTTGTAGAGTGGGTGTGCTCTCTTTAGTAGTGAGAGAGGTCTACGGGTTTGACAAAGTTGTTGTCAAATGCCGTAGGGTATTCTTGTACTTTTTTCTTTCAGGAATAGTGAAAAATCTCAAGTAGGTTGGTTGGGGACTGGATGTAGGTCGAGAGGACCGAACCAGGATACATCGCTGTGTACTTTGTGGTTGACTCTCTCTCCTCACTTGCATTTCAATTTTTCTGTATTTTATTTGAAAACTTGTCTGGCAAGTCAACTGAGTCTCCTCTATAAGTCGACTGATCGGACTTGTATAAAATACTCTTCGAACACTTCTCTGGTAAGTCGACTGAGTTTCCTCTATAAGTCGACTAATCAGACTTGTATAAAATACTTTCGAACATTTGTCTAGTAAGTCGACTGAGTTTCCACTATAAGTCGACTGATCAGACTTGTATAAAATACTCTTCTTATCTGACGCCCCAGTCGACTGTATTCTCTTTTTAAGTCGACTGGACAGAACGAAAAGTTCAATTTCTTAATTATTTTTTAAACAACACTATTCACCACCCCTCCCCCCCCCCCCCCCCGAGTACACCACTCTTACAATTCCTTATGCACAATGGAACGATGACATGAAGAGCAAAATAATGAACAATGCAAACGCGATGAACGCTCTATGTTGTGCTCTTACCAAGGAGGAGTTCAATCGTGTGTCCAATGCAACAACGGCGTATCAAATTTGGCACACACTCGAGGTAACTCATGAAGGTACTAATAAAGTTAAAGAATCTAAGATATCTGTTCTAGTTCACAGGTTCGAGATGTTCCGCATGAAGGAGAACGAGAATGTGTCAGATATGATCACAAGGTTCACGGATATTATAAATTCTTTTATGGATCTTGGAAAGACGTACACTCAAGCCGAAATGGTGAGGAAAGTTTTTCGTGCCTTAACCCCCGAATGGGAGAAGAAGACCACCGCCATAGAAGAGGAGAACGATTTAACACAACTCTCTCTTGAGAATCTTGTGGAAAATCTTATGGCATATGAAGTTCAACTTGAAGAACACAAGAAGGATCTAGAACCTCAACAATCAAAGAAAAAAGAAACTCGCGTTCAAGGCCATGTCGAACTCCGAAGATGAATAAGAAGATGAGGAAGAGATAGCCATGTTCACGAGAAAGTTCAAAATGTTTCTAAGGAAAGGTAAATTTAATTCCAAATCTAAAGATACTCATTGTTACCGCTAAATCTGGTGTGGGGGCAAACAGATAGTATCTGTGGATTCTTGGAAAACCTGAATAGCAAACCTGAACCTGTTCCGCCGGAGTTTGACCGCTGACTCCCACCGTTCACCTGCAAAAAGTGTGAGACACCGGGGTTGATCCCGGCGACGCACCCTCCGATGCTCAAGTCAGTAATCAGGAAGATTATGAAAGAGTGTAAATTGGAAAAAGATTGATTACCTCTTAATGGTGATGGATGGGGGGTATTTATAGCCACCGTTGGGGTCAGATTAGGAATGTAATCCCTGTAATCAGATAAGGAATGTAATCCCTAATCTCCAGTGAAATGATAGATGTGAATCAGGGCCGTTGATTAGTATTGATCAGAAATCATAATTCTATCCTGTTGGACTGGGTTTATTTCGGGTTGGGACCCGTACCCAGTTGAGGTGGATCCGTAATGGGTTATTGGGTCTTTGGGGAAAAGACCCAGGACCCACTTCGGACCCATTGGTAGACAAAATTACCATTTTACCCCTAGGCTTTAAGATTCGTTCCTGATTTGGACGGTTCCGATTTAACCCCATTTTTAGCCATATCACGAGCCCCCCACTCCCGAAGACTGGGTTTGATCAGCCTTTGAGGAGTAGTTTTACTGTTTTTAATGGCTGGCGGAGTTGTATCGGATTCCAAATGGAAGGTTTCGAATCTTTGCAGGAGGCAGTATGGTGATTTTCTAAGTTAGTTGCATGCTCTGAGTTGTTCTTGAGCTCTTCTGGACATTTGGTGATTTTCATCTATTTTTCGGAATATTTACTTAATTGTGCGAAGTGTCGATTCGTCATTCGGGGGTCTTAATAAATGGTCCTAGGCAATAATTATTTATTTGGGGGTTCAAAAATATTTCCCCGACTTTATAATTATTTTCTAGGATTTTAAATTAATTTTTCCAAATTTTTAATCATTTTTTCGCAATTTTTAAATAAATAAAACGATTTTAATAAATAAAATACCGAATTATGGCGTGGCGCAATCTGGACCGTTGATCTTGTGCGGGTGCGAATTTCTGAAAGATCGGATGGACAGGGTCGCTCGGCAGCAATTTCTCCGCTTTTGCGGGTCGGACGGGCACTTGCTTGGAATCCGAGCGAAGTGGCTCAGTTTTTCCCTCACGCGAGTGGCTCGGATCGCTAGTCGCTCGGCTCGGAATTCTGAGCGACGTGGAGTGATCTGCGACGTCGGATCTCGGTGCGGATCTTGAGGCGGGCACAGTTCCCAAGAAAACACTATCTTGTCATTTAGTGGACGTGGCGTATTCTGGACCGTCCATCATTTCAGGCGCGATTTTCGCAATGATCCTACGGTTGGAGACGCTCGGCGGCATTTTTCTTCACTTTCGAGGGTCGGATTGGCACTTGCTCGGAATCCGAGCGAAGTGGCATGGTTTTTCCTTCGCGCGAGTGGCTCGGATCGCTAGTCGCTCGGCTCGGAATTCCGAGCGACGTGGAGCAATCTGCGCCGTCGGATCTCGGCACGAATCTCTAGGCGGACACAGTTCCTAAGAAAACACTATCTTGTCGTGTAGTGGTGCTGGCATGATCTGGACCGTCCGATCGAAATCTTCCACGAATTTCGAGGGGAAAGTTGTTTTTCTCCAATTCGTGGCTCGGATTGGCACTTGCTCGGAATCCGAGCTATCCTCTTTGTTGCGGAGGTCGGATCGCCTGTCGCTCGGATTTTGGTTCCGAGGGACATGGGGCGATCGGAGCCGTTGGATGATGGCATAGATCTCGATGCTGGCTCAGTTCCCAAGAAAACACTATCTTGTCGTTTAGTGACGCTGGCAAGATCTGAGTCGTTCGATCGAAATCTTACGCAAATTTTGAGGGGAAAGTCGTTTTTCTCCAATTCGTAGCTCGGATTGGCACTTGCTCGGAATCCGAGCTATCCTCTTTGTCGCGGAGGTCGGATCGCCTGTCGCTCGGATTTTGGTTCCGAGGGACGTGGGGCGATCCGAGCCGTTGGATGATGGCACAGATCTCGATGCTGGCTCGGTTCCCAAGAAAATACTATTTTGTCGTTTAGTGACGCTGGCAAGATCTGAGCCGTTCGATCGAAATCTTATGCGAATTTTGAGGGGAAAGTCGTTTTCTCCAATTTGTAGCTCGGATTGGCACTTGCTCGGGATCCGAGCTATCCTCTTTGTTGCGGAGGTCGGATCGCCTGTCGCTCGGATTTTGGTTCCGAAGGACGTGGGGCGATCGGAGCCGTTGGATGATGGCACAGATCTCGATGCTGGCTCAGTTCCCAAGAAAATACTATCTTGTCGTTTAGTGACGCTGGCAAGATCTGAGCCGTTCGATCGAAATCTTACGCGAATTTTAAGGGGAAAGTCGTTTTTCTCCAATTCGTAGCTCGGATGGGCACTTGCTCGGAATCCGAGCTATCCTCTTTGTTGCGGAGGTCGGATCGCCTGTCGCACGGATTTTGTTTCCGAGGTGCCGGGCTGCTTTACTTGGGTCGAAACGTCGCTTCCTTTGTCAACAGTTGTGGCTCTTCGTTACTTAGTCGTTTGGGCTTTTTTAACGCTTCAAGGGAGGCCCAAGAGTTGCGCCTTTACGTTACAAAGCCCAAGAGGCGTCACTTTTACTACAAGTTTTCACCCCCTCAACACTTAACCTCATTTCTCACTTTCACTTTCTCACTCTTGGTTTTACTTCCTAGCGAAGTTTTTAGCTCTTGGGTGGCGCTGCTAGCTGTCGCGGCAAGGCGTTTTAGGCTCCGGCGATCTTTTCCGGCCGTACTAGTCACTTCAAGGTTAGTCTCTCTCCTCATCTTTGTAAAATGGTTAAGTTTTCTTCCACGGATGAGACCACCTCCTCGGACCTAGGCGTCAGCCGAGCGGTCAGGCCGAGCAAGGGTAAAGGGAAGGAGGTCGTGGAGCCGACCGAAGAGACAACAGTCAGGCCGAGTACAGACGAGGAGGTTGCCGAGCCTCTCCAGGAGATAATGGTCCGAGCCAGCAAGGGCAAGGGGGTGGAAACGATAATTGAGCACCCGAAGACTGCAGGGGAGTTGGGTCGGCTTCCGAGCATTCTGTCGAGCATTGGCGGTGTACGGAGCTACTCCGGAGATCTGTTGGAGAAGGTGACGCAGGGCACCGCCAAATCAATCGAGGAGAACGAGCCGAGGGAAACTTCTGAGGTGGACCAGATCTCTTCGGTCCTGACCGAGGCGGATTTGCATCGGATCCGGAGTGTGCTCCGAATCCCCGCGGAGTACGGGCTCCTTCTCCTCGGCCTTGGCTTCCGAGCGTGCACATCGTCCTCAGCCAATATGTGCATTTTTCCCGCCGATTCCCTGAATGCTGGACTTCAGCTGCCGCTGCACCCTTTCGTGATCGAGGTGCTGCAGGGGTACGGCTTGAGTCCGGCTCAGCTGATGCCGAACACCTGGCGGCACGTTATGGCATTTGTTCTTCAATGCCAGGAGGTCGGCACTCTGCCCAATATGTTCATCCTTCGGAGTCTCTACCATCCTTGCCAACCAAACAAAAATGAGCAGAGGTACTACCTCTCGCCGAGGAAGGGTGGGAAGATGATCGAGAACCCGGACTCGATCAAGCATTGGAAAGAGAACTACTTCCTCGTCCGAGCTCCCGAGCCATGGGTGATCCCGACGGTGTGGTTGAGGGACGGCCTTCCGAAGCGGGCGAAGAAAGAGCCCGTGCTCAGCAATGAAGAGGCGGAAATCGTGGAGAAGCTGCTCGGGCTTCCGACCCTCAGTTGGAAAGACATCACCGAGGAGGCCTCATTCCGAGGGGGTCTCAGTCCGATCAACCCTAGTACGCTTCTCCTATTCTTGTTTTGTCTTTGAGGTTTGGAAAATTTTTCTAACTGTTTTCACTCGGTCTTTGCAGAAACTCCCGGCATGGACTACAAAGGTCTGATGGCTAAGGCCCGAGCGGCTAAGGAGCAGGAGGTGAGGAAGAGAAAGAGGACCGTGTCCGGGCCCCAAGGCGGCCGAGCGCCCAAGATCCCCTCGGTCTCTCTGACCCTCGAGCGGCAGGTTGTTGAGGCTCCTCCGGTCGAGTCCGATCAAGGCCTCATCGTGCTGACCGTCCCACCTACCTCGGATGCGCCAACCCAAACAGCGCGAACAGATGTTCCAGGGTCTTCGGGCGGAGCGTTCAACGTGAGCACGGCTCTGGCTCTCGATGTCCCGCCCCTCACTGTCGAGGCGGAGGCAATCCTGACCGAGGAGCACATGCGCATCTTCATCCCCGATTGGCGGGTGATGAAGGTCGATGGGTTCATGGGGGACGGCAACATTTTCATGCAGGCGGTGAAGCACCTACCGACCCTGAAAGACCGAGCGGCGCTCAAGGCGGGCGAATTTAGTGACGCCGCGATACAGATTGCTCGGAACACCATGTCGGTAAGTACTAGAGGACATTCTTCAAAATTTTTCCAAGTTTTTGTGCTCGTGCTTAACTGTTTTTTGTATGTCTTGTAGACCCTCTGTCACTTCAATTATTTGCTCGAGGAGTTCGCGAGCAAGGAAAAGGAGATGACCGTTCTGAACGACCGGGAACGGTCGGAGCGGTCTAAGGCGGTGAAGCAACTGGAGGCCGAGCAGTTGCATTCCACTTCGCTCGAGGCCGAAGTTACCGACCTAAAGGCTAAGCTCGCTGAGGCGCTAAGGAGCTCGGCCGCTGAGGCTTCCACGGTCGAGACCCTGGAAAAGGAGACGGCTCGACTCGAAGGGGAGCTGTCTAAGGCCCTAAAGGCGTCGGAGGAGGCCCTAAGCGATCATGCGTCGAAGGTGGCAGCCGCGGTGAAGGCGGTTCGAGACGAGGTCGAGGCTCACATGTTGACTAACATGGAGGAGGCGTACGGCCGAGCGCTGAAGCATATCGCCGCTCGGAACCCCGGATTTGACGTCTCGTCCTACTACTTCTACGATGTAGCGCCCCGAATTTCTAATAAGATATCTTAGAAAATACGTGGCACATTCCCAGCGATCCACTTCAATATAATATTAAACACAACCAACACCACTAAATTTTTCAACTTTTATTACAACAAACTTTTACAAACAGCGGAATTCAAAACAACTCAAACAATATTTTCTGTCATTTACAACTCAAATTATCTCAAAACTACTTTTACAATTTTACACAAAACTCTTATAATTCCAATTCATCTCAAATATGCTTCAAGCATCCAGACCTCCAAACTCTAAGCAACAACCTGCAACATGTGAGGCTAGAGATGATCCCTAACCCCCAAAACTAAAGGGGTCAGCCATAAATAGTGTGAGTGACATAAAATCAACAAACAACATAAATGAACATGCCTCACAAATTCTGAAAAACCACATATATTAAATAAGAAATGGGAAGTGAGAAATGACAGTAAACATGAAAACATCAAGTGGAACTAAACTAAGTGTCAGGTGTAGAAAACAGGAAAACCACGTGCGTCAAACCAAGCCAAGAAAACACAAATTCTATATGCAGACTCTCTAATGCGTACTTGTCGAAGTCTATGCATCCCATTCTACATAGGTTCGGTGCAAGCCCTTAACGTCTTCACTTCGTAGGGTTCAATCCCCCGTTATGCAACTAATCCTAACACGATGACTACTACGAGATAAAGATAAACTATGGATAGTATCTCATGCCCGATAATTCCGGAGATAGATCCCACACCCAAGATATTTCACCTGAATAATTCTGGAGATCATCCCACACCGAAACATTGACACATCACCACACGAATACCACATGTGCTTCACCTCGACTCCGATAATTCCGGAGATCAATCCCACACCACAAGTAGTTACCGTGATAATTCCAGAGATTGTCCCACACCACAAGACTGTGATAATTCCGGAGACATATCCCACACCACTAATAATCTACTGTGATAATTCCGCAGATTAAATCCCACACCGAAAGCCATACTGAGGTTCTTGACTCATGTTCCCGTTCATCATATCACCACTAGTGTCTGTCCTTATCATTTTTGGGTTAATTAATTACTTAACGAATCTCCTAGAGTGGTGTACCCTACCGGCCTAAATTTAAAAACTGAATAACTGAAATGCCTCTACGGGCCTCAACGAATAACTCAACACCGGTACACTAGGGTCACACACCTCTAGAGACTCAAACTCAAAAGTCTAAACCAAAGTTCCACTAAACAAAAGTGGCTCAACTGAATATCTCAAATCAAATACTGAACTGAATGTCTCAAAATCAAATACTGAACTGAATGTCAAGTATAGACTGAATTATCTGAAAACCAATCATTCGAAATAACACTCAAGTTTACAAAGATCCTTCAGTACCAGTCGACTTACACTGTAGTAAGTCGACTGCCCAGAGGACAAATATCCAAAATTTTACAAAAATAAACTAAGTCATATAAGTCGACTTATAAGAGAATCGGTCGACTTACCAGAGGTAAATTCCAATAATTTCTCAAAATATATTCTAAGTACATAAGTCGACTTAAAAAAGGTCATGGTCGACTGTCCAGAAAGGACTAATAATTTTACAAAATAATTTCTCAGTGAACCAGTCGACTGCCTACGAGCTAGGTCGACTGTCCAGAACGACTTTTTAAGGGTACTAAAATACAGCAGCAGGCTCGTACCAGTCGACTATACAGTATACCAGTCGACTGTCGGCCTACAGTTTTTCACAATTTAAATCTGAATACAAAATCAAAACTGGGGTTTTCTAAAGATTCATTGTTTATGAAAATAGTTCGTATTCAGGAAAAATGACAAATCTCAACGAATCCTCATTATGGATATATTACTCAAAACATCAAATATGTCAAAACTCAAGTTCTCATATTCTAAATCACAATTTCTTTCATTAGAGTTTCACAAGACTAAATTTCCTTCACAAATCTAAATCAAAATTTGATTTACAATGTATAAGATCCAGGTGTTCACCATCCGATCATAACCATACTCAAATCTTAATCTTGTCTTTAGCAATACGATTTTATAAACAAAGATCTACTAATCATTCGTAGATTTCACAACATGGTACAAACAACAATCATTATTCACATGGATCATACCACAATACAAGATCTATATCATTCACAACATTAATCAACAATATTGCCACTCACATACAAGGATCAACCATAAGACAAATTTATATCATTCACAAACAAAACAAAACATACAATGTCACTCACATGAATCAAACAATAAAACAAATTTTATATCACTCACCTTGAATTGAGAATATTCAATGAAAAGCTTCCCTTTTGCTAGATTCAAACTTCTTCTTTCTCCACCAAAATAATTCTCCAAAAATTCTGTATTTTCTCCCCAATGACGGCTGAAAGAAATCCTTTAAATATCCGGGATTAGGAGTTTAGGGTTTTACCCACACTTTTGCAAAATAATCCCTCCCAAAATACAACTTACATATATAGTTCTAGTTTTGGGAATTCAATCAAAATTCATTTAAATTTGGATTTAAAGGAAAAATATAATTCTAAATCTGAACCAGTACTGTTCAAAACGTCCAGAAATTACATTTTTACACTTTAACCCTTTAAAATGTCAAATTTGCAAAAAGGTCCTTCTTTTCTCAAAAACTGCAAATAGTTCCAATTAATTTCAGAAAAATCTGGAAAAATACTAAATAAATCCCAAATATTAAATAATGATTTTTCATAAAGAGAACTAAATTTTCAAACTTCTCAAAAGTATTTGCACGTGTTTTCCACGTGTAACAAGATAAATTTTCTGAAAATATTTATTAAATCCTCAAAATTCATTTAAATTCATTTTCAAATGTTTAAAATAATATTTGAAAATACGGGGTTCTACATCACTCCCTCCTTAGAAGAGTTCTGTCCTCAAAACTACGACTAATGAGTCCAAACAACATACCAACAAGAAGAACAATATCTCATAAATGGAACATAGTCCAAACAATTGCATACGACAACACAATCAAAATAGAAGGAATACAAATTACATCAATCAATGGTACAAAACATTCAAAGAATCACCATCACATAAAAGAAATACACTCATACAAAAAGCTCAGGGAAATCCTTCTGCATGCGATCCTCTGGCTCCCAAGTAGCCTCCTCGAACTGCTGATTCCTCCACAACACCTTGACCATAGGTATCACCTTGCTCCTAAGAACTTTCTCCCTACGATCAACGATCTCAACAGGCCGTTCCTTGTAACTCAAGTTCACCTGTAGATCTTCAGGAATCTCTACCAACTGATGATTCTGATCTGGCACATACTTCCTCAACAATGACACATAGAATAAATCATGCACTTGTGCCAACTCCTCTGGAAGCTTCAATCTATATGCTGTCTTGCCAATCCGCTCCACGATCCTGTATGGCCCAATATACCTTGGCGCCAACTTGCCTCCCTTACCAAACCTGATCACTCCTTTGGTCGGAGACACCTTGAGAAAAACTGCATCCCTAACCTCAAACTCCAAGTCTCTTCGTCGAGTATCAGCATAACTCTTCTGCCGGCTCTGAGCCTCGACCAACCTCTTGCGAATCAGCTCAATCTTCTCCGATGTCTGCTGTACGATCTCAGGACCATACATCTGCCTCTCGCCAACCTCATATCAACAAACAGGTGTCCTGCACCTCCTCCCGTACAAAGCCTCATACGGTGCCATCCCAATACTCGCATGGTAACTGTTGTTATAAGCAAACTCAACCAATGCCAAGTATCTCTCCCAACTACCACCAAAATCCATAACACAAGCCCTCAACATATCTTCCAGCACTCGATTCACCCTCTCAGTCTGACCATCGGTCTGCGGATGAAACGCGGTACTGAAATCAGTTCTGGTGCCTAAAGCTGCTTGTAGGCTCTTCCAAAACCTTGAAGTGAACCTTGCATCTCGGTCGGATACAATCGACACAGGAACTCCATGAAGTCTCACAATTTCACCAATGTACAACTCAGCTAATTTCTTCATCGACCAAGTAATCTTCATGGCTAGAAAGTGAACCGACTTAGTCAAACGGTCCACAATAACCCAAATCGAGTCATTGCACTTCGAACTCCTCGGCAAACCTGTGATGAAATCCTTACTGATATTCTCCCATTTCCACTCCGGAATGGGCAACGGCTGTAACAAACCTCCAGGTCTCTGGTTTTCTGCTTTGATCTGCTGACAAGTCAGACACCTTGCCACGAAATCTGCCACATCCCTCTTCATACCAGACCACCAAAAGTGCTATTTGATGTCCCTGTACATCTTCGTGCCTCCTGGATGAACTGACAACAAGGTACTGTGTGCTTCTTGCAAAATACTTTCTCACAAATCTGCATTATCTGGAACACACAACCTCTCACCCATCCAAAGAATTCCATCTTGGATATGAAACTCTGATAGCTTGCCTTCTGAAACCTGTTGCAGCATCTTCTGAATCTCTGAATCTGATCTCTGACCTTCCACAATCCTCTCTCTCAAGGACGGCTGCAGCCTCAACTGAGCCAAATATGCCCCTAAACCTTGCAGCACCACCTCGATACCTGCCTTGTAACACCCCGATCTCCCCGTTGCTGGGAAACCGAGACACATGCCAAGATCTTTCCTTCAATTAGTCTCGAGACACAGAAAAACAGGAAAATTTAAAAACTTTTCTTCAACACAGAGTTACTACGCAGTAATTACAAATATCAGTTTGTAATACCAAACTATACTGCCTGCCCCTTTTCTTTTCTTTTTTGACTCCAAAATCAATTCTTCCAATTTCTATATCACTTTAAACATAAACTAAAATAGTTATGTTTCAAAGAAAATTTGGGCAGAGTCTCCCTTGTATTTTTTGCCCAAAACACAGAAAAGCTTACGGAATTTTGCTCTAAATTCCGTAGCTTACATCACAGGCAATAATAATATGGGCTCCCCAGGCCAAAATGAGCATCATCACACAGGCAATATATATATATGCTCTAGGGGCCAAACTCATAACGGTTTAACAAATATCAATTAAAAAGCATAAATCCTTTTGAAAACGTAGTAAGTTTTTAGAAAATAACCTGTAAAAACCTACCACGACGCCCGGCACTCCACAACGAAATGGGTACGGGTCGAAACCATATCCTGCTGCCTCACACTATGCTCTTCCTCATCATCCTCATATTTATACATCAAAAATACAATAAAAAGCATAAATCTTTACTATTTACAATTAAAACATAACAACAAATTATAACTGGAGCTCCACTCCACGGAACCTGTACCTACATCTCACCTCTGCACTGCTGAGCACCTGTAACAGTAGGGACCTAGGGTAGCCCAGGGACTCCCTAACCCCCAAACACTAAGGGGTTAGCCATTTCTGGTGTGAGTATAATTTATTAAATAAGTAAATAAATTAAACTTATAGTAAAAACATAACGAACTCACAATTTCCAAGATAAACAAATCTTACTTGACATCTGAATATGTAAACATCATAAATGAGATTTTACATCAAATACTCTCTGAGTCATCACCTGTATGTATATCTATACCCACTCATAACATACTTATATTTAGTAACCCTTTGAATAACCACTCTCATAATACAATAATGATTTTATTTCCTTATATCACGTATCACCTCATAGACATATGCCTACATTCTCATACTACCACATTCCTTCATGTCCAACCTAACATCTCATTTCACCTTACCATTTACTTGCATTTTATCACAATACACCCCATATCCCAACATAGTTTGGTAATAACACAATCACATCCCAAGCCCATAGCTTGGTTATCAATCTACTCCAACTATCACACTCGCAATTCAACTTGAATGGAAAAGACACGTGTACATATAATTGATGTGTCAGTGTATGTTATGACTTAACTCTAATGCAAAATTACCAATACAATGATGCTCTAATTCTAATGCAAGATTTACTAATGCGATGATGCTCTTATTCTAATGCCAGCAAGTCTCCGAAGCAACATGCAGCCCATAAATACATGCGCCCCATCTCAAGCCGTTTCTCCATATATAGGGATTTGAACCCGCGTTATGAATTTCTAATTGTACACAACCTGTTCCTGACAGATACTACATGACTGATGAGGTTGCAAACGTGGTCAAGTCCCACCAATGCAGTACGCTCATGGTGTCTATGTTTGCCACTACTACCCGGTACACCGGACCTCACTCAAAAACCAGACGAACACGGGGTCTCTCCGAGCGCAGTATAGCATACAAAGCCTATCCTGTGTCGCCCCTAACTCATAGACCGTGATCTATGGCCTGTTCGCTCTCTCCTGGCCAAGGACCCGACGAAGTTCCGGGGTCCATCCCCCTAGCTCCGCCCGCCTTATCATGGCACTTCAGGAATTAACAGCGCGAGATACGCAACCCGTGCTCCCAACTCGTGAGACGACACCGTACGTATCCCTTTGACGGGAAGGTACAACCCAATATCACCACCTAAGGCCTGCTTCGAGGGACAAGTTGGTCGTAAGGCGCTACCTACAACCAACTCCTCTCTTTTCGGCAAGGGTCGAAGTAAAATGATCTTTATAAGTCACTACCTTAATGATGTTCCTAACCCTGAACAATCCTAGGAATGACAACATTACACAACATGCTAGGTCTTAAATTAGACTTCGCAAGATAACTCTATTAGGCTGCTCAACCTAAACTCACCAGAATCCCTCAGGATCTGGTTCATGGCCTATCGATCCAAGACCCCGGCAATACGAACGCATTCGCATGCTACTACCTGAACTTGGATTTCGTCACACTCCGGTCCGCAATCAACCAACGGTTAAGATCTGACGGCACCCGCGAAGTAACTCGTCCACAGTCCCTTAGGAGTAAGCTAAACACACGTCTTGATGGTCGATAGCCCTAGGGCAGTGATATCACCCTAGACGAGCACAACAAACTGCGTATTAGCCAAGAAGCTACATACGAGTAACCAAAAACACATACGAGCTAAACAGCTACGTATGGGACCAACAGCTACATACGGGCCAGTCGAGCTGCGTATGAGACAACAACATGCATACGAGCCAAATAAGCTCCGTATGAGACCAACATCTACATACGGGCAAGTCGAGCCGCGTATGAGACAACAACACACCTACGAGCCAAATAAGGTGCATATGAGACCCACAGCTGCCTACGGGCCAGTCGAGCCACGTACGCGCAAAACCACATACAAACAACCATACGGGTAATCAAACCTAGAAGCAACCAACTGTGCTTACTAGCAAACTTGATCTTCTATAATTAGAAGTAACAGAAGAATCTACTTTAATCAACTTAGCATGGGTTTCTTCTAAAATCACTCATCATGGCATACCTACTATAATCAACTCAAACATGAGCTTCTTTCTAAAATCGACTCAAACATGATATTCTACTACAACTTAACCATGGGTTTCTTTCTACAACAATTCAAGCATGGATTCTTACCATATCACAAGTGTGGGTTCTTTCTCTCCAACAATCCAAATCCATAGGATGGGTTCTTTTTACTCAATACTACTAACAACTAAAATGGATTTCTTTTTGAGACTCTTAGCTAAAACCACTACTATACTCACTTAAGCATAGTTTCTTTGAACCTTAGAACAACTACTCATCTTAGCATGGGTTCTACTCTTAGAATCATTAACTACAACAAATCTTTAAGCATGGTAGTTCTCTTTTTTTGGCATAGCACACCAACTCAAGCATGATATTCTACTATAACTCAAGCATGATATTCTTCATGGGTTCACGAGCATGAACGGGTTCCTTTTGACCTAGACAACACTCATCTTTAAGTTATTTTCTCAACCACAAAATATATAATTAAAATAACTCACACATATCTTTAAACCATAAAATACACAATATATAAACAAACTAACTCACATATATTTTTTTAAACCACAAAAATATATAAATAATATACTCACATATCCTTCAAACCACACAATTATATAATAAACCAACTCACATAATACATATGATAAATCATACTCACATAATTTTTAACACACCAAAAACACATAATAAATTAACTCACCATTTTCCGCGAAGATCCGAAGCGCCATGCCACTTCACCTCCAAAGTCGCAATATATCCTATCATCAATTTCAAAGCCATTAAACTCAAATAATTCAAACCAATCATAAAAGCTAATAACACTATCCCCAAATATCACACAAGCGTTTACTGAACGCTTGGAATATACACGTGCGATGCACGTGATAATCTAATGCTTACGGTATTTTCATTCCCAATTAATCACTAAAATCACCCCCAAATAATCTAATAGTCCAACTACAATTTCTATTACTATACGAGAATTAATCCATACCCATATAGTTCTCTTTTACAAATCCAAAACCCTATTTTACTAACAACTTACAATCTCTCTAATAACCTCCTAATCTTTCACATCTACAATTTCCAATATCTCTAAATCTCCCTACCAAAATAATTCTACTCAATAAAAATTAACCCAACTAAATTCTATACACTAAAATAGTTAGGGTTTTACCTTCCGAAATCCAATTGAAAATCCGACAACACCACCATGTAGAGAATCCCTCCATTAATCTAACCCTCAACTTAATTCGAAATTGACGAAGGAATGGAGGAGGATTTTGAGGTGGGGAAGAATTGTCGATGGGTTTGTTTGGGTTTGTTTTGGGTTCGGAATGGAAGGGGAAGTGAAGGAGAAGATGAAGGAAGGTGGGGGGTCGGGGCTCCTTCCGATCATGGTTGGCGTGCGAACGGGAGGAGGGGAGGAGTAGGTCGGGGTTCTTTTTGCTTTGGCTGGCGTGCGAACGGGAGGAGGAGAAGGGAGAGGAGGTCAGGGTGGTGTGGGGGTTCATTTGGGTTCGGGGTTGGGGAAGAACAGATCGGAGAGGGAGAAGGGAAGAAGAAGAGAACGGGGGTGGGGGATTTCTTCCGATCGGTTGGGACGAACGGGAGGAGGAAGGGGGGGTTTCCATCGTTGGTTTGGGAAAGAATCGAACGGAAGGAGAAGAAGAAGGGAAGAAGAAGGAGCTGGGTTCTCTTTGGTTGGGAGTGAATGGGAGGAGGAAGAAGTAGGGGAAGGAGAAGGAGAGGGGGAACCCGGGGGAGGGTTTTTCTGGGTCGGGTGGAACCAGACGGGGAGAAAAGAAGGAAGAAGAAGGAGAAAGGAAGGAGAAGGAAAGAATGTGGGGGGTTTTTTTTTTGTAAAAATGGAAATAGATAATAATAGATAGATAAATATCTAGGGGAATGTTGCATATAAGCCATCTAGTCTTAACACATTTCAAATAACACCCAATTCTCTACTCTAATAATCCAAACAATACAAAATGCATTAAAACTACTTCGTAGATAATCCATATGAAAAATAATTTAAATTTTAAAAATAATAATAAAATAAAATAGGCAATATATTAAAATAATTTTTATCAGAAAATCCATGATCGCGCAACATTCTCATCGCGCACACATTTCGATGCAAAATAGCCATATGCTATTTTTCGGGTCGTTACATTACTCCCTCCTTAGAATCGTTCTGTCCTCAGAACGCTGCTAGTGGAGAGGAAGACAACCACAAACATCAATGGTTCACAAGATATTTCCCTGAACCATCTCCATTTCCCTGAGTGATATTCTAAAAAAACTGGTCTTCTACCAAGTTGAACTGTTGTCCTTCAGCCTTCTGGACAGACCCACTATGAATTTGATGCTGACACTCCTCTGCTCCTGCCCTGGAGTAGACAATGGCTGCATTACCTTGCTCTATCCTTGTCTACAAGTGTTGTTGATTTACTCCTTGGTTACGACTCCTGTTGATTGGTGACCACTCCCTCCTTAGAAAGGACGAAGTCGCACATTGTCGCTTCAGCCCCTGAGTCACTCCTCTTGGTGACCTGGTTGAATTGCTAACACGATTGCCCTCTGTCTGAGCAATATCTCCTCCTGGGCGTGCTCCTAGTAGCTGCTTAATCATAAGCTGATCTTGGAAAACCCCGCTGCTTCAGTGCTTCAATCCCTACATTTCCTGCCTAAGCCTTCTGACTTGCTCATTTGGACTCGGTTGCTACTCCCCTTGTGCCAAAATTGAGCTCTAAACTTGAGTAATCACCCTGATACTGTCTTGCTTGATCTCATCATCTAGCTTCTTGCTTTCTTCACGGTCTTTGGCTGAGGTCAATCCTTCACTTATCTCGATCTTTTTCAGTTCAATAGCCACTCCCTCCTTAGAATAGGGCATTGCCTACGATCATTACTTCAAACTTCCAGGATTCTCTCCAGTAATTTGTTCGAAGCTGATGCTCCAGATGGTGTATTCAAACAAAACAAATCTAGAGTTGCTTCCCGCACACAACTCAACTCTTGAAAAATAGTTCGGACAAAAGAATATGATGAACCACAATTAAACGAAACAGTTGCATGGATTCCATACATATATAAATCCAACTGGTTACGAAAGTGTTTCATCATACCTTACTTCTTAGTCCAAAATAAACTTCAAAAATACAACTTTTAACTTAGTTGCAGTTCTATATGCACATACCAGTACTAGCACTCCTGCCTTCTACGGCTTGCTGGTAGTGAGTGCGAACTCTACCCTTGGTGAACAGACTCCTTTCCTTTATTGTTCATCTTCGAGGTTGATCTGCCGTTCCTCCGATGAAGCTGGGGAATATCTGGTCGGATACGACCAATCCTTCCACATTGGTAACATGTACGGGTATCTATCTGAGTGTCCTTCCTCGAACACTGGTTCTTGAGATGGCCATGCTCACCTCATAAAAACAACTTCCTGAGCTTCCTCATTTTCCGATGTATGCTGGTTGTGCCGCTGTGTGTTGATCCATACTTAGTCCTTACGGTGGTGAAGTCTCCTTGGCTTCTCGCTCAAGATTATCGGATCATCCAACGATATCGGTTCACTCTCTTCCATCAACACCTCCTTGGTTAGGACATCCTCGAACATCATTCATGTGCTTAAAGGATGGTAACACATATACTGGAATTAGTCCAGGTATAGAAAAATTATAAAACATAAGTTGAAGGAACCAACAATATGAATTATAACTATCTACAACTCGCTAGATCCCGACTCCTAAAGGCATCCAAGTTTAATTTTCCTACTGTGTTGGACTGTAAATTGAAGTCGGCTCTGATACCATCTGTAACACCCCGATCTCCCCGTTGCTGGGAAACCGAGACACATGCCAAGATCTTTCCTTCAATTAGTCTCGAGACACAGAAAAACAGGAAAATTTAAAAACTTTTCTTCAACACAGAGTTACTACGCAGTAATTACAAATATCAGTTTGTAATACCAAACTATACTGCCTGCCCCTTTTCTTTTCTTTTTTGACTCCAAAATCAATTCTTCCAATTTCTATATCACTTTAAACATAAACTAAAATAGTTATGTTTCAAAGAAAATTTGGGCAGAGTCTCCCTTGTATTTTTTGCCCAAAACACAGAAAAGCTTACGGAATTTTGCTCTAAATTCCGTAGCTTACATCACAGGCAATAATAATATGGGCTCCCCAGGCCAAAATGAGCATCATCACACAGGCAATATATATATATGCTCTGGGGGCCAAACTCATAACGGTTTAACAAATATCAATTAAAAAGCATAAATCCTTTTGAAAACGTAGTAAGTTTTTAGAAAATAACCTGTAAAAACCTACCACGACGCCCGGCACTCCACAACGAAATGGGTACGGGTCGAAACCATATCCTGCTGCCTCACACTATGCTCTTCCTCATCATCCTCATATTTATACATCAAAAATACAATAAAAAGCATAAATCTTTACTATTTACAATTAAAACATAACAACAAATTATAACTGGAGCTCCACTCCACGGAACCTGTACCTACATCTCACCTCTGCACTGCTGAGCACCTGTAACAGTAGGGACCTAGGGTAGCCCAGGGACTCCCTAACCCCCAAACACTAAGGGGTTAGCCATTTCTGGTGTGAGTATAATTTATTAAATAAGTAAATAAATTAAACTTATAGTAAAAACATAACGAACTCACAATTTCCAAGATAAACAAATCTTACTTGACATCTGAATATGTAAACATCATAAATGAGATTTTACATCAAATACTCTCTGAGTCATCACCTGTATGTATATCTATACCCACTCATAACATACTTATATTTAGTAACCCTTTGAATAACCACTCTCATAATACAATAATGATTTTATTTCCTTATATCACGTATCACCTCATAGACATATGCCTACATTCTCATACTACCACATTCCTTCATGTCCAACCTAACATCTCATTTCACCTTACCATTTACTTGCATTTTATCACAATACACCCCATATCCCAACATAGTTTGGTAATAACACAATCACATCCCAAGCCCATAGCTTGGTTATCAATCTACTCCAACTATCACACTCGCAATTCAACTTGAATGGAAAAGACACGTGTACATATAATTGATGTGTCAGTGTATGTTATGACTTAACTCTAATGCAAAATTACCAATACAATGATGCTCTAATTCTAATGCAAGATTTACTAATGCGATGATGCTCTTATTCTAATGCCAGCAAGTCTCCGAAGCAACATGCAGCCCATAAATACATGCGCCCCATCTCAAGCCGTTTCTCCATATATAGGGATTTGAACCCGCGTTATGAATTTCTAATTGTACACAACCTGTTCCTGACAGATACTACATGACTGATGAGGTTGCAAACGTGGTCAAGTCCCACCAATGCAGTACGCTCATGGTGTCTATGTTTGCCACTACTACCCGGTACACCGGACCTCACTCAAAAACCAGACGAACACGGGGTCTCTCCGAGCGCAGTATAGCATACAAAGCCTATCCTGTGTCGCCCCTAACTCATAGACCGTGATCTATGGCCTGTTCGCTCTCTCCTGGCCAAGGACCCGACGAAGTTCCGGGGTCCATCCCCCTAGCTCCGCCCGCCTTATCATGGCACTTCAGGAATTAACAGCGCGAGATACGCAACCCGTGCTCCCAACTCGTGAGACGACACCGTACGTATCCCTTTGACGGGAAGGTACAACCCAATATCACCACCTAAGGCCTGCTTCGAGGGACAAGTTGGTCGTAAGGCGCTACCTACAACCAACTCCTCTCTTTTCGGCAAGGGTCGAAGTAAAATGATCTTTATAAGTCACTACCTTAATGATGTTCCTAACCCTGAACAATCCTAGGAATGACAACATTACACAACATGCTAGGTCTTAAATTAGACTTCGCAAGATAACTCTATTAGGCTGCTCAACCTAAACTCACCAGAATCCCTCAGGATCTGGTTCATGGCCTATCGATCCAAGACCCCGGCAATACGAACGCATTCGCATGCTACTACCTGAACTTGGATTTCGTCACACTCCGGTCCGCAATCAACCAACGGTTAAGATCTGACGGCACCCGCGAAGTAACTCGTCCACAGTCCCTTAGGAGTAAGCTAAACACACGTCTTGATGGTCGATAGCCCTAGGGCAGTGATATCACCCTAGACGAGCACAACAAACTGCGTATTAGCCAAGAAGCTACATACGAGTAACCAAAAACACATACGAGCTAAACAGCTACGTATGGGACCAACAGCTACATACGGGCCAGTCGAGCCGCGTATGAGACAACAACATGCATACGAGCCAAATAAGCTCCGTATGAGACCAACATCTACATACGGGCAAGTCGAGCCGCGTATGAGACAACAACACACCTACGAGCCAAATAAGCTGCATATGAGACCCACAGCTGCCTACGGGCCAGTCGAGCCACGTACGCGCAAAACCACATACAAACAACCATACGGGTAATCAAACCTAGAAGCAACCAACTGTGCTTACTAGCAAACTTGATCTTCTATAATTAGAAGTAACAGAAGAATCTACTTTAATCAACTTAGCATGGGTTTCTTCTAAAATCACTCATCATGGCATACCTACTATAATCAACTCAAACATGAGCTTCTTTCTAAAATCGACTCAAACATGATATTCTACTACAACTTAACCATGGGTTTCTTTCTACAACAATTCAAGCATGGATTCTTACCATATCACAAGTGTGGGTTCTTTCTCTCCAACAATCCAAATCCATAGGATGGGTTCTTTTTACTCAATACTACTAACAACTAAAATGGATTTCTTTTTGAGACTCTTAGCTAAAACCACTACTATACTCACTTAAGCATGGTTTCTTTGAACCTTAGAACAACTACTCATCTTAGCATGGGTTCTACTCTTAGAATCATTAACTACAACAAATCTTTAAGCATGGTAGTTCTCTTTTTTTGGCATAGCACACCAACTCAAGCATGATATTCTACTATAACTCAAGCATGATATTCTTCATGGGTTCACGAGCATGAACGGGTTCCTTTTGACCTAGACAACACTCATCTTTAAGTTATTTTCTCAACCACAAAATATATAATTAAAATAACTCACACATATCTTTAAACCATAAAATACACAATATATAAACAAACTAACTCACATATATTTTTTTAAACCACAAAAATATATAAATAATATACTCACATATCCTTCAAACCACACAATTATATAATAAACCAACTCACATAATACATATGATAAATCATACTCACATAATTTTTAACACACCAAAAACACATAATAAATTAACTCACCATTTTCCGCGAAGATCCGAAGCGCCATGCCACTTCGCCTCCAAAGTCGCAATATATCCTATCATCAATTTCAAAGCCATTAAACTCAAATAATTCAAACCAATCATAAAAGCTAATAACACTATCCCCAAATATCATACAAGCGTTTACTGAACGCTTGGAATATACACGTGCGATGCACGTGATAATCTAATGCTTACGGTATTTTCATTCCCAATTAATCACTAAAATCACCCCCAAATAATCTAATAGTCCAACTACAATTTCTATTACTATACGAGAATTAATCCATACCCATATAGTTCTCTTTTACAAATCCAAAACCCTATTTTACTAACAACTTACAATCTCTCTAATAACCTCCTAATCTTTCACATCTACAATTTCCAATATCTCTAAATCTCCCTACCAAAATAATTCTACTCAATAAAAATTAACCCAACTAAATTCTATACACTAAAATAGTTAGGGTTTTACCTTCCGAAATCCAATTGAAAATCCGACAACACCACCATGTAGAGAATCCCTCCATTAATCTAACCCTCAACTTAATTCGAAATTGACGAAGTAATGGAGGAGGATTTTGAGGTGGGGAAGAATTGTCGATGGGTTCGTTTGGGTTTGTTTTGGGTTCGGAATGGAAGGGGAAGGGAAGGAGAAGATGAAGGAAGGTGGGGGGTCGGGGCTCCTTCCGATCATGGTTGGCGTGCGAACGGGAGGAGGGGAGGAGTAGGTCGGGGTTCTTTTTGCTTTGGCTGGCGTGCGAACGGGAGGAGGAGAAGGGAGAGGAGGTCAGGGTGGTGTGGGGGTTCATTTGGGTTCGGGGTTGGGGAAGAACAGATCGGAGAGGGAGAAGGGAAGAAGAAGAGAACGGGGGTGGGGGATTTCTTCCGATCGGTTGGGACGAACGGGAGGAGGAAGGGGGGGTTTCCATCGTTGGTTTGGGAAAGAATCGAACGGAAGGAGAAGAAGAAGGGAAGAAGAAGGAGCTGGGTTCTCTTTGGTTGGGAGTGAATAGGAGGAGGAAGAAGTAGGGGAAGGAGAAGGAGAGGGGGAACCCGGGGGAGGGTTTTTCTGGGTCGGGTGGAACCAGACGGGGAGAAAAGAAGGAAGAAGAAGGAGAAAGGAAGGAGAAGGAAAGAATGTGGGGGGTTTTTTTTTTGTAAAAATGGAAATAGATAATAATAGATAGATAAATATCTAGGGGAATGTTGCATATAAGCCATCTAGTCTTAACACATTTCAAATAACACCCAATTCTCTACTCTAATAATCCAAACAATACAAAATGCATTAAAACTACTTCGTAGATAATCCATATGAAAAATAATTTAAATTTTAAAAATAATAATAAAATAAAATAGGCAATATATTAAAATAATTTTTATCAGAAAATCCATGATCGCGCAACATTCTCAATCACGCACACATTTCGATGCAAAATAGCCATATGCTATTTTTCGGGTCGTTACATGCCTGATCGATCTCTGCTGCCAACTCTCTTCGAGTAGTGATCAAACTCGATAAACTACTCTTCCTACTAAGTCCATCAGCCACCACATTCGCCTTGCCCAGATGATACTTGATCTCGGGACGAATGTCTTCCAATACTTCCAACCACCTTCTCTGCCGAAGATTTAGATCCTTCTGTTGATAAATGTACTTCAGGCTCTTGTGGTCGGTGTACATGTTAACCTTCTCACCATAGACATAATGCCTCCACAGCTTCAAGGCATAAATGATAGCTGCTAGCTCCAAATCATGTGTCGGATAATTCTTCTCATGCGGACGCAATTGCCTCAAACCATAAGCAATAACCTTGCCTTCTTGCATCAAGACACAACCCAAACCTCTGAGAGACGCATCACTGTAGATATCATAATCCTTCCCAGCTTCCGGCAAAGCTAAGATAGGTGCAGTAGTCAACTTTTCCTTTAACTCAAGGAAACTTTCCTCACATTTATCAGTCCATACAAATGCCACATTCTTCTGGGTCAAACCTGTCAAAGGAACTACAATCTGTGAATAACCCTGGATGAATCTCCTGTAGTAACCAGCTAAACCCAAGAAACTCCTGACTTCCTTCACAGACGTTGGCCTGGGCCAATTCTTCACTGCTTCAACTTTCTGAGGATCAGTAGCTACTCCCTCCTTAGAAATTATATGACCAAGGAAAGCTACCTCAGACTTCCAAAACTCACACTTCGACAACTTGGCATACAAGCTATGCTCCTGCAATTTCTGTAATACCGCTGTCAAGTGCATAGAATGATCCTCCTCCGACTTCGAATACACCAAAATGTCGTCGATGAAAATCACCACGAAGGAGTCAATAAATGGCCTCAAAACCCGATTCATCATATCCATGAAAACTGCTGGCGCATTCGTCAACCCGAATGGCATTACCAAAAACTCATAGAGTCCATGACGAGTTCTGAAAGCTGTCTTACTCACATCTTCCTCCTTGACTCGAACCTGATGATACCCTGACCTCAAATCAATCTTCGAAAACACAGCTGCTCCTCGAAGCCTTTCGAACAAATCATCAATCTGCGGCAGTGGATACTTGTTCTGAATAGTCACCTATTCAATTCCCGATAGTCAATGCACATCCTTATTGACCCATCCTTCTTCTTGACCAACAGCACTGGCGCTCCCCACGGAGAAGAACTCGACCTGATAAGCCTTTTGCTCAACAGCTCCTCAATCTGCTTATTCACTTCATCTTGCTCTACAGGTGCCATCCTGTACGGAGCCTTGGAAATCGGCGCACTCCTCGGCTGAACATTGATGCAAAACTCTACATCTCTCTGCGGTGGTAATCCTGGAAAATCATCCAAGAACACCTTAGGAAAATCTCTGACAACCGGAATGCCCTTGATTTCATCTGGAGTTGCCATCTTAGATACCATTGCAGCCACCTTCGGAATCTTCTTCTTTCCTTGGAAAGTCACTGCAGGTCCACCTGGTGCTTTCACCAACACCTCCTTCTGCTTGCATTCAATTGTGGCATCATATATTGCCATCCAATCAATGCCCACGATGATATCCACTCCTAAGATTTTCAGCTCGATCAAATCAATGCCGAACAACATCCCACCAATCTCGATATCACAGTCCTCGTAATATCGATCCGCAATCAACTCTTCACCTGACGGCGTTGCCACCGACAAAATCCTGCCTGGAAATAACTTAGGTTCCACACCTAAGATCTTTGCAAAACTTGGCGATACAAAAGTATGCGATGAACCAGTGTCAAATAAAACCTTTGCCTTTATTCCATTAATTAAAACAACTCCTGTTACAATAAGAATGATACTCAATCTTAAATTATTCTCAACTAAAGGTTTTACTTATTACATTGATTTGAAATAAAAATCAAAATTCTTGCATACCCTGTATTACATCTTCCGAGTTACCAGCATCCTCCTCAGTTAATGCAAATACTCGCCCTTGCCTCTTCTGAAATTTGCTTCCACCAGAACCATCCTTCCTCAATTGTGGACAATGGGGCTAAGAATGTCCTACCTGCCCACATTGGGAACAAATCTGCTTCGCCAACTTCGGACATGCTGACATGTAATGTCCTGCCTCCTTGCAGTAATAACAAGTCACTCCCTGAGTTGCAGGTGCCTTCTGCACCGGATCACTGAACTTGGCCTGTTTCGCGGGGAATCCCTTCCCACTCTGGCCAGATGTTGGCCTCTTGTTCCCGTTCCAAGTATCTTGCTTCTTCTGAAATTGGTCCATGTCCTCCTCAGTCATAGCTGCTCTCCTGACCAGCTTGTCGAACCGTCTGATACCCAACGGGATCATCCTCGACCTCAAGTTTGGTCTCAAGCCCTGCTCAAACTTTTTGGCCTTCTTTGCCTCATCAACGACCAACTCTGGTGCATATCTTGAAAGCTAAGCAAACTTGGTCTCGTACTCCCGCACGGTCATGCTGCCCTGCTGAAGGTTCAAGAACTCGGTCGCCTTCTTCTCCTGAACATCTAAGGGAAAGAAGCGATCTCTGAACTCCTCCAGAAAAGCTTCCCAAGTCATTGGCTGGTTTCCCAAAGCCCTTTTCACCGCCTCCCACCAGACACCAGTGTCCTTCTCTAGCTGCATCGTAGCCAACTTCACCTTGCTTGCTGCCGGAGTCTCCGATACCTCGAAGATCGTCTGCATCTTCCGAATCCAATCATTAGCTGCGGTTGGATCATATTGCCCCTCAAAGACTGGCAGCCTCATCCTCTTAAAGGATTCGATCTGCTTGATAGGATCGGCGTTCACCAATCCCTGTCCAGCTCCATGATTTGGCTGCTGATTCTGCTGCAGATTCTGAGTTTGCGCCAAATTAAATTCCATCAGCGCGTTCAGAGTCTGGTACACCTTGGCGAATTCAGCCTTAAGAACAATTCCCGTTCCTCGAGAACTACCAGATCCATCCTCATTGTTGCCACCATTTCTGTCCCTGGGTGCAACCATTCTGATTACTGCAAAACGAGGGAAAAGTTAGAGCATCACACACAATTCAAACTCACATCAATATCCTTTGGCAAAACTTCACTTGTATCCCAAAGGTAAAACATCATATTCAGTTCTATGTGATACTCACTCTTTAATGTCCACACCTAGGTACTCACACTCTAGTGTCCACACCTAGGTTATTTTTATGTCATGTTTAGTATTACTATTGAAGCGTGCTTTGATACCAATCTCTGTAGCGCCCCGAATTTCTAATAAGATATCTTAGAAAATACGTGGCACATTCCCAGCGATCCACTTCAATATAATATTAAACACAACCAACACCACTAAATTTTTCAACTTTTATTACAACAAACTTTTACAAACAGCGGAATTCAAAACAACTCAAACAATATTTTCTATCATTTACAACTCAAATTATCTCAAAACTACTTTTACAATTTTACACAAAACTCTTATAATTCCAATTCATCTCAAATATGCTTCAAGCATCCAGACCTCCAAACTCTAAGCAACAACCTGCAACATATGAGGCTAGAGATGATCCCTAACCCCCAAAACTAAAGGGGTCAGCCATAAATGGTGTGAGTGACATAAAATCAACAAACAACATAAATGAACATGCCTCACAAATTCTGAAAAACCACATATATTAAATAAGAAATGGAAAGTGAGAAATGAAAGTAAACATGAAAACATCAAGTGGAACTAAACTAAGTGTCAGGTGTAGAAAACAGGAAAACCACGTGCGTCAAACCAAGCCAAGAAAACAAAAATTCTATATGCAGACTCTCTAATGCGTACTTGTCGAAGTCTATGCATCCCATTCTACATAGGTTCGGTGCAAGCCCTTAACGTCTTCACTTCGTAGGGTTCAATCCCCCGTTATGCAACTAATCCTAACACGATGACTACTACGAGATAAAGATAAACTATGGATAGTATCTCATGCCCGATAATTCCGGAGATAGATCCCACACCCAAGATATTTCACCTGAATAATTCCGGAGATCATCCCACACCGAAACATTGACACGTCACCACACGAATACCACATGTGCTTCACCTCGACTTCGATAATTCCGGAGATCAATCCCACACCACAAGTAGTTACCGTGATAATTCCGGAGATTGTCCCACACCACAAGACTGTGATAATTTCGGAGACATATCCCACACCACTAATAATCTACTGTGATAATTCCGCAGATTAAATCCCACACCGAAAGCCATACTGAGGTTCTTGACTCATGTTCCCGTTCATCATATCACCACTAGTGTCTGTCCTTATCATTTTTGGGTTAATTAATTACTTAACGAATCTCCTAGAGTGGTGTACCCTACCGGCCTAAATTTAAAAACTGAATAACTGAAATGCCTCTACGGGCCTCAACGAATAACTCAACACCGGTACACTAGGGTCACACACCTCTAGAGACTCAAACTCAAAAGTCTAAACCAAAGTTCCACTAAACAAAAGTGGCTCAACTGAATATCTCAAATCAAATACTGAACTGAATGTCTCAAAATCAATTACTGAACTGAATGTCAAGTATAGACTGAATTATCTGAAAACCAATCATTCGAAATAACACTCAAGTTTACAAAGATCCTTCAGTACCAGTCGACTTACACTGTAGTAAGTCGACTGCCCAGAGGACAAATATCCAAAATTTTACAAAAATAAACTAAGTCATATAAGTCGACTTATAAGAGAATCGGTTGACTTACCAGAGGTAAATTCCAATAATTTCTCAAAATATATTCTAAGTACATAAGTCGACTTAAAGAAGGTCATGGTCGACTGTCTAGAAAGGACTAATAATTTTACAAAATAATTTCTCAGTGAACCAGTCGACTGCCTACGAGCTAGGTCAACTATCCAGAACGACTTTTTAAGGGTACTAAAATACAGCAGCAGGCTCGTACCAGTCGACTGTACAGTATACCAGTCGACTGTCGGCCTACAGTTTTTCACAATTTAGATCTGAATACAAAATCAAAACTGGGGTTTTCTAAAGATTCATTGTTTATGAAAATAGTTCGTATTCAGGAAAAATGACAAATCTCAACGAATCCTCATTATGGATATATTACTCAAAACATCAAATATGTCAAAACTCAAGTTCTCATGTTCTAAATCACAATTTCTTTCATTAGAGTTTCAAAAGACTAAATTTCCTTCACAAATCTAAATCAAAATCTGATTTACAATGTATAAGATCCAGGTGTTCACCATCCGATCATAACCATACTCAAATCTTAATCTTTTCTTTAGCAATACGATTTTATAAACAAAGATCTACTAATCATTCGTAGATTTCACAACATGGTACAAACAACAATCATTATTCACATGGATCATACCACAATACAAGATCTATATCATTCACAACATTAATCAACAATATTGCCACTCGCATACAAGGATCAACCATAAGACAAATTTATATCATTCACAAACAAAACAAAACATACAATGTCACTCACTTGAATCAAACAATAAAACAAATTTTATATCACTCACCTTGAATTGAGAATATTCAATGAAAAGCTTCCCTTTTGCTAGATCCAAACTTCTTCTTTCTCCACAAAAATAAATCTCCAAAAATTCTGTATTTTCTCCCCAATGACGGCTGAAAGAAATCCTTTAAATATCCGGGATTAGGAGTTTAGGGTTTTACCCACACTTTTGCAAAATAATCCCTCCCAAAATACAACTTACATATATAGTTCTAGTTTTGGGAATTCAATCAAAATTCATTTAAATGACATAGTACTGTTCAAAAATATAATTCTAAATCTCAACTAGTACTGTTCAAAACGTCCAGAAATTACATTTTTACACTTTAACCCTTTAAAATATCAAATTTGCAAAAAGGTCCTTCTTTTCTCAAAAACTGCAAATAGTTCTAATTAATTTCAGAAAAATCTGGAAAAATACTAAATAAATCCCAAATATTAAATAATGATTTTTCATAAAGAGAACTAAATTTTCAAACTTCTCAAAAGTATTTGCACGTGTTTTCCACGTGTAACAAGATAAATTTTCTGAAAATATTTATTAAATCCTCAAAATTCATTTAAATTCATTTTCAAATATTTAAAATAATATTTGAAAATACGGGGTTCTACATACGACCCCGTGGAGGGTGGGGAAGCGCTGCCCCTGGCCGAGCTCGCTCCTAGGCAGGAGGGCGAAGACTCCGAAGACGAGGTGGGTGCCGAGGGTGCGATTGTATCCGTGCCGAATGATGATGAGGTCGACCCCTGACTTTGTAGCCTCTTTTCATTTTCTTGTTCTTCCCCCTTTTTTTTCTTTTCTCTTTTGTAATGCCTAACTGCGGACTGGCCACCGCTTTTTGTAAATCTTGGACTTGTAATGAAACGATTTCCTTTATGGTGTTTCGGCTGAATATTTCGAAATTTTGCAAAGTGTTCAACTCTTTTTGCTCGGATTGTGTCCTTAAGTGTTGATTACTTCTTTTGATATTCCTCCGCTTTTCAGGTGAGTTGGGTCCAATGACTGAGGTCTCCCATCTTCGTACTGAGCTAAAGAAAATGAAGCAGGCTCTTTCTCGCAGTCGTGATAAAGCGTTTGACGACTTCTTGAAATTGGAGGACATCAAAGCAACTGCGAGAGGGTATTTTCGCGAGTTGAGGCAACTGCGGAAGCAACTTCGAGAGACTCATCTCGAAGGTGAGATAGAGTTGCTCCATATGGAGCTCTTCGATGTCGACCAAAGGAATAGTGAACTACTGGCGGAGGTTCATCATTTGGAGTTGACAGTGAAAGAACATTCGTCGGAGGAAGAGGAGTTAGCTTCGAGGGTGGGGAAGTTGATGTCCGAGCGCGATGAGTTAACGGCAAGAATTGACAAACTGAGGATGATCACGATCGACAGGGGTATCGAAGTGACTCATTTCCGTCGTATTATGGCCGATAGCACTAACGTCGCAGGCTCGTCCAAACTTTCCCGTTTCAAAGTATCGGCGGAGGGCGATATTCTGAGAGATAGGATCGTCGAGCTAGAGGAGGAGATTGCAATGCTGAAACCTCATCCCGTAAGGATCAATGTTCGCTGTACGTCGTGTACTCATGAAGGGAGCGAAAGAGGAATCTCGTTCTACGAACTTGCAACTTGTTCGCCTGCCGTTAGGCAGAGCCCAGCTGATACTCAGAGCAGTGTAGCTATTTTGTCTAGTGGCGCCTCGGTTGGGCCACAGCTAGAATCAGCGGCGAAGGGGGTTCTCGCTTCACTGGTTTAGATTCGAGCTCAGAGGTAAGGCGACGCCGCCCTCGTGTGTCTCTAAACCGAAGCGTTCCCCTTCCAAAGAAGCGCTAAACAAGTTGTATTATGCTCTTCAAGTTATTGGAAAAACTCTGTTATAGTGTCAGTCTTGTTTGAGCTCTTAATAAAAAAGTTTGTTTTGCTTCTGATGTTCGAATGTTGCGTTGGCTGGTATTAGTTTAAGTATAACTCCTCCAACTTTTGACCACTACTCAAAATCAAAAGCAAATCTTCCTTCTTATGGGCGAACCACTTTTGGCCTGTGTAATAGCGATTGAGAAGTGGAGTCGAGCCAAGTGTTGGACTCTGAACTCGTCGCTAGAGTTTGTTCAACGGTTGTGGGAGCAATTCCGAATGGCGAACCCCTTCTAGCCCGCTTAAGAGAGAACTTGCGAAGAGGAGTCGAGCCAAGTGTTGGACTCCGTACTCATTGTTAGAATTTGTTCAACGGTTGTGGGAGCAATTCCGAATGGCGAACCTCTTCTAGCCCGCTTAAGAGCGAGCTTGCGAAGAGGAGTCAAGCCAAGTGTTGGACTCCGAACTCGTCATTAGAGTTTGTTCAACGGTTGTGGGAGCAATTCCAAATGGCAAACATTTTCTAGCCCGCTTAAGAGCGAGCTTGCGAAGAGGAGTCGAGCCAAGTGTTGGACTCCGAACTCGTCGTTAGAGTTTGTTCAACGGTTGTGGGAGCAATTCCGAATGGCGAACCCCTTCTAGCCCGTTTAAGAGCGAGCTTGCGAAGAGGAGTTAAGCCAAGTGTTGGACTCCGAACTCGTCATTAGAGTTTGTTCAACGGTTGTGGGAGCAATTCCGAATGGCGAACCCCTTCTAGCCCGCTTAAGAGCGAGCTTGCGAAGAGGAGTCGAGCCAAGTGTTGGACTCCGAACTCGTTGTGAGGGTGAAGAGTAAAGGCAGAGTGGTACAAGCAATTTTACAAGTAAAATATGAAAAAACTTTCTTTATTGATAGCTAATAGTTGGCTGCTTCTAAGTTGCGAGCCGTTATTACATAAGAGAAATAAAGGAAAAAATACAAGTAAAAGGAGAGAAACGGTTCGACATCCCAGAATACTTAGAGATGTGTTAATGCTTTCTCTTGGTATTTCAAAAGATGGTCGGCATTCCAAGTCCTGGGAATCTCTCTGCCTTCGAGGTCTTCTAGACGATATGTCCCGGGCCGAACTACTTTGGTGATCTTGTAGGGTCCCTCCCAATTTGGAGCTAGTTTACTCTTCTGACCGGGAAAAGAGATTGCTAACTTTCTGAGGACCAAGTCCCCTTCTTTGAGGTCGGTAGGACGGACTCTCTTATTGTACGCCAACTCAATCCTCCTTCGATAACTCTGTTAGCAATTGATGCTCTTTCCCGCAGTTCGTCGACCAGGTCTAAGTTTGCACGAAGTTCTCTGGCATTCTGTTCTTCTTCGTAGGCAAGAAGGCGAGGAGAAGGAATGCCAACTTCCAATGGGATCACAGCCTCGGACCCATACGTGAGGTTGAATGGCGACTCTCCTGTGGGGGTCCGTTTCGTGGTGCGATAGTTCCACAGCACGTTAGGGAGCTGATCGACCCATAAGCCTTTAGAGCACTTATTCAGCCTTTTCTTAATACCGGAGAGGATTTGTCGGTTAGCATTCTCCACTTGGCCATTCGACTATGGATGGGAGACGGAGGAGAATCGTTGTTGGATGGCGAGGTCTTCACATAGAGCTCAGAAGGCAGCCCGGTAAACTGGGTTCCGTTGTCTGTTATGAGGACTCGAGGGACACCGAATCGGCAGATAACGTTCTTCCAGAAGAACTGAAGTACTTTGCTCTCGGTGATTGTGGCCAAGGGCTCGGCCTCTATCCACTTCGAGAAGTAGTCGATAGCCACGACTAAGAATTTGAGCTGGCCGGGAGCTGGTGGGAATGGCCCTAGTAAATCCATCCCCCACATTGCGAAAGGGATAGGACTTGATAGGGAGGTGAGTGGAGCGTGTGGGAGGTGACAGATGTTGGAGTATTTCTGACAAGAGCTGCATTGCCGAACGTGTAGTTCGGCGTCTTGAAGGAGAGTGGGCCAGAAATATCCATAATTCAACACTTTCCGGGCTAGGGATCCTGCTCAGAGAAGAGCACTTCCTCCAACTCATCCACCGGCTCAGACGTTGGTCGGACAACATCTTAGGGGATTTCAAGAGTTTCGAGGGAGAGGACTGGACCCATAGTAGAGGTCATGTAGCATTTGTGGACCGTTTCCTGATTGCCTTTTACTTCCCCTACTCCTGCCCGGGTGGGAAATTTCATCTTGAGGTGATAGGCGGAAAGGACGGCTTCGAGAGCAGCTAAGCCGGGCCGACCCAAAATGACATTGTAAGCTGCAGGGACAATCCACGACCATAAAGTCCATCGACTCCGTTCGGATAGTAGGAGTTTTGCCAGCGGTTACGTCGAGGGTGATCACCCTTTCAACAGTCACTGGCACTTCCGTGAACCCATGGAGTGTGTAGCTGGTGGGCTTAAGTCTGTCCCGGGATAGTTTGAGGCCTTTGAAAGCGGCGAGGAAGAGGATGTTAACGGAGCTGCCATTGTCCACTAGGATCCTTTCCACTTTAAAGTTCTCCATATGGAGGTTGATGACGAGTGCGTCACAATGGGGGGTTCGGACACCCTCAAGGTCTTCATCTGAGAACTTGACGGGCACTCCGTGGCCTTTAGGAGGAGGTGTGGCGCGAACCGAATTAACTTCTCTTATGAACGCCTTTCGAGAGGAGTTGGAGGAGCCCCCCATTGGGCCCCCATGAATGAGGTGCAGGACACGCTCCTCTTCGAATTCGGGCGTTTCATCGCGTTCAGGACGCTTGTTAGCCCCCCGAGGCGGGGAAGGAAGATCGGCTCGGTCCTTTCTCACGAACTTGGTCAGCTACCCTCTCTGGATGAGGGCTTCTATCTCGTTTTTTAGGGCCTGACAACCATTAGTATCGTGGCCATGGTCCCGGTGATAGCGGCACCACTTCTCTTTATCCCTCTTCTTGCCAGGGGTGTTCATTTTTGGCGCAGGGGGCAGCACCCCTTCCTTCTCAACTTCCATGAAAATTGTGAAAATGTTGGCGTTAAGAGGAGTGAACTTTTCAAATCTGGAGGGAGGTCGGCGCTGTCCGCCATTGTCCTTCTGGAGGTTCTTGGCTCCTTCTTCTTCTGCTCCCTTTCTCTTGGACCCGAAGGAAGGCCCCTCAAAGTTGGGGCGGTGCTCAGCTTCCTCGGCCCGAATATACTTTTCGCTCCGGAGGAGGAGGTCAGAGAAGTTCTGCGGGGGCTTCTTGGCGAGGGAGGAGCGGAGACTGGAGTTGAGGACATTGGATTGGAATGCTGCTGCAGCGACTGACTGGTCGAAGGATGCTATGGACCTGGCTTCCGCTGTGAACCTTTTCACATAGTCTCTCAGCTTCTCACCCTTCTTCTAGTTGAGGTAGAGTAGCGAAATGCTCGTCTTCTCAGTTCGGCAGCTACTCACGAAGTGGGTGACGAAGAGGGTCTCAAATTGCTCGAAGGAGAATATTGAGGATGGGGCAAGGCGAGAGTACCATTCTCGAGCCGGACCCTTGAGAGTAGCGGGGAAGGTCTTGCACAGCAGAGCATCGGAAGCTTGATGGATGAGCATGAGGGTCATAAAGCTTTCGATGTGATCGACGGTGTCAGACTCCCCAGAATAAGTCTCGAATTGAGGAGGTTTAAAGCCAATTGGTACGGGTGCCTCCATTATGATTCGGGAAAAAGGAGGTCGACTCGGGCGAAGGGTCCTTCCTCTGAGCTCTTCTTCTCTGTCTATGTAGAACCCCGTATTTTCAAATATTATTTTTATTATTTGAAAATGAATTTAAATGAATTTTGAGGATTTAATTGGTATTTTCTAACAGATTTATCTTTTGTACACGTGCAAATGACTCTTGAGAAGTTTGGAAAAAAAAATTAAGATTTCTTTATGAAAAATCATTATTTATTATTTTGGAATTATGTAGTATTTTTTCGGATTTTTCTGAAATTAATTAGTACTATTTGCAAATTTTGAGAAAAGAAGGACCTTTTTGCAAAATTGACATTTTTAAGGGCTAAAGTGCAAAATTGGCATTCTGGATGTTTTAAACAGTATTGGTTAAGATTTAGAAGTATTTTCTATTAAATCCTAATTTTAATGAATTTTGGATGAGTTTCCAAGAGTAGATAGATATATATAAAATTGTATTTTGAAGGGATTGTTTTGCAAATGTATTTGGAAACCCAAAAAACCTAATTCCCGGCCTATATAAAGAGAATTGCAGCCGTCATTCGCTGCATAACTCAGATTTCATTATATTATTTTCTTGGTGATTGGAGAAGGAGTTTGGATCTAGCAAAGGAAGGCTTTTGTGGATTCTTCTTGCTTCTAAAGGCGAGTGATATAGACTTGTTTTGTTCATGTGTATGATTTGCATGTTGCTTTGTTGATGTTTTTCGTATCTGGTATGAAATCGATGCCATGGTTGTTGTTCGTAATATACATGTGAAATCCATGAAAGATTAGTAGATCTCGATTGACAATTCTTGATTGCTTGAAACATGTTAAAGATTTGATTATGATTATTGAAGATAAGAAATTGGATGGAGGAATCTCTGGACCTTGTTATTACGAATTGGATCAGATTTGAGTTGAGGAAGAGATTTGGTATTGAGATAAACTCCAGTATTGAGTATTGATTACAGACCTAATTTGTGAGATCTGTAGGCCGACAGTCGACTGGGACTATGTATCAGTCGACTGGTACGACCCTAATATTGTACCTTCAGTCTTTTGAGGATTCGTTCGGGACACAGTCGACTGAGACCCTATTCAGTCGACTGGTCTGCTGAATATTTGGTTTGTAAAGTGTCTCAGTTTCTCGTCGGGACAGACGACTGATGATTTCTTTAAGTCGACTATAGTGTTTGGAATGTTTCTTGAGAATTATTGATAATTGTCTCGGGTAAGTCGACTGATGGTTTTCTTGAGTCGACTTACTGCACTTGTTAAAATCTTGGATATTGGTTCTCGGGGCAGTCGACTTACTATAGAATAAGTCGACCGGTGCTGATGAGTTTCATGATCTTGAGGGTTCTTGTTATCTTTAGTTTGTTTGTAGATGGATATGTTCGTCGGTGTCTTGGCATACCGGGTTCGTATTCGATCTATACCTTCTTAGTTGTTTGTAGATGGATATGTTCGTCGGTGTCTTGGCATACCGGGTTCGTATTCGATCTATACCTTCTTAGTTGTTTGTAGATGGATATGTTCGTCGGTGTCTTGGCATACCGGGTTCGTATTCGATCTATACCTTCTTAGTTTGTTTGTAGATGGATATGTTCGTCGGTGTCTTGGCATACCGGGTTCGTATTCGATCTATACCTTCTTAGTTTGTTTGTAGATGGATATGTTCGTCGGTGTCTTGGCATACCGGGTTCGTATTCGATCTATATTATCCTTAGTTTTGTAGATGGATATATCTATATTATCCTTTTGTAGATGGATATATTGTTATCCGATCTATGGCATTATTGGTGATCGATTGTTGGACATACATTGTGGTACTGAGAATTGTTGACAGTTGGACATATTCTGAGTTGTGGGGATTACTGTTTGTTCAGAACAGTCGACTGGTGCATTATACAGTCGACTGTACAGTGCAGTTGAGCTGTACTATTTTGAGAGTGATTGATTGATTGATACTTGATCGTTGGTATTGTTTCTTGACTCGGCTTCACTCATGTACTGGCCTATCGTTCTTGTTTCAGATTACATGTTCAGTTTATGTATTTTTGTTCAGTACATGTTCCTTATGATTATTTGTTTGTTTATATTTGTTGTTTATATCACTCACACCATTTATGGCTGACCCCTTTAGTTTGGGGGTTAGGGTTCAACTCTAGCCTCATGTGATGCAGGTTGCTTAGAGTTTGAGGCTTGGATTAGCTTTGGATTTTAGAGAGTGATATAATAGAGCCTTGGGTAAATTTGTAAAGAAAAAGGGTTGTAACAGTTAAATGTATTTTAAGGTGTTTTGTATTTCCGCTGCAATTGAAAAAGATTATTGTAATAAGAATTTGGAATAAAATGATTTGAGTTTTGGTCTATGTATATTGTTACATTGAAGTGGATCGCTCGGAAAGTACCACGTATTTTCTACATTCTCATATTAGAAATTCGGGGCGCTACAGTCTAACTGACCCAAGCGCCTCTCCATTTCATGAAGACGGCGGTAGACAGCATCATCTCTTCGACGGTAAACCGAGCCTCTAGACTCGTCTTCGTACGAGGGAGAGCGGGGGCTACAACGACGGTTGCTCCTGGAGCGACGAGGACTAGGAATGTGCTGGGGGTTGCTAGGAGCTGGGGGAGGAGTTAAGGACCGTCGGTGAGGACTTCGGACCGGAGGAGGAGTGGGAATCCTTGCAGCATTGGTGTTGTTGGGTCGGAGATTGAGAGCTTGTAGGATGGTTGCTTGGAATTGCTGGAACTCGGCACGAGTGATGGGTGCCTCATCGTTCCTCGGATGCTGCCGACCGGCTGGGGAATGGGGTCTTCTCCTGTGATGGTCAGGGGACTCTCTCCGCCCTCTTCGGGTGGGGGACCTTCTATAGTCTCGGCGGTGAGGAGATCGCTCATCTGGACGTTGTTAGCGGGAGGCTCCCTCTCGGGCCCACCTCTCATCCAGACGGCGGCAAAGATCCTCATCCTTCTGCCGATTGAGGATGGTATTACGAAGGACGGAAGCTCGGGGATTGCGGGAGGCCATAGAATCCGTAGAGGCATTGTGTACTGAGACGTGGTCCTGATGGAGAGGTTGCTTCTGCGGGTTGGGACGCGAGACCCCTGCACCAGCATTTTGAGGATCGGGGGGACCCTCAGGAGGTTGCTGATTCTGAAGAGGAGGCTGGTTCTGTTGGAGAGGGTCCTCCGCTTGAGGAGGAAGTTGTCCCTGCTGCTGAGCGGGTTGGATAGGCACTTCCTGTTGCTGATCGACGGGGTTGGGTCCACGGTTGGACCCTCTAGATCTTACTTTCCTAGGAGGCATGGCTGAAGAAGATCTGACCAACGGGAAGAGGGGAGGCTACTATTCGTTTGATTCCCACAGACAGCGCCAATCTGTTACCACTAAATCTGGTGTGGGGGCAAACAGATAGTATTTATGGATTCTTGGAAAACCTGAATAGCAAACCTGAACCTATTCCGCCGGAGTTTGACCGCTGACTCCCGCCGTTCACCTGCAAAAAGTGCGAGACACCGGGGTTGATCCCGGCGACGCACCCTCCGACGCTCAAGTCAGTAATCAGGAAGATTATGAAAGAGCGTAAATTGGCAAAAGATTGATTACCTCTTAATGGTGATGGATGGAAGGTATTTATAGCCGCTGTTGGGGTCATATTAGGAATGTAATCCCTGTGATCAGATAAGGAATGTAATCCCTAATCCCCAGTGAAAGGATAGATGTGAATCAGGGCCGTTGATTAGTATTAATCAGAAATCCTAATTCTATCCTGCTGGACTGGGTTTATTTCGGGTTGGGACCCGTACCCAGTTGAAGTAGATCCGTTCGTGGGTTATTGGGTCTTTGGGGAAAAGACCCAGGATCCACTTCGGACCCATTGGTAGACAAAATTACCATTTTACCTCTAGGCTTTAAGATTCGTTCCTGATTTGGACGGTTCCGATTTAACCCCATTTTTAGCCATATCACTAATGAACTTCCAGCTTGTTTCAAGTGTAACAAGACAGGTCATATGAAGAATGATTGCCCACTAGAGAATGCAAAATCTAAAGGAAAGGCTTCCAACTTCAAGAAGGACAAGTACAAAAAAAACAAGTACTTGAAGAACAAGAAGGCATATCAAGCAACTTGGGACGTTAGCGACTCTTCATCGGAAGAAGAAAATGAAGAGAAACGAAGTTGCTAATGTATGCTTTATGGCTACACAAAACGAAGTAAGTGATAACTTTGATTCAAATAACTTATTAAATACTTTTAATGAGATTTTTCAAGAACTTATGAAAGAAAAAAATTAGAGTTAAGAACTTAGAGAAAGTTAATCAAACACTCTCTCAAGAGAATTTTAACTTAAATATTGAAGTCAAGTCTTTAAATTCTAGACTTTCTAATTTGGATATAGATCTTCTATCTCTTAAAAAAATTATGAAGAGATATCCAAGAATGTATCTAAATTTAACAAAGGAAAGGAGAATTTAAATGAAAATCTACAAAATCAAGTTCAAACTAATAAGAGATTTGGACTTGGTTTTCAAAAGTCTCTTGAAAAACATCATGTCTCTAATAACACTAGTAGTAATAAGGCTAAATCTTTTTTTAGTGCTAAGAATAAATTATATGAGTTTTTTGAAAAACCAAAAACTGTTGTTTTCAATGAAAAGAGTAATTCAGTAGTTCAGACCAGTCGATTGAACCCCAATTTCAGTCGTCTGTCAGAGGTTCGGAGTCTTATTCAAAGAGATGAAAACCTCAGATAAGTCGACCTATTTCACCTCCCAGTCGACTGGATTTCAGTAATAGTCGACTGAAAGGTTCAATAAAGCCGACTGGACAGAGCAAAAATATATGGGTTCCAGTCAACCTGAGTCAAAAAGATAGAATTACTTATATAAATTCATATGTTCTTACTGTATGTAATTCTGTAGATTATATTCCTGCATTTGGTGGTAAATCAAACTCATTTTGGATTTGGTTTCCCTAAAACTAATCCCTTTCGGACCCAATAAAAAGGGTACCATATTCGCTATAATTTTTTTATAGGTACCTAAAAGAGAACGTTGGATACTTGATAGCGGATGCTCCAAGCACATGACTGGTCATGCCAACCTCCTATCTTTCATACAAGAGATTGATGGAGGAACAGTCACATTCGGTGACAACAACAAAGGGAAGGTTATTGGAATAGGCATGGTCAGTAAGAACACTACCCCTAATATAGAAGAAGTTTCTCTTGTTAGTGGTCTTAAGCATAATCTGTTAAGTATAAGCCAACTGTATGATAAGGGATATAAAATTATTTTCAAAAAAGATGCGTGTTTAATTTATGATTCTACCATGAAAAATGTAATTTTTCAAGGCTTAAGGAAAAATAATATTTATGAGTTATGTTTAAAATCAAATGATTTTTCGAATGACTTTTATTTAGTAGCTTCTAACAATGATTTTTGGCTTTGGCATAAGAGATTTGGCCATATGAATATGAAAAATATTGCTTAATTATCTAAGTACAACCTAGTTAAAGGACTGCCAGGACTATACTATAAAAAGGATAAGTTATGTGATGCATGTCAACTAGGTAAATAAATCAAATCAACTTTTAAGACAAAAGAAATGATTTCTACTAGTAGGCATCTCGAATTAATCCATATGGATTTATTTGGTCCTACTAGAGTCGCTTCTTTAAACATAAGTAGGTATGTATTTGTTTTAGTAGATGATTTTTCAAGATTCCCATGGGTTTTATTTTTAAAACATAAGAATGATGCCTTTGAAGTATTTGAAAATTTTTGTAAACGGATTCAAAATCAAAAATCTCTAACCATAGTTACTATTAGAAGTGATCATGGTGGAGAATTTGAGAATGAAACATTTTCATAATATTGCAACAAGAATGGTATAACACATTCATTTGCATTTCCTAGAGCTTCACCACAAAATGGAGTGGTTGAAAGAAAGAATAGGACTTTGCAAAAGTGTGCACGTATGCTTGTTAAAAGCAATTTGCCTAAATACTTCTGGGCTGAAGCTATTTCAATAACGTGTTATGTTTTAAATAGAATTTTGATTAGGCCCAAGCTTAAGAAAACATGTTATGAACTATTTTTTTATAGGATTTCTAAAGTATCTTACTTTAAAGTATTTGGTTACAAGTGTTTCATTTTAAACACTAAAGATAATTTAGATTAGTTTGATCCTAGATCTAATGAAGGTATCTTCATTGGATACTCAAATAGGAGTAAGGCATATAGGATCTTCAATAAGTCAACTTTGACTATTGAAGAATCCATGCATGTTTCATTTGATGAATCTCTGACTTCATCTACTATTATTGAAGATGATAAAACTGATTCATCACCTTTAAATAACGTAATTAAATCACTAGAGCAAACTACCCTAGCAGATAAGTCGACCGATAAGGAAATTAAGTTGACTGTTGTGAATCAGTCGGCTGATGGACTAGTCAAGTCGACTGATCCTGTTGTGATGACTCAAACTTTACCAAAATTATTTGCTGAAGTTAGAGATCATCCTCATGACTTATTAATTGGTGACATCTCGCATGGTATTCAAACAAGGTCTCATGTTAATATGATTTCTCATATGGCTTTCTTATCAGATTTTGAACCAAAAAATATACAAGAAGCTTGTGGGAATGAATTTTGGATGAATGTCATGTAAGATGAATTAAACCAATTTATAAGAAATGATGTATGAGATTTAGTTCCACGGCCTTCTGACCATACTATAATTGGTACCAAATGGGTATTCAAAAACAAGTTAGATGAATTAGGACAAGTCGTTAGGAATAAGGCTAGATTAGTTGCTCAAGGATATATTCAGGAAGAAGGCATAGATTTTGATAAAGCATATACTTCTGTTGCTAGACTAGAATCAATTAGGATCTTATTATCTTTTGCATGTTTTATGAACTTTACACTTTTCCAAATGGATGTTAAAAGTGCTTTTGTTAATGGTTTTATTAAGGAAGATATTTATGTTAAGCAACCACCCGGTTTCGAACATGAACAATTCCCAAACCACGTTTTTAAATTGAAAAATGCTTTATATGGCCTTAAACAAGCACCTCGTGCTTGGTATGATCGATTGAAGACTTTTTTATTAGAAACTGGTTTTGAAATAGGTAAAGTAGATACTACTTTGTTTATTACGAAAATAGAGACTGATATTCTAATCATGCAAATATATGTAGACGACATAATCTTTGGCTCTACTAATAATAGTCTATGTCAAGAGTTTGCTAATACCATGAAAAATGAGTTTGAGATGAGTTACATGGATGAACTCAATTATTTCCTTGGACTACAAATTAAGTAGTCACCAAATGGCATATTTATTAATCAAGAAAAATGTGCAAATGAATTACTCAAACGGTTTGGCATGGATAGCACAAGTAGTAAGACCACACCTATGGCTACTACTACTACACTTGACAAAGATGAATTAGGTAAGAGTGTCGATCAAAAATTCTATCGAGGTATGATTGGTTCACACTTATATATAACTGTTAGTAGACCAGACATTATGTTTAGTGTATGTTTGTATGCTAGATATCAGTCGAGTCCTAAAGAGTCTCACTTAAAAGCTGTGAAACGTATTCTAAGATACATTAAAGGCACATCTGAGTATGGTTTATTTTATCCACGCACCGATAATTTTCAACTTTTGTCGTATAGTGACGCTGATTTTGCTGGCAGTAAAACTGATCGTAAAAGTACTAGTGAAACGTGTCACTTTTTGGGACACTCACTAGTATCTTGGTGCAATAAAAAGCAAAATTCAGGTATCCCTATCTACTATAGAAGCTGAATATATAGCTACAAGTTTGGCTTGTGTCCAAATTTTGTAGATGAAACAAACCCTATTAGATTATGGTATTTCATTTTCAAAACCTGCTATAATGTGTGATAATACCAGTGCCATTAATTTATCTTCAACATTCACGTATGAAACACATTGATATTAGACATCATTTTCTACGTGATCATGTTTTAAAGGGAGATATATCTTTAGACTTTATTTCTACCGATAAACAAGTAGCAGATATCTTTACTAAATCACTTAAGGAAGACACTTTTATCACCTTAAGAAGAGAACTAGGAATTTGCAGTTTTTATGATATTTCTTAAATTTTTTATCTTGTGTAAGTCGACTTAAAACTATTTTTCAGTCGACTGACCAAGTACTTTTTGTTTATATATTTTTGGCTGAATTTTATGCTCTGGACAGTCGAGTGTGTACAGTACCCAGTCGACTGACAGAAGTATTACTTGATATTTTCGTTTGTTTTATTTGCTCTCGACTAAGTCGGTTGTTCCTCCAAATCAGTCGACTATCGCGACATCAATCTGTCTTTCTAATTCGAAACGACGTATTTATGCAATGCTTTCCATTATGTTATTGTTTCTTTTCTTCTTTTTTTGTTGATGACAAAGGGGGAGAAAAGATGTGTTTGTTTTGGGGAGAAAAGGATATGTGTTTGTTTTGTGCATATTGTACATTAGTTAGGGAAAGCATTTTTAATTATTATTATTATTATTGTAAGCTATTGTGTTGTCATCATCAAAAAGGGGGAGAATGTTGATTCTTGGTTTTCTTGACTACAACACAATATAAAGTTGTGCTACCACCTATATATATTGCAGGAAGTATCAAAGACAAATACCATGGTGCAATACACAAAGGCAAAGTTGATCCAATGAAGCTTTCAAAAGAATCGATCAAACTATAAAGATCTAAGTTCAAGTCATATTTGATCAAGCAAGCTTCAAGACATAAAGAAAATTGCTCAAGCTCAAGTCAAAGACTCAAGTTCAAGACAAGACTCAAGTTCTTCAAATGTTTTGTATTAAGTGTCTTGTAACAATTGTAATTTATATTCTTTGAGTCTTAGAATGTTGTAATAGCCTTGTCACACACACACTCACACGTATCTTTTAATAATTGATTGTTTTACAAAAGTTAAAATGTCGAAATAAGCTTGAATAAGATCAGATGTTGAGTACCAGTCGACCACTCTTCGGAACCAGTCGACTGTCTTAGTACGAAATTGTCTGAACTCATACAAGGTCTGACCAGTCGACTTATTATGGCAACCCAGTCGACTGTTCAAGCTGTTTCGACAGTTTTCTGTTTTTAAAACTTGTTTTTCCAATTCCAAAACATTTATTTCCGTTGGTTGACAGTTGGTGCAAATGTTTCTCAATGTCCAGTGAGTCTAACTCTATAAATAGAGTGTAAAAATACGTGGTAAAGGTTCCAAGCATTTTTTAAGTTTCAAGCTTTTGTTTTTGAAAAGAACAAGCATTTTAAAAATCGTTCATATTCTCTAAGTCTTGGTTCTCTGAAAATCAGTCTTGTATAACATCGAATTCGTTTTAGACTGATTTCAGAAGTTGACCTATTAGCCACCATACAAAAATCACAAATCACAAACAAGGCTATAGGTTGTTGTAACTCTTTGTTGTTGTTTTTCACTCTCGGGTTGTGAGAGTGGTTCTCTCGGTTGGAGAGTAGGGCTCTAGGTTGTAGAGTCGGATTTTCACTCTAGGTTGTAGAGTGGGTGTGCTCTCTCTAGTGGTGAGAGAGGTTTACGGGTTTGACAAGGTTGTTGTCAAACGCCGTAGGGTATTCTTGTATTTTTTTTTCAAGAATAGTGGAAAATCTCAAGTGGGTTGCTTGGGGACTAGATGTAGGTCAAGAGGACCGAACCAAGATACATCGCTGTGTACTCTGTGGTTGACTATCTCTCTGTGGTTGTATTTTCTTCACTTGCATTTCAATTTTTCTGTGTTTTATTCGAAAACTTGTCAGGCAAGTCGACTGAGTCTCCTCTATAAGTCGACTGATCAGACTTGTATAAAATACTCTTCGAACACTTGTCTGGTAAGTCGACTAAGTTTCCGCTATAAATCGACTGATCAGACTTGTATAAAATAATCTTCTTATCTGACGCCCCAGTCGACTGTATTCTTTTTTTAAGTCTACTGGACAGAACGAAAAGTTCAATTTCTTAATTATTTTTTAAACAACACTATTCACCCCCCCCCCCCCCCTCTAGTGTTATCTTGTAGAACCCCGTATTTTCAAATATTATTTTTATATTTGAAAATGAATTTAAATTTATTTTTGGAGATTTAATGAATATTTTCAGAAAATTTTATCTTTTGTACACGTGCAAAACACGTGCAAATGTTGTTATGAGAAGTGTGAAAATTTAGTTTTCCTTATGAAAAATCTTTATTTAATATTTGAGATTTATTTAGTATTTTTCCAGATTTTTCTGAAATTTATTGGAACTATTTGCAATTTTTGAGAAAAGAAGGACCTTTTTGCAAATGTGACATTTTTAGGGGCTAAAGTGCAAAATGTGATTTCTGGGCATTTTGAACAGTATTGATTGAGATTTAGAATGTTTATTTTCTTATAAATCCAAATTTAAATGAGTTTTGATGGAATTTCCAAAGAATGATCTATATATGTAAATTGTATTTTGGGAAGGGTTGTTTTGCAAAGTTGCGGGTAAAACCCTAATAATCAATCCGGCATATTTAAGTGATTTTTACCCCAGCCGTCATTGTTGATAAAATACTGAATTTGGGAGATTTATTTTGGTGGAGCAAAGAGCTTTGGATCTAGCAAAAAGGAGGATTCTTTTGTGGACTATTCTCTATTCAAGGTGAGAAATATAGAAATTGTTTTGTGATTTGTTTCATGCGTGTGACTGCTTTGTTTATCTGATTTTGTGAGGATTATGATTCGTCTTGTTGATTGATCTATGCGTACCAATATCATGATGTAATGATTGGATGATGTGAACAATAAAGATATTATGATGTGGTATGAATCATGTGAAAAATGGTGGATGAAATAGTAGATCTTTATTATTAAAACTGTTTGCTAAAAGCATGTTGAGATTTGTGTATGCATACCTGGACATTAGATTCATAATTCAAATTTGATTTAGATTTGTGAAGGAGTTTAGATCTTGTAAAACCCTAATGAAAGAATTTCGATTAGAACATGAGAACTTAAATCTTGACTTATTGATATTTTGAGTGATATATATGCATATACCTGATGAAGATTTGTTGAGATTTATTATTTTCCTGAATACGAGCTATTTTCATAACATTGATCATTAGAAAGCTTCAGAATTCGATTTTGTGATCAGACCTAAACTTTGAAATCTGTAGGCCGACAGTCGACTGGCCTACTGTGCAGTCGACTGGTACGAGCCTGATACCTTATTTTAGAATTATTGAAAAATTTGTTCTGGACAGTCGACCTAGCCCTTAGGCAGTCGACTGGTCCACTGAAGAGAATATTTTGTAAGATTTATTAGTCCTTCTGGACAGTCGACCTATAACCCCTCAAGTCAACTTAAACACTTAGAATATTTTTGAGAGAATTATTGGAAATTACTTCGGGTAAGTCGACTGATCCCTTCTTAAGTTGACTGATAAATGACTTAGTTTATTTTTGTAAAATCTTGAAGTTGGTCCTCTGGACAGTCGACTTATCATCAGTATGAGTCGACTGATACTGAAGGATATTTGTAAACTTCAGTGTTAATTCGAATGATTGGTTTCTCAGATAATTTAGTACATACTTGTCGTTCAGTTCAGTATATGATTAAGCAATTGACTTTGAGATATTCAGATAAGTGCTTCATTTGAGACATTTAGTTGAGCCACTTGTTTAGTGGAACTTTAGTTTAGACTTTTGAGTTTGAGTCTCTAGAGGTGTGTGACCCTAGTATACCGGTGTTGAGTTATTCGTTGAGGCCCATTGTGGCATTTCAGTTATTGAGTTTTGAATTTAAGCCGGTAGGGTATACCACTCTAGGAGATTCGTTAAGTAATTAATTAACCCAAAAATAATAAGGACAAGCACTAGTGGTGATATGATGAACGGGAACATGAGTCAAGAACCTCAGTATGGCTTTCGGTGTGGGATTTAATCTCCAGAATTATCACAGTAGATTATTAGTGGTGTGGGATATGTCTCCGGAATTATCACAGTCATGTGGTGTGGGACAATCTCCGAAATTATCACGGTAACTATTTGTGGTGTGGGATTGATCTCCGGAATTATCGGAGTCGAGGTGAAGCACATGTGGTATATTGTGGTGACGTGTCAATGTTTCGGTGTGGGATGATCTCCGGAATTATTCAAGTGAAATATCTTGGGTGTGGGATCCATCTCCAGAATTATCGGGCATGTGATACTATCCATGGTTTATCTTTATCTCGTAGTAGTCATCGTGTTAGGATTAGTTCATAACGCGGGGATTGAACCCTATGAAGTGAAGGCGTTAAGAGCTTGCACCGAACCTATGTAGAATGGGATGCATAGACTTCGACAAGTACGCATTAGAGAGTCTGCATATAGAACTTGTGTTTTCTTGACTTGGTATTATGCATGTGGTTTTCTTGTTTCTACACATGACACTTAGCTTAGTATCACTTGATGTTTTATGTTACCTGTCATTTCGTACTTCCCATAATCATTTAGTACTTGTTGTTTAAGATCTTATGAGACATGATCTTTTATGTGGTTTGTTTATTTTTATATTTCTCACACCATTTATGGCTAACCCCTTTAGTTTGGGGGTTAGGGATTATCTCTAGCCTCACATGTTGCAGGTAGTTGCTTAGTGATGGAGATTTGGATGCTAGGGGCATGTTGAGATAAATTGATTCTTAAGTGCTTTGTGTAAAAATTGTAATATCAGTTTGAGATGAATTTGGGTTGTAAATAAAGAAAGTATTGAGTTGAGTTTGTTTTGATTTCCGCTGTGCAATGTAAAAGATTTGTTGAGATAAAAGTTGAAAATTTTAGTGGTGTTGTTGATGTTTAATATTGTATTGAAGTGGATCACTGGAAATGTGCCACGTATTTTCTATGTTATTAATCTAGAAATTCGGGGCGCTACATATCTGCCTTGCCTACAGGATCCAACAGAAGCTCGCCAGGATACACAGATATGCAAACTTTGAGCGGTGATAGTGCTGCTCAGCTTCCTCAAAAGTATATACATCTGGTCATAAGGACATATATGAAAGAGATCAGTTCCGCACAATATGAACAACAAACTAAATACACTAGTATCAATATATGTTGTATGATTTATAATGCTTCAGATGGAAAAGCTACAACATACTTGATGTCAATCCCTTATAAATCACAATGTCTTTTCTAAAAATTAAGATTGCAAATTTCAAATTTTATCAGCATGGACATAGTGGAACTTAATAAAATCTGCACAGATCCTATCATTCAATTAAATTGTTTATGTTTTCCTACTAGCCATCTCACAATATGAACATGAGCAAAACTTCCTACATCTAGATACCCATCTTTACTGAAGAATGAATTATAAGTTGTACAACAAATATTTTATAGACTCAAAACTAAATTGACAATGCTCAAAAGCCAGACTACTTGTTGACTATCTAGACCAGGAGGAAAGTAGAAGATCACATTGGCTGAACAGAAGCAACATTCTTTTAACTTAATTGTAGTGAAAACCAATTAACCTACAATCCTTAATCTCAAATTCATAACTCCTCACTCAAATTGTAATCTAAACTTCTCATTCAACACTCAATTCAAAAGTAAAACAATAACAACATGAAAAAAAGTTTCCATCTTCCAACTAAAACAACATAACTTTCTTCTTGCTAAACCAAATCAAATTAAAGACAACCCATTCACCCAAAAGAAACATAGGCTATGGATTGCAGTTCCTACATACAAATGATTATCAAAAGAATTGAAACTAAAATTGTAGATGACAACAGTACTCACCAAATCAAAGAAGGAACTCAATTAGAAGGAAACAATACTCACCAAATTGGGTTGTGGACAGTGACGACAGCTCGGTGATGCGGTGGTCGGGGGTTGGGAGCTAGTGTTTGTGAGACAGAAAAAGGGGACTGTCGCACTTGGGGGAGCATGACATTTGAGCAAGCTAGTGTTTGAGAGAGGGAGCTAGGGTTTGTGAGAGGGAGGAAGATGAGATGGGGATCGGCGCTCAGAAATCGAACAGACAGAGGCGTCGGTCTGGAGACGAAGGGCACGGCCACGTGGAGGGAGACGGCAGGGGAGTTGAGAGGGGGAGGGGGGGATGGGTTGGGTTCGTGAGTGAGCGGGAGAGGGGGGGAGAGTGAAAGAGAATTGGGATTGGATTTTTTTTTGGGGGAGGGGGCGGTATCGATCAACATACCCCGGCGTTTTCAAAATGCCGGGGTATATGGCATCTAGCACGGCACTTTCGGAACAAATGCCAGAGATGTCCCGGCGCAACTACTCAAACGTCGGGGTAGTTTCGCCGGGAAAACACTTCTTTTTGTAGTGCCTGATTTTCATAGTCTGCCTGGAATTTGTGAGACCTTTTTAACCCAGTATTTGACATAAAAAATTAGAGCTTTCTAAACGAAAATTGTAGCCCTGTGTTTCTAGTTTTCAGAAAATCTAAAATATTTGAATTTTGAGTTTTATTGCAAGAGTTATGGTGTTTTTACTACTGTTGCCTTTTACCTCCAGAATTCTGATTCATGTATTTCTTCATGTTTAAGTTATTAAAAAGATAAGTTAATGTTAGAATATGGCCTTGATAATTTTCAGATTGTTAGGCAACATGATTAGGGGCTTGAAAAATATTTCTGATGAATTTAAAATTGTATTTTTACTGATTTAACAAATATAACAACTTGATGTCGATTTTCAGTGATAACTTATAATCAGTAAAGAATGATGCAATTCAGTGATAAATATGCGTTGGAACCGGGCAGGAGTCTACTTTCTAGAGCTTCTGAAAGATCCAGTTTCGGATTCTGTGGTAGCGGAAAACTTGATTTTGGTACAGTAACCTATTGCTATCCAGAATTGTGTTTCCATATTTTCTTAAGATAATTGTATATATATCGTTATATTGAATGGATTGAAGTGTATAAATTGCATTGCATGATCCTAATATACTATTGTCGCCATTTTAATTGTCTCATTCTAATTGATCGTCCTATTATTACTTCTATTGATACCATCGTTTATCAAATTCTTCTAAATTGCATAATGTATTGAGTGCATCGATAAAATGTTTAACAAGCTAGGGTTTAAGGGGAATTTAAGTAGTGGACAATGTGGAGACTGTACTCGGAGGAGGGGGCCCGTGTTTTCCTAAATAGTGTTATCGGCTAGTGTTTTATCGATTGATTGTGGCTTACGACGATAACCCAATCTATCGTGTATTGTTTCATTGCCGAATTATTGTATCATGCATTAAAGAGTGAATCGTGATTAGTGAATAATGATTATCGTTGCCGAGTACATGATCTATAGAGTACATCACTTAGGTCTAAACAACATTGATTGTATGTACGGAACCTGTGGTATGGGACGCAATAGTACGTGCATTAGTTAGGCTAAAAGCTAATAAACTTAAGGATTGACACAATATTGACACTGCATATTGAACATCGTCTTTGCTATTGATATTGAACATTGTTATTGATATTGACATCGACCATTGAGTGTTGACATCGAATATTGAAATATTATTTATTGTTATACCCATCACATTGTTACCATTGATATTGATTATAGCTATCGTCCATTGTTAATGATTCCTATTGTTTTATTGAATTCATTGTCATACCGTGTTTTCATTGTTCATTGCTTTCTCTACTTGTTGTCCATGACTTGCTCTAAGGACAATTTTTTTCCTCTTTTTAGATGAGGTATTCACAGGTGATCAAGGAGAGTTACCTGCAAGACTTGGAGAACAGTCTTTCTGATGATTTATTGCTTTCTAGATTGATCGTTATTTTTTTGGACTTCTTGTATTGAGTTTTATTAGCATTGTATTATGGGCTTTTGACCCGGAGATTGTAATTTTGTTTCTAGGCGTTGGATTATCGTATTTGGTTATTTCATGTTTTATTCCAAGTATTGTTATTCATGTGATTGTTCTTATTGCATGTGTGGTTGAATCTATCTTATTATATTGTTGAGTTGAACAATAATAGCTTATGGATGACGCAAGTCATTCGCTAGGCCAATGTCATGCTCTTGTGTTCCGTGTTTTTGGGAAGCGGGGCATGACAGAAGTGGGTAGCTAGAAGTTTACCGACCTCTTCTTTGACCGCACGTTGCCTGCCAACGAATTTGCGGCACTTTTGGTGGACTGGCTTGACGCACGGATTAACACTGAGGTGGTGCATAATCAAGTCTTCTGAGATGTCAGGCATTTCAGCAGTGGTCCAGCAAACAAGTTCCAGTTCTCCCTAATGCAACTGAAAGTTGCTCTTTGACTTGGTTGGAAAGAGTTTTGCTCACTCAAAAACACTTGGCCTGCTCTTCCTTAGAGAACGGGATATCTTCTAGTTAATTTATGGTCTTGGAGTCAAGACTTGTAATGCCCCGATTTTCATATACTGGAAAACCGAGACACGAGCCAGGACCTTTTCTTCAATTAGTCACAATACACAGAAAAACAGGAGGATTTAAAACTTTTTATTCACTCCCAATGTATTACAAGTCTGAATATCATACAACTGCAATACATTACAATAGTGTTACACTAATACCTTTACAACTTTCAAAAACTTACATCAGAGTACAAGGAATGAAGAACAACACTTGGTAACTCTCACTTGAGTACCTCTCAACTAATAGATAATCCATATACATGTTACAGCGGAACTAAACATGACACTGACTCCTCGCTTTCCTTGCCTTGAGTCCTCCTGAATCTCGCACCTGTACTTCGGCGATCCAGTACCTATTGAAGTGGGGACGTCATTATTCACTAACGCTTTAAGGCTGATAACATAGCAGCGAATCTCCCAAACAACATACAAACATGGCAAATGTGTCGGTGTAGTTTAAGTGTTCGTGAGTGCAGTGACTAGAATCTAATAAAATGTTAACTAACCTAGGATGCTCCTATTCTAATGTCAGCAAGTCTCCGAAGCAACATGCAGCCCATACTACATACGCCCCATCTCAAGCCGTTTCTCCATATGTAGGGATTTGAACCTGCGTAATGAATTCTAATTGTACACAACCTGTTCCTGACAGATACAACGTGACTGATGAGGTTGCAGACGTGGTCAAGTCCTACCAAGGCAGTACGCTCATGGTGTCTATGTCCCACTAATGCAGTCCGCTCGTGGTGTCTATGTTTGCCACTACTACCCGGCTAACCGGACCTCAATCAAAAACCAGGCGAACCCTCGGAGTTTCCGCCAACAGGATAGCCCCCTGCCGCCCCCTAGCCAGACTGTAGTCCATGGCCTGTTCGTATCCCCGGCATAGGACCCGACGGAGTTCCGGGATCCATCCCTAGCTCCGCCCGCCTTATCATGGCACTTCAGGAATTAACAGCGCGAGATACGCAACCCGTGCTCCCAACTCGTGAGAAGCCACCGTACGTATCCCTTTGACGGGAAGGTACAACCCAATATCACCACCTAAGGTCTGCCCCCAAGGGACGAGTTAGTCGCAAGGGGCCCCCTACAACCCACTCTTCCCTTTCCGGCAAAGGGTCTAAGTAAATGATCTTTATAAGACACTACCCTAATGATGTCCCTAACCCTGAACAATCCTAGGGATGTCAATATTATAAACACAACATGCTAGGCCTTAAATTAGACTTCGCAAGACAACTCTACTAGGCTGCTCAACCTAGACTTACTAGCATCCCTCAGGATCCGGTTCCTGGCCTATCGATCCAAGACTCTGGCAATACGAACATACATGCATGCCACTACCCTGAACTTGGATTTCGTCTATACTCCGGTCCTCGATCAACCTACACCGGTTAAGATTCGACGGTACCCAAGGAGTGACTCCTCCACAGTTCCTTAGGAGTAAGAAAACATATGTCTTGATGGTCGATAGCCCCTAGGGTAATAATATCACCCTAGACGAGCACAACAACTATGTACTAGCTAATATGCTAAATACGAGTAAACTAACCACATGTGAGCCAATAAGCTACGTATGAACCAATCACTCCCTATGAGCCAGGCAGGCCTCGTATGAGATAACAACGTACATACCAGCCAAATAAGCCGCGTATGAAACCAACAGCTACGCACGGGCCAGTCGAGCCATGTACGAGCACAACCATATGCAAACAACCATACAGGTAATCAAACCTAGAGGCAACCAAGGGTGCTTACTAGCAAATTGATCTTCTATTACTAGAAGCAACAGAAGAATCTACTAATAGTCTATGATAGGCACTCTACCAATGGAAAACCCGAAGGCGACATAACAACCTTTATCAAACTAACTATTACTAGTGATCTTTCTAATCCTTATTACCCATAAGGATGAGGAATGCCCCCCATGATAGGGTCCAATTCCAATTTGAACATTACCCACTAGAACTCACGGTTTCCTTTCAAAAACGAACTAGAACAATATAGAACCTACGTTCGTTTCAATATTCGACTAGGATGCTACACTATACCCTTCAAGCATGTATGGGCTCCTTACTAACCTTAACTACAACAAGGTAGTTATCACTACAATTACAACATGATTCTTTCCTATTACTTAACCTATAGCATGGTATACAATTGTAAGCATCAACCTACAACAACTAGTCATGGTATATAACATAACCACCATCTCACGACAATCCAATCATGGTATATAACATAGCCATCAACCCACGACAATCTAATTATGGTTTATAACATAACCATCAACTCACAACACTCTTAAGTATGAGTACGATTTAAGCATGTACTTATAACAATCTTAAGCATGAATAGTTACTACAATCTAAACATGAAGCTTTACTACAATTTAAGCATGAACTCCTTACAACATGTACACAACATAAGCATGGTTCCTACAACATGGCACACATCATGAGCATGGTTCCATTAACCTACAACATGGTACACATCATACATGGTTTAAGAGTTTCCTACCATAGTCTAGCATGGTATATATTTTTCCTACAATGAATCAAGCATGGTATGATACTTTCTTATCTTAACCACAACAAATTAGCATAGATTTGTTACCTTAAACATGGGTATCATCTAGCATGAATATTTACTAACTATAAGCATAAATATCATTATCCATCGACTAAGCATGAATATTTACTACTTAGAGCATGTATCTATACTACCACCTTAAGCATGGATCTCCACTACTTAAACGTGATTAATCATCACAACCCAAGCATGGATATATAATTAGCATGAATCTTGCTACATTCCTAAGCATGGTAGATACGCATTAATCCTACAAAATCTAAGCATGGCATATAATTTCTCTACAACAATCCAACATGGTATGCTACTTAAATATTCAACCTAAGCATGGTATACGTTTCAAACATAAACCCACAACATTCTAAGCATGGTAAGACTACTTAGCATTAGTCTAAGCATGGTAGTTGATTAAACATAATTTTACATAATCTTAGCATGGTAGGTGATCGAATATTAATCCTACATATTCCTAAGCATGGTATGTATTCCAAGTAGAGACCTACAACATTCTAAGCATGGTAATACTACTTAGTGTTAATCTAAGCATGGTATGTGTACTTAGCATCAATTTACAACATTCCCGAACATGGTAGATTAGTTTAACATCCATCCTACAACAATATAAGCATGGATAATTACTTAGCATTATCCTACAACAATCCTAAGCATGGTAGATTAATTTAACATCAATCCTACAACAATATAAGCATGGATAATTGCTTAGCATGCATTAACCTACAACAATCCTAAGCATGGTAGATTAATTTAAAATCAATCCTACAACAATATAAGCATGGATAATTACTTAACATTATCCTACAACAATCCTAAGCATGGTAGATTAATTTAACATCAATCCTACAACAATATAAGCATGGATAATTACTTAGTATTAACCTACAACAATCCTAAGCATGGTAGATTAATTTAACATTAATCCTACAACAATATAAGTGTGTATAATTACTAACTTGAGCATGAATAATAATTAAGCATGGTGTACAATTTTCCTACAATCACCTAAGCATGATACTTACTTCAAGCATGGATCTTTTATCAATACTTAAGCATGGAGGTATAATCTTTCTACAAAAATATAAATACAACATAAACTATCTAAACATGGATATCTACACAATGGGAGCATGGGTTACCACCATACTCCTAACCAATGTCCTTTACTACTTCAACATAACATACACATCTACTATAATTTTAGTTAAACACAACATCTACTACCATCTCATTTAAACATAAACGTCTATTACAACTTTATTTAATCACAACATCTACTACAACTACTTTATTTTAAACATAACATCTACTATAACTTCATATAAACATCTACTAAAACCTCTTTATTTAACATAAACATCTACTATACTACTTCATTTAAAACATAACCTTTATTATTACTAGTTAAACATAAAAGAGATCTTTTTAATCATTCTAACTTAGATTAGCCTCTTTTCTTTTTCATACTAGAATTAGCATCAACAATGGGTTCTTTTTACTTAAGATTTATAAAAAGAAATAACAACAATAAAATAAAGTAAAGAGTCCTCCATTTTTGTTCAACCAAACATATGCATTCTTTTTAGTCCAAAGTTCAAGTGTATGTCCTACAACCCAAAATAGTTGTATGCACCAAGTCATATGCTTATGTATGAGTCCACATTCAAGTCCTACAACCCAAAATGGTTGTATACACAAGGTCCATATGCATATGTTCATTTTAATCCAATTCATAACACAAAACAACAACTACTACTACAAGATTCAATCTTTATGTGTTTATTAGTACTACCCCTTATTACCTTTCTTTTTTTATTCATATTATGCTACAACATACAACCACCCATCACAAGACAAAACACCCCAAAACAAAAGAAAACAATCAAGGAAGATAAGAAGAAGAAGTAACCAAAAACAACAAACTCAACAACAAAATAAGTGGAGAAACCCCCACCTTAATCCTTTTTGATGGAAGAACTAGACTAGCTCCTTCTCCTTCCCCTTAGCTCCTAGGAACTCCTAATAAACCTACAAAGAAAAACTCTCAAGTTAGGAGTTCACTCTTTCTTTTCCTTTCTTTCCTTTTTTGTCTTTCTAAAAATGAGACAAAGGGAAGGGAGGGGGTATTTATAGGTGGAGGAAAGGGTGGAGGATGCAAATTTGCACACACAAAAGTGCACAAAACCCCTCCCACAATATGGGGGCCGGTTTTCACCAAGGGAGGTGGAATGAGGTGGAGGTATGGTGTGGGTATGGTGCTATGTGAGGTGGAGGGTGAGGTGGAAGAGAGAAGGTTTCTAGAAGAGTTTCCTTAATCTCTTCATGCATACTTAATCTAGGTTAACCACTTAAAACTTTAATAATTCTAATAGGTTTTGTCATAACAAAGACAAGTATTTTGTCCAAAAATACACAACACACAATTTGTATAATGTACTAATCGACATACTACATACATGTGTGTGTATATATATATGTATACCGAATCTTCGCATAATTCGTATAAAAATGGTTTAATTTCAGAAATAATAATAAAATAAATTTTATTAGTAGTTCGGAAGATCACGGTACCAATTTGATACAATACGGATGTATACTGACCGGTATCTGGGTACAGATAATGTCTATGAACAAACCGGGTGAAAATCAAAATATTTCAATTTTGGAATTAAAACAAAATAATAATAAAATAATAATTTATACAAGGTAATATCTGTCCGGGATATTACAAGACTCCTCTCTTGAAGGAGTTCTACGCATCAAGGGGGAAATCGAGGCCCCCATTGTGGTTGTGTAACATGGATGGGCCTCTTCTTAGCTCCCCCTCACTTCTCCCACTCTTGATGGTGTGAGAAACTTCATCTTCATGTGGAAGGTGGAGGCTACGGCGTGAAGGGCCACCAGGCCAAGGCGATCGAGGATGATGTTGTAGGCTCACATTGACAACATAAAGTTCATTGCCTCTTTTCGAGTAGCTGGGGCTTTTCCCGCAGTCACATCAATAGCGACTATTCCTTCGATTTGGACTGTAACCCCCGTTCCCGTAAATACATGTTTTCTTAATATTTTTCATATTTTGATTATTTATAAATTCGTTTTTGTTTTTAATTTGATTGGACCTTTATTAAAATCTTTTCGAATTGAAAATTATATTTGCTTCGAATAATGGTATATTTTAACTGATCGACTATTTATATTATATGTTATTAATGTTAGGATTATTTTAATAGATCTGTTAAACTCGAATTGCATTTTGATATATATATATATATATATATATATATATATATATATATATATATATATATATATATATATATAATTACTATTATTGTTTTTAAAGTACAAACCAAGTATATTATTTATATATGACTATACTAATTATTTGTGAAAAGTTATATGTTAATCTAAATGTATTCTTTCAATTTATTTTATTTTCAATTAAACTGTGTGTTAAAAAAATTGTTTAACCTATGAAAAAATTGTGCATTGTATAGTCTATTATTAATCCTATTTTTATTATCCATTTATTCTATTTCCCTCTTATTGGATCTAAACCCAATACCCAAAACCCAATACCCAAACCCATTTTCATTTGGATCTTATACCCAATACCCAATAACCCTAAAACCCATAACCCTATATATATATATATATATATATATATATATAACCTGCACCCTAATCCCTACTGTGCTAACCCTAACCATAAGAAACCCCCCAGCCGCCAACCCTGTTGAACCCCCTCCTTCTTCTTCTCTGATTGATCCCGAGACCCTACCTCATCATCCTCCCTCATCGTCAAGCCGCTACTCCACCATCAGCATTCTGCCATGCCACCATTGCCACGTCGCCTCCCTCATCTGCCCTCATCCCTGTCTCCATCTGCCCCCAGTCGCTTCATCCCGATCGCCTGTAACCTCTCCGCAACCCCGTTGTCAACCTCCCTGCTCATCTCCCTCCTCTCCTCGACGTCAGCCATCACCATTGCCTATCCCATCGTCATCCTCCTCGTCCAGCACTGCCAGTCGACCCCTGCACCACCTCGACCACCCATCGCTAACCCGCCATTGCAGACGTTACTGATTTCTTTGACTGCTCCTCCGATAGCCAGTTGACGACCAATGCCTCCTGCTCGAGCCTCGCACTGCCCACGCAATTCCTACCCCGCCGATCACCGAGGTTCATGGGTCTATCACCATCGAAGTGATTTTCAGCCGTCCGATCCCCATCGTGATCATCATCATCAAGCTTCCTTTGAATCTTGGCCGCCAGATCACATCTTGATCATCATTAGCCCTTGGATCTCCAACCGTCCGATCTCTTTGATCTTGATCCTCATCAAGATCCGCACCAGATCTGATCCACCCGATCTCGATCGTCGATCAACATCATCATCCAATCAAGGCAAGTACTTGTACGAATATTTTTGTTCCTCGTACAAATATAAATACCGCAAGTAGATCTCTTTATAAATTGTTTTTCATGTTCTTACTCCCTGATGATCTTGATTCTATTCGTCGTTTGATTTTTATCAATCCTATAGTCAAAATGGTTCCAAAATAACCCATTAATTTATCCATCACACAAACACTAAGTAGATCTAAGAGATTTATTCATGCGAATGCATGTTGTAGATGTTTGGTTGTGTTTTGAGCATGTGAATGATGTTTCCCTTGCTAATGAGTTTGAAAATACATGTGGCTTTCTGATTTGATACCTATTACACTCTGAGTTGTATCATACATTAATCTAGATCCATGATCAATAATAATCATATTAATTTTTCATGCAAAAGAAATCATATTTGTTGCTGTCTTGAATTTTCTTGTTGTTTTCTACCCGGATAATATCAGAATTTTGACTTGAGTTCTAAATATGAAATGTAGCCCCAGATATCTAGTTTACAAACCTTTTGGCGTAATCGAATTCCGAATTATATTTTTCGAGTTATGACTGTTTTAGTGCTGCTGGGTCTGAAATTCCAGATTCACACATTTGTTGTGTCATCTTGTATTCAATTTAATTTGAATATGCTATCTATAATATAATGACATGAAATTTAATATGCTGAGACTGGACATGTTAGAGAACCTTCCCTAATTTTTCTGGAATTATTTGATGAAGTTTCAGTCCTGTTTCATATTTCTAAACACAATTTTATAATTTCTGGCTGAACATGAAATCTGTGTAGATTGCTGTTTTGACACCAGTTGATACAACTTTTATGTATCTTGTTTATATGCGATGGAACCGGTAGAGAGTATAGTTTCTATAACTTCTAGAGGATCCAGAGATTTGCATTCCTGTAGCAATGAGAATCTCAGTTTTGGTGCAGCAACATCTTGTTGTCCAGAATTGGAATTCTCGTCGTTTTTGATAATTATTAGTTGGTTTGTCACTCGAACATGTTTCCTAACTGACCTAAACTTGTTCCCTGTCCCTTGTCATGTTACTTGTCCTGTTTTGTGCACTTTTATGCCTGTTTTGATAATAATAATAAGACTAAGCCGGGGTTTAAGGGAAAGATCTAGTAGTGGACAATATAGGAGCATGTACTCGGAAGGAAACCCGTGTTTCCCGTGTGACATTTTTACCGACCAAGTTACTGACTAAGTTACCAATCAAGTTTACCGACCAAGTTAGTTACATGTTACCGATCAAGCTTACCGACCAAGTTAGTTACATGTGTTACCGATCAAGTTTACTGACCAAGCTAGTTACATGTTACCGATCAAGTTTACCGATCAAGTTTGTTGCATGTTACCGATCAAGTTTACCGACCAAGTTTTTTAGTTCTGTGAAGACCCGAGTACATGACCTATAGAATCCACTACGAAATCTAAACGTAACTTGTTTGTATGTAGCAACCATGTGGTAAATAAATGAGACGCATGAAGTGCTACCTAGATATGTTTAAACAATAGACTTAAGAACAACATGTTACTTGTACACACTTGTCACCTGTCTCGCATGTTACTTGATACTTGTTACTTGATACTTGATACAAATTACATGCTTACTTGTTACCTGATCCTGTTACTTGATTCGTCTTACTTGCTTGCTAGTCTCTTTGAAATTTATTGCTTGTTGCATCCCTGCCATGCCATGTTGTATACTCTTGATTTTAAATCTTTATTTCATACTTTCTTGCACTTGTTTCCATACCCGTTACTTGTACTACTTGCGGCCCGTAACTTACACTAACGGACGTACTGTTTCTGTTTCTCTTACACTAACGGACGTACTGTTTCTGTTTCTCTATTTCTTGTCAATTAATAAATATACAAGTTTTGAAGATGAATTACCTGCAGGAGTTGGTGGGCAAACATTTTAGGCTTCGCTTGGGAAATCATGCTTTTGTCTTTTGTGTTTTGAGTTTATTTAATTCTTGTTGCTACATGAAACTTGTAATATGCTTGTTGTCCCGAAGTTTTACTTTTGATCCAGATCTTGTATTTATTTGGGAAGTTTATATTTGTTTCAAATAATTTCTGTTGATTAATAATTTGTTTCATGCCTGTGTGGTTGTATATTCTTTTATATTTCCTATTATACTGGTGAGTCGATCCTTACAGCTTATAAATGATGAAAATCATTCGCTGGACTTCGTCACGCACTCGTATTCCGTATTCTTTTGGGAAGCGGGGCGTGACATGGACTGACGCCATGGAGAACCCATGGAACTCCCAAGCTCTTGGCCGCAGGGAAGTTGCGCACTGAGTTCACTTCTCGAACATACGCCTTCCATGAAGAGTTAGACTCCCCACCCATGGGACCTCTGTGGATGGAGTAGAAGAATGCTATGGATTCTGAATCTTGGGGCTCGGAATCTTTCTCTGCGTGCTCGTTTGCTGCCCAAGCTGGAGGAGGCTCTACCTTATCTTTCTGGGTGTACTTGGAGAGGTATCGTCTTTGAGTGCTCGACAGTTGTAGCCATGGTCTCTATGAAACCGTCACCATAAGCTCTTGTCCTTTTTTCTTGTCAGGCATGTTCAACCTAGGAAGACGGAGCAGTCCCCCCCCCCCCCCTTGATTTCTAAAAGGACTGTTGATATGCTAGCCTTTAAGAGAGTGACTTTTTCAAAGCGATGAACAGGAGGAGGGAGGCGTTGACCCTCAGCCTTGTGGATGGATGGCCTCTTCAACCCTAATGTACTTTTCACTTCTTAGCAGGAGTTAGGAGAAGTCATAATGAGGCTTCCTCGTGAGGGTTTCTTTGAGGTCGAAATAGCAGACGTGGTGGCTGAAGGCGGTGACCGCCATTACAGAGTTTATTTAAGGGATGGACTGGGACTCAGCTGTGAAGCATCAGACAAAATATTTAAGAGGCTCTTCGTCCCTTTGTTTCAATTTGAGCAAGGAAGCACTCATCTTCTCGGCCTTGTGATTGCTCACGAAATAGGTGAGGAAGAGCTCCTCTGGCTGATCGAATGAGAAGATGGACCCTGGAGAGAGACAACGGTCCCATTCCCGAAAGGACCCCTTTAGGGTTGCTGGGAACGTTCTGCATAGGAGCCCGTCAAAGGCTCGGTGGGTCATCATGAGATTTTAAACTCTCGATGTTGTCCACTAGGTCAGATTCTCCATTGTAAGACTCGAAGGTTGGCTGCTTGAAGTTCTCTATAACGGGGCTTTCAAGAACCGATGGAGGAAAAGGGTCAGCTTGGGCGGTAGCCTCAACTATGGTGATCTTCTTCTTGGCTAATTTGAGCGAGGCGATCCTCCATCTCCTAGAGGAGATGAAGGACCAAGTCTTCCCATCCTTCTTGCTCCGGATCATCGGAACTCTTCTTGTTGCACAACTCTAGGATGGTGGTCCCTTGTTTGACAGTCTCAGTTCGGGGCAACTTGGAGGGCTTAGAAGGCTTAGTATATGAAGTCATAAAACTCAGTCCGGGTGATGGGTACCTCCTCTTCCTTGTTGTTCTTAGGAGCCCATCGACTGATTGGGGTTGGGCTCCTTTCGCGTCATCGCCTTCTCAGTAAGGGCATTCAATGGGATTTTCAACCATTGAGTGGAAAGGCTTCTCTTGATCTCTTGATACTCTAAGAAGATTTGTCTCAGCCGCATTTTTCCTCTAATCTCCGGTGGAGATCTATCCTCTGCTGTCGAGAGTTGATCATGTCGTGGAGGTCTGGTTGCGAAAGGGGTACCGTAAAAGGAGTGGGTGTGCAGATTGATCCCCGTTTATTAACCAGATGGGGCCCTAGATGGTTGAGAAGGGAACCTGCCGATGCATCCCTGTTAGGGGAGGCTACAACAATGGGCATGGAGTTGGTGACGGTTGGCGAAGAGGCTGTGATGGCAGAGGGGGAGGGCCCCCTGCTAGCTGGCAGCAAACACTACCTTAGTCTTTCTGGACTAAGGCATGGCCGAAAAGTAGCTATTTGCCGGCAAGATCTGATCAGAGATATAGACTGTAGTTTCCCACAGACAGCGTCAATCTGTTGCTGTTTTTTACTGATGTAGGAGCAATCAGATAATGGGTTCTTTTTAAAGAGGACTTACAATCTGAACTGTCGACTAGATCTGACTTTGAGATGGTTGAAGTGTCCTTGATTTGAATTTGAATTGTTGAGAGCGCTAGGATCTGGGCTGGATGGCTAAGATATCACTGACAAACTTGCACAAAGTCTGAACTTTGGGGTTGACCCCGATGATAGACCCTCCAACGCTCAAGTAAATAACTAAAAAAAAGGTGAATTTTTAATGGCAAATGATTGATTACTCGTTACTGACTGAGGAGAAAGAGTACTTACAGGTTAGGTGTCTTGCTTTATAAGAAAAACTTGAGAGAGTATCTCCATCATATTTGGTTGACGATTTCCCTAGATAAGGGATAGAATTAGTTATTTAATTCTAAATTTGGGAGATTTGGTTGACATCCATGATTAGCTGGAAGTCCCTATTTTTGTTAGGCTATAAGTCTTATCTACTGGTCTGATTGAGCTGATGGGCTTATAGGCAGCCCACATTCTTCTAATGTGACTGCAGTTGTTGTAAAGTAACTATTTTGCCCCTGGAAGTTTGGAGATGCGTACCCGAATTGTATGGCCCTAATTTTTTGCGTTTTTTACAAATATCACTAACCTTTCTCCATTTTAGCAGCCTAAATACTAGAGAAATGAGTGAAAAGATCAAAGAAAAATTCTAGTTTTTGCCTCGAAAACCCTAACGCTAGTTTTTTTTTTTGGGCTCCCTTTGAATTTGGTGGAGATGTTGGGGTACTTATAGAGGATTTTGAATGATTTAGGAGTGCACATCTTGAGGAAAAATATGTGGTTCAAAATGAGCAAATAAATGTCCAAATTCAGGGATGAAGCTGTTTGCCCAAAGCTCCAGATTAGTTGGGCTGATTCAGCGCTTGACGAGCACTAGCTCCTGGCCATTTTTGGGCAGGGAGCTACTGGACTTTTATGAATGCTTTGACATAGTTGTGTAGTTTGATGTGGCTGAAAGTGGGCTCAGATGTCTCCTCATATAAAAAAAAGCGACATTGGGTCCAATTTCGACATTTCCTAACTCAATTAGCGTTTGCAGCCGGATCGTCGGAACGAGTATCAGAGTACGTTGGATTCGTGGCGACGAAACGATCAATTATATATATAATGTGATATGTTTTGAGAATGTTTTGAAAAAAGGTCTTTCTGGGGCATACCAAATCGTGAGATTGGGCGGCCTAGATCAATCAGAATTGTAGGCATGTGTGATTGAAATGTTCTTGGTGGCTTTGGAATCATTATGGAAAATGGAGTGTTTTGGTTGAGGAGATCACAAATTTTAACGATCGGATTGGTGGGGTGAATTTTGGGTGGACGATTATGCGATTAAGATTGACTTGGAGATACATGTGTCCGATCAGAGTGATTCTTTTTTTGTTGGCTTTGTGTTGGGACGAGGACTCCAAAACAAAGGGCGTCTATAACGGTTGGATCATGAGAGATTAGTGAAATAAGTTATTTAGGGATATTTAGGCCACTGAATCCATTGGTACCATGGACGTCTCGATTAGGACTCCTCGTGTTCAAGATTATGACCAAAATCACATCATACAATGAATTCTCTATTATGGAAAGGGGTTGTGCGACTAACTAATGCAAAATGTAAAGAATGCAAAAATGTAGATGAAAATGCTAATGAGGATGCAAAAATACAAAATGACCTGGGACATTTATCTCAAGGAATGCAAATAGACCCAATGATTGGAATTCGGGGGGGGGGGGGGGGGGGGGGGGAGGAGGAGGGGGAGGCAAAAATACAAAATGACCTGGGACTTTTATCTCAAGGAATGCAAACAGACCCAATGATTGGAATTCTTTGGGGGGGGGGGGTTCCTTGGTAGGACTATAGGCAGCACGCCCACAGCTTGTGCCAGAAACGGGTAAACATGCATCTCAATCCTTAGAGTTTTTTGCCGTTGTAGGCCACTTTTTGAAAATATTTGCGATTATAGGCAAGTTTCGAAACTATTAGCGTTCGTGGGCTACTTTGTGCCACATCAGCAGCGACCGCTATTCTCATTAGCGTCCTCTTTATTTTGAAAGTCGCTAATGGGAATAGCGGCCTCTGTTTTAAAATATTTGGAATTTTTTATTTGGCTATTCCCAATAGCGACCTTAGTATATAAGGTTGCTAATGGGATTAGCGACTTTAATGAATTGTATTCTAACACTTAGCAAAATATAGAGAGCTCGTGCTCTCTGAAAAAATAACAATCAATTTATTTTTGAAACTGAGGTCGCTATTCCGAATAGCGACCTTAGTTGTACAAAGGTCGCTATTCGGAATAGATGCCTATATTGTACTAAGGTCGCTATTCCGAATGGAGACCTTAGTTGTGTGACTTTTTTGCAAATTTTACAAAAGAACAAACAAATTGAGTTTCCTTCCTACTGAGGTCGCTATTGCGAATAACGACCGAAGTATACTAAGGTCGCTATTATAGCGACCTCAGTTTCAATTTTTTTTCTTTCTAAGAGAGCAAAAGCTTTATAGAAATCGCTAAGTGTCTCAATATATTCATTTAAGGTCGCTAATCTCATTAGTGACCTCATATATACTAAGGTCGCTAGTGGGAATAGCGACAATAAACAAAAAATTCAAAATATTTTTAAACATAGGCCGTTATTTTCATTAGCGATTTTTAAAATAAAAAGTTCGCTAATGAGAATAGCGGCCGCTACTGATGTAGCATAAAGAGCACTAATAGTTTCGTAACTGATCCATAATCCCAAATAATTTCAAAAAGTGGCCTACTACGGCAAAAAATTCCAATCTTTAGGGTTTAGATTTCCCTTACGGCCCACTCCAACCTAAACTGGATCCATCCAAAATGAAACCCGACTTAGAATCCAATTCCGAAAAAACAACCAACTAATGATATTTCAGTATTCGATCGACCCCTCACAACAGCCGAAACGCATCCGCAGCCACGACTTATGATGCTACATTCCACGTGTCACCCCGTCTTCCCACCACGTGTCTTCTGGGCCCCACTCTCTCTTCCCTTCTCCCCACCGGCCCTCCCCTTCCGGGAGTTATTTAGAGATTTAGGCTTCTTTTTGAAATTATTTGCAGAATAGGCCTAGTTTCAAAAGTATTTGCGATGAAGGCCTAGCCTTTTAAAAGTATTTGCGATTAAGGGTTAGTTTTTTCTATACTTCTTTTTGTATACTATTTCTTATAGGATGTGTGACCTTTCTGTAATTTTAAAATTTGTTTTTGCAATTATTTCTATTTTACTTACATAATTGATTTTTTAATTGCTTAAATTATATTTAATAATTTACTTAAATCTTGAGAAAATTAGGTAAGAGTTTCTTACTATTTCTTAATGGCTCTGATACCAACTGGGGTGGGTGCACAAATCTCTTAACTTGTAGGTGTGAGTAGCGCGTAATTTCCTGGAGACCTGAAAATCAAAAGGAAGAGAGTATCAAAAACTTTAAAAATCTAAAGAGTAAAGTCTAAAGAGTTGAAATAAAGATCAAAGTTTGGTGAAAAATAATATTCGTCGAAATAGTTGTCAATTCTGAAAAAGTAATCAGGAATGATGGGAATATCGTTGTCGTCGTCGTCAAGTTCTCTCATATATTCTGATTCTGTCTTATATCCTTCACTATTACTATCATATGGGGGTTCTTCGAGTTCTTCTGTATGTCTATTTTCTCCTCCATTCTGTTCATGTTCTTCTATAAATTGTCTGTATGCAGTCGTAGGACTCCAAACGTAACTACTAAATATACCATTTTCATAAAATAACAAAGATCTTTCGTGATAAGTTAGGTCGTCAATTATTTCAACATTTATATTACTGGTTTCTCCGGGAATTATTTGGTTTATTGTTATAATTATTACTCGTTGAATGCTAAAAAAGAATAATTTGAATTCGTAGCAATCATCCATGCTTATTTGTCTATGAGGATAATAAATATCAAAAACTAGCATTCTATCACTTCCTTGGTAATTAACCATTAATTCAAAAATTGGTGAGGCAATACCAAAATTATTATCCATTAGTTCTTTTGAACAATAAGCAATTACGAAATAAAGAGCAGAGAGAGATTTCTAAGGATACCTAAAAAATCAAAACAAAACGGCCCATCATGCTTCCGACCTAGTTAAACTTTTTTGATCTGTTCTGTACCGGTTACTACCAGTGGATAAAATACCCCTGGTATGCACCCCGATTTCTGTGCTCTTTTTACGTTCTTCCCATCTCAAGATTACTATGCCCTCAATAGAGCTTCATCCAAGAGATACGTCTAGAACAACTAGTAGCACTTCGGTACAAACAACCACAAAAGTTTAAATATAGAAGGTTGCAAATGAGTCTTTTTGCAAGATCATTCAGGCAGAGCCTTACAAAACTCTCTCTAAGGGAAAGAAATTTAGTTGTTCATACCTTATTTTCTACAGAAACTGATAGATGAACTCATAAAAGATATTTTATTTCCTTCAAGCTTGTTACAAACAGACTTTCTAAGATTATGAGGAATTTTTTCTCTCCAAATCGTCTGCCCTTCTCTCTTATTTTGCCTTCCCTTTTATAGACCAAGGGATCAGCTTACAACAGGTTTTACATACGTCACTGCTTACCTCCTATGTACAATAATTGGATGAATACGTAAGTGCTTACATCAGGTTACAATAAATGCTCTGATTACATTTTGGCCTATTCCAGGAAAAGAGATTCCTCTTGGCCGACATCTTCACATACTGCACATTTATGTTGGTGCTCCATCTTCATCAGGTTACAGTAATGTACAGCTGTCTCTGCTGTCATTGTCATTGCTCCAGTAGATAGTACCTGGTACCAGCTGTCAAACAACTCATGTTTATCTTGTGGCTGTTTGATTTTTGCTATACTGTACATTATTATCTTATCTGGATCTGGGCTGTCATAGATCCATATATTGCTCTCTCTTTGTTTTATGTCTTTTAATTCACAGTACATGTTCCTAAAGGCCATTGCTCTTCTTTTTGGGATTAATTTCTCAAATTCTTCAGTTTTAAATGGTACAATGTTTGATGCTCCATAAATTATTTGGGTGGTCATCCCTATTTTTATAACATGTTCCACTGGGAATTCTTCCTCATCATTAAGATACTCAGGAATGGCTGAATACATTCTAACATATATTTTTGAGGCCTTCGTGAGCCCAAAATAACTTTTAGCTGCCTTGTAAATTTCTCTTGGTAGGTGGATTAGTTCTTCACATTCTCTGGATGGGTAAATGCAATGAATAAGTCCGTTTTCGAACAGTGCCCTAGTTGTTCTTGGATTAGCTCCTGGTAGAATGATGGCCTTGTTCATGTGCTGCTGAGATATGGTTCTGATGAATTGGTTTACCTCAGTTACTTGGCATAGCTTTTGAATATATTGTAAAAATAATATTTTCTTTGATACTTTGGTAGGAGCTTTCTCAGTAAGAAGTGTCTCCTTATATGTGGTCTTATTTGAAGATGTAATTGCTTCTTCTTTTGCTGACTGAGAAGGCTCACCTACCTCACTCATTTTTTCGTCCGCCATATTTTCTGTGGTTACATGCTGACTTATATGCTGATAGAACAGACTCTGGAGTCCACATATTTGTAGTTGTAACTGGTTAAATGCTCCTTTTAATTGCTCCACTATCTCCTTTAGGTAGACTATATCTTGTTCTATTTGCTGAACTCTGGTTTCCATTCTACAACAAGTGAAACAGTCAATTTCTAGATAGAAAATCGGCTAAAATATTAAGTTTTCCTTTCATATTTTCTATTGAGAAATCGTAATGTGCTAACTCCATCTGCCATCTTATCAATCTTTTATTTGCTATGGTTGTGTCTATTATTTTATTAATCCAACTCTTTGCTTGTGTATTATCTGTTCTTACCGTAAATTTTGTGTGTATTATGAATAGTTCAAACATTTTTATAGCTTTAAAGATTGCTAGTAGTTCTTTTTCGTTTATGTGGTAATTTTGTTGGGTTTGTGTGAAAGATCCACTAGTATATCTAGCTAATTTTTCTTCCCTTTCTCCTATTTCAATAAATTTTAATATTGTGCCCCAATTAGTTTCACATGCATCAGTTTCTATTATCCAAGAACATTCTTTAACAGGTAATCTTAGTTTTTGTAACTCTGAAGTTTGTTGTTTTAATATTTTAAGTTTCTCTTCATCCTCCGGGGTCCATTCCCATTTCTTAAACTTTTTAAGTTTTTGTTGCAACCAATTTGTTTTTGCTGATAAATTTGGTATGTAACCTCTTATTTGATTTAGTAATCCTATTATAGCTTGCACTTCTCTTTTATCTTTTAAGACATTAGGAAAAGTCTTTATTTTTTCTGCTATATGTGGTTGTAATTCTATTCCTTCATGTGATAATTTTGTTCCTAAGAATTCTATCTCAGTTTTGAATAATTCCATTTTCTTTTTTGATAGTATAATGCCTGCATTTTTCACTATTTCTATGAATTTTAGTAGATGTTCCTTATGTTGTTCCTCGTTTTCTGATCCTATTAGAATATCATCTACATATACTAATATGAAATTGTTGTATTTTTCAAAAATTTTATCCATATATTTCTGAAATATTCCTGGGCTATTTTTATAACCGAATGGTAATACATTCCATTCATAAAATCCTTGAGGTGTGCTAAATGCCGTTAAAGGTTTTGAATCTTCTGTTAGTTTTACATGATAAAATCCTGATTTGTAGTCAAATTTCGAATATATTTTTCTTGTTCTTACTGTGTTAAGTAATATTTGCATATCTGGTAGTGGGTATCCAAATCTCTTAGTATTTTTATTTAATTCCTTATAATTTACTACCATTCGAGATTTACCTCTTTTTTCTTCTGAATGTTTTTTTACTATGAATACTGGTGATGAATGTGGACTTTGTTATTTCCTTATATAATTATTTTCCACTAATTCTTTTATGTGTATTTTGAATTCTTCTAGGTCTGTTGGAGTATGTCTCATTGATCTAATTTTAATTATTTTGTTCTTATCTATTAACTCTATGTGTGCGGTGGGTTCACTTAAGTTCCATTTTGCCAAGGGGTCTTCTCTGCAAAGATCTTCTAATTGTTTTTGTAAAATTTCTTTTGTAGTTGTTACTTGAACTTGTTCTATTCTAGTTTTATTTGGTAAGTATTGGTATTCACCACGCTGGGTTAAAGAAACTCTGATGTGTTGTAGGTCAGTTCTGGAATACGGTTGGGTTATTCTAATTGCTATTGCTTAGTGTCCGCAAGGTGTTGTAAATACAACTGATTTATGTGATATAGTTATGGGATAGTACTGTTGGAAAAAGTCATTTCCTAAGAGTACGTCATTATTCATATCGTCAAACTGGTATACTATAGGTATTTTTAGTATGTAACTTCCTATTTGTACATTAACATTTTGTTGATATTTGTCTAGTATGATGGTTTGTCCAGTTAATCCAGTTATGGCTTTTTTATTAAAACCATCTTGTTTCCATTTTGGTAGTATATTTTCGCAGCATAAACTAGTACCTGCTCCGGTGTCTATTAGATTGTGATAGTTTCTTGATTTGTATCCTTCGTAAACAAATTCTGCTAGGATGTATAATGTGTTTTTTGTTGCCCTTAATGGATTCATTTGTCCAATATCCTATTTATTACCATGCTTTCATTGTTTACTGTTATTGTAATTTTTTCTTCTTGAATTGAGTAAGGTTGTACTGATGTAAGGAAGTCAGTTCCTAATAACATATCATTAACATGTTGTTCTGGGTCTACATGTAAGTGTAACAACATTTTCTTTCTACCGTTTATCCTTAGTGGTAGTATGATTTTATGTACAATTGGATGTCTATTATTGTAATAATCTAGGTAATAATATGGGTTATCTAATGTTATCAATTCAGTGGTTTTTATATTTGTTTGTATAATATGTGAATTGGTAGCTCCTGTGTCAACTAAGGCTATTTGTTTATTCCATATTCCGTTGTCATAATATTCTATTTCTATTTTAAATTGGTTATTGTTTTGGTGTTCTAATGTATTTATTATTGGTATTAATTCCAATGCTTGTTGTTTATTTCTTATTGATAGTGATCTCTTTCCGAACATTATTTGTGGTGCTTTTCCTTTTTCGGTTTCTTTTGCTTTATTAAAGTCGAATTCTATATAATTTGGTATAGTCATTTCAGGGTTTTCTCTAGCTGGTTTGTACCTTATGATTTCGTTGAATAGTGGCTCTATTTTAAAATTGTCTGTATTTCTATTCTTTACTTCGTGTTTACTAGTGAAAGCGTAAATATTTCTAATTTGTATGCTCATAACTTTGCTTTTTTCTATCATTTCTGTACCTGATAGCCTATGATACATGACTAGACTTTTATCTTTATTTTCTTCTGCATGCTTATAGAAAAATTAGGTTTTATAGTGAACTTTATCTTTTGGTACATTAGGTTTCCTTGCACTATTCCTATTAAGACATCTTGTGTACTTGATATTATCCTATCATCCATTAGATATATTTGGAGGGGTGTATTTATTCCTTCCTTAAAATAGGCTTTTATTATTATTTGTACAGCTCCTAAATGTATGTGTCTTAATATTTTTCTGGTCTTTTCGCTTATTTTTTCCATCTCTTGTCTTATATTTCTTTTTGTTATTAATGGGATTATGGTTTTGCCTTGTGCTTGTTTAATGTCTATAAGTTGTTCATTATTCCTAGCTATCACTATGGTGCTTTTCTTTCTTCCAAATATTGGTAGTTTAAAGATTTTTTTTGGATTTATATCTAATTTGGTCTCTCTTATTTTATCGTACTTTTGTATGTCAAAGCACATTCTTTCTCTTAATTCTTCATTGTTTTCTTCTCTTTCTGAGGGTTCTCCTATTTCTGTTAGATCAGTTAACATGTATATTTCACATTCTTCTGTTTCACCTTCACTACTTCCACTATCTTCTTCCATTACCATTATTTCTTCATCTTCACTTATTTCTGACCATTCTTCATCATATTCTATGGGTTCGTAATTTATGTTATTCATTTCTTCAATTTCTTCTACGTATTTTACATTTTTTTTTTCATTCTTTTAGGACAATTTGGTGATATATGTCCTACCTCTCCACATATGTAACAATTATATTTTTTTGGATTTTTCGTATACTGCCTATTTTTATTTTTATTCATTTTTCTAAAGTATTTTTTAAAAGGTTTTCTGTATCTCTTAAAAGTTTTCCTATATTTTGGTTGATATTTTTGGAATTTGTGATTATTCTTCTTTGTGTATTTATAGTTATTGTATCTATAGTTATTATTGCATCCCCAATGGTTTGGTCTTGCATCTTCACAGCAAATTCTTTGTTTATATGTTCTGTAATATTTCATTGTTGCTCTGGCATCTTGGCATACTTTGTCTCTATAATCTTTTACAAATTGTGTTCTATACCCTAAAGTGTCTACTTCAGGTTTCACTTTCTCATTTATGTATGCACTATATATGTTTATGCTCCATGGATCAGGTAATTTTAGAAAGAATGAGTCTAAAATTGGACTCCGTTCTTCTTTTGTATAATAACTATCTTGATAATATTCTCGGAATTCACAAGCATAGTTGTCAAAATGGCACATGTCGCATATTTCTAAGTTACTTAGTCTCCATCTTGCTTGATTCTTTTTATATATAGTGTGTTTTTCTCCTTTATCGTATACACTGAATTCGGTTCTTATTGCTTTTTCGTAATTTGTAATTATTTCTTTTAAACCTAACGTCCGTTGTGCTGAACTTTCTTCAGTTCCTTTATCATCAACTGGTCTTGATTTTCTTATAGTATTTCTCTCTTCTTCTTCTAGTCCATTCCACCATTTTGCAACTACTCCCATAAAGGTGGCTTCTATAAATTTCTCAAATGCATTTCCGTTAAGGTTTTGCCTAAATCCTACTATTAGTGACGCTTTTACCCATTCTTCAATTGTTCTATCTACGTCTTTTACGCAATCTAGGTCTAACCATTCTCCATTTCCTGCTATTCCTTTTTCGAAGTGTTCTGTTGGTTCATATTTTGGGGTTTCTTTTTCTTTATCTTTTCCTAGTTGCATTCTTCTTTTTGTATTTTGCCATTTCCATGGTAATTGGTATGGTTTTTTATTAGGTGGTGGTCTTAAGATTTCATACATGTTACTTAGAATTTCTGAAGGTTTTTCAATAATCTTATCTTGGTCCATTTTTATTTCTTCGTTTGCTATATCTAGATTTTTCAAGGTTTCTTGCACTTCTTCTGAATTAGGATTTACCATTAAATCTTCTATTTCCAAGATATTTATATTAAGCTTTGTTATGGCTTCTAGTTCTTTCATACTTTTTTCTGTTATGCCCAATTCTTCTTCTGGGTAGTCTGTCATATATCTTCCTAATTCTTTTATATTTTTATTTATGATTCTTAAATCTTTTCTTATATCACTAAACATTTCAGGACCGTTGTAATCTTCTTCCAAGTCTTGTATGTTTAAATAAATTTTTGGCTCCATGTCCTATTATTTTGTCTGCTAGTAGGTGTTGGTAATACCAACTTGCTTCTTCGTTTCTGTAATCTAATACTTTGTATGCTATTTGTTTTTGTATCTCTTTAGGTAGTTGATTCGTTACTTTTATTGTTAGTAATAGGTATTCTGATATTTCTTTACTGGCAATATGCTTACTTTCCACTAATTTTTTATCAACGTATCTAATCTTGAATTTTGAAAGATTTTTTAATTTAAGTTTCTCTATTTTCTGTGAATTATCCAGCTTTTCTAAGAGTAAGGTGTATTATGCAATTTTTTTATTTTTATGTAGTACAAATATCTTTAAAGACAGAGTTGTTTTTGTAAGATTATCTTCAACTAGTATTCTGCGTAGGTCGTTTGGCTTGTGGCCTAAAAATGCAAATAATTTACTTCAGTTGGCCTAAACGTGAGAATCACTCCCCTTCCGGCTCCTCCCAATCTCTAGAAACATCCGTACTTTGAGCTCCAGATTTAAAAACAAAACCCTCTTTTGTTTTCTTCTTCTTCTCTTCAAATAAAATTTCTAAAAAAATAAGTAAAGAAAAGTATTTTCGATGTTCAAATCCAGTTGGGTCGGATCCATTGTCGGCACGAGCGCGGAATTTGAAGTCGTCTACCGATTCTTCGATGATGTTTAATTGGAGGCAACAGCAACCGGTCTCCATCTCTTCTTTTCTTGTAATTTTTTTCCCCTTCTTATTAGGATTATGATAAGATTTGATTGCACCGTTTGTTTGGGTTGAGGGGTTTACTAGTGTTGTTTTTTATGCTTTCTTAATTAATTAGGTCTTTTGCTAATTTTCTAGGGGGTTTTGTGGGTATCGACAAGCTGACTTGTTGAAGTTCGAGAGAAGGGTTACTTTGAATCGGGGTTTATCGTTCTTAGGTTTGTTGGTAATCAATTTGAGTTGGAAAGGGAAGTTTCTACTAGATGGATGTATGTGTGAGAAGCATGGTGAGCGGGATTTGTTTGTTGAGTGATTAAATGAGGTGTTGGGATGATGAGTGTACACTTAAGTTGAGGTTGAGATGAATGAGTAGAAATATGAGCAAAGTGAAGTTTTAAATATTGGATATCGGGAATGTATTGGACGACAGTTTTTCATACTGGATGCTAGGAATATATATAGGGATATCTAGAAACTTCGGATTGGGGATCAGGAGGGGGGTGGGGGGGGGGGGGGGGGTGGGGGGGGGGGGGGGGGGGGGGGGGCTTCTCCAAAGTTTTCAAAAAACCCGAATTCAGTAGAATGGGTTTCAAAATTTTATAAAATAGTAAACATTTCATAAATGTACATATGAATCTAGTGATTAGTGTATTAACAAATGAGCGGTTGTAGGTTCAAAGCATAGCAATGTTGAAGTTTTTTTAATATGAAATCCTGGTTCTGCCCCTGGATGGGACTATCCATACAACTCTGAACTCTAAGAAAACATGAGTTTAGAGAATATTCTCTAGATTTTTGTCTACAAAAAAACATAAAAAACAATTGCCAGTTGAAATTTAAAATGATTTAACAAATTGTATCTAACAATTACAGTTTTGTACTATAATGAGTCCATAAACTTGGAATATTAATAAGTCAAATTAAAGAGGAATTGCTCTCTCTCTCTCTGAGCTATCTATTAGGAAAATAATAACCATACTAAGAAGCTTAGAAATATTTTAATAAATCAACCATAAAAAAATAGTCACTCTAGAAAGTTTACATAATTGCAAAAGAAAGAAAGAACATATTATTTTTACTTTTACGGAAAAGGAGAAAAACGTGAACCGAGATAAGGAAAATATTTTCCTTCCTTGTATATGTGACCTTATAACAGGGAAAGAACAAGTAAAAAGGAAACACATTATTTTCTTTTGGAGCCTAATAAAAAGCGAACCGTACCCCATTCCATCAAAACCTTTATAGAAGTATATAAAGACCATCCTCAACCGGACTACTTCCCTTCTTTCCATCATCAACGATTCCTCCCTTGGCCTCCACGATCACCATCTCACTCCTTCCATGGTAAGCTTCTAAGCTCATGGAGAAACCTTATATGTCACTACCCTGTATTCTAAGAAGCATGAAGCATGCTTTGCTGATTGTCTTTAGTTTGCTTAATGTGCACATGTTTCTAGAAAATAGTGAATATGGGAAAAAATATTGGAGATGACCCAAATCCTAAACTAGGTATTTATTGTAAGGAAATTTTCTAATATAGAATAGTTATAATCACATGGCGAGACTCCATTATGAATGATCCGTCCACTTCATCATTTTCCTTATATCATAATATGGATGTGCACAAAAATTCTAGTCAATTTGAGGTTTCTTACCCATGCATCATATGGTGCTAATTTGTTACTATACTAGGTTTGCCCGTTGACACGTGCCTACGACACGTCTTCGGAACGGTGCACCTTATTTAATTATATAAAATAGTTTTGGTGGTCGAGCAAATTAATTGAAGTAGCAAACATTTTATATGAGAAACTTTTGGGGTCCAGCAAAAAATATATTATATGATTTTTTTTTGATTTTTTTGAACTATTTTTAAAGCTTTTATATTTTTAATTTTTTTAGTTTTAAAATTTATTTTTTTTAATTTAAATTTTTAAAAATTTTATTTTCTTAATTTTTTGAATAGAAGAGGGAGGGAGAGAGAGAAAAAAATAAAAATAAATATAGGAGTTGTTTTGGATGGGGGATTTGAATTTGAGTTTTGGAGGAAACTTTTGGGGGAAAAATATGTTTTGTGAGGTTAGATCTGGTCCTTTAATTTTTGAGGGGATTGAAGGAGAACCACTTGACAGCTTTCTTTGTGTTTTATTATATAGATTATTAGAAACTCGTTTGTTTTCTAACTGCTTAAAGCATGGCTTTTAGATTTTTAAACCACTTGATATTTTATTAGCATACATATTATGACATAAGAATCAAAGTGAATGGTGCAGAACATCCATGGGGTAGTTCCTATAAGCTTAAAAGCATGGATAAAAGATCTCAAAATCATTTGATATTTTATAGGCATACATATTTTGATGACTTCCTTATTCGGTGCAATGCCTTAGGTAAAGAGAGCGAAGAACAAACTCTCTCTAGGTTCAGAGATGGACTATGAGCCGACCTTAGGAACGAGCTAATTCATAGAAACGTGGACTCCTTCGCAATATAGCCATATTTCTTGCATTTATAGCACTTAGTGAGAGGATCAATTTTAGAATAGTCTCTTTCAGTGTTCTTACTCGTGTTGTCATTTCTAAGTGGATATGGATTTGATGTAGGCATATGCTTGGGCAAGATTTGTTGGGATACTAAGGAGAAGAGTGCTTATGTCTAAGGGATCAGAAAGGGTCATTCTAGGGGAATGATCTATCGAATCACTGGACTTGCAATGAGAACTTGCTTTAAGGGAATCCATATCGAGGACAAGGGTATCGAGGACAAGGGTCATTCTAGGAGAATGATGTAATCATTCTACGGGAAGAAGAAAAAACAAAGGAGAGAGAAAGAGAGGTATTCCTACTGGGAATTCTTACCCCAACAAGTCTTGCCCAAGCATGCCTACATCAAATTCATATCCAATTAGAAATGACAACACGAGTAAGAACACTGAAAGAGACTATTCTAAAATTGATTCTCTCACTAAGTGCTATAAATGCAAGGAATACGGCTATGTTGCTGGCATCCCCAGTAGGAAGATTTGTTTTGAGCCTATATATAGGTCTTGAGATTAATGAGAAATGCTATTCTTGATTTAAAAAAATATTGTGTTGAGTTTTGTTCTTCATCCCTCTTTTGTTTAATACAATTGAGATCCAATTATTAGGATTTGTGATAAATCCTAATAAAACTATTAGGGTTTGTGATAAATCCTAATAAACTTTTAGGATTTGTGATAAACTCTAAAACTATCCCGAAATTCCCAAATCCAATACAGATTCCTAACCCTAATTTCCTAAATTAAAAATTTAACCTTTACCCTAACTACAACCGCCACCTACCTCTCTCTCTCTCCTTTGTTTTTTCTTCTTCCCCTACCTCCCGAAACCCCAGCTCCACTCGCGACCACCGCTGCCAAACCTGCCCTCGTCGCCCTCATCGCCGTCGGCTCCACCTTCAACAACCCACCACCACAGCCTCAACCGCCATCCCTCCTCTCCTGTCCTTTTTGCCGTCGCACCCATCTCCGAAACCCCTCACCTTCGTCCTCAGCCCGCTCGCTGATCGTCCTCGCCATCCCCATCGACTTCCCTCCTGAACTTGTCGAGCACCCGCCACAACTCCCTGACCAACCTCATCGTCGACCACCACTCCAGCATCCTTCGTCGCCCTCATCTACCGACCATAACTGCAATCTGACTTCTGTAGCCGCCTCTCTTCACTGCACTCCTCTCTGCAATTTCGGTATACTCTTTCCACTTTTTAAATATTTGTGTTATACCATATTATCATCGCTATTATATTATTTGATTTATCTGTCATCCACCAGAGGGCGTTTCTACTTGCTAATTAGAGTAGAAATCAATATTGCATCTTTATTTGCTAAGAACGCTTAGAGATATAATTATTGATTGTTAGAACTAAATTGTTAATTGTGCCTGTTAAACTTAATTCAATTCTTGAAAATCCATTAAACCGAACTGTTTTAATTTCTAATTTAATCCACATTACATGTTGGTAAAATTAATCCTTTAAAATTCTTGAAAATTCTCTACCTAGGATTAAGTTCTACATCAAAGTATTTGCTAGTATAAGATCATATGAAGCCGCAAATGATGTTTTTCTTGGCACAACGCATCGCTTCCAGCTAATGATGTTATTCACATAACATTTATGAAGTCAAGGCACATCGTACTTTGACTTTTAGAGATGAAGCTCTCTATAAGTCATACTCTGATATGTATCATTTAGTAAGCATCATATCTTACATCGTAAGCTTTTAACAACACTAGGTAAGACACCCATGAATGATCTGCAACATTCACTTTGATTCTTATTGCAAAATATGTATGCCTATAATATATCAGATGATTTTGACATCTTTTATCCATGCTTTAAGCTTATAGGAACTACCCCATGGATGTTCTGCACCATTCACTTTGATTCTTGTGTCATAATATGTATGCTAATAAAATATCAAGTGGTTTAAAAGTCTAAAAGCCATGCTTTAAGTTGTTAGAAAACAAACGAGTTTCTAATAATATAGTAACAAATTAGCACCATATGATGCATGGGTAAGAAACCTCAAATTGACTAGAATTTTTGTGCACATCCATCTTATGATATAAGGAAAATGATGAAGTGGACGGATCATTCATAATGGAGTCGCGCCATGTGATTATAGCTATTGTATATTAGAAAATTTCCCTACAATAAATACCTAGTTTAGGATTTGGGTCATCTCCAATATTTTTTCCCATATTCACTATTTTCTAGAAACATGTGCACATTAAGCAAACTAAAGACAATCAGCAAAGAATGCTTCATGCTTCTTAGAATACATGGTAATGACATATAAGGTTTCTCCATGAGCTTAGAAGCTTACCATGGAAGGAGTGAGATGGTGATCGTGGAGGTCAAGGGAGAGATCGTTGATGACGAAAAGAAGGGAAGTAGTCCTGTTGAGGATGATCTTTATATACTTTTATAAAGGTTTTGATGGAATGGGATACGGTTTGCTTTTTATTAGGCTCCAGAAGAAAATAATGTGTTTCCTTTTTACTTGTTCTTTCCCTCTAATAAGGTCACATATACGAGGAAGGAAAATAATAAAGAAACATGGTGGTGGCAAGAAGAATTTAAAAATATTGTGAGAGAAAAAAGATCAACCTTCTAGCAAAAGAACATAAATGAAGATGATTTAGAGAGATATAAGATCGTTAGAAAAAAAGTTAAGAAAGTGGTAAGAGATGCAAAAGAAAAAGCTTATGATGATTTATACAAAAAATTAGTAACAAAAGAGGGAGAAAATAACATTTATGTACGTAATGACATTTATAGTTTGGTTGAGGTGTAAACGATGAGATTTATAGTTTGGTGTAGCAATGACATTAATCTATTATATCTAGATAGTGACATTGATCTATTATATCTAGATAGTTTAACTAAGACTATTTTAGTTAAACACTTAAAATAAGTCCATACAACACCAAGTGACCTCTCATTAATGAATAACCTTATGATGTTTTGGGTTGCTTCAAAATCCTTGACATCATTATTTAAGCCTTTTCCAATTAATGAGGGTTCTGTATGGATGATGAAAAATATGACTTTTGGGAAACTAAGGACAAAGTAGGCTATGTTTGTCATTTCTTCAAAGTGGGAAAAACATTATTTGTGCCCTTTAAATCACTTTTAGTACTACATCATGTGTTACATCAAAACTAAATAAATATGTTGAGATCAAATTTTTTTTAGGTAGGCTATGTTTGTCATTTCTTTCAAAGTGGGAAAAACATTATTTGTACCCCGTAAATCACTTTTAGTACTACATCATGTGTTACATCAAAACTAATTAAATATGTTGATATCAAATTCTTTTTCAGAACAGTTGTGGTACTGTTATGTGATCTTGTTAGTTGATAGAGCAGTTGTTGCAATGAATCCTTGGTAGCCAAGTATTAAGTAGGGATTATTTGTCATGAAAGAAATTGTTTTCTTCCCTTGCTTCACTCTCTCGTCTTTCTCTTTCTCTCTCTTTCTCTTTCTTTTTCCCTTTCTGTTGTCTATGTTCATTCATTTCAACCATTGTAACGCCTTCGACCCAATCACCTACTCGTCGAAGGACCCTGAGTCATTTCCGTAGTCATGGTCTGGTATTGCCACGATAACACCACAAGGCTAAAGTCTGACCTAAAAGACTAGCTACTATGGAAGACACTTTAGGTTCATCAAATTTACTATATAAAGGTCTCTCAAACTCGTGTCTTTTTCAATGTGGGTTAAAGTTCTCGCTCACACTCATATACAACTAACTATCCTAGGCCACCAAGCATCATGGGCCTAACTTACATGCCTAACAATTAATGAGTCCACTAATTATTAATTCTAGGACCCACCACCTTAGGGTATTACATTCACTTCTCCTTATGGACTTAACGTCCTTGCTGAGTTGGGACCCGCATCTAATACAAACCTCCTTTTTAGCCGCTGTGATCTGCATGGATGTCACTACCCTAATCCCACTAGCGTATTTCCCTGGCCTTTCTGTTGGTGCACTGATTGTGTCCTTTTCCCCACCAGTCTGTATACCCACTGTGGCCCCACCATCGAAGTCGAAAGTCGGCTCTGGGCATAAACTATATTATAAGGGGTTGGAAAGAAAGGCACAAAACAATTTAATGTAGGGATTTATTTTTTTAACTAACATAAACTATATTCTTCTCTAATAGAAGGACATGAAACACATGAGAAAGATTAGGAGCTGAGACAAACACTTTTCCTATACCAGGAACAAGAACAATTGAACCATTGGCTAGAGATACTTAGGTATTACCCGATCAGTCATATATAGATAAGAATTCTTTTCTTTGTGAGAACCTCCAGAACCAATGGCCCAAGGAAGACAATTATGACTAGGTGTAGGCAAGGTAGCTACAGAATTTTCCGAATCTTTGATCCGGAGAAAACGATTATATGGGCCTAGATTGATTCCCTCGTAGGCCTTTAGTAGTTGCTTCATGAGGCGATGTGATAAGGACATCGGTTCTATTTTGTTTTATTTTGAGATTTAGCCATATGTAGTAGATTTGCAATTTGCACCCTTTATTTTCTGCATTACAATATTTTGAAGATTTCTATTGAGATTTTGTTTTTGAGCCTATATATAGGTCATGAGAATAATGAGAAGGTATGCTATTATTGATTAAAAAATTATTGTGTTGAGTTATTGCTCTGCATTCTTTTCTTGTGCGTGAGACCATAAGAATTTATTAGGATTTGTGAGAAATCTTAAGAAAGTATTAGGGTTTGTGAGAAATCTTAAGAAAGTATTAGGGTTTGTGAGAAGCTCTAACTACACCCCTAAATTCCCAAATCCATTATACAAAATTTTTAACCCTAACCCCTTCACAGCCGCCATTTTCATTATCTCCACCTTCTCTCTCAAAATCTCTTCTCCTTCTTTACCCACTAAAACCCAAACCACTGTCATCACCCTGCCCTACCCCCACCGCTACCGTCACCTTGTCGCCTCGACGCCCACCGCCGTTGCCGCCTTGGTAGCCCCGAGCGCCACTCGCCTCACCACCGCAGCAACCTCAAAGCTGCTTCCCCTTGCTGCTCCATCCCGCAACTCCGGCGCCTCGACTCCTCCCTAAACCGTTGCTCCTCCTTCTCGCCTCCAGCATCGCCATCTCACCATCAACCTTGACCCACTGCCAGCCTGTACTGAAGCATCCCCGACCACCTGAAGCAGCCGAGCTTCCTCGCCGGCACCACCACGCCCTATCCCGACAGCCGCAAGCTACTCACTTTGCTGCCTTTGACCCCAACAGCACCCCCGAGGTCCTTGGTCACGATCCCTTCCATCGAATCCCGGTGAGATCTTTTCAATTCTCCATTATTTGTGGTACCATCTATCGTCTCTAGAGTATTATCTGAATTTACTGTCGTCCACAAATATTGAGTGTGTGTGCTTTTACTTGCTAATTACAGCACAAATCAGTATTGCATATTTTACTTGCTAAGAACGCTTAGTTATATAATTATTGATTGTTAGGATTGAATTTTTAACTGAGTTTGGTAAACTTTTCATATCTTGAAAATCTATCCAACTAGTTAATAGTTTAATTTCTGATTTAATCTGCAATACGTATTGGTAAACTTAATCTTTTAATATTCTTGAAAAATTCTCTACCTAGGGTTAAGTTTACATTATTTTGGTACCAGAGTGAAGATTTTTAAAACCCTAGTTCTTGCGTCATTTAGTCATAATTTTTGTATTTATTTAGGATCGTTTTAGAGTTATTTTAAAAAAAAAGATTATTTCAGATTTTAAAAAAATCATTCTTAGGTGCATTTCAGACATGTTTTTCAAAATTTCAGCAAACGCACATCACCACGACCCTAAGTTTTCACCGTTGGTGAATGCGTCTTCGTATCACCATCACAAATTCCGAAGAGCCTTTCTTGTTCCTCCCAAACCACCCAATCTGGAACCCTAGAATTCAGCAAGCCTCTCCTCGAACTGAAATGGAAAACTTTGATATTTTCACTACCCTCGCTGTCATTCAAGCAACTCTTGCCAATATTAATCAGAGGCTTGAGAAAGTGGAACTGAGTCAAAATATTGCCCCTGAGCTTAATCGTCAGATCCCTCAAGGGAATGTTCGTGACGATCGACGTCAAGAACGTGACCCTGGCAAACAATACAAGAAGAACGTTAAGGCTGACGTTCCCCATTTTGAAGGCCACGTGGAACCCCAAGCTTATCTCGATTGGATCCGTGCTATGGACCACTATTCGTGTGGTTTGACATGAGCGAAACCCCGAAACTCAAATTTGCCATGATGAAATTGACTGATAAAGCTCAACAACACTAGACCAATCTTGAATACGCCCTCAGGGACTGAGGCCTGACACCCATCACCACTTGGGAAGCCATGAAAGAGAAGCTCTCTGAGAGATACGTGCCGTTATTGTTCTACACCCTATTGCTAGATTCGTGGAACCAACTTTATCAAGAAAGCAAATCCACTCTAGTGTATGTTAATAAATTTGACGACTTCCTTATTCGGTGCAATGCCTTAGGTAAAAGAGAGCGAAGAACAAACTCTCTCTAGGTTTAGAGCTTGATTATGAGCCGATCTTGGAAACGAGCTAATTCATAGAAATGTGGACTTCTTGGCAGCAATTTATGCGCTTGTCCCCGATTTGAATTTTCTTAAAGCAAGTTCTCACTACAAGTCCAATGATTCGAGTGATCATTCCTCTAGAATGACCTCTACTGAGCCCTCTAGGCCTGAACCCTCCTATTATCAGTACGCCAACAAGTCTTATCCAAACCAGCCTACTTCAAATTCATATCCACTTAGAAATGACAACACGGGTAAGAATACCGAAAGCGACTATACTAAGATTGATTCTCACTAAGTGCTATAAATGCAAGGGTTACGACCATGTTGCTGGTAACTGTCCCAGTCTCAGTAGGACCAACATTGTAGAAGGTACCACTATCATTGCTGATGAATTCGACATTGAGTTTACTTATGAACCTCATGTAAGTGATAACTTCGGTGAAAAAGAGAATGACCAACCTCTCAACTGTATTCAGTCGATCCAATCACCTCCATTGAATTTACCTAAGTTACTCATTCCTTTCTAGGTCACTTGGCAACCCATAGATTTTATCCCTGTATTAGAACATCATAGAGTTTCAAAGTCTACATGCACATTTGCATCCTGTATTCATGATTTGCATAGAGAAATTTCTAAGAAAATTAATGAGAACAATTTTAACTATAAGTTAATAGTAGATACTAGAAGAAAATTTAAAATTCTTGATGTTGGTGGCTAAGTGATGGTTCGGATTCGTCCGAAACGGTTTTTAACTGGATCCGTAAAGAAATTGAACACACGTGTTGCATGCCCATTTAAATTTTGCATAAAATCAATGATAATACCTATGTCGTTGACTTTCCTGAAGATTTTAGCATAAGTAAGACTTTCAATATTGAGGATCTAGTACCCTATGAAAGCCCAAAATTTAACCATACAAACTAAGCAGTTAAAATCCCCGATTATGCCTGATTAATCCCCGATTAAGCGCTAATCGGAGGCTAAGCGATTAATTTTTTAGCGATTTATAATATTTCAATAGTTAGCGATTTAATCGGGAATACTCGGCCGATTAGTGGTTAATCGGTCGATTTTAAGTGGCCGATTAACCCATTAAATCTCCTCTGATTTTTATGCTCGTTTGCATTATTTGGGCTCAATCCGGTCCAAAATCTAAAATTCAAATTTAAAATTCAAACTCCTTCTGGTCCTCGCGTAAATCCAAACCCGACATATCGCCGCTCTCTTCTTCCTCGTGCAAACCCAAACCTAAACAGATTATCTTCAAACCCAAATCCAAACTGATTCTCTTCTTCTTCCTCGAGCAAACCCAAACCCTATCCGTCGTCGCTCCCCCGTATCGTCGCATACTTGACCCAGCCCGCATCTGCACCTCCTCTTGTTGCTCGCATTGCTCCTCCCCGATTGTTTTTGTTTGATGGATCCGACTAGCAAACCCGACCAGATCCACATCCATACTCCAAACTCAGCTCAAACCAAGTACTTTTTTTTCCCTATAACTATATGTTCCTATTTGATAATCTCATAATAGATTTTTGTTAGGATTTAGGGTTGCTACATAATGAGGATATATATCTTTTTTTAATTATATATATAACGATTTTTCCGATTTAATCCCCGATTATTTTCCGATTTAATCCCCGATTATTTTCCGATTATCCGATTAATCACTAATCGCTCCTAGACCGATTAGTTCTAAAAATCGATTTTAACTGCTTAGCATACAAATTCTCTTATAGATGAGCCTACCCAACAGCCTACTGGTGAGATTCCCACATTTTTCCTTTTACCTAATACTATTTACCTACCGAGAGAAAAATTGAATAATATTTTAGATGATCAGATAATCTCTACTAGAGATGGTGGTATTCATAGGTATTTGGTGGGGTGGAAGAACAAGCCGAAGTCGGATGACATTTGGAGTGATTGTGAGAAGCTCGAGCGCTTAGATCCAGCTCTTTTGGAGCACTATGACAGGATCACTGGTTTTGACTTGACTGGGTCGAGCTCTCTCCCACCCGGAGAGAATGATGAGGACATCAGTTTTGTTTTGTTTTATTTTGAGATTTAGCCATATGTAGCAGCTTTGCAATTTGCACATTTTATTTTCTGCATTAGAATATTTTGAAGATTTGTATTGAGATATTGTTTTTAAGCTTATATATAGGCTATATGAGAATAATGAGAATGTATGTTATTATTGATTAAAAAAATTACTGTGTTGAGTTATTGCTCTACATTCTTTTCTTATGCGTGTGAGATCATAAGAGATTGTTAGGGTTTGTGAGAAATCCTAAGAAAGTATTAGTGTTTGTGAGAAGCTCTAACTACACCCCTAAATCTCCAAATCCATTATACAAAATCTTTAACCCTAACCCCTTCACAGTCGCCATCTTCATCATCTCCATCTTCTTTCTCAAAACCTGTGCTCCTCCCTAATCTCTTCTTCTCCTTTGCCCACTAAAACCCAAACCACTGTCATCTCCCTCCATGTTACTCCACTGTCTTACCAATCGCTACCGTCACCTTGACGCCCGCAACCGCAGCCGCCTCGGTAGCCCCGAGCGCCACTTGCCTCACCACCGCAGCAACCCCAAAGCTGCTTCCCCTTGCTGCTCCATCCTGCAACTCCGGCGCTCCGGCTCCTCCCCAAACTGCTGCTCCTCCTTCTCGTCTCCAGCATCGCCATCTCACCATCAACCCTGACCCACCACCCCCAGCCTGTACTGAAGCATCCCCCGACCACCTGCAGTAGCCAAGCTCCCTCGCCGGCACCACCACGCCCTATCCTGACAGTCGCAAGCAACCCCCATTGCTGCATTTGACCCCAACAACACACCCGAGGTCCTTGGTCACGATCCCTTCCATCGAATCCCAGTGAGATCTTTTCAATTCTCTATTATTTTTGGTACCATCTATCGTCTCTAGAGTATTATCTGAATTTACTGTCGTCCATAAATATTGAGTATGTGTGCTTCTACTTGCTAATTAGAGTACAAATTAGTATTGCATATTTTACTTGCTAAGAACGCTTAGGTATATAATTATTGATTGTTAAGATTGAATTTTTATCTTGGTTTGGTAAACTATTTCATATCTTGAAAATTCATTAAACCACTTAGTAGTTTAATTTCTGATTTAATCTGCATTATGTGTTGGTAAACTTAATCTTTTAATATTCTTGAAAAATTCTCTACCTAGGGTTAAGTTTACATCACGATGAAATAAGTCCTTGCACTGTTTTAAATTCCTTCGATACGGCCGAAATTTAGGCCAAAATTACGAAATCACATATTTTATACTCTACATCGTTCTGGACCGAAATGTGTAGATTTCAGCCAAAATTACCGAAATATCGGCCGAAATATTGCCGAAATTGGCGAAATATCAGCCGAAATAGATACAAATGTTATTGTGAATATATTTAAAAATTTTGTTCCACTTTTTGAATATATGTCTTTCAATATAGGACCTTAAGCTAAATAATGTGAGGATTTCGTATCGTTATTGTTTGTATATATGCAAAGTCAAGTAAGTTTATTAACTAATACATTTTTTCTAAGTAATGCAAATTCAATTTAGCTATATACTTATATTACATTCTTTTCTATATTATTGTTAAATTATGCGAAATTTACCGTAATTGATTCATGTCATTAGTTACATTATACAGTATTTTATATGATGAATGATATGTAGGACATATAATATCTTATTTAGTAACAAAAAAAATATATTTATTGAGTATAGGAAATGAATATTCGATATGATCACATTTTCCCGAGATCTCCTTCGATATCTCCGATTCGAGACGAAACACCCCTTGCTGAGACGAGTCCGAAATTTGAGATTTAAAACCATGGTCCCTTGAGACATATCTTTTTGTTTTCAAAAGTATGCTACTCACTCTCAGAAGAGAGACGAGACATGAACTTATGCAACTTTTAACGCACCAGGCTCGCTTACATACTCGTCTAAGAACCCAAGTCATGACCTGGTATTGTTACAGCCCCCGCCATGGGGCTAAAGTCTCACCCAAAAGACTAGCTAGTATAGAAGACACTTTGGGTTCATTGACTTTACTATATAAAGGATTCTCAACCTCATGATTTTTTTTCCAATGTCGGGTTAAAGTTCACACTCACGCACATACAATGACTAACTAGCCTAGGCAACCAAATATCGTAGGCCCAACTTACAAGCCCAACAAGTGATGAGTCCACTAAATATTTAATTCTAATGCCCACCACATTGAGGGTATTACTACCACGGTTGATTACAAATCTTTCTATTTTTTCAATTGAATCCAGTCCATTCATTCATAACACTGCTTCCTCTAGGATAGCCGTTTCCGCAATGCCACTAGAAGTGAACAAATCATCAGTTTTGTTCAGAAAAAAGAACTTGCATCTGTATATCAGTTTCAATTTAAACTACTATTCCAGTAAAAACACTTAACAGGCAGTTGATGTTTGAAAGTTAATGGGTAAACTATTAGAAGAGATCAAGCAAGGTTGTCAACAAAAAAATGTTATTTATAATTCCCTCAAACTTTGGTTTCAGATCTATGTCATTGTGAGGACTGCATTTAGATTAGTGTGGCGGCCTCTGTTCACTCTTGTATTCTCCTAGCCATTTGGGTTTGATGGATAAGAACCCAAGCTGGCTGAATCTTTCTCCTTGTATAAGTAGATATTTATTTAATATTTAATTAGTTTTATATGTTTTTCAGTCGAAATTACTTTCTGTTATTAAGTGAGGATATATACCATTACATTCATTAAATACTAATTAACATATTCTGAATTTTCAGGTAGGAGGCACGCTATGGCCTGAACTCACAGAGAGTGAAGATCATATTGTGCCTAACCCAATGGAAACTGAAGAGGAAAATTTGTGTCCTGTTGGAGAATACAACAAAGATAGGAAGAGCACAACTGTTGATACTGATGTTAGGTCTACTGAGCAATCTTCTCAGGCTAAAAATGACCTTGTCAGCTCCAAGTCTACAAGCAGCTCTAATTTTCAAATAAATGAAGAACCGTCTCCACCAGGAATTGAGTTGGATCCGTGGGATGATTTTCCTAGCTTGTGCGATGAACATAGGGATGACAGCATTGATAGTAATGATCAGAATTCAATAATGACCAATATAGTGAATGATCTCACTTGCACAACTGATATGACTACAACCAGCGGTAGGATGATACTTTTTAATATCCTTGTTTTTTCCTTAACATATGTTCAATCATATCCTTGTGTTTTACAGTTTTAGTATTGATTTTTGCAGATATATCTTTCCTTGAGTTAACAATTAATGCAAATTGGAATTTTAGCGAGACTATCTGAATCAATTCCCTATCAACTATCATTATTGTGATGTGTAGAGAATACAGTTAGACAGTTGTCTATATTGGTGATGTGTGCAAAAGATATTTTATTGCACTGCAATTTTGTTTAATGTGTAATTCGGGATATAGGTATTTATATAAGTTTTAGAGTAATGCTGGAGCCACTACCAATTTCACTACAATTCTCTTCACTACCTTATGTGGCACATTCCAATAGGTAGGGAATGATAGAGTAGGTGGGAGAACTCTCCAATAGGAGTATGCCACCTAAGGAGCTAGATGGGCAGAAAATAATATCGACTGCTCAGAACAAAGCAGTAGAAAGGAAGAAGAACAAACCATCTAGGAACTTAGAGCATCCACAGTGGTGTTTCTCATTTGCCAAAAAATGGCAACAACAGTAATAGCAAATAGGGGGTATGCGCTGCAGTGGTCGTTTGCTAAAAAATTTGCCAAAAATTTCAAAAATTGAGTGAGACGGTATATGATATACCGTCTCAACTTTTCGGAATTAATTAAAAAAAGTTAATTACTTATTAACTATTAAACCTAATTAATTAACTAAATTAAATAATATAATAATAACTAAATCTAATTAAACAAATAACTAAACCTAATTATTATACCTAACCCACCTAATTAACTACTAAACCCTTTGACTATTTGACTTTTTGGTTGGACGGGGAAACATTCCCCGTCTGACCATTTGGTACTTTTTTTTTTCTTCGGCCAATCAGGGACGTTCATTTAAAAAAAAAATTAAATAAATAAATAAAGGTTACAGACGGGATATCATTCCCCGTCTGACCCTTTCTAAAAAAAAATAATATACTATTACAGACGGGATATCATTTCCCGTCTGTATACAATAAACTATATTAAAATTTGTGAGACGGGGAATCATTCCCCGTCCTCTATAATTTGAGAATTCTCAACTCGTTTCTCGTATTTGAGAAACAGAATTGATACGTTTGCTAAAAAATGGCAAATATGAGAAATTTAGCAAACCACTGCAGCGCTCGTTTGCTAAAAAAATGGCAAAATGAGAATTTTAGCAAACCACTGTGGATGCTCTTAAAGGACTATTCGTACCAAACTTACGGTCAAAACCAACATAGTTCAAGCAGACAACTTTCCAGTTCCGTGTCACCTCCTCTGCGAACTTTCCCATCTAAAGAAATCAGTCAGCAAATGCAATTAAGTGATGCCAACCCTATCAAACACCATGGATCCTCCAGTCAAGTTACATTTAATGGTCATGGCTATCCTACATACTGCTGTTATGGAATCCCTTTGCCCTCACAAGTTCACATAGATAGAAACCCTAGTTTCAACTCAAAAACTTCAAAAAGACAAGATAAACCAGTTATTATGACACCTCAAGAAAAGATGGAGAAACTGCGGCGACTACAACAAATGCAAGTACAGCTTGCTATTGAGCAGCAACACCAGGAATATGCTTCGGTCTCCAAGTCACCTTCTCAGAACTGTACTAGAATTGATGACTCTGAACAAAATGCTCCATCATCATTATTGGAGATGCTCACAGAACAGGATGAGGCAAAAAGAAGCTCCAGTTTGAGTTATGATCCCAATATGCATGAAACTATATATTATGAACTTGAGGATGTTGTGGGCAAGGTCAGGTTCTCTCTTCATAGGAATTTCGCGACTTTTCCTTGGCGAGTTACTATTTTAACTGTTTTCATTTATGCAGTTAGGCACGAGGATTAGGCTTTGCATTTGGGATAGCTTGCTTCGTCTAGCCAAAAGCGCGATGGAAAGACAGAGTACTAGTGACGGAAACAGTACCACCAAATGCAATAAAGATGAAGATAAAGTTTCAGCTAATCAAAAATCAAAAAATGATGAAAGGTAAGCATGAACATATTTCATATCCGTATCCTCCTGTTTTTGTCTTTTTCTTAATTGGTGATGTAATATCCACTGTTTTAAATTTCGGCCTTGCCGATACGAAACCACAGATTTTATACTCCATATCGTTTTGGACCGAAATGTATAGATTTCGACCGAAATTACTGAAATATCGGCCGAAATATTGCCGAAATATCGGTTGAAATAGAGACTAATATTATTGTGAATTTATAACTTTTTTTTTGACTTCTTGTATACAAGTCTTTCAATATAGGATCTTAAACTACGATAATGTGAGGATTTCATCTCTCTATTGTTTGTGTATATGCAAAGTCAATTAAGTCTATTAACTAATACATTTGTTTTAATCAATACAAATTCAATTTAGTTAAATATTTGATGTAAAACGTAATCCTAAATAGAGAATTTCCAAGAATTTTAAAGGATTAATTTTACTAATATGTTATGTGGATCAAGTTAAAAATTAAAACAATTGATTGGTTCGATGGATTTTTAAGAATTGAATTTAAGTTTAACAAGCCCAATTAAAATTCAGTTCTAAAAATCAATAATTATATCTCTAAGCGTTCTAGCAAGTAAAAGATACAATATTAATTTGAACTCTAATTAGGCATGTAGAAACGCTCACTCTTAATATTTGTGGACGACAGATAAATCAAATAATATAATAGAGATAATAAGGCAGTATAACACAAATATTTGAAATGTGAAAAGAGTATACCGGGAGTTCGAAGAACAGTTGCGGCAATAAAGGAAGAAGCTACTGTTGGAGTTGCAGGTAGCTGGATCCGTGTAGTAGAAGAAATTCGGGGATGCTGGTAGTCGACGATGGCGGCAGCCAAGGGTAGGTGGTGGTGGCGGTCGACGGGGGACCGTCGGAAAATCAACCGGAAGAGGAGGAGGGCGCTGGGCTGTGCTAGCGTGGGTGGGTGCTGCACGGGGTCGCGAAGTTGGGGGCGGTGGAGGTTGCGGTGGTGATGTACAGTGGAGATGGGGGGCGTCGAAGGTGATGGCGGCACGGGGTTGGGTTGACGGAGGCGGACAGAGAGCCTAAAGGGGGAGTCGGGATATGGGAGGACGACGGCGAGGGTAATGGGTGAGCGGATTTGGTGGCAGTGGTGGTCGAAGGCGGTGAGGAGGGTTGGGTTTGGTCGGGTTGGAGGAAGAAGAAGATGGATTAGGGGGTTGGATTTGGGGATTAGGATTTTGATTTAATTGATTTGGCGATTTGGGGCAGTTTTAGAGTTTATCACAAACCCTAAAATTTTATTAGAATTTATCACAAACCCTAATAAGTTGGATCTCAATTGTATCAAACAAAGGAGAGATGAAGAGCAAAACTCAACACAATAATTTTTTTAATCGAGAATAGCATACTTTCTCATTAATCTCAAAGCCTATATATAGGCTCAAAACAAATTTCGATACAAATCTCAGAATATTCTAAAATCTCAGAAATATTTTAATGCATAAAAGAAAGATTATATATTGCTATAATTGCCAAAAACAAATATGGTACTGAAATAAAATACTAAACTAAACAGAATAGATATCCTCATCAATATTTATATTACACTCTCTTTTATATTGTTGTTAAATTCTGTAAATATTTACCGTGATTGATTCATGTCATTAGTTATATCTATATAATAAAACACAAAGAAAGCTATCAAGTGGCTCTTCTTCAATCCCCCAAAATCAAAGGCCCAGATCTAACCGCACAAAACACATTCCCCTCCCCCCCCAAAAAAAAAAGTTTCCCCCCCAAAACTCAAATTCAAATCCCCCCAAAACAACTCTTTTATTTATTTAATTATATCTCTATCTCTCTCTCTCTATATATATATATACACACACACACTTATGGAAACATGGAATTTTATACCCCAGTTTATAATTACTGTCAACATATACTAATGAAAACATGGACTTTTATTTACAGCTAATTATTGTCATACTATTCAAACTTGAGTTATATAATTGTTGATTTACTGTTTACAAGGCTTTTCATTAGCTGTATCGTTCTGAAGACATGCCGTAGGCACGTGTCCACGGGCAAATCTAGTTATACAATATTTTATATAATAAATGATATGTTGAACATATAATATCTTGTTTAGTAACAAAAAAATATATGTTAGTTGAGTGTCCGAAATGAACATCCAAGATGTTCACATTTTTCCGATATCTCCTCCGAAATCTTCAATCCAAGACGAAACACCTCTACCCGAGACGAGTCTGAAATCCGAGATTTAAAACCTCGGTAATATCAGAATTGCTTATCTATTATTCAGTTTTAGTCTTACCTCATTTGAATATATACCCCATCTGAGCAACTATTTTTGCTCATTTGAATATATACCACATCTGAGAGCAACTATTTTTGCAGATTCCATGTATCAGTAATAGTTATTTATTATTTTATTTGGGGAGAAAAAGTAATAGTTATTGTTGTAGGTTGTTGCTTCTTTCATAGATGTCTTTTGATAGCGTCCAAGAAGGTTATGCACTATTGATGTTGCACTAAATTTTAAATTATGATGTAAATGATTATCCTAACATCGGACTGTCGAGCTTTCAATAATCTTATTAATGATTGTTGAGTTCAAATCGTACTGCATATCTTCACCTACACTATTTTAGTGGATGATAATATTGTGATCTTTAGGTTTTCTCGATGCTCACATAGAGGTACAGGATAAGGGTGCTTTCTTTGACCAAATGACAATCTTTGAAGAATACTAGGATAAATTCAGCATTAAATTTGTCATCCGGTTTGTTTTACAGATGTTCAACTACCTAAAGTCATGAATGAATAATCTCTGCTACTATAATGGGATAATGCCATAGTGTAATTTGTCCATATCCCAACCCGTACAACGCATGTCTATTTCTATTTCTTCATTCTTCATATATCTCTACATATATAATAGGAAAGGGATGATGACTAATGAGTCTATAGTGTAATTCTTTTCTTTTTTTTCCTTTTCAATTTTTTTCCCCAAAATTTTTCTCACATGCTATGCACGTGTAAAATACTAGTAGAGATAATTACATAGAAGCTGATGATGATGTGAATAGTCGATACGAATAAACGTTTTTTTGCTGTCAATTGCTGTCAATTGGGGTCGAGTCATCTTTTCTAAATTGAATTAAGACCACACTCACTTTCTACCTTTTGGAGGTCTTCTTACTAGAGTCTTTATAGCTTTTGGTATTGATCTCGATTCCGAGACCAATATTGTTACTCGTTATGAGTGTTTCGATCGTGCTAGTTTGGCACGTATGAAACTTCTTGATGCTCCTACTAGATCACCCCCTAGGTCTCCTCCTCCTTCTCAAGCTCCTTTAGGTTCTACTTCTAGACCCTCTAGACCTTCTACCTCTACTGATCCACCTCTTCAAGCCAACTACGATGATCCTCGTACTTTATACGACTGTTTTTTCTATCTTATGAAGCATTCAGCCACTGTAGATACCCAACTTCATAACCTAGATTTCAAACTAGACCACATTGATTCTAAGCTTGACAATCTCACTCATCTCTTCAACTCTCAATTTCATCCTCCTTCTCAAGGTGACGATGAAGACTCCGATGAAGAAGATTGAAGACTTTTTATTTTCTTTTCTATTATGTAATTTTCTTTCTTAATGCACTTATTTCTGTATAAGACTTTATCTTAGTTTCCTTTTAATGCAAAAGATTGTTATTTTGTGCTTTTTGATGATAACAAAGGGGGAGAGATATCTGTGTTATATCTGTGTTATATCAGTTTATCTCTGTGTTATTTTCTGTGTTACTTATTTTGATATCCTCTCATTTGTTAACTTTGTTCTATTTCTGGGTATTGGAAAACTCTCTGGTCAGTCGACTGCCCTAAGGCATATCAGTCGACTGCTGCTACTGCATCTGTACTTATTTTCTGCTTATGATTTTTCTAAGTATGGTTTCCTGATCAGTCGCCTACCATTTTTGATAAGTCGACTGATACATGTTACATTTTTTAAGACAATGCATTTTGTGTTTTTAAAAGGGGGAGCATGTCTTCACTATGCTTGTATATTATCTTTTATTATCAGCTATTGTGTTGTCATCATCAAAAAGGGGGAGAATGTTGATTCTTGATTTTGATGATCACAACACAGTGCTACATGTGTCTATGTTATACAGCTAACATTTCAGGTTGTACTACAAAAGACTATTTCAGCTGAACAAATGCACAAGCTCAAAGGATACAGATTCAAGATTCACTCAAGACAAGACTCAAGACTCAAGACCTTTAGCTCAATTGTGTCAAAATTGAAGTGTCTTGTAAAAACATTGTACCTCTTTGTTGAGTCTTAGTCTGATGTAAAGCCTTGTCACATACACACACACACTCAAAATTTCATAATGTGTGTCTCTTAAAAATCCCCCCAAAAGAGTCGAAACAGTTTGAAGAAATTTAACTTTTGAGTACCAGTCGACTTAAGCGTCTGTCAGTCGACTGATAGTACAAAACTGTTTAAATTTATTCAAACTCTGATCAGTCGACTCATATGGCAACCCAGTCGACTGTTCGAGAGCTTTTTACCGTTTTCTGTTTTTCAAAATCGAATTTTTCAAACTCAAAAGCTTAGATCCGTTGGTTGACAGTTGGAGTAACTGTCTCCCAACGTCCAGGAGATCAAACTCTTTAAGTAGAGTTCAGATCTCACTGAAAAGATCTACAGAATTCTTTTTGAAAATCCGAGCATTCTTTGTGAGAAAAATTTTAAGTGATATTTTTGAGAAATAAAGCTTTCAAGATCATACTCTCTGGTTCTCTACACTCAGTCCAGTATAGCAACGAATTTGCTCTGGACTGAGTATAGAAGTCGACCTTGTTTATTAGCCACGTGCATCAACACATACACCAACAAGGCTATAGGTTGACTGTAAAGTATTTCTTGTTCTCTTGCTCTCGGTTGGAGAGTGTTTTTGACTCTAGGTTGTAGAGTCAGTTTTTGTTTCACTCTTGGTAGTAGAGTGGGTCGGCTTTCTCTGGTTGAGAGAAATGACTACGGGTTAGACAAGGTTGTTGTCGTAACGCCGTAGGATATTCTTGTAATCTTTTTCAAGAATAGTGGAAATCTCAAGTGGGTTGCTTGGGGACTGGATGTAGGTCGGGAGGACCGAACCAGGATATATCTTGTGTACTCTGTGATTGATTGTCTTGATTTTGCATTTACTCTTGTTTATTTAAGTTCTGCAAAAAGTTTCTGGACAGTTGACTCCTTGCACTATCAGTCGACTGGTCAGTGCCGTTTGTAGTTGTAGTTTCATTGTGCCTTCAGTCGTCTGTCTTATTCATCAGTTGACTGCACAGAGTTATTGTTTCTGTTTTATTTTGGTTATATCAGTCGACTGGTTCATAACCAAGTCGACTGCACCGAGAAAATTTCCGCAGTTTTTATTAACACTATTCACCCCCCTCTAGTGTTTGTTGTCTCGCCTACAGGATCCATTCAACACAATAATTTTTTTAATCAATAATAGCATGACTTCTCATTAATCTCAAGGCCTGTAAATAGGCTCAAAACAAATCTTGATACAAATCTCAAAATATTCTAAAATCTCATAAATATTCTAATGCATAAAGAAAAAAGATTACATATGGCTATAATTGCCAAAAAACAAATATGGTACTGAAATAAAATACTAAACTAAATAGACTGGATGTCCTCATCATATATATATATATATATATATATATATATATATATATATATATATATATATATAGACACACACACACACACACACACACGAAGATGATCTAGTAAGTGATATTGAATAAGTGAGAATAAGTGAATCTTGTTTCACTTTTCTCCACTTCTCAAATGCATGATCCACACCGTTTTGATCTACATGTCTTAAAACATAGGAGGATGAAATATCACGGAGTTTTAACATGTTTCGTCCATGCATTAAGGTTTTTTTTTTATTTGTTCTATCGTCGAAAAGTTGTTCATTTTGCAACTTCTTTTTACATAGCAAATAATATTCAGATTTTGTGATATTTCATCCTCCTATGTTTTACGACATATAGATCACTTTGAATGGTGTGGATCGTTCATTTGAGAAGTGGAGATGGGTGAAAAAAAGTTCACTTACTAGATCATTGGTGATTTGGTGAGAACCATTCTCACGATAAGCTTCGTGAAAACTCCTTGCATAGCCATCACATAAATGATGTGAACCATTGACATTGATTTGAATGACTAAATTAATCTAGAAATGTAAAATCAAAGACATTTGAAATTTACTTGTCTATTTATCATGTCATAAAAAATATCAATATTCAGTCATACAATTTGTACCGCTTTAATGCATGAAAAAATAAATCTCAAGTGACATGATATCTGCATTCTTAGACTAAATTGGACATGTAGATCAAAATGAACGTCTCAAAGTTTTCAATTAATAGCCCCAAAAAAGTTATTATGTGGTTCTCACCAAAGTTCTCACTCTTATATATATATATATATATATATATATATATATATATATATATATATATACAGAGAGAGAGAGAGCCATGATCGAGTGAGAACCACGTAAGAACTTTTGTTTGGGACATTAGTTGAAAAATCCAAACCGTTCATTTAATCTACATGACTAAATTAGTCTATGGATGAGAAACCAACTCGTTTGAGATTCATTTGCCCATGAATTGAAGTGTTATAAATTGTATGGCTGAAAAATCGTTATTTTTTATGATGACATAATGCATGGACAAATAAATTTCAAATGACTTAATTTTATATTTCTAGACTAATTTGGTTATGTTAAATAATGTGAACGGTTCAGATCATCCATAAGATGGGATAGACGTGATCTCATGAAGCTTATCGTGAGAACCGTTCTCACTCGATCACTAATAGGCTGGGGATGATCGTCTGGCCAGCGATCTTTCGCTCAAATAGGGGTTGGTGGCAAGATCGCTTGTTTCCAGCGTCGAACCTTAGCGACACTTCGACAGGTTGACACGTGGCGTGTTAGACGTTGGTGTCAAGAACACTCGGCGCTATTTTCCGAACCTCGTAGACACCTCGGCATGCTGACACGTGGTAGGATTGACGTCGGCATCAAGAAGGCTCGGTGAGGGCTGCCGAAGTCGGGAGAGGCTTAGGGAAGGGACACGTGGAGATGTTGACTGTTGACCAGTCAACACCATTTCTCCAATTACGACGTCGGTGTCAAGAACGCTCGGCGTGAGCTGCCGAGGTCTCGGGAGACTTCTAGGAGATGACACGTGGAGATGTTGACCGTTGACCGTTGACCAGTCAAAGCCATTTCTTCAATTACGAAGTCAGTGACAAGAACGCTCGGCGGGATCTGCCGAGGTCTAGGGAGACTTCGAGGAGACGACATGTGGAGATGTTGACCGTTGACCGTTGACCAGTTAACGCCCTTTCTCCAATTTTGATCGGTGACAAGAATGCTCGGAAAGAGCTGTCGAGGTCTAGGGAGATTTCGAGAAGACAACGCGTGGAGTTGTTGACCGTTGACCGTTGACCGTTGACCTGTCAAGTGTCTTTTGGGTTCCCCATCCTTCTTTCATTTTGCGCTAAATGGGCCAGGCCTTTGCGTTTTTTTGGGGGCCTTTTAACCTTGGGGAGTGTGCCAACTACCCCCCTCTCCATAAAACTTCACCCCCCTTCATTCGCTCATTCTCTAAGTTTTTTACTTAGGCGATTTTCACTTTCTAACGGGAGCTTCTGGCGACGATTTTCTATCTCTAGTGATCTTTTCCGACCGTAGCTGTTAAATCAAGGTAATTCTTAGATAATTTAATTTACTTTTAAAGAATCTTTACTGTCACTTCGGGCCAGGAGACCTCCCCTATCGTCGCCATTGAGCCGACCTCGACAAGGGTAAGGCCGTAGTAGGGACTTATCCGGCGGTGGTGGAGACCATCGTTGAGAAAGAACGAAGAATGGGGGAGTACGGCAGGTTGCCCGGGCACCTGACGGGGCTTCATCGAGTTCGAGAACTTTCGGATGATCTAGCCGAACATATTGTGTACGGTCGGGGTCAGGGCTTCGAGGAGAATGCGGCTCGGGAAACCTTAGAGGTAGACGACACCATCTCCATACTTAGCGAAGAGGATTTAAAGTTAATTCAGGAGTGCTTTCTGATCCCAAGTGAATTCGACCTGATGCTACCTGGGCCCGGGGTGAGGGCCAATTCGCCGATGTCGGTGGATATGTGTTTTTGGCCCGTCAATGTCTTCTTAGCCGGTGCTCGACAACCGCTCCATCCTTTTGTTGCCGAAGTGTTGCGATGGTACCGGATCAGCCTAGTCCAGTATATGCCGAACGTTTGGAGGCTTATCAACGGGTTTATCTTCCATTGTCAAGCAGCGAACATCGAGCCACGGCTGAGTGTGCTGCGGACTGTGTACCAGATCCATCAGCAGCACAAGCCGGAGTTCAGATTCTATCTGTCTACGAGGCATGGGGTAAGGATCGTCAGCTGTCCGGACTAGATCAAGAACTGGAGGGACAAGTTCTTTCTGATTCGAAGTCGAGAGCCGTGGAATATTCCGACTGCTTGGGTCGAGGAGGTTTCGAAGTGGGCAAAGGAGAGCCCCGTTCTTAGCCCCGAGGAAATAGAGATGGTCCAGACACTCCTTGATCGGCCGAAGCTCGATTGGAAGGACCTGACAGAAGAGGCGCTTTTCAGGGGGGATTTCATCCTGATAAACCCCAATATGCTTTTGTTCTTTTAGTTTAAAACCCCCTTCCTTTTTTTTTCTTGACATAGTCAAATCTTTATTTGTCTTTATCCTCGGCGAATTTCTTTCTTTGCAGAATCGATGGATTTCGACGATATGCTTGCGGGGCGTGGAATTCTAAGCAGCAAGGCCCCTGTCGGTAGGAAGAGGAAAAGGATGTCCACGAAGATTTCTTCGCCGAAGGTGAAGACAGCTGCTGCCGCCGTGGTGCACCCCTTAAAGGAGGTCACGGTGGTTTCGCAGCAGGCAACTTCGGCAGCTCCGTCAGCCTCTGTTGGTGCAGGGGTCTTCCCCTTATCGACGATTTGGCCTTGGAGGCCCCCCCCACTGCTGAAGCTGAGGTGTTCCTGACCGAGGATCACAAGAAGATCTTTGTCCCTGACTGGCAAGTCAGGAAGCACGATGGATTCCTCGGTGATTCGTCCTCTTGCATGCAGGCAGTTCGACATCTCGCCACGCCGAAGGACAAGGCTGCCTTGGAGGTAGGGACCGTTGATGCCAACGCGCTCGAAATCGCTCAAGCTGCCATGTCGGTAAGTTTTCTATCACTTTTGAATCTTTTCTTTTTGCTAAGTGTTGGTGTTTTTCTCGCTCGAATGACTGGATGTTGCTTCTCTTGCAGATTACTTGTCACTTCGGGCATCTGATGGAGAAGATGACTGAGCAAGAAAAGGAGCTGAAACTCGAGAGTGAGATAGCTCAGGCTGACAAGGCTAGGATCGCGAAAGACCTCGAGCAATCGAGGATTCAAGCCGAGATGAAGACCTCAAGGGTGGAGCACCTCGAGGCCGTTGTCGCCAAGCTGGAGGCGGACCACGCTCGGTTGGTGAAGGAGAAGGAGGAGGCGGTCGCGGCTGCGAAGATAACTGCGGCGAAGGAGGCCGAAGATCAAGCGATGGAGAAAGCCAAGGAGTTTCTCTATGTAAACATGGCGAAGGCCTACGCCCGTGCCATAGACGAGGTTACAGCGAAGTTTCCTGACGTCGACTGTGCCGGGTGGCATTTGTTCCCCGATCCGGTCCCCGGGTTCAACGACGTTTCCGAAGAAGGCGAAGAGGACGAAGAAGAGGAACGAGAGGAAGAGGTCGAGGGTGGCGAGACGGAGGCAGATGCAGCTCTAGGTTCACTGCCCTTAGTGATCACCACCGAAGCACAAGCGGTCGAGCCTTCTGTGGTCGCGGATCCTTCGAAAGAGGCTGATCCCTTTTTAGTCTAGGTATTTTGTATCGATGCCTAATAGCGGACTGGCCACCGCTCTTGTACCTTCTAAGTAATGAAATATCTCTTTTTGGCACAAGTGTTGTGTATGGCACTTGGACTTAGAACCATCTTGTAGCTTCTTCTTTAAATTAGAGCTATCAGCTCTACTCGAACTTAGAGTTATCTTGTAGCTCTACTTGGACTTGGAACTGTCTTATAGCTCTACTTTACATTAGAACTATCTTGTAGCTCTATTTAGACTTAGAGTGATTTACGTTCCTTTCTTTGGTTGACTTCCTTAGGGTAGTGAGGCATCACATCTTCGCATCAAACTCCGTATTACTAAGTTGGGACTCGCTGAATCTCGGGAGAGGCTCTCTAAAGCGGAGTTGGAGCTTTGTCATTTGAGATTGGTTTTGGCTCGCCGAGATGTCGAGAGGAGGCATCTTGAGGAGATTCTCCGCGAAGTGCCCCCCAAGGGTGGGGAGGTCGGCCCTTCTATGGCTGCCGGTAAAGCTTCAAGACTGAAATTCCTTCGGCACTCTTTATTTTCGGTGACATCAGAAAGGGACGACCTGAAGAACGTGGTGCTCGAGAAGAGTTTAGAAGCGGCTCATCTCCGGAGGACTATTTTTTAGCTTTCGCAAGGGGGTAGCACGAGCGGGGTGCCTCGTTTGAAGCTTAAAGTGACAGATGACTCCCTCAAAGAGAGGCTCATCGAGTTAGAGGCGGAGAATCTCCGCTTAAAACAACTTTCCGAGGGAAGCAATGTTAGGAGCACTTCTTGTCCGCGCGGGGAGTACGCCCAGGGGAGATCGTTCCATGAATTAGTGCTACACATGCCTCCGCGGAACCCTAGAGATGCTCAAAGTGGCGTGACTGGTTTGTCTACCAGGGCATCGGTTGGAGGGGTCGCTAGAACCATAGGTCCTGACGGTATGACTCAGCCCCCGGATTTAGTTTTCTTCAGAGGCCCCCGGGTTTAGAGTTCTCTTCGGAGGCAATAAAGGGCAGCACAGCGCTCGTCGCCCTTGTGTATCACTTCAGAGGAGTGTCCTACTTCCGAGGAGGAGTTAGGGTGACACTTTGTAGTTTTGTAGGAGTTTTTGGTCTTGAATAAGACTTGTATCCCCAACTTTAGCGGAATAAGATATTTGTAGTATTCAAGCAATGTTTTTATCGATTGCGCCTTTTTGATCTTTTACAGAGCCTTTTCACCTAATAACACTTGTAACTTTTCCTTTCTTGAGGAACAAGCAGCATTTTTTTTGGCTGAGCGATTGAGTGTCGTTTCTTTAAGTGTTTGCTAACACTTGTGTTCTCTCTTGTTTGTGAAACAAGATTTCTTTTGGCCCAGTGCTAAAGAGCCATTTCTCTAAGTGTTTGCTAACACTTGTACTCAGAAGTTTTCAATAGTTATGGGAGCAATTTCGATTGGTGAGCTACTTCGCACTTGCTTGTTCGCAAGCGGCTAAAGTGGCATCGAACCAAGTGTTGGACTACGAACCTGTCGTTTAAGAGTTTTCAACAGTTGTGGGAGCAATTTCGAATGGTGAGCTACTTCGCACTTGCTCATTCGCAAGCTGCTAAAGTGGCGTCGAACCAAGTGTTGGACTCTGAACTTGTCATTTAAGAGTGGTCGTACTTGGGGTGTACGCCTTAGAGCAAAGCAATCATTTTTTGACAATAATTGATATTGAAAAATGAACTAAATTTTTATTTAAAGGAGCAAGACTAAATGGCTGCTTCTGAGTTGCGAGCCTTTATTACATGACAATGAATAAAAAATAATGGAAGTAAAAACAATGAAAATTAGCTCTCTTGGAATTTCATCAAATGCCTTGCATTCCAAGTTCTTGGTAACCCCCCCCAAGCACCAGGGCGGACAACTCTAGAGATCCCGTACCTTCCCAATTAGGAGATAGTTTCTTCTTCTTACTCGGGAAAGAAATTGATAGTTTTCTCAAAACCATGTCTCCTTCCTTGAGATTTGTGGGTCAGACTCTCTTGTTGTAGGACTGCTCAATCTTGCTTCGATAGACCTGTTGACGAATGGAGGATCTTTCTCGAATCTCATCGAATGAGGTCAAGATTACCACGAAGTTGGTTTGAATTTTACTCTTCACTGAAGGCTAACAGGCGGGGAGTGGGCAGGCCAACTTCAAGTGGGATGACGGCTTCTGAGTCGTGAGTAAGGTTGAAAGGAGATTCTCCTGTAGGGGTCCGCTTAGTGGTTTGGTAGCTCCAAAGCACATTGGGAAGTTGTTCGGCCCATAATCCCTTGGCAGACTTGTCAAGTCTCTTCTTTAGGTCGGAGAGAATTTGTCCGTTGGCATTCTCAGCTTGACCGTTGGATTGCGGGTGAGATATTGAGGTGAATCATTGCTGGATATCGAGATCCGCACAGAAATCGCGGAAGGCCGCCCCCGTGAATTGGGTCCCATTGTCAATTACTGTTGCCTGCTAATTTTGGTGTGGGGGCAAACAGATAGTATTTGTGGATTCTTAGGGAAACTGAATAGTAAACCTGTATACCTGTTCCGTCGGAGTATGAACGTCGCTCCCGCCGTACACCTGCAAAAAGTGTGAGACACCGGGGTTGTTCACGGCGACGCACCCTCCGACGCTCAAGTCAGTAATCTGGAAGACTATGAAAGAGCGCAAAAACTGGTGAAAGATTGATTACCTCTCAATGGAGATGAATGGGGGGTATTTATAGGCATCTTAGGGAACGGATTAGGCATGTAATTCCTGTGTATAGATAAGGAATGTAATCCCTAATCCCCAGTGAAAGAATAGATATGAATCAGGGCCGTTGATTAATATTAATCAGAAACCTTAATTCTATCCTGCTGGACCGGGTTTGTTGCGGGTTAAAGCCCGCACCCAGTTGTGGTGGACCCGTTCGCGGGTTATGGGATCTGTGGGGAGGAGAACCAGTACCCGCTTTGGACCCGTTAGTAAGCGAAGTTACCGTTTTACCCCTGGACTTCAGGATTCGCGCCCAATTTGGACGGTTTCGATCAAACCCCCATTTTTAGCCACATCACGAGCCCCCCACTCCTAAAGGCTGTGGATAATCAGTCTTTGAGGAGTAGTTTGACTGTTTTAGTGGTTAGTGGAGTTGTATCGGAGTCCGAATGGGGGATTCCGAATCTTGAAGTGGGTGAGAAGGTAATTTCTTCTTTTTTGAAGTTATATGATGTTCTGAAGGCGTGTCGAGTTTGTATTCATTTTCTCGGGCTATTTATTTAATTTTGCGACGTGTTAACTAATTGTTCGGGGGGCTTAACAGTACATTCTAGGTGATAATTGTTCGTTCAGGGGCTCAAAAATGTCCCCCCGAATTTTTAATTATTGTCTGGAATTTTTAGCTAATTTTTCCGAATTTTTAGCAATTTTTCGCAATTTTTAAATAAATAAAACGATTTAAATTAATAAAAATCGATTTTTAAATACTGATTTATGACGTGGCAGAATCTGGGCCTTCGATCAGAGTGGAGCGCGAATTTCTAAGTAATCAGACGCTCCTCGTTACTCGGCAGGCTTTTTTGCCGTATACGAGGGTCGGCTCCTCGGTTCCTCGGCTCGGAGGATCAGCGCTTCGGCTCGGAAGGTCAGTGCCTCGGCTCGGAGGATCCGAGGTACGTGGCATCATTGGGGCCGTCCATCTCAGCGTAGATCCCCATAAAACGCTATCTTGTCGTTTAGTGGACGTGGCAGAATCTGGGCCGTCCATCATGACGAGCGCGTTTTTTCACAAGGTCCAACGGCTGATATGGGTCGGCGTGTTTTTTAGCCATATACGAGGGTCGGTACCTCGTCATCTCGGCTCGGCATCGTAGCGCTGTTGGCCGAGGTGCTGAGTTGGCTATTTTGGAGGAAGCGTCTCTTGATGGTTGCATCTTTTCGAGCCCTGTGGTTTCGGCTGCTCGACTAAGCTGTTCGGTAGCTCGGTCGAGCAGGCCGATGGCAGGCAGTTCGGAAGGTACACGTGGGCGGATCTGGTCCGTCCATCACGGCGCACATCACGAGGATGGGGTTCAGATCACGAGAAAACGTTATCTTGTCGTTTTGTGGGCGTGGCGCAATGTAGAACCCCGTATTTTCAGATATTATTTTAATTATTTGAAAATGAATTTAAATGAATTTTGAGGATTTAATTGATATTTTCTAAAAGATTTATCTTTTGAACACGTGCAAAACACGTGCAAAGGACTTTTGAGATGTTTGAAAATTTTAGTTTTCTTTATGAAAAATCATTATTTAATATTTGGGATTTATTTACTATTTTTCCAGATTTTTCTGAAATAAATTTGATCTATTTGCAATTTTTGAGAAAAGAAGGACTTTTATGCAAAATTGACATTTTTAAGTGTTAAAATGCAAATTGTATTTTCTGGACGTTTTGAACAGTAGCATTTGAGATTAGGATCATATTTTACTTTTAAATCCTAATTTTAATGAATTTTAGATGAATTTCCAAGAGTAGATATACATGTATATAATTGTATTTTGAAGGGATTGTTTTGCAAATATATTTCGAAACCCTAAAAATGATATTCCCGGCCTATATAAGAGAGTTTGCAGCCGTCATTCGCTGCACAACTCAGATTTTATTATATCTCTTATTCTCTTGGTGATTGAAGAAGAAGTTTTTGGATCTAGCAAAGGAAGGCTTTTCGTGGATTTCTTGATTCAACAGGTGAGTGATATGAACTTTATTTTGTTTATGTGTATGATTGTGTGCTGTTTTGTTTGATGTTTTCGTATCTTGTATGTAATCGATGCCATGGTTGTTATTCGTATTATGCATGTGAAACCCATGAATGCTTAGTAGATCTTGTTTAACAAATTCTTTATTTCTCGAAAACATGTTAAGATTCAAGTATGGTTTGATCGGATGTATGAACATCTGGATCTTGTGTATATATCAAATCATGGTTTTGATTTGTGAAAGAATTAAGTATTGAGGAAATCCTAATGGAAGATTTAGGATTTGAGAACATGAGGATTTAGTGTTGTATCCGTAATGAAGATCATCTTGAGATTGTCACTTTTACCTGAATACGAGTTAATTTTCATAAGCAATGAATCTTTAGAAAACTCCAGTCTTGATTATCGTATTCAGACCTAATTTATGAAAACTGTAGGCCGACAGTCGACTGGTCTACTACTCAGTCGACTGGTAAGACCCTGCTGCTGTATCTTTAGTTTTTCTTGAAAATCCGTTCTGGACAGTCGACTTAGACCCTTTTCAGTCGACTGGTACACTTAGAATTTATTTTTCAAAGTTATCTTAGATTTTTCTCTGGTAAGTCGACTTATGACCCTCTAAGTCGACTTATATTGTATTTTAAGTCGACTTATGACTTTGCAAGTCGACTTATGACACTTAGAATATTTTCTTAAAGATTTCTGGAATTCCTCTCTGGTAAGTCGACTTATGTTTTTATAAGTCGACTTATGTTCTTATGAGTCGACTTATGTCTCCTTTAAGTCGACTTATATTTTTTATAAGTCTACTTATGATCTGGTAAGTCAACTTATGATTTCTATAAGTCATCTTATATTGTTGGTAAGTCAACTTATGATTTTTATAAGTCATCTTATATTGTTGGTAAGTCAACTTATGATTTTTATAAGTCATCTTATATTGTTGGTAAGTCTACTTATGTTTTTATAAGTCAACTTATAGCACTTGTTATAATCTTGGATATTCTTACTCGGGGCAGTCGACTTACTACAGTATAAGTCGACTGGTACTGATAAGTTTTACATAATCTTGAGTGTTCTTTCAAGTCTTTAGTCTTTGTAGATGGATATGTTCTGCGGTGTAAGAGTCACTGTTAGTGATTGCATGCCGGGTATCCGATCTATATTATCTTTAGTCTTTGTAGATGGATATGTTTTGCGGTATAAGAGTACTGTTAGTAATTGCATGCCGGGTATCCGATCTATATTATCTTTAGCCTTTGTAGATGGATATGTTCTGCGGTGTAAGAGTCACTGTTAGTGATTGCATGCCGGGTATCCGATCTATATTATGTTTAGCCTTTGTAGATGGATATGTTCTGCGGTGTAAGAGTCACTGTTAGTGATTGCATGCCGGGTATCCGATCTATATTATCTTTAGTCTTTGTAGATGGATATGTTCTGCGGTGTAAGAGTCACTGTTAGTGATTGCATACCGGGTATCCGATCTATATTATCTTTAGTCTTTGTAGATGGATACATGGGTATCCGATTTATGGCATTATTGGTGATTGATCGTTGGACATGTACCGTGGTATTGAGAATAACCGATGATCAGGTATTGGCAGTAACAGTCGACTGGCCAATTATTCAGTCGACTGTGCAGTGCAGTTGAGCTGTACTATTTTGAGAGTGATTGATTGAAGGGTATCTGATCGATGGCATTGTTTCTCGACTTGGTTCTAAGCATGTACTTCCTATCGTTTCTTGTTTCACATTACATGTTCAGTTTATATATTTTGGTACAGTACAGGTTTCTTGAGAATTTATGTTTAATTGTTTACTTATGTTTGTTGTTTATATCACTCACACCATTTATGGCTGACCCCTTTAGTTTGGGGGTTAGGGTTCAACTCTAGCCTCATGTGATGCAGGTTGTTGCTTAGAGTTGGAGGCTTGGATGCTTGGGTTAGCCTTAGAGCTTATGAGTGATATAATAGAGCCTTGTGTAATTTTGTAAAGAGGAGTATTGTAAAAGAATATTTTAATTCAAGGTGTTGGTATTTCCGCTGCATTTGGAGAAGGTTATTGTAATAAGTGTTTTGGAATAAAATAATTTGTGTTTTTGGTCTGTGTATAATGTTACATTGAAGTGGATTCTGGAAATGTGCCACGTATTTTCTAAATTATTATATTAGAAATTCGGGGCGCTACAGATTGGTATCAGAGCATGCTTCAATAGTAATAATAGACATAGTATGAAAACCAACCTAGGTGTGGACACTAGAGAGTGAGTACCTAGGTGTGGACATTAGAGTGTGAGTATCACATAGAGTTAGAAGCATGATGTTTGGCGTGGGGCATGATTATGGTTTTGCCATAGGGTATTGATTTGAGTATGAATTGTGTGATGCTCTAACTTTTCTCTCGTTTTACAGTATTCAAAATGGTTGCACCCAGGGGCAGGAATGGAGGCAACAATGAGGACGGATCTGGTAGTTCTCGAGGAGCGGGAATTGACCTTGAGGCTGAATTCGCCAAGGTATATCAGACCCTGAATGCGCTGATGGCATTCAACTTGGCGCAACAGCAGGCTCAGCAGCAGAATCCACCGCCAAATCATGGAACTGGTCAGGGTTTGGTCAATGCCGACCCTATCAAGCAGATTGAATCCTTTAAGAGGATGATGCCGCCAGTCTTTGAGGGGCAAGCTGATCCAACCGCGGCAGATGACTGGATTAGGAAGATGCAGACGATCTTTGAAGTGTCGGAGACTCCGGCAGCCAGCAAGGTGAAGTTAGCTTCGATGCAGCTAGAGAAGGACGCTGGTGTCTGGTGGGAGTCGCTGAAGAGGACTCTGGGAGATCAGCAGTTGACTTGGGAAGCTTTTCTGGAGGAGTTCAGAGATCGCTTCTTTCCTCTTGATGTTCAGGAGAAGAAGGCGACTGAGTTCTTGAACCTTCAGCAGGGTAGCATGACCGTGCGGGAGTATGAGACTAAATTTGCTCAGCTTTCGCGGTATGCGCCAGAGCTAGTTGTCGACGAGGCGAAGAAGGCCAAAAAGTTTGAGCAGGGCTTGAGGCCAAACTTGAGGTCAAGGATGGTTCCGTTGGGCATCAGAAGATTCGACAAGCTGGTCAGGAGAGCAGCTATGACTGAGGAGGATATGGACCAGTCCCGGGTGAAGCAAGAGACCTGGAACAAGAAGAAGAGGCTAGCAGATGACCAGGATGAGAAGGAATTCCCAGTGAAGCAGAGCAAGCCTAGTGATCCAGTGCAGAAGGCACCAACAACTAAAGAAGTGACTTGTTTTTACTGCAAGCAGGCAGGTCATTACAGGTCAGCATGTCCGAAATTGGCAAAGCAGACTTCTTTTCATTGTGGTCAAGAAGGGCATATTCGGCAACTATGTCCACAGCTGAAGAAAGAGAAGGCAGAGAAAGACAAGGATCCGAAGCAGGGGCGAGTGTTCGCATTGACCGAAGAGGATGCGGGCAATCTAGGAACGTGATTTGTGTGTGTGCAGGAATTTATTCTTTTGAATTAAGTAAAACTTTATTTTGGAAATAATTGAGGATTGAGTATTTTCTTCATGTAACAAGTTATTTGGATTTAAAGGAATAAAGACAAAGTTTTATTTCATACTATTTTCTTGCATACAATTGTATCGCCCATTTATTGCTAGTCTTAGTGTGGATCTTGAGGTGTTTCCAAGCAAGGTCTTGAGGTGGCTATCCTTAGTCATGTCCTTTCTAAGGAGGGAGTGACCACTGATTCTCGGAAGGATGAAGCAGATGTGAAAGGCCAGATGTGGATGCAGGAGTTCAGTAGTTGTTGCAGCGTGGCTTTATCAGAGTCGTGCAGCGGAAGTTTGATTTTCTGAATTCCTTGCATGATTTTGTTTCTTACGAATGATGTATTTGTTTGGGTTGGAATGCATTCTTTGGTGTGACTGTATTTCCTAAGATTTATGTTTTTACCCATGAGTTTTCAATCATTGTTAGGGGGTTGTTCGGACCTCATTAGCCGTAGTTCTGAGGACAGAACTCTTCTAAAGAGGGAGTGATGTAGAACCCCGTATTTTCAGATATTATTTTAATTATTTGAAAATGAATTTAAATGAATTTTGAGGATTTAATTGATATTTTCTAAAAGATTTATCTTTTGAACACGTGCAAAACACGTGCAAAGGACTTTTGAGATGTTTGAAAAATTTAGTTTTCTTTATGAAAAATCATTATTTAATATTTGAGATTTATTTACTATTTTTCCAGATTTTTCTGAAATCAATTTGATCTATTTGCAATTTTTGAAAAAAGAAGGACTTTTATGCAAAATTGACATTTTTAAGGGATTGTTTTCAGAAAAATGCAAATTGTATTTTCTGGACGTTTTGAACAGTAGCATTTGAGATTAGGATCATATTTTACTTTTAAATCCTAATTTTAATGAATTTTAAATGAATTTCCAAGAGTAGATATACATGTATATAATTGTATTTTGAAGGGATTGTTTTGCAAATATATTTGGAAACCCTAAAAATGATATTCCCGGCCTATATAAGAGAGTTTGCAGCCGTCATTCGCTGCACAACTCAGATTTTATTATATCTCTTATTCTCTTGGTGATTGAAGAAGAAGTTTTTGGATCTAGCAAGGAAGGCTTTTCGTGGATTTCTTGATTCAACAGGTGAGTGATATGAACTTTATTTTGTTTATGTGTATGATTGTGTGCTGTTTTGTTTGATGTTTTCGTATCTTGTATGTGATCGATGCCATGGTTGTTATTCGTATTATGCATGTGAAACCCATGAATGCTTAGTAGATCTTGTTTAACAAATTCTTTATTTCTCGAAAACATGTTAAGATTCAAGTATGGTTTGATCGGATGTATGAACATCTGGTCTTGTGTATATAATCAAATCATGGTTTTGATTTGTGAAAAAATTAAGTATTGAGGAAATCCTAATGGAAGATTTAGGATTTGAGAACATGAGGATTTAGTGTTGTATCCGTAATGAAGATCATCTTGAGATTGTCACTTTTACCTGAATACGAGTTAATTTTCATAAGCAATGAATCTTTAGAAAACTCCAGTCTTGATTATCGTATTCAGACCTAATTTATGAAAACTGTAGGCCGACAGTCGACTGGTCTACTACTCAGTCGACTGGTAAGACCCTGCTGCTGTATCTTTAGTTTTTCTTGAAAATCCGTTCTGGACAGTCGACTTAGACCCTTTTCAGTCGACTGGTACACTTAGAATTTATTTTTCAAAGTTATCTTAGATTTTTCTCTGGTAAGTCGACTTATGACCCTTTAAGTCGACTTATATTGTATTTTAAGTCGACTTATGACTTTGCAAGTCGACTTATGACACTTAGAATATTTTCTTAAAGATTTCTGGAATTCCTCTCTGGTAAGTCGACTTATGTTTTTATAAGTCGACTTATGTTCTTATGAGTCGACTTATGTCTCCTTTAAGTCGACTTATATTTTTTATAAGTCTACTTATGATCTGGTAAGTCAACTTATGATTTCTATAAGTCATCTTATATTGTTGGTAAGTCAACTTATGATTTTTATAAGTCATTTTATATTGTTGGTAAGTCAACTTATGATTTTTATAAGTCATCTTATATTGTTGGTAAGTCTACTTATGTTTTTATAAGTCAACTTATAGCACTTGTTATAATCTTGGATATTCTTACTCGGGGCAGTCGACTTACTACAGTATAAGTCGACTGGTACTGATAAGTTTTACATAATCTTGAGTGTTCTTTCAAGTCTTTAGTCTTTGTAGATGGATATGTTCTGCGGTGTAAGAGTCACTGTTAGTGATTGTATGCCGGGTATCCGATCTATATTATCTTTAGTCTTTGTAGATGGATATGTTTTGCGGTGTAAGAGTACTGTTAGTGATTGCATGCCTGATATCCGATCTATATTATCTTTAGCCTTTGTAGATGGATATGTTCTGCGGTGTAAGAGTCACTGTTAGTGATTGCATGCCGGGTATCCGATCTATATTATCTTTAGCCTTTGTAGATGGATATGTTCTGCGGTGTAAGAGTCACTGTTAGTGATTGCATGCCGGGTATCCGATCTATATTATCTTTAGTCTTTGTAGATGGATATGTTCTGCGGTGTAAGAGTCACTGTTAGTGATTTCTTGCCGGGTATCCGATCTATATTATCTTTAGTCTTTGTAGATGGATACATGGGTATCCGATTTATGGCATTATTGGTGATTGATCGTTGGACATGTACCGTGGTATTGAGAATAACCGATGATTAGGTATTGGCAGTAACAGTCGACTGGCCAATTATTCAGTCGACTGTGCAGTGCAGTTGAGCTGTACTATTTTGAGAGTGATTGATTGAAGGGTATCTGATCGATGGCATTGTTTCTCGACTTGGTTCTAAGCATGTACTTCCTATCGTTTCTTGTTTCACATTACATGTTCAGTTTATATATTTTGGTACAGTACAGGTTTCTTGAGAATTTATGTTTAATTGTTTACTTATGTTTGTTGTTTATATCACTCACACCATTTATGGCTGACCCCTTTAGTTTGGGGGTTAGGGTTCAACTCTAGCCTCATGTGATGCAGGTTGTTGCTTAGAGTTGGAGGCTTGGATGCTTGGGTTAGCCTTAGAGCTTATGAGTGATATAATAGAGCCTTGTGTAATTTTGTAAAGAGGAGTGTTGTAAAAGAATATTTTAATTCAAGGTGTTGGTATTTCCGCTGCATTTGAAGAAGGTTATTGTAATAAGAGTTTTGGAATAAAATAATTTGTGTTTTTGGTCTATGTATAATGTTACATTGAAGTGGATTCTGGGAATGTGCCACGTATTTTCCAAATTATTATATTAGAAATTCGGGGTGCTACACGCAATCTGGACCGACCATCAGATTTTGTCGCGAATTTTGGAGAGATCCGACGGTGACTTCGCCTCGGGATGATTTTTCTCCATATATGAGGGTCGGTACCTCGTCATCTCGGCTCGACATCTTAGCGCTTTTGGCTGAGGCGCAGAGTTGGATACTTTGAAGGAAGCGTCCCTAGATGGTTGCATCTTTTCGAGCCCAGTGGCTCGGCTGCTCGACTAAGCTGTTCGGTAGCTCGGTCGAGCAGGCCGATGGCAGGCAGTTCGGAAGGTACACGTGGGCGGATCTGGTCCGTCCATCATGGCGCGCATCACGAGGATGAGGTTCAGATCACGAGAAAACGTTATCTTGTCGTTTTGTGGGCGTGGCAAGATCTGAACCGTCCATCGGATTCTGTCTCGAATTTTGGAGAGATCCGACGGTGACTTCGCCTCGGGATGATTTTTCTCCATATACGAGGGTCGGTACCTCGTCATCTCGGCTCGGCATCTTAGCGCTTTTGGCCGAGGCGCTGAGTTGGCTATTTTGGAGGAAGCGTCTCTTGATGGTTGCATCTTTTCGAGCCCAGTGGCTCGGCTGCTCGACTAAGCTGTTCGGTAGCTCGGTCGAGCAGGCCGATGGCAGGCAGTTCGGAAGGTACACGTGGGTGGATCTGGTCCGTCCATCATGGCGCGCATCACGAGGATGGGGTTCAGATCACGAGAAAATATTATCTTGTCATTTTGTGGGCGTGGCAAGATCTGAACCGTCCATCGGATTCTGACGCGAATTTTGGAGGGATCCGACTGTGACTTCGCCTCGGAATGATTTTTCTCCATATACGAGGGTCGGTACCTCGTCATCTCGGCTCGGAGATTCAGTGCTGTTGGCCGAGGTGCTGAGTTGGCTATTTTGGAGAGGCGCAGTAGCTCGGTTGCTCAGCCGGGCTGTTCGATAGCTCGGCTTGGCAGACCGGTGGCCGAGTCGTCGACTTAGTGATTTGAAGAGTTTTTTGCTTCTCGTAACGTCGCAACTTTCTGCTTGGCGCTTTGGCTTCTTAGTGGGCCTTTGAGGTTCCCAAGAAGGCCCATTATCCCAAAAGGTTATAAGTTTTCACTCCCCCACTCCCAAGCTCATTTCTTACTTTTCACTCAAAGATTTCACTTTTGTTCTCTAAGTTCTCTGCTAGCGGCAATTCTTGCTTCAAGGCGGTGACGTTGGTTGTCGCGTGGGCCAGGCAATTTCCGGCAAGCACTTTCCGACCGTGAACGTCACTTCAAAGGTCAGTCTACTTTGTCTTAGCTTTTTTCTAGAGATGTCAAGAGTGAACTCGGGGAGTGGGGCATCGTCTTCGGGCGACGATGGTGCCGAGGAGAGAAGAAGGGCGGAGGCCCGAAGGAAGGGGAAGCAGGTCGCCGAACCGTCGGCTACCGAGGCGAGACAGGAGAAGAAGAAGAGGAGGGTGGCGACTCAATCTCCCGTGGTGGCGGTGATTGTGGAAAACCCGAAGCAAGCCTCCGAGATGGGACGATATCCCTCGGTTCTGTCCGGGCATTCGGGGGTCAGGTAGTATGAGGGCGAGCTTTTGGAGAAGGCGATCTACGGAAAGTCGAAAATCGTCGAAGAACCTAACCCGGCCCTTCCCACCGAAGCCGACGAGATCATTTCGGTGTTATCCGAGAGGGATCTCCATCGAATCAGAAAGGGATTCGCCATCCCTCCGGAGTACAAACTGATGCTCCCCGGTCCTGGGATGCGAGCGAATTCCAAGCTGTCGTCGTCGGATATGTGCATGTTCGACTTCGACTCCTTGAATGCCGGACTACGTTTCCCGCTGCATCCTTTCATCCTCCAGATCCTCGGCTGGTTCTGCCTCGCGCCGACCCAATTCATGCCGAACACATGGCGTCACGTGAACGCTTTCTTGCTTCCGTGCTACAAAGCTGAAGTCGAGCCGGACCTAACGGTCTTCCGAGGCTTGTATCGAATAAACCGGCAGCACAAGACGGAGCATCGGTACTACTTGGGGCCGAGGAAGGGTGTTAGGATCATAGAAAACCCCGACTCAATTAAGGGTTGGAAAGAGAAGTATTTTATATTAAGGGGTGAGGCAATACGACACATTTCGACCCGGTGGAAAGTGGAGGTGCCGAAATTTGCGAGAGCCGACCCTGTACTGTCTGAGGCCGAGGAGGAGGTGGCGAGGAAGATCATGGCCCTTCCGCTGTTGAGTTGGAGGGAGTTGACGGAGGAGGTGCTGTTCGGGTCCGGCCTTAGCCCCATCGACCCGAGTATGCTCCTGACATCTCATTTATTTTCGTTTTTCTTTCAAGTCTTTAGTTCGTCTTGCTGATTTGTTTTTTGTTGTCCGATGCAGAAGCGATAAAGATTGATTTCAACGCTATGATGGCCGATAGGTCTAAGTTGGCCGGGGGCAGAAAGAGGAAGAGGGCGGCCGAGGCTGCCTCGTCGACTTCGCAGCCCACGGTCGCCTCTACCACCACCCCACCTCCTCCGGCTACTGAGGTGCCTTCGGAGGCGGTTGTTGCCGAGGAGGCCTCGGTCCCTGTGGCCCCGACCGTGATTGAGGGGGCCTTCGACGTTAACGCGATGCTGGCGCTCGAGGCTCCTCCGTTGACCAAGGCGGCCGAGGAAATCCTGACCGAGCAGCACAAACAGTTGTTTGTGCCGAACTGGCGGGTAAAGAATCATGACGGATTCCTCGGCAACTCGCAGATGTCAGTGCAGGTTGTCGAGCACTTGGCGACCCTGAAGGACAGAGCCGCGCTGAAGGTGGGGACGGTCGGCGACGACACCTATGAAGTCGCTCGGTCGCTCGTGTCGGTAAGTGTCTTCTTGCGAATTTCTTCAAGTTTGCTACTCGGGTTGCACATTGCTCTGATCGTTATCTTTGCAGGCCACCTGCCACTTCGGCCACCTCCTCGAGACGTTCGCCGCGCAGGAGAAGGAGTTGAAGGCCGCCAGCGACAAAGACAGGACGGCGAAGGTCAAGGCGGTCCGGGAACTCGAGGCCGAGCAGAGGCGAGCCGAGGCGTTGGAAGTCCGGGTCGCTGATCTTGAAGCCGAACTGGAAAGGGTCAAGCGGCGGCTCGTCGCGGAGTCCGCCAAGGCTACGAAGGCCGCCGAGGAATTGGCTGTGTCGGTGAAGCCCCTGGCCAACCTGAAGGCGAAGAAGGAGGTGCTGGCCGTGAAGATCAGGGCCGAGGTGGAGAAGGAGGCCGAGAAAGAGGCGAAGAAACACATGGCCAAGAACATGGAGATGTCTTACCAGAGGGCACTCGACCATGTTCAAGAACGGGTCCATGACTTCGAGCGGGTCGGCTACCGACTGTGGCCAGGGTCGCCCTCAGGCGGCGAGGAGGGAGGTGAAGGCGACGAGGTCGAAGGCGATGACGAGGAGGAGGAGACCGACCCACCTGTGGCGAACGCCCAGGTCGACGGGAGGATCGAGGGGCCATCTAACGACGCGCCCGAGGTCGACGTGGCGACGTAGGTGGACCCCTGATCCCCTCGCAAATTCTTTGTAGTTTCTTGTTTTGTTTTTTCATCTTTCAATCAGTGTAACTGGCCACCGCTTTCGATAATGAATGAAAAGTGTTGTTTTGGTTTTGGACTTCTGTCTAAGTGTTTGGTTTGGCCATATAGTACTTCAATGTTGCCCATTTCTTATTTCAGATCGTCGAACAGACACTTATTACTCCAGCAGATCGGCGCCGAGCCGAATTATTTCAGCGGTCCCGGGAAGATCGTCTCGAGGGGGAGGTTCATCTGACGAGGAGGATTCTCCACAACTTAGAGATTAGGTATAGTGAGGCGTTGGCCGAGCTGCACCATCTGCGGATAGTCGAGGCCGAACTATCTGCTAAGGAGGAAGAGTTGGTCCGGGTCTCGGCCGAACGAGATGACCTCGCAAGGAAGGTTGAACAGCTGCAAAGGGTGACGGTCGATAAGAGCATCGAGGTGACCCATTTGCGCCGCGTCATATCTGATAGCGCCGAGTATCCTGGTTCGGCGAAGCTTCCTCGATTCAAGGTGATTGTGAAGGACGACACGTTGAAGGATCGGATCGTCGAACTGGAGGAAGAGGTTGCTCGGCTCAAGCCCCCAGCCGTTGAAGGCCAACGTCCGGAGCACCTCTTGCACTCGCGAGGAGATTGAGCGAGGCATTACATTCTATCAAGCCGCGAGTCGAACCCCCATCATAGGTAGGACAGCAGCTGATGCCCAAAGCGGGGTAGCAGTGTCTTCAAGTGGTGCTTCGGTTGGAGCAACTGTCAGGGCCAGCGGCGAGGGCACGTCTCGATTCGTTGGTCTAGAGTCGAGCTCGGAGGTCAAGAAGCGCCGACCCAAGGTGTCGCTGAACCGGAGCGTCCCCCTTCCTCGGAGGCAGTGAATGGGTTGTATCTTGTCTTCGGACTTGCAAACTTTGTTTTGTTGTAATCTTTTTGTAAATTTATCCAAGTTTTGTTAATAAAACTGGAGTCGATATTTCCGAACTGTTCTCTGCTGGCTTCTTATTGTGCTGTAATTGCGCTAGCTAGGGTAGGCTCGAAATGATCCGCGAGGCAAGTGTTTGCTTCGTCGAGCATCTTGGCCTCAAAGTACACACTTTTGTCGCGGTTCTGAATCTTGCTCGGCGCCTTCAGGTGTGGCTCGGTGCGGCCGCTGAGGTACAGCTGTTTCGAAGCTACGACCACGCGGCCTGATAAGGAATGCGGGCCCTCGGACGTCCGAGCGTGGCTCTGAAAAGATGGGACCAGTCCCCTAACAGCATTAATGGCGTTCCGGGATCCGTGGGGACGTTCAACCTTCCCAAGGGCGTTGAGAACGGTGCCCCTTAATTAATAAGCGGCGCTTAAGCTCCCAAGGCGCGACTTTTGGACTCCCGAGGGTCATAATGACAGTCTCTTGGGGGAAGGCTATAAATTCCACACCCCCCTTGTAGTTTTTGTCATTGCAATCTTGAACTTTAGTGGCATCGATGGTGTCTGCCCTTGGGCGGATGCCAGCTTTGTGAAAAATTTTGATCTCGAGAGGTCCGGAGGGTGGTCACTCTTCTGTCTTGTTCTTCTCCCATTCCTGACAGTAACGATGTGGGTGTTAGGAGCGGGGGAGGACAAGGCAGAAGAGTTGGCGACCGTAGTTCGGACCCGGAGGGAAGGTTCTTCGGAAGGACGGGTGGTCGTTCTTCCACCATGATCTTCTCCCGATTCTGACTGCTCCGATGTGGATGTCAGGGCCGGGGAAGATCATGGTAGAAGAGGTGATGACCCAGGTCCGGAACCGAGGGGAACGTCCCCCAAATCTTAACCCGAACTTTCTTTCGAGGATCGGCCGGATACTCGCTCGGCATGGGTCGGCTGCGCTTTCGTAGCTTGATGACCGGAGTGATTTTGGCCGAAGGTTGGTTCTGGTTCTATGTCGCTCAGCGTTTATTGCCGAGCAAAGTGAAGTGATTAGAACCGTCAGATGGTTGCACGAATCTCGAGGCGGGTCCAGTTCCCAAGAAAATGTTATCTTGTCATTTTGTGGACACGTGGCTGGATCAGACCTGTTCATCACACTCTAGCACACATTTTGAGACGATCTGACGGTGGTTTCGCCTCGGAATGTTTTTTCGCCATATACGAGGGTCGGTTCCTCGTCATCTCGGCTCGGTGGTCGTGGGGGCAGGCCGGAATGGCCATCTACCTCGGCCAGCTAGGGGACGAGCCGGTGCAGTGAAGACGAGCCATAGGACCTCGACTACCGCTAGGTTAGTCTAAGGGTTGTGGGAGCAGTTCCGAATGGCGAACTACTTCTAGCTCGCTTAGGAGCGAACTTGAGAAGTAGAATCGAGCCAAGTATTGGACTCCGAACCATTCAACGGCTGCGGGAGCAATTCCGAACGGCGATTTACTTCTGGCTCGCCTTTGGGCGAGCCGGGGAAGTAAAGTCGAGCCGAGTCTTGGACTCCGAACCATTGTTAGATTAGTTCAAGGGTTGTGGGAGCAGTTCCGAATGGCGAACTATTCTAGCTCGCTTAGGAGCGAACTTGGAAAGTAGAATCGAGCCAAGTGTTGGACTCCGAACCATTCAACGGCTGCGGGAGCAATTCCGAACGGCGATCTACTTCTGGCTTGCCTTTGGGCGAGCCTGGGAAGTAAAGTCGAGCCGAGTCTTGGACTCCGAACCATTGTTAGATTAGTTCAAGGATTGTGGGAGTAGTTCCGAATGGCGAACTACTTCTAGCTCGCTTAGGAGCGAACTTGGAAAGTAGAATCGAGCCAAGTGTTGGACTCCGAACCATTCAACGGCTGCAGGAGCAATTCCGAACGGCGATCTACTTCTGGCTCGCCTTTGGGCGAGCCTGGGAAGTAAAGTCGAGCCGAGTCTTGCACTCCGAACCATTGTTAGATTAGTTCAAGGGTTGTGGGAGCAGTTCTGAATGGCGAACTACTTCTAGCTCGCTTAGGAGCGAACTTGGAAAGTAGAATCGAGCCAAGTGTTGGACTCCGAACCATTCAACGGCTGCAGGAGCAATTCCGAACGGCGATCTACTTCTGGCTCGCCTTTGGTCGAGCCGGGGAAGTAAAGTCGAGCCGAGTCTTGGACTCCGAACCATTGTTAGATTAGTTCAAGGGTTGTGGGAGCAGTTCCGAATGGCGAACTACTTCTAGCTCGCTTAGGAGCGAACTTGGGAAGTAGAATCGAGCCAAGTGTTGGACTCCGAACCATTCAACGGCTGCGGGAGCAATTCCGAACGGCGATCTACTTCTGGCTCGCCTTTGGGCGAGCCGGGGAAGTAAAGTCGAGCCGAGTCTTGGACTCCGAACCATCGTGAGATTGAGGAGTTAAAAGCAGAGATGTAACAGTATCAAAAATATGAAAAAACTTTATTTATTAATATCCAATGATCGGCTGCTTCTAAAGTTGCTAGCCGTTATTACAAGGAAAAATAAAAGAAAAGTACTACAAGTAATTGGAAAGGAATGGTTCGACATTTCGAATTACTTAGAGAGGCGTTGTTGCTCTCTCTTGGTATTTTAAGAGATGGTCGGCATTCCAAGTCCGGGGTATCTCCCTGCCTTCGAGATCTTCTAGTTTGTATGCGCCGGGGCGGATCACTTTTGAGATTTTGTAGGGTCCCTCCCAATTCGGGGCCAATTTGCTGTTTTGTCCGGGGAATGAGATGGCCAATTTTCGGAGGACTAGGTCCCCTTCTTTGAGGTCCGTTGGGCGGACTCTTTTGTTGTATGCTAGCTCGATCCTTCTTCGATAAGTTTGCTGGCATATGGCAGCTCTCTCTCGGATTTCATCTATCAGATCTAGACTTGCTCTGAGCTCTCTAGCGTTCTGCTCTTCTTCATAAGCTATCAGACGAGGAGAGGGTATCCCGACTTCTAGGGGGATGATGGCCTCGGACCCATAGGTGAGATTGAACGGGCTCTCGCCTGTTGGGGTCCGCTTCGTGGTGCGGTAGTTCCACAGCACGTTGGGCAGCTGATCGACCCATAGTCCCTTGGAACACTTGTCTAACCTCTTCTTAATGCCCGAGAGGATCTGTCGGTTGGCATTTTCGGCCTGGCCATTTGACTGAGGATGAGAGACGGAGGAGAAACGGTGTTGTATGGCGAGGTCTTCACATAAAGCTCGGAAGGCTGCCCCGGTGAATTGCGTTCCGTTATCCGTAACCAGGACCCTGGGAACGCCAAATCGGCAGATCACACTTTTCCAGAAGAACTGAACGACCTTATGTTCGGTGATTGTGGCCAGGGGCTCGGCCTCTATCCATTTCGAGAAATAGTCGACTGCCACGACCAGGAACTTAAGCTGTCTGGGGGCTGGTGGAAACGGCCCTAGTAAATCCATCCCTCACATTGCGAAGGGGATCGGACTTGATAGGGAGGCGAGTGGTGCCTGTGGAAGGCGTCGGATGTCGGAATACTTCTGACAGGAGCTGCATTGCCGAACGTGTCGTTCGGCGTCCCGTAGGAGAGTGGGCCAAAAATACCCGTAGTTCTACACTTTGCGCGCTAGAGCCCTGGACCCAGAATGGGCCCCGTCGATGCCCTCGTGGAGTTCTTGCAGGGCGTAGTCGGCTTGCCCGGGGGAAAGGCACCTCAGGTAAGGCCGACCATCTACCTGGGTGAAGGAGCGTTTATATAGGATGCCTCCGATTAATGTATAACGCTCGGCTCGGGTTCTGACTCTTCTTGCTTCCTTCGGATCCTCGGGGAGGAGTCCGTCCCTTAAGAATTCGACGAGGGGTTTCATCCAATTGTCTTCGAGGAGGACAGTCAATGTTTCTACGGAGTCAAGTGTTTCGTCCTCTATGCTCGGCTTCAGGAGTTCTATCAACACGGTCTGCTCAAGACCTTGAAGGGAAGAGGAGGCTAATTTGGATAGGGCGTCGGCCTGGGCATTTTCTTCTCGGGGGATCCTTTGGATGAGGGCCTCTTCAAACAGCGCCATGAGGCTCTTGACTTTGGCTAAGTACTTGACCATTCTGTCATCGCGGGCTTCATATTCGCCGAGGACCTGATTGACGACCAACTGGGAGTCGCTAAAGATCCGTAGGCGTTGTGCCCCTGCATTTTGGGCCATTCCAAGTCCGGCTATGAGCGCCTCATATTCAGCTTCGTTGTTCGAGGCTTTGAAGTTTATACGGAGGGAGTATTGAAGGATGAAGTCATTCGGGCCTGTCAGAATGACCCCGGCCCCGCTTTCCTCGTTGCAAGAGGATCTGTCAACATAAACCGACCAGACGGGCGGTTCCTTTACTGTTTGGCTGGATTCGGGGATAGTACTCTCAACTATGAATTCGGCTAGCGCCTGGGCCTTAATTGCGGTCCGACGCTGATAATTTATATCGTGTTGGCTCAGCTCGATCGACCATTTCATAAGACGACCCGAAGTTTCGGGCTTGTGGAGAATCTGCTTCAACGGTTGGTCGGTAAGAACGACAACCGAATGGGACTGGAAGTACGGGCGAAGCTTTCTCGCAGCCACCACCAGGGCATAGGCCATTTTCTCTATCCTCGGATATCGGAGCTCCGCGTGTCGAAGCACTTTGCTGACATAATAAATGGGCTTCTGAGCCCTGTCTTCTTCTCTGACTAAAACCGCACTGAGGGTCTGCTCGGAGGCTGGCAGGTAGAGGTAGAGGGGCTCACCAGGGATCGGTTTGCTGAGGAGAGGGGGATTGACGAGGTAAGCCTTGAGCTGGTCGAAGGACTCCTGTTGCTGCTGCCCCCATTCGAACCCTTTAGCCCCCCTGAGGGCCTTGAAGAAGGGAAGGCATTTCTCCCCGGATTTTGAGAGAAAGCGCCCTATGGCGGCGAGGCGGCCTGTTAGTCTTTGAACTTCTTTAACATTTCTAGGAGGGGCCATGTCCAATATGGCCTTGATCTTCTCCGGATTTGCCTCAATTCCTCGTTGGCTAACCATGAAGCCGAGGAACTTCCCCGATGAGATGCCGAAGACACACTTGTTCGGGTTTGTAATACCCCGATTTTTCAATTAATGAAAAATTATTATTTTGCACGTAGTGTGCACGTGCAATATTTTGGGTTGAATTATTTTTATAATGATGTGTATAAATATTTAATTATGTGTTCTCAAATTATTTTGTACAAAAAGCCTTTCTTTAAAGCCTTATTTTAATTTAATGAAAAAGCCTTTTCTTAAAAAGCCCAAAAAAATGTATTTTATTTTTTATTCTTAATAAACCATTTTGGCCCAAAAAGAAAGCCCATGAATTAATCTCTTTTAATTAAACTTGTCATGTAGAAGACTTTTTTTAACTAATTTATTTTTATACAAAATTAAAAATGTACAAATTTTTGGCCTAGTTGCATGCACGTGCACTACACGTCCACGTGCAATGCACACTCTTCTTTTGAGGCCGGGATGCATTCTTTTGGAGGGAGATTTGATTTTTGTCATGGTGATCATGGGGGTAGTTTTATGGATGTGGGTAGTTTTTCTAACTCCTACTTTGATCTAGGCCCTTCATTCTACAACCAACCACTCAATCTTGGCCCTCCATCTCACCCATTCTCTAGTATAAATATCCCCCCCCTCCTCTCATGGCTATTTTCATATGCAAATTATATTTCCAAGCTATAGTATTATTGTAGTAATAGTGTGAGTTATAAAAGATAGAGAGTTTGTGTGGGTTTTGCTTGCTTGGAGTGGCCGGCTATCACATAGGGGAGCATTCGGTTTGTGCTAGGAGGCTTGGAGCTTGTGCGCGCTTTTGGCTAGGAGGTGGTGCTTTCATTTGCAAGGCTTGTGTTGTTTAGTTCTCTCCATTCAAGGTGGGTAAAACTTTCATATTTCTAATGTAGGAATCTATTTTAGTTTTAATTACCAACACTATGCATGAAAAATACTAATAAGAACACACTTAAATTGAAGAGTTAGTGTATGAATTGATTGAAATGAGGTGATTAACTTGTGTGAAATTCTAGCATGAAATTAAATTGTATGTAGAATTCTCCATGATTATTAGTTTGAATGAATGATGGTGGAATATTGCTAGCATGATGCATGAAAAATTTCCAATTAGATCGCTTGTAAATTGTATGGTTGAAGCATGAAATTGATTAAGAAAATGGCACACTTTAATTTGAAAAGAGGGATTTCTTGAATGATCGAGTTGTAATTATGTTAATTAATGAGTAATAGTACACTTTGTGGCGTAGATGAACTAATGAAATTATTTTGTTGTCATTAAAGAAGAACCACTCAAAAATTAGTAGTTTTTGAGTTTACCTATTCATATGCTAAATAAACCTTTATGTTGATATGGGGATGGATAAATCCAAAAATGTATGTGTTGTGAATAAAAGTTTATAGCAGTGAATTATCATAAGAAATTTGTGAATAAAAAGGGATTAGAAGACTAATTGATTATTCAATGTCGAAAATAAAAGATATGGTAGTCTTAATGAACAATTTATTAAATTGTGTGGAAAAATTATGTTTTTGGTACAAAAAATTATTTTATACTTGCTGTTATGAAGATCAGGTAAAGGAGATTTAATCTGGAATTTTCCAGTAGTTTTTATTAAGGCAATATGAAACTAGTTAATTTGAACATCGAGTTGTTCTTTTAAACAGTACGAATATGAAACATATGGGTTTTATTTGGGTAGTGTGACAACCCGAGCTACTAGCTCAGGCGGTCACTGACCGCGGTTGGCTTCTCTGGAGCGAGCGGTTCGAACCCTGTGTTCACAACAATTTTTCCACCATTTGAAAATATATATAACTTCGACCCGAAAGCACATATACCAAATTCGCCCCCTTCATATCGCTAGCACAGTTCGGCCATGTGGCGGGTGCTCTTGGCTCTCTTTCCGTTGTGCTTGGGTTCGATTCTTGCTATCGGCATATATAAAAAAATATTTTTTTTGGGAGTTTTAGATATCCAAAAAATGTGGAAAAAATATGGTAATTCTCACAAAAATGTAAGGAATTTTATAAGAATGATTTGGGTATTATTTGAATAAATTTAACTATGGTTTGGAGTCAAAATGCATATATAGACATATGGTTCTATGTGGATGATTAATATGAAACTATAACTTGAAAGAACAAGTGAATTGGAACATTAAGTATTAACTTGGCAAAAAGAAATGTGGTTTGTGACATGATGCAATTATTTCCTCACAATATGTGGAGTGTGTATATTATTTGGTAAGGAGAAACTATCATGATGTGACAATTGATAAGTATATGCTATTTTGTGCAATGATGGACTAGTGAACAAAGTGAAATCATGAATTGAAAGAGAATATACATATGAGTATGAGAACTCGATATGGAAATTGTATAAATTGAAGATTGTGAAATGAAATTTGAAATAGAGTAGCTAAGTCTCCCCGGCATCGAGAAATGAAATAAAGTGAAATTAGACCAAGGTTGGTCAAGATGAAATGAATGAATAAGTCCGGTTGATGGAGAGGCTAACTCTAGAGATTAATTTTGTTCATGATTTTTAATAAAATTAAGGACTAGTGCATAGTGAAGATGTGATGAAAGTAAGAGAAAAACATTGAGTATGAGGGCCCTGGGTAGCGGCGAGAGCGTATCCCAGGAATTCCCATGACGAGTCTGGGTGAGGATACTGTTCCAGAGTACCGTCCCAGTGGCGACGCTCGTGGGATGTTTGAAGATTAAGGGTGGTGTCATGTTTATGGTGAGAGTGTATCCCAGGAATTCCCATGATGCGTCTGGGTGAGGATACTACTCCAGAGTGCCTAAACATGAGTTCGTAGGTCAGATAACATCTAGGATACTTATCGTAATTACAGTAGTAGATTAAATCATAACGGGGGATTGAACCCTATAAAGATTAAGAACGAATAAGGGCTTGCCCTCGGACCTATGTAGTATGGGATGCATAGAATCCGAACAAGTGCGCATTAGTGTCATGTAACATAAATAAATGCATTAAGGACTAAGTGCACAATCACAACACGACATCAATAGGGTAGTCCCTTTAGTTTGAATGTGACAAGTTTGTGTTTGTTAAATATGAAAAGTTGAGTTATACTATTTCCGGCATAGAGAGGATGGCCGTGTATAATGTTCGTCGGTTGAATAAACTGACGTACCCACAGTCTTATATGCAGGTAAATGTCATGTTAAAGATTAAAAGAGGATTGGATGCTTAAAGATTATATCATGCTGTTGTACTTGTATTCAATTGTTGTATTTTACTTCCGCTGTGCAAAAGAAAGATGTAATCATGATGTAAACTCTGATGTATGATGAAAAGTTTTTATTTCCCTGTAAAATTGTACTAAAGAAAGTGAAAAGATCCTGTAGAACATCTCGAATTCAGTGTATTTGGGATTCGGGGCGTTACAGGGTTGAGTCTCATATTGTGCTTCCTCAAGACATCAAACGCCTCTTGGAGGTCGGTCACATGATCAATGCCTCGGATGCTTTTCACAAGCATGTCGTCAACGTACACCTCCATGTTCCGGCCGATCTGAGCCTGGAAAACCTTGTTGACGAGGCGTTGGTATGTTGCACCTGCATTCTTTAGACCGAACGGCATGGCTCGGTAGCAATAGAGGCCTTGGTCGGTCACAAACGAAGTCTTCGGGATATCCGGGGGGAACATCCGGATCTGATTGTAGCCTGAAAAGGCATCCATGAAGCTGAGGAGCTCATGTCCCGAAGTTGCATCGATCAGGGTGTCAATACTCGGAAGTGGGAATGGATCCTTGGGGCAAGCTTTGTTAAGGTCGGTAAAATCAATGCAAATTCTCCAAGTCCCATTGGACTTTTTCACCATTACTACATTCGACAACCACTCAGGATAGTTCACCTCCTGTATGAACCGGGCCTTCAACAGCTTGTCTACCTCCTCTTTTATAGCGAGCTGACGCTCGGGGGCGAACTTGCGCCTCTTCTGCTGAACCGGTTTGGACCCCGGATCAACGCTCAGGCGGTGGACCAAGAGTTCTTCGGAGATACCGGGCATATCTGCAGCTGACCATGCGAAGAGGTCTGAGTATAGGGCGACGGAAGAGTCTTGCTGACAAAGAACTTGTGGGTTGGCTCCTGCTCAGAGAAGAGCACTTCCTCCAATTCGTCCATCGGCTCGGACGTTGGTCGAGCAACATTTTGGGGGATTTCCAGAGTTTCTAAGGAGAGGACCGGTCCGGGGGTAGATGTCATATAGCACTTGCGGGCCTGCTCCTAATTGCCCCTTACTTCCCCTACTCCGGCCCGAGTGGGAAATTTCATTTTGAGATGATAGGCAGAAGGGACGGCTTCAAGGGCGGCCAGGCCGGGCCGACCCAAGATGACATTGTAGGCCGCTGGGACATCTACGACCATGAAGTCCATCGACTCCGTTCGGGTAGTAGGAGTTTTGCCAGCGGTTACGTCGAGGGTAATCACCCCTTCAATAGTCACTGGCACTCCCGTGAACCCGTGGAGCGTGTAACCGGCGGGCTTGAGTCTGTCCCGGGAGTGCTTTAGGCCTTTAAAAGCGGCGAGGAAGAGGATGTTGACGGAGCTGCCGTTGTCTACTAAGATCCTCTCCACTTTGAAATTCGCCATGTGGAGACTGATGACGAGTGCGTCACAATGAGGAGTGCGGACACCTTCGAGATCTTCGTCAGAGAATGTGACGGGCACGCCGAGGCCTTTGGGAGGAGGGGTGGTTCGGACCGAGTTGACTTCTCTTATAAATGCTTTCCGAGAGGAGTTCGAGGAGCCCCCCATTGGGCCCCCATGAATGAGGTGGAGGACTCGCTCTTCCTCAAAGTCTGGCGTCTCTTCTCGTTCCGGACGCTTGTTAGCCCCCCGAGGCTGGGGAGGAAGTTCGGCTCGGTTCCTTTCTTACAAACTTCGTCAGCTGCCCCCTCTGGATAAGGGCTTCGATCTCGTTCTTCAGAGCACGACAATCGTTGGTGTCATGCCCATGGTCCCGGTGATAACGGCACCATTTTTCTTTATCCCTCCTCTTGGCGGGGGTGTTCATCCTCGGAGCAGGAGGCAAGATTCCCTCCTTTTCGACTTCCATCAGAATAGTTGAGACGTTAGTGGTGAGGGGAGTGAACTTCTCGAATCTGGGGGGAGGTCGGCGCTGGCCGGCATTATCCTTCTGGAGCTTCTTAGCCCCTTCCTCTTCTGTTCCTTTTCTCTTAAACCCAGAGGAAGACCCCTCCCAGTTCGGTTGGTGCTCGGCCTCTTCGGCCCGAATGTATTTTTCGCTGCGAAGGAGAAGGTCAGAAAAGTTTTGTGGAGGCTTCTTGGCGAGGGAGGAGCGGAGGTTGGAATTGAGGACATTAGATTGAAATGCTGCGCAGCGACCGACTGGTCGAGGGATGCTATGGATCTGGCTTCGGCTGTGAACCTCTTCACATAGTCTCTCAATTTTTCCCCCTTCTTCTGGCGGAGGTGTAATAGGGATATGCTGGTCTTCTCAGCCCTACGGCTGCTTACGAAATGGGTGACGAAAAGGGTCTCGAACTGCTCGAATGAGAAAATTGAGGAGGGAGCAAGGCGAGAGTACCATTCTCGAGCTGGGCCCTTGAGAGTTGCAGGGAAGGTCTTGCAGAGGAGGGCGTCGGAAGCTTGATGGAGGAGCATCAGGGTCTTAAAGCTTTCGACTTGATCAACGGGATCGGTCTCCCCGGTGTAAGTCTCAAATTGGGGAGGTTTGAAACCGAACGGCACAGGTGCATCCACTATGGTTCGGGAGAAAGGGGGGCGGCTAGGACGTAGGTACCTCCCCCTAAGCTCCTCTTCTCGGTCTATCTGGCCCAGGCGCCTCTCTACTTCATGAAGATGGCGGTACATGGTGTCATCCCTCCGACGGTAATCAGCCGAGCCCCTAGATTCGTCTTCGTATGAGGGAGAGCGAGGGCTACGACGATGGTAACTTCGGGAGCGACGAGGACTTGGGGTATGCCGGGAGTTGCTAGGAGCAGGACGAGGAGATGGGGACCGTCGGCGAGGGCTTCGGACCGGAGGAGATGGTGATCGTCGGCGAGGACTTCAGACTGGAGGAGGAGATGGGGCCTTCGGCTCATTAGGGTTTCGACGGAGGTTGAGAGCCTGCAGGACGGTCGCTTGGAACTGCTGGAACTCGGCACGGGTGATGGGTGCCTAATTGTTCCTGGGCTGTTACCAACCCGCGGGGGAGTGCCTTCTTTGGTAATGCTCAGGGGATTCTTTCTGCCCTCTTCGGACGGGGGACCTGTGGTACCGGTGGCGAGGAGACTGCTCACCCGGATGGTGTTGGCGGGAGGTTCCCTCTCGGGCCCGCTTTTCATCCAGATGGCGGCGGAGGTCATCATCTTTCTGGCGGTTCAGGGCGGTATTGTGGCGACCAGAGGCTCGGGGATGATGGGAGGCCATGGAGTCCGTAGAGGCGTTGTGGATGGAGACGTGTTCTTGGTGAAGAGGCTGTTTCTGAGGGTTAGGACCCTTTGGAGGCGGCTGATTAGGAGGAGGAAGGTCCTGCTGGATTGGGTCTTCTGTTGTGGGGGGAAGTTGCCCTTGCTGTTGAGCGGGATTAGAGGGACCTTCTTGCTGCTGATCAGGGTTGGGTCCCCGGTTGGACCCCCTTGATCTGACCTTCCTGGGAGGCATGGCTGGAGAAGATCTGTTCACCGGGAAGATGAGAGGTTTCTATTCGTTAGTTTCCCACAGACGGCACTAATCTGTTGCCGCTAATTTTGGTGTGGGGGCAAACAGATAGTATTTGTAGATTCTTAGGGAAACTGAATAGTAAACCTGTATACCTGTTCCGTCGGAGTATGAACGTCGCTCCCGCCGTACACCTGCAAAAAATGCGAGACACCGGGGTTGTTCCCGGCGACACACCCTCCGACGCTCAAGTCAGTAATCTGGAAGACTATGAAAGAGCGCAAAAACTGGTGAAAGATTGATTACCTCTCAATAGAGATGGATGGGGGGTATTTATAGGCGTCTTAGGGAACAGATTAGGCATGTAATTCCTGTGTATAGATAAGAAATGTAATCACTAATCCCCAGTGAAAGGATAGATATGAATCAGGGCCGTTGATTAATATTAATCAGAAACCCTAATTCTATCATGCTGGGCCGGGTTGAAGCCCGCACCCAGTTGTGGTGGACCCGTTCGCGGGTTATTGGATCTGTGGGGAGGAGAACCAGTACCCGCTTTGGACCCGTTAGTAAGCGAAGTTACTGTTTTACCCCTGGACTTCAGGATTCGCGCCCAATTTGGACGGTTTCGATCAAACCCCCATTTTTAGCCACATCAGTTACTAAGATCCGAGGGACGCTGAATCGGTAAACAATGTTCTTCTAAAAGAACTGCCGGACTCTGTTCTCAGTAATTATTGCTAAAGGCTCAGCTTCAATTCATTTGGAGAATTAGTCGATCGCAACAACAAGAAACTTTCGCTGACTAGGCGCTGGAGGGAAGGGCCCGAGCAAGTCCATTCCCCACATTGCAAAAGGGATCGGACTCGATAAGGATGACAACTCGGCTTGTGGTAAACGCCGAATGGTTGAAAACTTTTGACAGGGGGTGCAGTGGTGAACGTGCCGTTCGGCATCGCTGAGGAGTGTGGGCCAGAAATAGCCGTGATTCAGGATTTTATGGGCGAGGGACCTTGCACCCTGATGGGCGCCACCTACCCCTTCATGGACCTCCTTTAGAGCGTACTAGGCCTCCTCAGGGGTGAGGCATCGCAAGTAGGGTCTGTCGTCTACTTGAGTATAAGAGCGCTTGTATATGACCCCCTCAATGAGGTATATCGTTCGGCTCTAGTTCTGACCTCCTAGCCTCTTTAGGGTCTGGAGGGAGGATTCCGTCTTTGAGAAACTCGAGGAGGGGCTTCATCCAATTCTCCCCAAGTACCCTAGTAGTGTTTCCATTAATTTGGGGCTTCATTCCTCGATGCTGGGTCTTAAAAGGACTTCTATAAAAACAGTACATTCAAGGCCCTGGAGAGAAGAGGAAGCCAACTTTGAGAGGGCATCTGCTTGCCCATTCTCTCCTCGGGGGATTCGTTGGAGTTCAGCTTCTTGGAAATTGTCTAGTAGCTCTTTGACTTCAGCCAAATATTTGATCATGCGATCATCTCTCGCCTCATACTCCCCCGATACCTGGTTTACCACCAGGTGTGAGTCACTGAATACTTTGACGCGCTGAGCACCAGTTTTGCGTGCCAGAAATAGACCGGCTATGAGAGCCTCATATTCTGCCTCGTTGTTTGATGCTCGAAAATTGATGCAGAGCAGAGTACTAAAGAACGAAGTCATCGGGGCCGGTCAGAATGACCCCTGCTCTGCTCCTGTCAGCACATGAGGACCCATCAACATTACGATCCAGAACGGGGGTCCTCTCCTTCTTTGCAGGGATCGGGGATAGTGCTCTCCACTATGAACTCCGCTAGGACTTGTGCCTTGATAGCAGTTATGGGCTGATAGCTGATATCGTGTTGGCTCAGCTCTATGGACCACTTTATGAGGCGCCCCGAACTTTCGGGCTTGTGGAGCACTTGTTTAAGGGCGAAGCTTTCGAGCGGCTGTGACTAGCGCATAAGCCATCTTTTCCATCTTCGAGTAACGGAGTTCGGCTTCTCTGAGAACCTTACTCATGTAGTAGATCGGACTTTGTCCTTTGTCATCTTCTTTCACTAGGACGACATTGAGGGTCTGTTCTGAGGTGGCAAGGTAAAGGTAGAGGATTTCCCCAGGCTTGGGCTTGCTTAAGATCAGGGGGTTGGTCAGATATACTTTGAGTTGGTCGAAAGACTCTTGTTGCGGTCGCCCCCACTCGAAGTCTTTCATTCCTCTGAGAGCTTTAGAGAACAGGAAACTTTTCTCCTAACTTGGAGAGGAAACGCCCTATGCCTGCGAGGCATCCTGTGAGCCTTTGCACTTCTTTGACGCTAGACGGGGGAGCCATATTCAGTATGGCTTGGATCTTTTCCGGGTTGGCTTCTATGCCCCTTTGGCTAACCATAAACCCTAGAAATTTGCCAGATGACACACCGAAGGCACACTTAGATGAGTTGAGCCTCATATTGTGACTTTGCAATACATCGAAGGCTTCTTAAAGGTCGATCATGTGGTCCTGCTTCCTGAGGCTTTTTACCAACATGTCATCCACATTTACCTCCATGTTCTGTCCGATCTGTTCCTCAAAGACTTTGTTGACGGGATGCTGATATGTTGCCCCGACGTTCTTTAGCCCGAAGAGCATGACGAGGTAACAATACAAGCCTTGATCTGTTGTGAACGAAGTTTTTGGGATATCCGGGGGGGACATCCTGATCTGATTATATCCGGAGAAGGCATCCATAAAGCTCAAGAGTTCGTGACCAGAGGTGGCATCATTTAGCGCATCGATACTAACAAGTGGGAACAAATCTTTCGGACAGGCCTTGTTTAGATCGATGAAGTCGATACAAATTCTCCAGTTCCCATTGGCCTTTTTGTCCATCACGACGTTGGATAGACACTCGGGATAATTGACCTCTTGGATGAACCAAGCCGCCAAGAGTTTTTCTACTTCTTTGATGGCCTGCTGGCATACTGGTGCAAACTTGTGACGCTTCTGTTGGTCAGGTTTAGCTTCGTGAGCAACTCTGAGGTGGTGCATGAGCAGTTCTTCCGAGATTCCAGGCATATCGGTTGCGATCCACGCAAACAGGTCACGGTTCCCCCTTATGCATCGGATAATGTCGGCTTTGACCGGATGGGGAAGGACCTTGCTAACTTGGAACGTTCTGGTCGGGTCTTCTTCTGAGAAGACTACTTCTTCAAACTCGTCGACTGGCTCAGAGATGGCTTGGCTGCTCCATTGGGGGAGCTCGATGGCTTCAAGAGAGAGGACTAGGCCCCCTACCGAAGTCATGTAACACTTTTGGGCAGTCTCCTGGCTTTTGCTGACCTCTCGCACCCCTGCTGTGGTAGGGAATTTCATCTTCATATGGAAGACTGAAGGTACGGCTAGGCCGGGTCGACCAAGGATGACATTGTATGCGGCCTTTACATCAACACCCATGAAATCCATTGGTTCGGTTCTGGTGGACGGGGTTTTTCCAGTGGTTACATCGAGCGTGATAACTCCCTCGATTGTCACTGGCACCCCAGAGAATCCGTGGAGAGTGTAGTCGGCGGGTTTAAGGCGGTCTCGAGACAACTTGAGGCCTTGAAAAGCTTCTAGGAAGAGGATATTAACCGAACTGCCGTTCTTGACCAGGACTCGGCGTACTTCGTAGTTGGCTATATGGAGGCTGATTACAAGAGCATCACAGTGAGGTGTTCGGACGCCTTCCAAGTCTTTATCTGACAAGGTGACAGGGACCCCGAGGCCCTTGGGGGGAGGATGGTTCTGTACTGAGTTTACTTCTCGAATGAAGGCTTTTCGGGAGGAGTTCGACTCTCTCCCATTGGGCCTCCGTGGATGAGGTGTAAGACTGCTTCAGCTTCGGTGTCAGGGGACTCCTTTCTGACGAACTTGGCCAATTGTCCGCTTTAGATGAGGGCTTCGATTTCGTCTTTCAGGGCTCGGCAATCATCTGTGTCGTGGCAATGATCCCTGTGGAAGCGGCACGACTTGTCTCTATTTCTCTTTTTGCCAGGTGTATTCATTTTCAGAGGAGTTTGGAGCAAGCCCTCTTTGCCGACCTCCATGAGGATAGCCAAGAGACTGGCATTCAGAGGGGTAAACTTTTCGAAGCGGGGAGGAGGGCGCCGCTGGCCGCTGTTGTCCTTCTGGAGTTTCTTAAGGCCTTCTGGACTCTTCCGTTTGTTCCCGAACAAGGGCTCTTTTTGATCCAATGTTCTAAAAGTCGCTAGGCGGTAGTCGGGCGGCCGATGGGTGCCTAGCGCCTAGGCCTTGTAAGCGGAGCTTAAGCGGCTAGGTACTAGGCGATTTTATTTACATTATATATATATATATATATATATATATATATATATATATATATATATATATATATTATTTATATATTTTATCATTTTGTTTTGTTTTGTTGTTACCAATTCTTAATCTTGATATTTCTCCTTACAATTGCAGGATGAATTTTACAAAATCGAATCGGTGTATTATTATTAGTCTTTTTTTTGTATAGTCTTATACTCATCTATTAGACTAGTATTAATCTGTGACGAAGATCAGTAGTGGAGATTACCTATTCGCTTGTTCCAGTCCAAGGAGCAAACTAAGCAGTTAAAATCCCCGATTACACCCGATTAATTCCCGATTAATCGCTAATCGGAGGCTAAGCGATTATTTTTTTAGCGATTTATAATATTTCAATAGTTAGCGATTAATCGGGTATAATCATCTGATTAGCGGTTAATCGGCCGATTAACCGATAAAATCTCCTCTAATTTTCATACTCGTTTGCATTATTTGGGATCAATCCGATCCAAATTCAAATCCAAATCCAAAATTCGAACCCTTCCGGTCCTCGCGCAAACCCAAACCCGACATATCACTGCTTTCTTCTTCTTCCTCGCACCAACCCAAACTCAAACTAATTCTCTTCTTCTTCCTCGAACAAACCCAAACCCGACCCACCATCGTATACTTGACCCGACCCGCATCCGCAACACCTCTTGCTGCTTCTCTCCGATTGTTTTTGTTTGGTGAAACCGACCAGCAAACCCGAACCGATTCACATCCAGAATCCAAACTCAGCTCAAACCAAGTATCCTCTTATTTTTCTCTATAACTATATGTTCCTATTTGATAATCTCATTATAGTTTTATGTTAGGATTTAGGGTAATGAAGATATATATATATATAACATTTTTTCCAAAAACCGATTTTAACTGCCTAGGGAGCAAACAGTGTGGGGAAGCGGGAGGCTTGAGTCGGGGGATGGGGGAGGGTTGCGTCAGAAGTTTGAGAGAGGAGAAAGAGGTTGTGTTGACGTCGGTTGAATTTGAATTTAGCTGCGACTGCAAGGAGGGAGGTGGAGGAGGAGGTTTTGACGACTGAGTGACAAAGTGAGTGAGAGCTGCGACTGCGAGGAGGGAGGCAGAGGAGGTTATGACTGCGAGGAGGGAGGCGAAGGAGGAGGGAGGCGAAGGAGGTCGAAATTGAAGCGCGTTGCGAGCTGCGAGCTGGGAGCCTTTGACTGCGAGGAAGGAGGCGGAGGAGGTGATTTGGGAGTTTTAGAGAAGATGAATTAGGGATTTAAAGAATAGAATTGATTTGGGGTTTTTTTTTACGGGGGATTTAGAGGAGAAAGAGAAGTTTTAGGGATTTGAGTGTATTATAGCGGGTCGGTTTGGAATAAATCGGGTCCCTTTTTTTTAATAATTAAGTCCTAAGTGGGTCTAGCCCGCCTAGACCCGCTTACACCGATTACGCCTCGCCTAGACCTGCTTTTAATCGCCTAGAACCATTAACCGATTTTCTTAAATGCCTAGAGTTTAGGCGAGGCGTTGGAGGGCCGGGCCGCCTAGCGCCTAGGCGGCCGCCTAGACCGCTTTTTAGAACACTGTTCTGATCAAGCAGGAGGAGGGCTTCCTCCACCCGAATATTTTTCCTACTCCTCAGTAGGAGTTCCGAGAAGTTCCGGGGCGGCTTTTTAGCGAGAGATGCCTTTAGGTCGGCGTGATTGATGTTGTGTCGGAATGCAACAGAGGCCACCGACTGATCAAGAGAGGCGATAGACCGAGCTTCGGTGGTAAAGCGCCTGACATAGTTCCTTAAGCGCTCAACCTTCCTCTGACTGAGTGCCAACAAAGATGTGCTTGTCTTCTCGGCTTGGCGGCTACTCACAAAGTCGGTGAGGAAGAGCTCCTGAACTGGTTGAAGGAGAAGATGGAGGTGGGGGTCAGTCGGGAGTACCATTCTCTCGCAGGTCCCTTCAGCGTGGCTGGAAAGGTTTTGCAAAGGAGCTCATCCGAGGCCTAGTGAATCATCACGAGAGTTTTGATACTCTTGATGTGGTCGGCTGGGTCTGTCTCCCCATTGTAGGACTCGAAGTGGGGAGGCTTGAAGGTCTCGGGGACCGGGGCCTCCATGATGGCTCTGGAGAAAGGAGGCCTGCTCGGGCGAAAATTTCTTGCCCGCTGTTCTTCTTCCCGGTTGAGCCTATTGAGGCGCCTCTCCATCTCGTGGAGATGGCGGTGGACAGTCATCCCTCCGGTCAGATCTAGTTAACCCTCGGGATTCTCCTTCATGAGTGGCGGTATGGCGAGGGCTAGGTGTGCGCTGGTCATGACTCAGGGCATGGAGAGGGCTAGGCGCATGCTGATCCTGACTCGTGGCAATGTTAAGAGATCGCAATATATCTTCTTTGAAAATTTGGAACTCGGCCTGAGTGACTGGTGCCCCTCCAGCTCGGCGGTCCCTAGGTGCTGCTCGGTTTATTGGAGTATGACTTCTCTGCCGACGATGTGGAAGGGACTCTCCTCGCCTCCTCGGGGAGGTGGTTCTTCTAGGCCTTGGCCTGCGGGGGGACCGGGCTCTAGGGGCCCTTTGGCGCTCGGGTTGAGGGACTTCCTCAATGGCTCGTCTTTCTTTCAAGCGAGTTCAGATGTCAACCCCCTGCTGACGATTAATGATCACTTGATAGAAATCTGGCCCGAGAGGGCTTTGAGAAGCCATAGAGTCAGCTAAAGGATTGTGAACTGATATGTGGCCATGGTGGGAGTGTTGTCCCTGATGGCTCCGACGGGAGCCCCCCGGGCCTTCCCCCCTGGACTTGGGAGGAGGCTGTTCGGGTTGCGCTTGTTGAACTTGTTGGTCAAGTTGAATAGGAAGATCTTGGAGTTGTAGAGGATGAGGAAGAGGAGTGGCTCTGCGGGTGGACGCCGTTGCCTTCCGTTTTCCTTTCGGAGGCATGGCTTGGAAACTGCCTTTACCGGTGATATGCGACTGGATTGTTTTTTTCTTTCCCACAGACGACGCCAATCTATTGTTGCTAATTTTTGTGTGGGAGCAAACAGATGATTTATAGAATCTTCTGGAAACAATAAAAACAAACCTGTTGACTTTTTGCCGGCGATGACGGTTTCTTGCTGCTGCAGCTAACCTGCAAAAAGTTTGATACACCGGGATTGTTTCCGGCGACGAACCCTCCGATGCTAAAGTCAGTAATCAGGAAGATTATAAAAGAGCGATTTGTGAAAAAATATTGATTACATTTTTTATGGTTGGGGGAGAGGGGTATTTACAATCGCCTTTAGAGACAGTTTAGAGATAATCATTGGATAAAAAACAGAGTTTGAACTCGTTTCACAATAAGATAGGCGGTTTAAACCGCCTCTTAGAGATAATCACGAATCTGAATTACTCTTTAAATATCTGGGCTGGTTTGTAATGGACCGTCACTCTTACCCAATAGAACAGATCCGTTTTGGGGGTTATTGGGTTTGAAAGAAACCCAGTTCCCATTTTCGGACCCATTTGTAAGTGAAATTACCATTTTATCCTTGAGAGCTTTAAGATTCGTACCCGATTTGAACGGTCTCGATGTAATCACATTTTTAGCCATATTATTTATTAATCCTATAATCTAAACTAGAAGTTTTGGAAGCCCCTGCTAATGCACCAAAGTTTAGTCAGGGTTAAAGGTTTTATACTTGTATTTCAACTCATTCGACAAGTTTCGAGTGCCCGTTTTTGAAGGCTGAGATGAAATAAGATGAGTGTCCATCAAATTATGGGCAGAGTTCTAGCTGTGGCAAGGGTTTATATTTTTCAAAGTGCCCCCTTAAATATACACAACCAGGGTTCGAACTTGGGTTTCCCTCATACCATGTGAAAGACTGTCCCTACCCCAGAACTCTGAAGCTTGTGATGGTTGAGGATTTTACACATGTATTCTAACAAGTCAGGTTTAAGCCGTTTATTAACTGCATTTAATAGTTCAGCACATAAAAGAGAGAGTGAGTCTTACGCCATACTTTTTTTTGATTGAGCTTACCTCAATGCTTTGAAGTTGAACTTTGGGGGAGAAACCTACAGGTCATTAAAGACACGAAAGAAAAAAATGATCTGACCCTAGGGAAAGGGACAATATGTTTTATTGAATCCCACATGATGTGACTGACCATCTAAAGAGGAAATAAAAACGGAAAACCGAATAACTATTACTCCCATCTTTGATGCGGTTAGAGTTCTTGGAAAGGTGACTTCTTCCATGACCTCCACCCGTAGATGAGTTCTATCATTGGATCAATCCATTAATGCGCAGCATTAACCTGCCTGACCCCAGATTAATCACTATGCACAAGCTGCTACAGTAAGGAACTGATGTGTGGATCAGCAAACTGATTTTTTACGGAATCAGTTGAGGCGGCCCCTTTGATTTAGGTTACCTTTGGTTCAAAATTGCTTGTCTCAGTTTGTATTTGTTCTTTGCTTTAAACCACTTGAGTAGAAGATAGCAATGGGCATATTGTTTCATTAAAAGCATTAGGAGATATCAAAACCTGAATAAAGTTCAACCCAGCCACTGACCAGCGTGTCAAATGTAAATAAGAACATTAAACAGAAAGGAGTGAACAGAATACATAATAATTTAACTTGGAACAAAAAGATGCCTGGCCCTCTCTCATATGAAACTTCCACATCTAAGAAAACTGTCTCTCAATTATAGTATTGGATGTTTAGGAATCAGAATTTGTTTTCTGTGTGGATTTGGGTTAGTTTAGGGGGCGTTTGTGGGTGTGTATATACGTGCTACATGTATTTAGGGGTTTTTGCTGTTGGTGGGAGCTATGTTTGACAAAAACCTAGAAAGATAGCATTTGAAGGTGTATCAGATCTAGAAGATGTTGTGTTTGGATTTTGTGCTTTGTTTGTACGCCTCCATTGGGAATGTTTTATTATTTTTTGACTAATGAAACGCGTGCTTTGTTTGTACGCCTCCATTGGGAATGTTTTATTATTTTTTGACTAATGAAACGCCGGGGGCTTATACACACGGTTCTTTTCTCAAAAAAATAAATAAGTAAATAAATTTATAAATATAGTAGTTTACACGTGCGATGCACGTTTTAATAAATATAGTTTTTTAAAATAAAAAATTAGACGTAGTCTTGATTTGAACCTAGGACCTCCTTTATAATAGTTATGCACGTGCGTTGCACGGGTTGGTAGAATGACAAAATATTTACAAATGACATTAAGGCCTTCTCCCATTATAATATTACTAGTATTATACACGTGCACACGTGCACGTGGAAAAAATTGAAGGATCATGAAAAGGGTAAGAAGAAAATAATTTCCAAACCGATCCACTTTCGAAAATATTTACAAAACAGGTCTACGTTCGAAAATATTGTCCCAAGTTAGTCCATAATTAAAAAGAAAATAATTTTCAAACTGATCCACCTTCGAAAATATTTACCAAACAGGTCCACTTTCGAAAATATTTACCAAAGTAACCCAACCCGTGCGTTGCACGGGTTGGGTTACTGACGCGGTTACTGACTAAGGGGTTCTCCCATTATAGTAGTAGAGATTAGAGATTAGAGATGGAGCGGTTGACACTTGGCAGAAAGGTTGTGCTGTGTCTTGTAACCAGGCTTATCAATTAAATTACCCCATGTCTCCTATGAAAATTTTCTGTTTTCGCTAAATATTATTATTTTTATGTTTTCCATGGTGGTTATAATAAATTCTCTTTTAAAAGTTTGCGCTTTATATATATACTAGGTTTGCCCGTTGACACACGTGCGTACGACACGTCTTCGAAACGGTGCACCTGGTTTGATTATATAAAATAGTTTTGGTGTTCTAACAAATTAATTGAAGTAGCAAATATATTATATGAGGAAGCATTATATCTACCTTTAAGCTCAACCATCGCCTTTTTGATCATTAGTTTGAACTTACCTGGAATGCATATAGTTTGTTAGAAACACTGCATAAAGTTTTTTTAACTTCAGCATCACTTTTAGATACTTGTAATAGTTATGCAAGGACATTATCATATAGGTTTTATAGATTTTACTCTAATTCCATAACCACTATGAGTATGTCCAAATACAATTGTAACGCAAGTGCAGGTGCGAAGGTATCTACAATACTAATAATCTAAACATTTGTTTGTCTGAGACTCAGTTTGCAATTGAAATAGCTCTTATTATTATTTCAACCAAAATGAAATACATGAAGTTCTCAAAACTCTAATCCAAGCTAATCAAGTCTTTTATCTCCACTTTGTCTCCCCATTGCACCTTTATAAAAAAAAAAAAATCAAAATGGATAAATAATAAATTTACTTTAGTTGTCTTTCTTGAGCAGAGAGTTTGCATCCTTCACTGGTAAACTCCAGTCTTCCCAATCCTATATATCCAAACATACACTAAAAGTTCTTATATGTTATGTTATCCATGGTTTTTAATAACCAATGAAGGGAACACTGATATATCCAATTTTTATACAAATATTTGTATTCAATTATCCATTAAAATTGCTTATTTTAGTTTATATTGTTTATATTTCTTCTTATTTCTATAAGATTTCAATTAATTAATTATTTTTGAAGAAATAAGAATTTTGATGCAAAAAGTGATTATTTTTAATAAAAATCAACAAACAAAGCAAAACTATTGATTTATTATTTTTATTGATTTGTTGATTTTTAATTTTTGACCATGTGAAAAGCAAAATAGAAATATTATTATCAATTAAGGATTAGAATAAAATTTTGTATTTTAAAAAAATAATAAAATAGTAATAAAAAATATTCACCGGTTTTGTTTAAATTGGTAGTTTAGGATTAATAATAATCTTAAGATTCTAAATAACTATTTCATGATAATTAATTATCCTAATTACTTAAAAAAAAAAAACTAAACCTAACGATTTCTATTCCTATTTATATTTATATATATCTTAAGCAAATAGGCCTACTCCCTTTCTCCTTTCTCCATTTTGAAATAGAAAAAGGAGAACAAAAGTATTAATTGACACGTGCAACCCACACTAATTGTTAAAACATAAATAATTTTAAAAACACAAAAAAAAACCTTCCATCTTCCACATCTTTCCAAAACACACAAACCCTAATCAATTCTCCCTGCCCCCAAAACCCACCCACCTCTCCTCACCCGTTTGTCCCGGCCGTCACCCACGCCATCCCGATCCCGGCCGTCGCCCACCCCGCCCGCCGGCCGTTGCCCACGACGCCCCAATCCCGGTCGTCATTCACCCCGCCCCGACCCCGGCCGTCGCTTACCATTTTGAAGGTCAGTTGTTTCTCTATATATGGTGGGATCGTTGGTTGTATCGGTTATGGGTACCATTTGTTGTTATTGGTAGTATTTTGTTCTTCTATGTTAATCAGTTGTTCTTCTATGTTTTGCATGGATAGTAAGATCTATTTTCCATGAAATGTTTCAAAATGAACAATGCATAGGCTACAAAAGGAAAATGGCAAACTTCAATTATTTTGTTCATTTGATTGATGAAGAATACCGTGGTGTAAAAACAACTACTTAACGTAGAAAAAGGTACATGATTTACTCTTTTCTCATACTCATGATCTATGCACAGGAATACGAAGCATTTCTCAGTAAGTGGCCAGCTATCCGATTTTGGTTTACATTCTTTTGCAAGTCCACTGACAACAGTAATTATTTAAGTACTAATTAGAAATCAAGCTTTTTAATGTTGGAAAATTCCAAAAGAACTGACACAAATCATTCAGTCTGAAGTCATTACTCAGGTGTGCAAATAATACTTAAGAAGAAAAAGTTCTCATACAAGTTCAGCAGAATGCGAAAAGTGAATGACTGATGTGGAAGTCTCCCAAACCCACATGGTTTGCTACTATTATCTTCTAGGTCTGAAAGTATCATAATTGAACATCTGGTGGATCGTATACATAATGAAGGTTCAAATTGCAATAGCTAATAGGCTAGCAGTATATCCATCTTCCTTACACCCCACCCCCACCCTCCAGAAAACAGAAAATGAAAAAAGTCAGTCATCACAAAAAGAATTCGAGTGTTCAAGTGGTCCGGAGTCCGGACATATAGGCAAGACTGCAATGATCTAAAATCCTTTGTTTCTCCAAGACTCTTTCTTAGAATCGGAGAGTATGAGAGGTGTTTCTCCAAGACTCTTTCTTAGAATCATCATGTATCTCAGACCAAATTATTTTTTTAAAAAAAAATTCCCCCTAAAGGGGTGTTTGATTCGTTGCAAAAAGAGTTGCTTTGTGGTTGCAATTAAAAAGTTGATGCAACTTAAGTTGCAAGATTTTTTTGAGTTGCAATTGCTCTTTTGAATTGCAACATTAAAAGTAAAAAGAATTTACCATATACTCACATGGATAGCCACTCAAGAAAATTTTGCTAAATGAATTGCAATTACTTCTTACTTGCGATCACAATGCAACTCACTTTGCATTGACCAATGATGTACAAAAGCAAAAATCACTCGGTGGGGCCGCTAATGGAATAGCCGTATCACTGACCATGATTTTTACATCATAAGCTCTATGTATGCAATATCCATATCACTGACCATGATTTTTACATCATAAGCTATATGTATCCAAATTATAGATTATTCAATCCCAATTTCTTTATGTTTATTTTTTACTGGTAAATTTAGATTTATCTAATTGGTTTATTAAATAAGTAATATTAAAGTAAAATTATGTATTATTGTTGAACAGGGAAGATCAGAGCTGAGCATCTTCTTTGCTTTCCGGAAATCGGCGAAATTTTCATCAAGTCATTCAAGGTATATCCACATTTTGTTCTCTTTTAATATTTTTTTTCCTCATAAATTTGTTAAAAATTCATTCATATAAATGTTTACATTGAATGGGGTTCCTCACTATCGATGAGTTCAGCTCAAAATCGTTTAGTGTAAGATGTAAAGTTTCTTCTAAGAATAATAAAATACGATAAACACCCAATTTCCCCAAACTCCACTCAAATTCTAATTTCAACCCGAATTTTCAATAGATCACAGAGAGGCTCCGCGATCCACGTGGTCTCCGCCACAACGGAAACGACCCCACCGTCCTGCCACGTAAGTGCAGCGGCAGTGCTGTACCCGTAAGATTTTCATATCCAAGATTCTGTTTGCTTCCCAACTTTTAATCAAATTTTGTGAATTAATTAATATATGTTTTTTTGGTTGGTTGGTAGGTTGAATTTAGGTGGGTGAGTTGGAGGATCAACAAGAATCGAAAAGACGGTTGTCTTCAGCTGTAGTTAAAGTAAGTTTTTGACAAATTCATTTGAGAAAGTTTTGTTCTTAAATTAGAATGTTGATTGCTTTGTGATTACTATGGTTAATGTGTAATTATATTCATGAAATGAATAACTATATTAGCCCCATTTTTTAAAATGAAAAATGGATTAAACCTAAAAGTGATGGAACTTTTGAAGATTTTATTTGGGCATGTTAGTGGGAATGTTCACATGTACAATCACGAAATGATCGGTCTGGATTTATATGAATGATTATGTGTAAAAATGTTGTATGAGTAGATATTGATGTCAATTGATTATTGTAGAATAACAACATTGTTAATTTTTTGTGTAGGGGTGGTTCAAGTATAAATAAATGGGTTGGTTATTCAGTTCAATGTATGCATTTTTAAGCTTTAGTAATACACTGCAACGGCAACGACTCCACCATCCTGCCACGTAAGCACGACGGCAGTGCTATACCCGTAAGATTCTGAGATCCAAGATCCTAATTGCTTCCCAATTTTCGATCAAATTTTGTGAATTAATTAATATATCTTTTTTTGGTTGGTTGGTTGGTTGAATTTAGGTGGGTGAGTTGGAGGATCAACGAGAATCGAAAAGAAGGTTATCTTCAGCTGTGGTTAAAGTAAATTTTCGGCAAATTCCTTTGAAAAAAAATTGTTTTTAGATTAGAATGTTGATTGCTTTGTGATTACTATGGTTAATGTGTAATTATGTTCATGAAATGAATGCGTATATTAGCCCCCTTTTTAAAAAGGGATTAAACCTAAAAGTGATGAAAATTTTGAAGATTTTATTGGGTTATGGTAGTGGGAATGTTTACATGTACTATTATGAAATGATTGGTCTGAATTTATATGAATGATTAGGTGTAGAAATGTTGTATGAGTTGATAATGATGTCAATTGATTATTATAGAATAACAACATGGTTAATTTTTTGTGTAGGGGTGTTCAAGTATAAATAAATTGGTTGGTTATTCAGTTCATTGCATGCATTTTTTAGCTTTAGTAATATTCAATTGGATAACATTATGGTTTGACAGTTATTCTTTAAACCATCTGCTTATGTGAGGATGATAATGAAGATTTCAGTATTTACGGTAGGGATGATATTCATAAGTTTCTCTTAATTATTTTACTTTTTTTTAAAGTTCTATATAATTTTATGAGTCACTCAAAATTATTTTAGGCTGTGCAATTTGCACAGGGTAACACTAGTATATACTGATATGCACAGAAGTAAAAAAAAGGAGGAGGTAGGCGGTTGGTGGCTACAGGAATTCATTGAACCACACGGAAGTGCGGAAAAGGAAAAAAAAAATAAAAAAATTTATAAAACCAAACGGCCAACAGAGAGAGAAGTCAGCATCCCAGCCAAAAAGTTGAAGCGGAAAACTTCTGTGCGTGCGCTAAACTCGAGACAGACAGCGACAGGGCTTGAATGCGACTTGACCGTGACAGGCTGTTCAGTTTTCTGTGTTCCTGGCGTGAAGCCCGAGGAAGCGCTGACGTGGACTAGGCTTCGTTCATTTGCTGCTGAGTTCGAGACAGAGAAGAGAGAGACAGAGAACAACTGTTTTACTCGATTCGTTTTTCTCTCTCTTTCATTTTTATTATGCAATCCTTGAACAAATTTGTTAATTACAATTTTATTATGAACTAAATTTATTTTTCTAGGGTTTAGATGTAGCCTAGTTTTGAGAAAACAGTTTTTAATTCCATATTATTTCTATTTCTCCATGGTTGTGTGTTTAATTTTTGTGCTTAATGTTTACAATTATTTGACCAATTTTTGTATGATTATTGGATCATGGAGAGACCGAGAGGTGATTTGTGATTTAGAAATATAAAAATTGAACACCATTAATTGAGCAAAATTAGAGATTATTTACCGCGATTAATGTGACCGTTAAGAAATCCAGAGAACTTAATGAGTCTTCGATTAATTAAATTTGCATAGAGATGCGACAAACTGTTAGTTGGAGATATTTTTGGTGTTGTTCGAGAGAAAGCATTGAATAATTTGGGAATTTTGGTTTACAACTTGGAAAAATAATATTTTTATTCTCATGGAATTATAAATTGTGTGGGATGAACTAGGTGAAGTCAAAAGCCCTAGAATTAATTTTGCCATTAACAAATTACACAATTTCACATCCCGCTCCCTCTTCATTAATTTAGTTAGATTTCTTTAGATTAATTTAATTTAGTTGTTTTATTCTTTACTCATTTCGATCTTCCAAATAGTGATTAATCTAGTATTATCGGTACTCAGTAAAATATCTAGTCCCTGTGGGTTCGACACTCTATTCACTTAACTATACTACTTGTTGTGATTTTGTACACTTGCAAATATTCACACCAAGTTTTTGGCGCCGTTGCCGGGGACTAGTTATTCTTTTATTGATATTGAAAATTGCTAGATTATTACTAGTTTGGATTTTTTATATTTATTTTTATTTTTTTAATATTTTACCTCTTTATTTTCTTTTGACTTACTTTTGCTTTCATTTATTTTTCTTCTCATTTTTTTTATAGTTTTTCTATTTTTTTTAATACTTACATTTCAGGACATACAAGAAAATTATCATGGCAAACGATGAAAACAGGCCTTTGAGAGACTATGCTATGCCCTCAATTTATGAAGCAAGTATAAAGAAGCCGGTTATTGAAGCTACCGATTTTGAGATTGAATTGGTGATTATTCTATTGATTCATCAGAGTGTTCAATTTTGGGGACTACCGCACGAGGATCCTTATGCTCACATTGCAAACTTTCTAGAAATTTGTGACACCTTCAAGTACAACGGAGTATCAGATGATGCAATCAGATTGAGACTCTTTTCTTTTTCACTACGAGATAAGGCGAAGGATTGGCTACGTTATCTACCACCCGGTAGTATTATCACTTGGGAGGGACTTGCACAAAAATTTCTAGCCAAGTATTTTCCGCCGGCAAAGACAGCAAAACTAAGAAATGATATTTGCACATTTACTCAATTTGCGACCGAGTCTTTATATGATGCATGGGAAAGATACAAAGAGTTATTAAGAAAGTGTCCTTATCATGAACTACCGAAATGGCTGCAAATTCAAATATTTTATAATGGTTTGGGAGTTACACATCGATCTATGGTTGACGCAGCAGTTGGAGGTGCAATAATGAGCAAAACTTACGATGCAGCCTATGAGCTTTTAGAGGAGATGACATTTAATCATTATCAGTGGTCTGCAGAAAGTACAATGCCAAGAAAAGTGGCTAGAGTTTTTGAACTTGACCCTATTTCTGCTTTAACTGCACAAATGACTACTTTATCAAAACAAATAGGTAACTTAAATGTTAATTCTATTCATTCTAATATCATTTGTGATCTTTGTGCAGGAAACCATCCAAGTGCAGATTGCCAAGTGGGGAGCCCTTTTGCTCCATCAAATGCCGAAGATGAAAATTTTGTGTCAAACTTTCAAATGCAAAACAATCATTATGCAAACACATACAATCAAGAATGGAGAAACACCCCAAATTATCCATGGAACAACAATCAAGGAGCAGTTATACCACTTCAAAATTTTCCACAGCAAGAAAAGAAGCCGACATTAGAAGAGATGTTCATGCAACACATGCAAAGGACCGAACAATACATACAAAAGACAGATTTGGCAATTCAAAATGTTGTAAATTCAACTTCGGCTTCCATCCAAAATCTTGAGGTACAAATTGGTCAAATTTCAAATATTTTAAATGAAAGAACTGCAGGAATATTACCAAGTAACACAGTTGTTAACACCACGGAATATGTCAAAGCAATAACACTAAGCAGCGGGAAGGCAATTGAGCAACCACAAGAAGAAATTGGCGAACAAAATGTGGTTGAAAATGTTGAAGCGCAAAGTGCGATCGAACAAATTATGGAGGAACAAATTCAGCATGAGCAAGTAATGTATGATGTTTTTACTTCAATAAAGTTTCCTCCTGAAGAACATTCGTGTTTTCAAGTAAGTAAAATTGATTTAATTGTCGGCGAGAAACATAAGGCTGAAATTGAAGAGTCACCTATAAAAATATGTCCAACAAATACAGCAACTTTTGAAGCTGAAACATAAAATATTTTTGAACATGTTATGCATTTGGATGCTGCACCTTCTATTCATTCATTTTTTCAGCAAAAACTCAAAGTGGTGGGGAAATCAAAGACATCATCATCACGAAGGAAACGCCTCAAACTAGAGCTTGAACCTGATCCACATCTGAAGAGAAGAATTAGAAAGGATGTTTTAATGTTGTTGGATCTTGGTATTACATAACCATCTTACTTCCATGTCTGGCTGAAAACTTAAAACTTAGCACTTCTTGGGAGGCAACCCATGTTTTCTTTTCCTGCATTAAGATTTTATTTTTATTTTAGTTTACTTTAATTTTATTTTTTATTTTATTTTGTACGATTGCATAAATTTTGAAGTCACCGGGCGGAGCTGTTTTGTACACCTTCATTAATGGCTGTTTTTGAGCAGTATGGAGTCAGAATCTGAAAAACTGATTCAAAGAGAAATTGTAGACAATTGTCTTAGCTTTCCAGCACAAAAAATAATCAGCCCATTTGGACTTCTACAGCTCCAGATATCACCAAAATACTAAACACTGCGCGTGCAGAAATTTTACGATGAATCAGGAGAGAAATTCTGAACTTTTTGCATTCTTTTTTTTTTCTTTATCCTTGCCCTTTGAGAACAATGTGAAATTCAAGTTTGGGGGGGAAGGTTTACAAATTTATTATTTATTTTTTAGAAAAGAAAAATAAAAATTAAAAGGATTTCAATTAGATTCATCTTTATACTTTTTGAGTTCTTTATTGTGATAAGCATTGAAATAATTTTTTTCTGGGATAGACAATTGCTTATAAAGTAAGAGTAAGAATACTTATTTACTTTAGGATTATTGAGTTTCACAATTCCTTACAAAATTGTATGAGTCATGCGATTATACATAAAAGACAAATGTGATGTTTTTTCTTGTAATTAACCCCTTTGATCTAGTCCTAAACGGGGTTTAAGTAAATAGAGTAATTATGAAAAGAAAAAAAAAATTATGAATAAAATCAATCTACTCCAATGTTTTGAGTTGCTTAGTAACTAGGGGTATTCATCACCAATATTTACTTTTATGTCAAACAGCAACTTGAAATATGAGTATGCAAAGCACTTTAAGTTTGTGACTAGTTGAGTAACCGGGTGAATTCATCACAAATGTTTGCATTCGCGTCAAAAGGCAAATGACAACTTAGAGAAAAGACTACAAAAAATTAAAAAATTAATTCAAAAAAAAAAAAAAAAAAACTCTAGTTTGCTACTAGGTTTGTAGTAGTGAGAAGGGATAATCACAGATTGAGTTGTTACAAACTATAATTACATTAATTGCATGACAAATATGATTGAGTTTGAAATAATGAATAAATAATTGCACTGGAGAAAGTGGGTATGCTTAGTTTTACTTTATTTGCTATTGTTTATATTTTTTAATTGAAATTTTGATGCTTGCATGATAAGATCTCTTAGTGTGATGGGTTGAGCCTACTCTTGATTATTTTTCCCTTATTCATGATTTTAGTTTTTGCTTGGGGACAAGCAAAATCTTAAGATTGGGGGTATTTGATGTGTCTAACTTTTATACAAATATTTGTATTCAATTACCCATTAAAATTGTTTGTTTTCGTTTGTATTGTTTATATTTCATCTTATTTCTATAAGATTTCAATTAATTAATTATTTTTAAAGAAATAAGAATTTTGATGCAAAAAGTGATTATTTTTGATAAAAATCAACCAACAAAGCAAAACTATTGTTTTATTATTTTTATTGATTTGTTGATTGGGCAAAAAACAAAGTACCCCCCTAACGTTTGGGCTTAATACAATATGCCCATATAACGTTTGAAAAAGTACATTTAACCCATTCCACCGTTAACTTAACCCCATCCGTTAAGTTAGAATTATTGAATTACCTTTTTACCCTTACCCTTTCATAATTAAATTTCTTCTTGTTTTTCCTCTTTCTTCATTCTTTTTGTTTTTCCTCTTTCTTCATTCTTTTTCAGATAATTCTAACTTAATTCTAACTTAACGGATGGGGTTAGTATTCAGTTAATTCTAACTTGATGGATTTCCATAACGGATCTTATTGAAAGTTCTAACTTTAGAGATCGATTTTTTATGTTGATGTTAGGTGGTTCCATCTTCTCGGTTGAGTTCTTGCTATTATGGAGGTCCAATGGAGATTCCATAGAGGGATGATGGCCTAGCAAACTCGGGTTACTGTTTCCTGCAAAAGCATAAGGCATGGGCTTTCTTTCATTGTATCTGTCAGAAGTGTGCATCTGTAATGAATCACTCGAAGAAAAGGGCATCCCAGAAGACTGCTCCAGACCTTGTAGATATGAGCCTCCCTACATCCATAAAAAGTGAAGCAATTTTTTTTTTTAAAAAAAGAATTAAATTTACAATTGACTTAAATACACAAATAATTTCAAACAAGTTTCTCACCTGCTGCATCACAGGTGAATCACAGTTGATCACAGAAATCTGGTTATCTTGCATTAGTTTAGTAGCCGAGTCTGCCTGATAGTTTGATGTCTCAGCAGAATTATCTTCTGGAGTAGAAACTATCGCATCCAATATATCAGTGATAGAGTCTGGCTCAAGCATCTGATCCTTAGTATCACCATATGTTGAGAAATTCACACTAGGTTGCATCGACAAATTTTCGGGAAGTTCATCAGAAAACAGATGCTCATATTCTGGGCCGAGGAATTGTTCTAAACCATCAAACAAAGCACTCTGAATATATAACAGCAACAAACTACGGTTAGATAAAATGATCATTCATGGCTATCAAAATTCACAAATGCTAGAAGGAACGAAGTTCATAATTAAAATTATCAAAACTGAGATATGAGTTGATTGAATAAATATACAGAAGTCATTCTCAGATACAGATCGGGCTCACCTCTTCTTCAAGTGTTTCACCCAAATGACCACATGCATCTGAAGTCATTTTGCCATTGCAATGGCTTTCTTCTAGTTTCAAGGGTTGAGGTATAAAATACGGAGCTTCATGAATGGCTGTCCTCTCTACTGGTTGTTTGGTAATGGTGCCAGGCAAAGGCTGCAACTCTTGTAGCAGATCTATATCTGGAGATTCTGGGTTAGCGGTGTTGCAGATTCTTCCAAACCCTCAGGTTCATTATGCACATTATTCAGAGAATTGTTTTGGATAGGAGATAAGCCACTTGTCTCAATCTCACTACTAGACGAACAGGGAAGAGTCTCATCAGACTTCTTGAATAGACGGCAAAGAACAAAACCACCCTGTAATAGACAAAGACATTATAAATTGTAAAAATTAACAGGATGAAATTATCCCTCCTAACATATGGCTAGCCGAGTAAATCTCTAACATTAAAATAAATAAAGAAAATATGTAGGAATCTATCCCTACTGCACATGAACAAAAATGTGCTCAAGAGGAAATGAAAACTGAATACATGTGTCTTAATTAACAGTCATCACCAACCAGCCATTAAGCTACAGAAAGATGCTATATTAACAAATCTATTGTATATTCAATACATCCACGCATACATACACATATTAAGCTCACTGTATAACCAACCCAAAATTCTATGACACGCAGGACATGAAGAAAGAGGAAAAACAAGAAGAATGAAGAAAGAGGAAAAACAAGAAGAAATTTAATTATGAAAGGGTAAGGGTAAAAAGGTAATTCAATAATTCTAACTTAACGGATGGGGTTAAGTTAACGGTGGAATGGGTTAAATGTACTTTTTCAAACGTTATATGGGCATATTGTATTAAGCCCAAACGTTAGGGGGGTACTTTGTTTTTATTGATTTGTTGATTTTTAATTTTTGACCATTTGAAAAGCAAAATAGAAATATTATTATCAATTAAGGATTAGAATCAAATTTTGTATTTTAAAAAAATAATAAAATAATAATAAAAAATATTCACCGGTTTTGTTTAAATTGGTAGTTTAGGATTAATAATAATCTTAAGATTCTAAATAACTATTTCATGATAATTAATTATCCTAATTACTTTAAAAAAACTAAACCTAACGATTTCTATTCCTATATATACTGATATGCAGAGAAGTAAAAAAAGGAGGTAGGTGGTTGGTGGCTACAGGGATTCATTGAACCACACGAAAGAGCGGAAAAGGGAAAAAAAATAAAAATTTTATAAAACCAAAAGGCCAACAGAGAGAGAAGTCAGCATCCAAGCCAAAAAGTCGAAGCGGAAAACATCTGTGCGTGCGTTGAACTCGAGACAGACAGCGACAGGGCTTGACTGCGACTTGACCGGGACAGGCTGCTCAGTTTTCTGTGTTCCTGGCGTGAAGCCCGAGGAAGCGTGGACGTGGACTAGGCTTCGTTCTTTTGCTGCTGAGTTCGAGACAGAGAAGAGAGAATGAAAACAACTATTTTACTGGATTCGGTTTGCAAATTATTTATTTACAAAATAGTCCTTTTGTATCTCTTTTCTCTTTCTCTAATTTTTATTATACAATCCTTGAACAAATTTGTTAATTACAGTTTTATTATGAACTAAATTTATTTTTCTAGGGTTTAGATGTAGCCTAGTTTTGAGAACACAGTTTTTAATTCCATATTATTTCTATTTCTCCATAGTTGTGTGTTTAATTTTTGTGCTTAATGTTTACAATTATTTGGCCAATTTTTTTATGATTATTGGATCATGGAGAGACCGAGAGGTAATTTGTGATTTAGAAATATAAAAATTGAGCACCATTAATTGAGCAAAATTAGAGATTATTTACCGCGATTAATGTGACCGTTAAGAAATCCAGAGAACTTAATGAGTCTTCGATTAATTAAATTTGCATAGAGATGTGACAAACTGTTAGTTGGAGATATTTTTGGTGTTGTTCGAGAGAAAGCATTGAATAATTTGGGAATTTTGGTTTACAACTTGAAAAAATAATATTTTTATTCTCATGGAATTATAAATTGTGTGGGATGAACTAGGTGAAGTCAAAAGCCCTAGAATTAATTTTGCCATTAACAAATTACACAATTTCACATCCCGCTCCCTCTTCATTAATTTAGTTAGATTTCTTTAGATTAATTTAATTTAGTTGTTTTATTCTTTATTCATTTCGATCTTCCAAATAGTGATTAATCTAGTAATATCGGTACTCAGTAAAATATCTAGTTCCTGTGGGTTCGACACTCTATTCACTTAACTATACTACTTGTTGCGATTTTGCACACTTGCAAATATTCACACCAAGTTTTTGGCGCCGTTGCCGGGGACTAGTTATTCTTTTATTGATATTGAAAATTGCTAGATTATTACTAGTTTGAATTTTTTATATTTATTTTTATTTTTTTAATATTTTACCTCTTTATTTTCTTTTGACTTACTTTTGCTTTCATTTATTTTTTTTATTATTTTTTTATAGTTTTTCTATTTTTTTAATACTTACATTTCAGGACATACAAGAAAATTATCATGGTAAACGATGAAAACAGGCCTTTGAGAGACTATGCTATGCCCTCAATTTATGAAGCAAGCATAAAGAAGCCGGTTATTGAAGCTACCGATTTTGAGATTGAACCGGAGATTATTCTATTGATTCATCAGACTATTCAGTTTTGGGGACTACCGCACGAGGATCCTTAAGCTCAAATTGCAAACTTTCTAAAAATTTGTGACACCTTCAAGTACAATGGAGTATCAGATGATGCAATCAGATTGAGACTTTTTTCTTTTTCACTACGAGATAAGGCGAAGGATTGGCTACGTTATCTACCACCCGGTAGTATTACCACTTGGGAGGGACTTGCACAAAAATTTCTAGCCAAGTATTTTCCGCCGGCAAAGACAGCAAAACTAAGAAATGATATTTGCACATTTACTCAATTTGCGACGGTTACCGCTGAATCTGGTGTGGGGGTAAAAAGATAGAATTTGTGGGTTCGTGGAAAAACCTGAATAGCGAATCCAAGCCTGTTCGTTGGAATTGGGCTGCTGACTCCCGCCGTTCACCTGCAAGGAAGTGCGATACACCGGGGTTGATCCCGGCGACGCACCCTCCGACGCTCTTATCAGTAACCAGTGATATGATTAAGAAAGAGCTTTAATTGGAAAAAGAGTGATCACCTTGTAACAGTGGTAGGTTGGAGGTATTTATAGTCGCCATGGGGAGTTGATTAGGGATCTGATTTCTTGTGATTCTGTTAGGAGCAAAGTCCTCATAATCAGTTTAGGAAACTGATCCCTAATTCCTGGTGAGAGGATAACTGTGGATCAGGCCCGTTGATTTAGTCAAATCAGAGACCCTGATTTCCTCTTGCTGGTCTGGGTTTGTCTCGGGTCGGAACCCGTACCCAGTTGGAGTGGATCCGTTCACGGGTTATTGGATCTGTGGAGGGGAGATCCAGTGCCCGCTTCAGACCCGTTGGTGGGTGAAATTACCGTTTTACCCCTGAGCTTCAAGATTCGTGCCCGATCTGGACGGTTCCGATTAAACCCCATTTTTAGCCATATCACGAGCCCCCCACTCCTAAAGACTGAGTGTGATCAGCCTTTGAGGAGTAGTTTAACTATTTTAGTGACTAGTGGAGTTGTATCGGAGTCCGAATGAAGGGTTTTGTATCTCGAAGGGGGTAGTGAGGTGATTTTTACTGCTGAATCTGAGCTTTGTTGAATATCCGACGGATTTTATCTATTTTTTTCAGATTATTTATTTAATTTTGCGATGTGTTAACCAGTCGTTCGGGGGCCTTAACAATACATTCTAGGCAATAATTGTTCGTTCGGGGGCTCAAAAATATTTCCCCGAATTTATAATTATTTTCTAGAATTTCTAGTTAATTTTCCCAAATTTTTAGTAATTTTTTCGCAATTTTTAAATAAATAAAACAATTAAAATAAATAAAAACTGATTTTTAATACTTTTTTATGGCGTGGCTTAATCTGGACCGTTGATCTCGAGCGAGCATGAATTTCTGAGAGATCTGGCGGTTGTAGTCGCTCGGCAGCCATTTTCTCGCTTTTGGAGATCGGATGGACACTTGCTCGGTTGCCGACCGGGGGTCTAAGGGTTCGGCTGTCCGAGCGACGTGGCACGATCTGAGCCGTTGGATGGTGGCACGAATCTCGAGACGGGCTCAGTTCCCAAGAAAATGCTATCTTGTCGTTCAGCGCACGTGGCACGATTTGGACCGTTCATCACCAGAAGCGCGAATTTCTGGAAGGTCCAACGGTCATGGTCGCTCGGCGGCTTTTTTCTCTGTTTTGGAGCTCGGATGGGCACTTGCTCGGTTAGCCGACCGGACGTCTAAGGGTTCGGCTGTCCGAGCGACGTGGCACGATCTGAGCTGTTGGATGGTGGCACGAATCTCGAGACGGGCTCAGTTCCCAAGAAAATGCTATCTTGTCGTGTAGCGATGCTGGCAAGATCTGGGCCGTCTGATCGAGATCTTACACGAATGTTGAGGAGAAAGTGAATTTTCTCCGTTTTGGGGCTCGGATGGGCACTTGCTCGGTTAGCCAACCGGAGGTCTAAGGGTTCGGCTGTCCGAGCGACGTGGCACGATCTAAGCCGTTGGATGGTGGCACGAATCTCGAGACGGTTCAGTTCCCAAGAAAATGCCATTTGTCATTTAGCGACGCTGGCAAGATCTGGACCGTTGGATGGTGGCACGAATCTCGAGACGGCTCAGTTCCCAAGAAAACACTATCTTGTCGTTTAGCGACGCTGGCAAGATCTGGGCCGTCTGATCGAGATCTTACACGAATGTTGAGGAGAAAGTGAATTTTCTCCGTTTTGGGGCTCGGATGGGCACTTGCTCGGTTAGCCGACCGGAGGTCTAAGGGTTTGGCTGTCCAAGCGACGTGGCGCGATCTGAGCCGTTGGATGGTGGCACGAATCTCGATACGGTTCAGTTCCCAAGAAAATGCTATCTTGTCGTTTAGCGACGCTGGCAAGATCTGGGCCGTTGGATGGTGGCACGAATCTCGAGACGGCTCAGTTCCCATGAAAACACTATCTTGTCGTTTAGCGATGCTGGCAAGATCTGGGCAGTCTGATCGAGATCTTACACGAATGTTGAGGAGAAAGTGAATTTTCTCCGTTTTGGGGCTCGGATGGGCACTTGCTCGGTTAGCCGACCGGAGGTCTAATGGTTCGGCAGTCTGAGCGTCGTGGCGCGATCTGAGCCGTTGGATGGTGGCACGAATCTCGAGACGAGCCCAGTTCCCAAGAGCATTAATGGCGCCCCAGGATTTGTGCGGCGTTCCAACTTCCCGGGGTCATTAAGAATGGCGTCCTCTAATTAATGCGTGACGCTTCAGCTCCCTAGGCGTGACTGCTGGGCTTCCGTCGCTTGGCCTCCCGAGGGCCATAATGGCTGGTCCTTGGGGGGAGGTTATAAATACCCCACTCCCCCCGTAGTTTCGATCACAGCAATGGTTGTTCATCGACCATCAGAGGTGTCTGCCTTGGGCGGATGCCTGTTTTTTGAAAAATTCTAATCCTGAGAGCGTCGGATGGGTGGTCACTCTTCCACCGTGATCTTCTCCTGATTCTGACGGCCCCGATGCGGATGTCAGGGCCAGGGAAGATCAGGGCAGAAGAGGTGACGACCGGAGTCCGGACCCGGGGGACAAGGTGCCTCGGACGGATGAGTCTTCTCTGATCTCTGTCTTCCTTCCGGGCTGACGGCTTCTGATGGTTGTCAGCCCGAAGGAGCTAGAAATGGGAGGTGGGCCGATCTGCCTTCTGACTGTGTCTCACGCGATGGTGGTTTTTCTCCCACCCTTGAACGATTCGTGGTTTCGGTTTCTGAGGCCGTAAGCCTCGAGTTGCTCACGAGTGAGAGGGGAACCGACCGAGTCCTGGGGCCCGGGGCACTCGCCGAGGGCGAGTGCCTTAAAACTTTTAATCCAAATTTTCTCTTGCTTCCTGGGACAGATGCGGGGTACTGGGTCCGAAGGGCTTCATCCGGGCGATGTGGCGCGATCTGAGCCAGTGGATGGTGGCACGAATCTCGAGACGGGCTCTTGTTCGGTAGCCGACCGGGCTCTTTGATGTTGGGGTCGGATCGCACGTCGCTCGGATTTTGATCTCGTGTGTGCCGAGCTATTTGACTTGTATCGAAACGCTTTGCGTTTTTGCGAACCGTTGCTGCTCGGGTACAAAGTCGTTTGGGCTTTCGTAACGCTTCAAAAGCCGCTCAAGAGTCGCGCCCTTTAGTTAGGAAGCCCAAGAGACTTTCTCTTTTACTATAAATCTTCACTCCCCCACCCCAAATCTCATTATTCACTTTTACTTTCTCTCTCAAGTTTTTACTTTTCACCATCGAAGTTTTTAGCTCCTGGGTGGCGCTGCTAGCTGTCGCGGCAAGGCGTTTCTTTACTCCGGCAAACTTTTCCGACCGTAACAGTCACTTCAAGGTCAGTCTCTCTTCTTTCTCTTTAGAAAAAATGGTTAAGATTACTTCTTCGGATGAGACCTCCGCCTCGGACCAAGTCGTTAGCCGAGCGGGTAAAGGAAAGGAGGTGGTAGAGCCGACTGAGCAGACCGTTGTTCGGCCGAGCAAGAGTGGCGAGGTCGCCGAGCCACTCCAGGAGGTTGTGGCGAAGTCCCAGAAGGGTAAGGGAGTGGTTACGATCATAGAGCAGCCGAAGACGGCAGGGGAGTTCGGTCGGCAGCTGATCGTTCTATCGAGCGTGGGGGGTGTTCGGAGCTATTCCGAAGAGATGCTGGAGAAGGTGACCCAGGGCACCGCCAAGTCGGTAGAGGAGAACGAGCCAAGAGAGTTGTCCGAGGTGGACCATATCACTTCGGTTCTTACGGAGGCTGATTTGCATCGGATCCGGACTGGATTCCAGATCCTTGCCAAATATGGGCTGCTTCTCCCGGGGCCTGGTTTTCGAGCCTGCACGTCGTCTTCGGCCGACGCGTGCATTTTTCCGGTCGACTCCTTGGCCGCCGGGCTTCGCTTTCCGCTGCATCCGTTCATTGCCGAGGTCCTCAATTGGTACGGCCTGTGCCCCGCCCAGCTGATGCCGAACACTTGGAGGCACGTTTTGGCGTTTGTTCTTCAGTGTCAAGAGATCGGCGCCGAGCCAAGTCTGTTCCTCCTTCGGAGCCTCTACCGCCCTTGTCAGTCGAACAGGAATGAGCAGAGGTTCTACCTTTCGCCGCGGGCAGGCGTGAAGTTGATCGAGAACCCGGACTTGATCAAGCATTGGTAGGAGAAGTATTTCATTGTCCGAGCTCCCGAACCCTGGGCAATTTCGATAGCTTGGTCGAGGGAAGGCCTGCCCAAGCGAGAGAAGAAGGAGCCGGTGCTGAGTGACGAGGAGACGGAAGTCCTCAAGAAACTCCTCGGCCTGCCGATGCTAAGTTGGAAAGACATTACCGAGGAGGCTTTGTCCGAGGGGGTCTCAGTCCGATCGACCCCAGTACGCTTCTGGTATTTTTACTTTTTGCTTGAAGTTCTTGAAAAATTTTCTAAGTTTTTTCATTCGGTTTGTGCAGAGTCTTCCAAGATGGACTATAGGGCGTTGATGGCGAAGGCCAAGGCGGCTAGGGAGCAGGAGGCGAAGAAGAATAAGAGACCTTCGACGGGGACTCAGGGCGGCCGAGCGCAGAAGATACCTTCCGTTCCAAAGACAGCCGACCTGCCGGTGGTCGAGGTCCTGGAAGCCGATCAAGCACGACCAGGTTGCGGCCTCCGATCTCCCTTCCTCGGATGCGCCGACTCCACCGGTGAAGACCGATGCTCCCGGCTCATCGAGCGGCGCGTTCAACGTGAGCAAGGTGTTATCCCTCCAAGTTCCGCCCCTCACTGCCGAAGCGGAGAAGATTCTGACCGAGGAGCATAAGCAGATCTTCGTCCCCGACTGGTAAGTAATGAAGGTCGACGGTTTTTTGGGGGACGACAACATTTGTATACAGGCGGTGAAGCACCTGCCGACCCCAAAGGACCGAGCGGCGCTTAAGTCCAGGGAGGTCGGGGACGCCACAATGCAGATTGCTCGGAACACGATGTCGGTAAGTGGACCGAACACTTTCTTCTTGAAGCATTTTTTCCGAAATTTTCTAAGTTTCTAGGTTCGGACCTTAACTGTTTGTTCTCTTTTCAGACCCTCTGCCACTTCAACTTCTTGCTCGAAGAGTTCGCGAGCAAAGAACAAGAGCTGACGGCGCAGTACGACTGGGAGAGGTCGGAGCGTGCAAAAGCTGTGAAGCTGCTCGATGCTGAGCAACTCCTCTTGGCAAAACGCAGTGCCGAAGTGGCAGGGTTGGAGGCGCAGCTGGCCGAAGCCATTCAGCGGTCGAAGGACGAGGCAGCCAAGCTCGAGGCCTTGGAGAAGGAGAATGCCGAGCTTAAGGAGGAGCTGGCCAAAGCCCGGTCGGAGGCGGAGAAAGCTCGGAAGGAGACCGAGAGGATCAGGGCGAAGCACCAGTCGAAGTTGGCGAAGGCGAAGAGGGCTGTCTAGCAAGAGGCCGAGGAGCACATGTTCAAGAACATGGAGGATGCGTACGACCGAGCCCTGCTTCATATCGCAGCTCGGAACCCGGGGTTCGACACCTCCTCCTACCACTTCTACGACCCTGTGGACGGCGAGGAAGAGCTCCCTTCGGTAATGCTCGGCCCCGAGGGACAGACCGAGGGTGTCGAAGGCACGGGCGAGACCGAGGCCGAAGATGAAGAGGAGGACAGCTCCGAGGATGAGGACGTGGACGAGGACTTGGGAATCGTCGGGGGGTCGGCAGATCCGATCGACAAAAAGGTCGACCCATGACTTGGTTGCGTCTTTAGTCCTCTTTTTTTTTTTTTTTTTTTTTTTATGTGTAAGCCTGACTGCGGACTGGCCACCGCTCTTGTAATGCGTTTTGAGTTTTGAATGAAAACATTTTTTGTTTGGCCAAAAATTTTCCAAGTGTTGGAGCTCGGATTTTATGTTTGACTAGTTGCAAAATTTCTCCAAGTGTTGGTCCTCGGATTTATCTTTACTTTTTAGGTGAAGTTTGGTCCGATCACGAAGGTTTCGTATCTTCGTAAGGAGCTAAAAGAGACGAAGCGAGCGCTTTCTCATAGCCGAAAGAGGCGGTTTTATATGCTCTTGAAGCTGGAGGAGATAAAGGCGGCTGCGAGGGGGTATTGTCGTGAGTTGAAGCAACTACGAAAGCAACCCCAAGCTTCTCTTCTCGAAGGCGAGACAGTGGGGCTTCGCAGGGAGCTTTTGGTTGCCGAGCAAAAGAATAGCGAGCTCTTGGCCGAGGTCGTCACTTGGAGGTAACGGAGAAAGAACGTTCGGCGAAAGAAGAGGAGTTAGCCTCCGAGTTGGAGAAGTTGTCATCCGAGCGCCAAAAGTTGTTGGCGAAGGTCGACAAGCTTAGGAGGATTACGATAGACAGGGGGATCGAGGTCACACATTATCGACATCTTGCGACCGATAGTGCCGATGTGGCGGGCTCGTCGAGACCTCCTCGTTTGAAGATGTCGTCGAAGGATGATGTTCTGAGAGATAGGATTGTCGAGCTGGAGGAAGAGATCACGTCGCTCAAGCCTTTGCCTGAGAGGGCCAACGTTCGTAGTACGTTGTGTACTCGCGAAGAGAGTGAGAAAGGGATTACTTTCTACGAACTTGCGACTCGTTTGCCTGCGGTGAGGCGGAGTCCTGTTGACGCTCAGAGTAGTGTAGCTGTCTCGTCTAGCGGCGCCTCAGTTGGCGCCACAGTTAGAGTTAGCGGCGAAGGGGGATCTCGCTTCGCTGGTTTGGAGTTGAGCTGTAACTCCTGTTCCCCCGTATTTGTATTTTATACCGTATTTTTCTTTCAATTGTACTATCTCGTCTATTTGAGATCATGTAATTTGTTCTGATTGAATAAAATTATTATTCTTGTCTCAACTCAAATTGTGGGCCCTTTTATCAAATTTAATTGTGTGCCATTTGTATCGTTCTCCATGAGCAATGGACCAATTTTTCTCTTTTATCTCTCTAATCTCCATTTTGGTGCATTTTGATCACTTCTCCTGTTGGGCTCTTTTTGAAACGGATACCCAAAATCCACGAACCCGCAAACCGTACTATTTAAACCCTACTCTAACCCTAATCCTAACTAATTCTGTTTTAACCTAATCGAAACCCGCCGCTAATCTCCCTTCCCACCTTCGTCTCATCTCCTTCATCCCGAACCCAATTCCTCCACTCCGATCACCATCGCCATACCCGAATCGCCTTGCCTTCAGCCAGTCCCTCACCGTCATCCTCGTCAACCCCTCGGCGCCACAGCAACCACCACCGCCATCTCCCAATCACCATCGTCCCCATCGCCATTACCGACTCCAGAACCCACTTTGCCACCTTCGACCAGATCCCCATCACTTCGCCGCCTCCAGCACACCCCCCTCGACCGCCTCTACCTTTTCGCTGCGTCGCCAGACGCCGCCGAACCCCAACACCCACTCCCCTAGCTTCTCCTCTGTTTCGAACCCAACAGCAGAGTCGCCATCGCCGCGCCGTCGCTTCTCGACGTCGCGCCATTGTCTTCACCGTCGTCGTCGTCCTCGTCACCGTCGAAGTCGCCGCGCAGTCGCCGCATTCACCCTCTCCCTCTCGCACTTTGTTTCGACCGAAAAAGAACGAAGAAGAGAACGAACGAAGAAGAAGGAGGAAAAAGGCGGGATCGAAGCTCAGCCGTCGGATCGCGTCAAGATCCGCGCTATCAGAGCCCACCTGATCGGTGTCCCGTGTTCTGGCCACAGCGGATCCAGATTCGTTGTACGCTGTTCGTCCCAATCCGCTGCGCTGAAGCCATCTGATTCGCTGCCGTTGCTGTCCCGTGTTCGTGCCGCACCAGATCCGTTCGCTGTCCGCTGTTCTGGGCTGATCCTGTGTGCGGGGAAAACTCGATCTTCGGTTATTTTTCGGACGCGCTTTTTGAGGACTTTTTCCGGGATTTTTCTACCCAAATTGCTACAACAAGTGGAGTTCATCATCGTCATCTAAGGCAAGTATTCATCTTGTACATTTTATTGCTCTAGTACAAGTTTTCTTGAAAATACCACATATAGTTAGATTGTGACTCCCTTTGAAATATCATAGTAAATCAATTTTGAACCTTCAAACCCACAAATCTAAGAGTCACAAAACTTCCTCGTATTAAATAATAATCAATTGGACTCTTTTACCCCCTTGAACACATGAATCACATGGACATATGAATTAAGGAGCCCTAAAATTTGTAGTTACATATATATTTAGTATTTTGACGAATTTGCGACTATTATGACTTGAAAAACATTTATTAGTTGCTGTTTTAACCTCCATGATTATGTATCTATGCTACTTAACAACTTAGACACCAAATGACATTTTCCCATGAAATCTACATTAGTAAGTTAATTCTACGTGTTGCTGTCTGAATATTCTTTTGCGGTTTCGACCCTTTTATCATTTGAATATGGGCCTGAGCCCTGAATAGAAATTGTAGATCCGGATGTGTAGATATCGATAGACTCCAAAATGATCGAATTTGGAGTTACGGTCTAGGAGTTATGGCAGTTATACCGCAGCTGTGTCAGTAGACGCAGTTTTGCAAAACTGCTGTATATATTTACTTTACAAATTATTTCAGCGGTGTAAACAGCGAGCGTTTGACTCCAAATTTTATATGTAGTTGCTGGACACCCTATAGGACATCTCCAATTTTTCTTAGAATTAATTTTCATTATTTTAACCCTGTTCTACCTGTATAAACTCAAATATACAATTCTGCCTGAACAAATGTAATAAGCCGGGGTTTGAGGGAAGGACTATAGAGTGGACAATATAGGTAAGTGTACTCGGAAGGGGGCCCGTGTTTCCCAAAGTTGTATGTTAAATGGAACTAAGTGCCACGTAGAACTAAGTGCCACGTCATGGTGACGGGGGCCACCTCTAGAGCCTACGGGGGCCACCTCTAGAGCCCATTACAAGGTTACATGATATATATTTGTGATCACATGGAAGTAAGTGCCACGTAGAACTAAGTACCACGTCATGGTGACGGGGGCCACCTCTAGAGCCTACGGGGGCCACCTCTAGAGCCCATGGTTGATCACCTGCTTGTTTGATGCATGAGTACACCGCCCTATAGACTCCATTACTAGGTCTAAACGCAACTGATTTGACTGTAGCAACCATGTAGTAAAAAGATGGATGCATGTCGTGCTACCTAGATAGTAATCACACAAGACTTGAACTTAATACCTGATACCTGATTATCCTGTTACCTGATCACCTGATTACCTGATATTTGATACATGAAACTTGAACATGACACCTGTAACTCGAAACATGAAACTTGATACGTGAAACCTGAGACATGAAACATGATATTTGATGTTAGTTACCCCTACAGGTTCACCTGACATATGTTTTACCATTAGCAGTTGTTAACTAGCCTGTTTACTAGGAAGTCCCCCCTTGCTAGCTAATCCTGGTTGTTCCCACCACTTGTTGTATCCCTGTTGCATTCTTGATTCCTGTTCCCCTTACTTGTACTCGTTTTTACTATTTGTGGCCCTAGCTTGCACTAAGGGCATTCTCTCTTGTTTTTCCTGTTTTTCCTTTTATATTTATTAAGCAGACTTGGGAGACAAGCTACCTGTTGGAATTGGCGAGCAGACATTTCAGGTTTTGCTTGGAGCAAGGACCTGTTTAAATAGTTGCTTTCCTTAAGGTATTTATTTCTTCTGCTGTATAAGACTTGTTTCCGAGTTTACACTTGATCCAGACATGTGAACTATTTGAACATTATTATTTGTTTAAATTGTTTTCTGCTGCTTAATAAATTATTCATACATGCTTGGTTATATATAGTTCTCTTATATATTCTTGTTATGATGCTGAGTCGATCCTACAGCTTATGGATGATGTAAAAAATCATTCGCTGGGCTTCGTCACGTGCTCGTATTCCATATTTTTGGGAAGCGGGGCGTGACATGAGCTCGGAGGTCAGGCGTCGCCGATCCCGAGTTTCCTTGAACCGGAGCGTTCCCTTTCCGAAGAAGCACTAAACATGTTGTATTATGTCTCTCTAAGTTACTGTAAAACCCTGTTGTAGCGTCGGTCTAGTTGTATGTAGGGCTACTTTATTTGAATAAAAACCTTTGCTTTGCTTTTGTGTAACTTCCGATCTCTGACAACTTACTCAAAGTTTGAAAGTTTGATTGAAAATTCTTGAAGTGTTAAGCTTCGGCAGTGTTTGAAATTTTGTTGTTTGACTCTTCTTCTTTTCAGCTTGTGGTGGTGGCCGAGGACACCGTGCCTGCTCGCTCAGATGACAACCCTCGAGCCGAGGCTATCTCAGGGGGGACGAGGCCGTGCTTGGGGAGGTGCCGAGAGCGGCTCTACGAAGTCGAGCTGGGATTGCGCCGAGCGGAACCATCTTCAGCTCGTCCTAGGTCAGTGGGACATCGAGATCCGGCGTCTGGAGAGCAGGATCACCGAGATGACCCCCGTAAGAGAGGACGAAGGTTCGGCGACCACCTTTAGCAACTCTCTTCGGATCAAGTGTGTTCGGTACAATTTGTCAAAAATAACGGTGGAGAGGGACGATCTGCTTTCCGAGATCAGTCACCTGCAGGCTGTAGAGGCGGAGCTTCGGATGGAGGGAGAGGGACTAGCGGCCGAGGTGGCCAAACTGACGACTGAGCGGGACGAGCTGACGGCCGAGGTCGACGCACCGAAGTGTAGTGGGTCGGCATTGTAATTTTTGTACTTTAAGGCCTTGTGACCTTGTTGTACGGAAGAGTCGCTTTGTACTCCATCCCAATTATTAATAACATTTCTTTTTCGAACTTGCATGTCCCTTGTAACTTTGTGTAGTCGTTTTGTTTGTGACTATGTTCATCGCGCCGAGATCTCTAAGCCGACCTCTTTCTCGCTCGGCCAGTGGTGCCGAGCAGCACTTTGGTCTCCTAATCTTGCGGACTTGCGAGATGAGTCGAGACTTACCCAATGGTGGGCTCACCGAACATCGCGAGAGTTCAACGGTTGTGGGAACAATTCCGAATGGCGTCCTACTCCTAGTTCGCTTAGAAGCGAGCTTGCGGAGTAGAATCGAGCCAAGTGTTGGACTCCGGAACCATCGTTAGAGTTCAACAGTCGTGGGAGCAATTCCGAATGGCGACCTACTCCTAGTTCGCTTAGAAGCAAGCTTGCGGAGTAGAATCGAGCCAAGTGTTGGACTCCGGAACCATCGTTAGAGTTCAACGGTCGTGGGAGCAATTCCGAATGGCGACCCACTCCTAGCCCGCTTAGAAGCGAGCTTGCGGAGTAGAATCGAGCCAAGTGTTGGACTCCGGAACCATCGTTAGAGTTCAACGGTCGTGGGAGCAATTCCGAATGGCGACCCACTCCTAGCCCGCTTAGAAGCGATCTTGCGGAGTAGAATCGAGCCAAGTGTTGGACTCCGGAACCATCGTTAGAGTTCAACGGTCGTGGGAGCAATTCCAAATGGCGACCCACTCCTAGTTCGCTTAGAAGCGAGCTTGCGGAGTAGAATCGAGCCAAGTGTTGGACTCCGGAACCATCGTTAGAGTTCAACGGTCGTGGGAGCAATTCCGAATGGCGACCCACTCCTAGCCTGCTTAGAAGCGAGCTTGCGGAGTAGAATCGTGCCAAGTGTTGGACTCCGGAACCATCATTAGGATTGTTCAATGGTTGTGGGAGCAATACTGAGCGGCGAACTACTTCTAGCTCGCTTAAGAGCGAGCTTGCGAAGTAGAGTCGAGCCGGGTATTGGACTCCGAACCATTGATTGAATAAAGAATAAAGACGGAGAGATACAAGCAATTTTATATATACGAAAAAGCATTCTTTATTGATAACTGACGGCGAGCCGTTTTTACATATGAAAACTTAAGAGAGGAATTACAAGTTAGAGGAGAGAAACGGTTCGACACCCTGTGATACTCAGAGAGGCGCCGGGGCGCTTTCTTGGTATTTTAAAAGGTGGTCGGCATTCCAGGTCCTCGAAATCTCTCTGCCCTCGAGGTCTTCCAGACGATAAGCTCCGTGTCGAACTACCCTTGCAATCTTGTAAGGTCCTTCCCAATTTGGGGCTAGTTTGCTCTTCTGACTAGGGAAGGAGATGGCTAGTTTTCTGAGGACTAAGTCTCCCTCCTTGAGATCGGTGGGTCGGACTCTCTTGTTGTACGCTAATTCGATCCTCCTCTGGTAGTTCTGTTGGCAGATTGACGCCCTTTCTCTCAGTTCGTCCACCAGGTCTAAGTTCGCCCGGAGGTCTCCGGCGTTCTGTTCCTCGTTGTAGGCTGCGAGGCGAGGGGAAGGTATTCCGACTTCGAGAGGTATCACTGCCTCGGACCCATAGGTGAGGTTGAACGGGAACTCTCCTGTGGGGGTCCATTTGTTGGTGCGGTAGTTCCACAGCACGTTGGGGAGTTGGTCGACCCATAAGCCTTTGGAACACTTGTCCAGTATCTTCTTGATACCAGAGAGGATCTGCCGGTTAGCATTCTCCGCCTGGCCATTCGACTGTGGGTGGGAGACGGAGGAGAAGCGCTGTTGGATGGCAAGGTCTTCACATAGAGCTCGGAACGCGGCCCCAGTAAACTGAGTTCCGTTGTCTGTTACGAGGACACGGGGGATGCCGAATCGGCAGATGACGTTCTTCCAAAAGAATTGAAGCACCTTGTACTCGGTGATAGTGGCTAGGGGCTCGGCCTCAATCCACTTCGAAAAGTAGTCGATGGCTACGACCAAGAACTTGAACTGGCCCGAAGCTGGAGGGAATGGCCCTAGTAAATCCATCCCCCACATTGCGAAGGGGATAGGACTTGATAGGGAGGCGAGGTTAGCTTGGGGGAGGCGACGAATGTTGGAATATCTCTGACAAGAGCCACATTGCCGAACGTGTCGCTCGGCATCTTGGAGGAGAGTCGGCCAGAAGTATTCGTAATTCAGAGCTTTCCGAACTAAAGACCTAGACCCTGAATGTGCCCCGCCGATGCCTTCGTGGAGCTCCCGTAAGGCATAGTCAGCTTGTTCCGGGGAAAGGCATCTTAGGTATGGTTGGTCGTCTATCTGTGAGAAGGAGCGCTTGTACAAGATCCCCTCGACCAGGATGTACCACTCGGCCCTGGTTCTTATTCGGCGTGCTTCTTTGGGGTCCTCGGGGAGGAGCCCGTCCCTTAGGAATTCTACTAACGGTTTCATCCAGTTGTCTTGCAGTAGGATCGGCAGCGACTCCACTGAGTCGGAGGCTTCGCCTTCGATGCTTGGTTTCAACAGGACCTCGATCAAGACGGTCTGCTCGAGACCTTGGAGGGAGGATGAGGCTAACTTGGAGAGGACGTCGGCTTGTGAATTCTCTTCTCGAGGGATTCGTTGGATGAGTGCCTCTTCGAACCGGGCCATGAGGGTTCGGACTTTGGCGAGGTACTTCGCCATCCGTTCGTCTCGTGCCTCGTAATCGCCCAAGACTTGGTTCACAACCAGCTGAGAGTCACTATGGATTCGGAGGCGCTGCGCCCCGGCACTTCGGGTAAGTCCGAGGCCGACGATTAGTGCCTCATACTCTGCTTCCTTGTTTGAGGCCTTGAAATTCATGCGGAGGGCATACTGGAGGACGAAGTCATCTGGACCCGTCAGGATGATACCGGCGCCGCTTCCCTCGTTGCAAGAGGAACCGTCCACAAAAACCGTCCAAATAGGGGGTCCGTTCGGGACATGACTGACCTCGGGAAGTGTGGTCTCGACGATGAAGTCCGCGAGGGCTTGAGCTTTGATCGCAGTCCGGGGCTGGTAGGAGATGTCGTGTTGGCTCAGCTCGATGGACCATTTCATGAGCCGGCCTGAGGTTTCCGGCTTGTGGAGGATCTACTTCAGCGGTTGGTCGGTGAGGACCATAACCGAGTGGGACTGAAAGTATGGGCGGAGCTTCCTTGCCGCCATAATCAGGGCGTAGGCCATCTTTTCTATCTTCGGGTAGCGGAGCTCGGTGTCCCGAAGCTCACATAGTAGATGGGCCTCTGAGCCCGGTCTTCTTCCCTCACCAAAACAGCACTTAGGGTCTGCTCGGAAGCAGCTAAGTAGATGAAGAGGGTTTCCCCTGGAACGGGCTTGCTGAGCAGGGGAGGATTGACCAAGTAGGCTTTCAGCTGGTTGAACGACTCTTGTTGCAGTTCGCCCCACTCGAAACCCTTGGCTCCCCTGAGAGCCTTGAAGAAAGGGAGGCACTTTTCCCCAGACTTCGAAAGGAATCGCCCAATAGCGGCGAGGCGACCCGTAAGCCTCTGCACTTCCTTGACGTTCCGGGGTGGGGCCATGTCCAGTATGGCTTTAATTTTTTCAGGATTTTCTTTGATCCCTCGCTGGCTGACCATGAAGCCGAGGAACTTTCCTGAAGAGACCCCGAATGCACACTTATTCGGATTAAGCCTCATGTTGTGCCTTCTCAGTACGTCGAATGCCTCCTGGAGGTCGGCCACGTGGTCGGTACCTCGGATGCTCTTCACAAGCATGTCGTCGACGTATACTTCCATGTTGCGGCCTATCTTGCTTTGGAAGACTTTATTGACGAGGCGCTGGTAGGTGGCTCCAGCATTCTTCAATCCGAACGACATAACTCTATAGCAGTAGAGGCCCTGGTCGGTAATGAAGGAAGTCTTCGGAATGTCCGGGGGGAACATTCGGATCTGGTTGTAGCCGGAGAAGGCGTCCATGAAGCTGAGGAGCTCATGGCCTGAGGTGGCATCGATGAGGGTGTCGATACTCGGGAGAGGGAACGGATCCTTCAGACACGCCTTATTCAAGTCTGTGAAGTCGATGCATATCCTCCAGGAACCATTGGACTTCTTAACCATGATGACGTTGGAGAGCCACTCGGGGTAGTTCACCTTCTGTATGAACCGAGCTTTTAGGAGCTTGTCCACCTCCTCCTTGATGGCTTGTTGTCTCTCGGGAGCAAATTTACGCCTCTTCTGCTGAACCGGTCTGCACCCCGGTTCGACGCTGAGGCGGTGTACTAGAAGTTCCTCGGAAATCCCGGGCATATCCGCGGCGGACCAAGCAAATAGGTCGCGGTTCTTCCGGATGCAGTGTACCAAATCGGAACATAAGGCAGTCGGTAGAGACTTGCTGATGAGGAACTTTCGGCTCGGGTCCTCGTCCGAGAAGAGTACTTCTTCCAATTCGTCCACCGGCTCGGACATTGGTCGGACGTTCGGCTCGGGGATCTCTAGAGTCTCGAGAGAGAGCACCGGACCCCCAGTGGAAGTCATGTAGCATTTCCGAGCCATCTCTTGGCTTCCCTTGACTTCTCCCACTCCCGCCCGGGTGGGGAACTTCATCTTGAGGTGGTACGCCGAAGGAACGGCTTCCAGGGCAGCTAGGCTAGGTCGGCCCAAGATGACATTGTATGCAGCTGGGACATCGACGACCATAAAGTCCATCGGCTCTGTCCGGGTAGTAGGGGTCTTCCCAGCAGTTACGTCCAGGGTGATAACCTCTTCGACAGTTACTGACACCCCCGTGAATCCGTGGAGCGTGTAGCCAGCCGGTTTGAGGCGATCCCGGGATAGTTGCAGCCCTCGGAAGGCCGAGAGGAAGAGGATGTTCACGGAGCTCCCGTTGTCTACCAGGATCCTCTGCACTTTGAAGTTCGCCATGCGGAGGTCGATAACAAGTGCGTCACAGTGGGGAGTGCGGACCCCCTCGAGGTCTTCATCTGAGAAAGTTACTGGGACGCCGAGGCCTTTGGGGGGAGGGGCACCGTGAACTGAATTGACCTCTCGGACGAAGGCCTTCCGAGAGGAGTTGAAAGAGCCCCCCATGGGACCTCCGTGGATAAGGTGCAGAACACGCTTCTCCTCAAACTCGGGGGTTTCATCGCGTCGCTCGGGGCGCTTGTTAGCCCCCCGAGGCGGAGGGGTGGTGCGATCTCCCCGATCATTTGTTCTCATAAACTTAGCCAACTGCCCCCTCTGGATGAGGGCCTCTATCTTGTTCTTCAACGCCCGACAGTCGTTGGTGTCGTGGCCATGATCTTGGTGGTAACAGCACCACTTCTCCTTGTTCCTCTTCTTGGCTGGGGTGTTCATCATCGGAGCGGGAGGTATAACTCCCTCCTTCTCGACTTCCATCAGGATGGTGGAGACGTTGGTAATGAGAGGAGTAAATTTTTCAAACCTGGGAGGAGGACGGCGTTGACCGCTATTATCCTTCTGTAGCTTCTTGGCCCCTTCCTCTTCCGTTGTCTTTCTCTTCGACCCGGAAGCGGATCCTCCGAAACCCGGGAAGCACTCGGCTTCCTCCGCCCGAATATATTTCTCGCATCTAAGGAGAAGGTCGGCGAAGTTGTGCGGGGGCTTTTTGGCAAGGGACGACCGAAGGTTAGAGTTGAGGATGTTGGATTGGAATGCGACGGTCGCCACTGACTGGTCGAGGAAGGCGATGGACCTGACCTCTGCAGTAAACCTCCTCACATAGTCCCTCAACTTTTCTCCCCTCTCCTGTCGGAGGTGGAGTAGAGAGAGGCTGGTCTTCTCCGTTCGTCTGCTGTTCACAAAGTGGGTTATGAAGAGCATTTCAAACTGCTCAAAAGAGAAGATGGAAAAAGGAGCGAGCCGGGAGTACCATTCCCGTGCCGAACCCTTGAGAGTGGTGGGGAAAGTTTTGCAAAGCATGGCGTTGGAAGCTTGGTGGATTAGCATCAAGGTCTTGAAGCTCTCGACATGATCAACAGGGTCCGACTCCCTCGAGTACGTTTCAAACTGCGGAGGCTTGAAACCCCTCAGGATGGGAGCCTCCATGATAGTCCGAGAGAAGGGGGGTCTGCTGGGGTGGACGGTCCTTCCTCTCGACTCCTCCTCCTTGTCCATTCGACCGAGCCGCCTCTCCATCTCGTGGAGACGGCGGTAGAGGGCATCGTCCCTCCGGTGGTAATCAAACGATCCCCTGGACTCGTCTTCAAAGGAAGGGGAGCGGGGACTGCGGCGACGATAGTCCTGAGATCGGCGAGGACTATGATTGTGTTGCTGATGACTAGGAGCCGGGGGAGGAGTAATGGATCGGTGGTGAGGACTTGGGACCCTTGGGGGTGTTGGAACCCTTTGGGCATTATTGTTGTTGGGTCGAAGGTTGAGGGCCTGCAACACCGTTGCCTAGAATTGTTGGAACTTGGCACGAGTGATGGGTGCCTCATCGTTCCACGGATGATGTCGATCAGCAGGGGAATGTGGCCTCCTTCTACGACGCTCGGGAGATTCCCTCCGTCCTCTACGGTCCGGAGACCTCCTGCCTTCTCGGCGATGAGGAGATCGCTCACCTTGATGTTGGCGAGAGACTCCCTCTCGGGCCTGCTTCTCATCTAGGCGGCAGCGAAGGTCCTCATCCTTCTGTCGATTTAGAACGGTGTTGCGGAGGTCGGAAGCTCGGGGATTATGGGAGGCCATAGAATCCGAGGAGGCATTGTGCACTGAGACATGGTTTGGGTGGAGAGGTTGCTTCTGCTTCCGTTGGTTCTGACCAGTGGGACCATTAGGGGGTTGTTGATTCAGAAAAGGGTGCTGGCCCTGTTGGAAATGGTCTTGGACCGGGGGAGAAAGTTGCTCGGGCTGCGGAGCAGGATGCACGGGGACTTCCATGCACGGGGACTTCCTCTTGCTGATCGGCGGGGTTGGGTCCACGGTTGGACCCCCTAGACCTAACCTTTCTGGGAGGCATGGCTGGAGAAGAGCTAGTCGACGAGAAAGAGGCGGGGGCTATTCGTATGGCTTCCCACAGACGGTGCCAATCTGTTACCGCTGAATCTGGTGTGGGGGTAAACAGATAGAATTTGTGGGTTCGTGGAAAAACCTGAATAGCGAATTCAAGCCTGTTCGTTGGAATTGGGCTGCTGACTCCCGCCGTTCACCTGCAAGGAAGTGCGATACACCGGGGTTGATCCCGGCGACACACTCTCCGACAGACTTGTCAGTAACCAGTGATATGATTAAGAAAGAGCTTTAATTGGAAAAAGAGTGATCACCTTGTAACAGTGGTAGGTTGGAGGTATTTATCGCCATGGGGAGTTGATTAGGGATCAGATTTCCTGTGATTCTGTTAGGAGTAAAGTCCTCATAATCAGTTTAGGAAACTGATCCCTAATTTCCGGTGAGAGGATAATTGTGGATCAGGCCCGTTGATTTAGTCAAATCAGAGACCCTGATTTCCTCTTGCTGGTATGGGTTTGTCTCGGGTCGGAACCGGTACCCAGTTGGAGTGGATCCGTTCGCGGGTTATTGGATCTGTGGAGGGGAGATCCAGTGCCCGCTTCAGACCCATTGGTGGGTGAAATTACCGTTTTACCCCTGAGCTTCAAGATTCGTGCCCGATCTAGACGGTTCCGATTAAACCCCATTTTTAGCCATATCAGCGATCGAGTCTTTATATGATGCATGGGAAAGATACAAAGAGTTATTAAGAAAGTGTCCTCATCATGAACTACCGAAATGGCTGCAAATTCAAATATTTTATAATGGTTTGGGAGTTACACATCGATCTATGGTTGACGCAGCAGCTGGAGGTGCAATAATGAGCAAAACTTACGATGCAGCCTATGAGCTTTTAGAGGAGATGACATTTAATCATTATCGGTGGTCTGCAGAAAGTACAATGCCAAGAAAAGTGGCTGGAGTTTTTGAACTTGACTCTATTTCTGCTTTAACTGCACAAATGGCTACTTTATCAAAACAAATAGGTAACTTAAATGTTAATTCTATTCAATCTAATATCATTTGTGATCTTTGTGCAGGAAACCATCCAAGTGCAGATTGCCAAGTGGGGAGCCCTTTTGCTCCATCAAATGCCGAACATGAAAATTTTGTGTCAAACTTTCAAATGCAAAACAATCATTATGCAAACACATACAATCAAGAATGGAGAAACACCCCGAATTATCCATGGAACAACAATCAAGGAGCAGTTATACCACTTCAAAATTTTCCACAGTAAGAAAAGAAGCCGACATTAGAAGAGATGTTCATGCAATACATGCAAAGGACAGAACAATACATACAAAAGACAGATTTGGCAATTCAAAATGTTGCAAATTCAACTTCGGCTTCCATCCAAAATCTTGAGGTACAAATTGGTCAAATTTCAAATATTTTAAATGAAAGAACTGCAGGAATATTACCAAGCAACACAGTTGTTAACCCCACGGAAGATGTTAAAGCAATAACACTAAGCAGCGGGAAGACAATTGAGCAACCACAAGAAGAAATTGGCGAACAAAATGTGGTTGAAAATGTTGAAGAGCAAAGTGCGATCGAACAAATTATGGAGGAACAAATTCAGCATGAGCAAGTAACGTATGATGTTTTTACTTCAATAAAGTTTCCTCCTGAAGAACAGTCGTGTTTTCAAGTAAGTAAATTTGATTTAATTGTGGGCAAGAAACATAAGGCTGAAATTGAAGAGTCACCTATAAAAGTATGTCCAACAAATACAGCAACTTTTGAAGCTGAAACAGAAAATATTTTTGAACATGTTATGCATTTGGATGCTGCACCTTCTATTCATTCATTTTTTCAGCAAAAACTCAAAGAGGTGGGGAAATCAAAGACATCATCATCACGAAGGAAACGCCTCAAACTAAAGCTTGAACCTGATCCACATCTGAAGAGAAGAATTAGAAAGGATGTTTTAATATTGTTGGATCTTGGCGTTACATAACCATCTCACCTCCATGTCTGGCCGAAGACTTAAAACTTAGCAGTTCTTGGGAGGCAACCCATGTTTTCTTTTCTTGCATTAAGATTTTATTTTTATTTTAGTTTACTTTAATTTTATTTTTTATTTTATTTTGTACGATTGCATAAATTTTGAAGTCGCCGGGCAGAGCTGTTTTGTACACCTTCATTAATGGCTGTTTTTTAGCAGTATGGAGTCAGAATCTGAAAAACTGATTCGAAGAGAAATTGTAGACAATTGTCTTAGCTTTCCAGCACAAAAAGAAATTAGCCCATTGGGACTCCTACAGCTCCATATATCACCAAAATACTAAACGCCGCGCGTGCAGAAATTTTACGATGAATCAGGGGAGAAATTCTGAACTTTTTGCATTCTTTTTGTTTTTCTTTTTCCTTTCCCTTTGAGGACAATGTGATATTCATGTTTGGGGGGGAAGGTTTACAAATTTATTATTTATTTTTTAGAAAAGAAAAATAAAAATTAAAAGGATTTCAATTAAATTCATCTTTATACTTTTTGAGTTCTTTATTTTGATAAGCATTGAAATAATTTTTTTTGGGGATAGACAATTGCTTATAAAGTAAGAGTAAGAATACTTATTTACTTTAGGATTATTGAGTTTCACAATTCCTTACAAAATTGTATGAGTCATGCGATTATACATAAAAGACAAATGTGATGCTTTTTCTTGTGATTATCCCCTTTGATCTAGTCCTAAACAGGGTTTAAGTAAATAGAGTAATTATAAAAAAAAAATTATGAATAAAATCAATCTGCTCCAATGTTTTGAGTTGCTTAGTAACTAGGGGTATTCATCACCAATGTTTACTTTTACGTCAAACGGCAACTTGAAATATGAGTATGCAAAGCACTTTAAGTTTGTGACTTGTTGAGTAACCGGGTGAATTCATCACAAATGTTTGCATTTGCGTCAAAAGGCAAATGACAACTTAGAGAAAGACTATAAAAAATTAAAAAAATTAATTTAAAAAAAAAAAAACTCTAGTTTGCTACTCGGTTTGTAGTAGTGAGAAGGGATAGTCACAGATGGAGTTGTTACAAACTATAATTACATTAATTGCATGACAAATATGATTGGGATTGGAATTATGAATAAATAATTGCACTGGAGAAAGTGGGTATGCTTAGTTTTACTTTATTTGCTATTGTTTATATTTTTTAATTGAAATTTTGATGCTTGCATGATAAGATCTCTTAGTGTGATGGGTTGAGTCTACTCTTGATTATTTTTCCCTTATTCATGATTTTAGTTTTTGCTTGAGGACAAGCAAAATCTTAAGTTTGGGGGTATTTGATGTGTCTAATTTTTATACAAATATTTGTATTCAATTACCCATTAAAATTGTTTGTTTTCGTTTATATTGTTTATATTTCATCTTATTTCTATAAGATTTCAATTAATTAATTATTTTTGAAGAAATAAGAATTTTGATGCAAAAAGTGATTATTTTTTATAAAAATCAACAAACAAAGCAAAACTATTGATTTATTATTTTTATTGATTTGTTGATTTTTAATTTTTGACCATGTGAAAAGCAAAATAGAAATATTATTATCAATTAAGGATTAGAATAAAATTTTGTATTTTAAAAAAATAATAAAATAATAATAAAAAATATTCACCGGTTTTGTTTTAATTGGTAGTTTAGGATTAATAATAATCTTAAGATTCTAGATAACTATTTCATGATAATTAATTATCCTAATTACTTTTAAAAAAAAAAAATTAAACCTAACGATTTCTATTCCTATATATACTGATATGCAGAGAAGTAAAAAAAGGAGGAGGTAGGTGGTTTGTGGCTACAGGGATTCATTGAACCACACGGAAGAGCGGAAAAGGAAAAAAAAATAAAAAAATTTATAAAACCAAAAGGCCAACAGAGAGAGAAGTCAGCATCCAAGCCAAAAAGTCGAAGTGGAAAACATCTGTGCGTGCGCTGAACTCGAGACAGACAGCGACAGGGCTTGACTGCGACTTGACCGGGACAAGCTGCTCAGTTTTCTGTGTTCCTGGCGTGAAGCCCGAGGAAGCGCTGACGTGGACTAGGCTTCGTTCTTTTGCTGCTGAGTTCGAGACAGAGAAGAGAGAGACAGAGAACAACTGTTTTACTGGATTCGGTTTGCAAATTATTTATTTACAAAATAGTCCTTTTGTATCTCTTTTCTCTCTCTTTAATTTTTATTATGCAATCCTAGAACAAATTTGTTAATTACAATTTTATTATGAACTAAATTTATTTTTCTAGGGTTTAGATGTAGCTAGCATTGGTACTAAAACCCGAAACCCGGACCCGACCCGGACCCGGCGTTGGACTGGAACCGACCCGATCTAATTTGGGTAGAGTATGGGTCCTAAATAACTATCCGTTGAAATTTCCGGTCGGGTCTGGGTCCCCTAAAAATGGAACCGACCCGGACCTGGACCCGGACCCGCAATAGAGATTTAATCAATAAACGAAGCGGACCCGACCCGGACCCAACCCGTTACCCGTTACCAGTGCCACTCAGTATATCAAAAGTAGATTGCCAATCACTGACTCATAAATTAGTCAGTATATCAAAATCGGTACCCCTAATTTTAAGTAGCACAAATAACCATCTTAAAGTTTATTTTTTCAACATCATGCGCTCCCAAAATCTTTTAAGGAAAACGAAATCTTATAGTTTCTGCTCACCAATTATTTGCCAAATCTACCTAAATTGGGGGCTTACTTACAATTAACCCATGAGCCCCGTTTAGATACTTTAGTATATAAATGATGTAGAGGGGAATAATATAACTTCGAACCATAAATGCTCTGGTACCAAATATGTTAACCAACTATACTGATGTAATCCTAAGATTTATTGAGGTGCAAAACTCATTCTGCTTTCAAGTAGGCAGTGCAAAGTGCAATAAGCATAAGGAATAGATTTATTAGTTTGAGAATCTGTACAGATGATATCTGAAATAGACAAGTTGTTATTCTAATAGAATTTCAAAACCATGCACTTCTAATATGAAACGAAAGAAACTGCTTGTGCAATGAATGCCAAAATTACATTTGTGAAGCAACAGAGAGCAAAATTAGTTTCACCCTATTAAATGAGAACTGTTTGAGAATAAAATTAGTCTCTCAAGTATCCAATACATATCATTTTGAATGTAGATCAGAGAGAAGGCAGGTGCCACTGGCACTCACTGATTAATCTTTACCTCTTTACGTGACTAATTTTGAGTCAGTGAGTGGCACTTACTGATTATGACAGTCACGAGTCGTATTATGTAATATTGTGTTATGCTTTAAAGACCCGGAACCGAATCGGACCCGTGATTAGAAATAGGATCCGGACCCGGATCCGGACCCGAAAGCGAACGGGTAACATTTCTTGTGGGGAACCGGACCCGGACCCGAACCCGAATTTCATGGGTCTGGGTCCGGGTCCGGGTCCAGTATTTGGACCCGTCAATGACCGGGTCTGGGTCCGGGTATTGAGCTACCCGACCCGACCCGACCCGTTACCAGTGCTAGATGTAGCATAGTTTTGAGAACACAGTTTTTAATTCCATATTATTTCTATTTCTCCATGATTGTGTATTTAATTTTTGTGCTTAATGCTTACAATTATTTGGCCAATTTTTGTATGATTATTGGATTATGGAGAGACCGAGAGGTAATTTGTGATTTAGAAATATAAAAATTGAACACCATTAATTGAGCGAAATTAGAGATAATTTACCGCGATTAATGTGACCGTTAAGAAATCCAGAGAACTTAATGAGTCTTCGATTAATTAAATTTGCATAGAGATGTGACAAACTGTTAGTTGGTTATATTTTTGGTGTTGTTCGAGAGAAAGCATTGAATAATTTGGGGATTTTGGTTTACAACTTGGAAAAATAATATTTTTATTCTTATGGAATTATAAATTGTGTGGGATGAACTAGGTGAAGTCAAAAGCCCTAAAATTAATTTTGCCATTAACAAATTACACAATTTCACATCCCGCTCCCTCTTCATTAATTTAGTTAGATTTCTTTAGATTAATTTAATTTAGTTGTTTTATTCTTTATTAATTTCGATCTTCCAAATAGTGATTAATCTAGTAATATCGGTACTCAGTAAAATATCTAGTCCCTGTGGGTTCGACACTCTATTCATTTAACTATACTACTTATTGCGATTTTGTACACTTGCAAATATTCACACCAAACACACTTCACGATAGTATTTTCTCTTGTAGTAAAGAAATTAATTTGCATATTTGCCAAGTTATTTTAGGTTGCTGGTCAGCTTACCTTTCCTGCTATGGTTTGGAAGCCCAAATTGAGCCCACCAAATAATCCATCTCTCACTTCCGTACACCTTGAATTAAAACCAATAAAAAACACATTAAATAAATCACCAAATTAAAAATTTTTAAACCCAAAAATATAACAATCATACCTCTTTGAACTTAGATCCCATGCACTCACAAAATTCGAATTAGCAAAAAACTGAGTAATCCCCTGCACACAAAATTAAAAATTAGAATGAGAATTCGGTTAATGGGATGAAATTAGAGTCATCGCATCGCATATAGAGGCTCTCGATTCGGTGGAGGGGAGTCACCGATACGGAGTCATTTGATATTCGCACTCGATTTGGTGGAGGGGAGTCACCGATACGGAAACAGTAGCGGATCAGATATTAGCGACGACCTCTTGATTGAGGTTCGACAATGGATTTGAATTTGCTTTGAGATTTTTAAATTTTTAAATTTATCAAAATTATCTAATATTAGAATTTTAAATTTTAAATTTAAAGTTTTAAAAGTTTTAAAAAAATTTAAATTTGTTTTAAAAAACTTTTTTTAATTTTTTTAATTTAAAAATTTTTATTATTTTTCTAATTAAAAATATATATATATTTTATTTTGTTAAAATTTTTTGTAATTTTTTATAATTTTTTATAAGTTTTTGATTTTTTTGATTTTTTGAATTACTTTTTATGTTTTTTAATTTTTAATTTTTTTAGTTTTTAAGTTTTAAGTTTTTTATTTTTTAAATTTTTTTGAATTTTTTTGAAAATTTTTTGAATTTTTTGAAATTTTTATTTTTTAAATTGTTTGAATAGGAGAGAGAGAGAGAGATAATTAAATAAATAAATGAGTTGTTTTGGGTGGGAGGATTTGAATTTGAGTTTTGGGGGAAAATTTTTGGAAGAAAAAATGTGTTTTGTGAAGTTAGATCTTGGCCTTTAATTTGGGGATTGAAGGAGAGCCACTTGATAGCTTTCTTTGTTTAATTATATAGATATATTAGTTTGACTGGCTTTAAGATCTATCATATATAGTTTCTATATGTGGGAAGAGTCAAACACGTATTAAAAGCCTTGCATCAAATCTTTGGGTTCAGCTGCATGAATTCTCTTTTTTCTAGCTTTTTGGTTCATAAAACGAATTGGAGCCACAATTTTATAGCATTACTGTTCAAATGAAGAAATTTATGCTCCGTCTAATATTACAAATTACAGATAAAATGCTAATTCTTATCCTTTTTGCAGACCTACATGGTTGGCTGATTCAGAAAAAGATACTAACTCTATCGACCGTATGGTCGCTCGTCTGCTCTTTCAAGGACAACCAGGAGACCCGAGGCTCGATGCATACAAGTTCCTCGGATCAACCCCATAACGTATTATCGCCAGAACCACTGAAGAAGCAATTAAATTTATGTTAATCCGAGACCTCAACTCTACAACTGCTATTAGGGTTCCTCTGGATGCAGCTTATGTAAATTACCGACAGTGGTCTTGTTTGCAGAAACTTGAAATGCGATGGAGGGAGGACCTTGTATGGAAAGCAATATGTACCGGGAAGAGATTCATTTGCTGTACTTTTTCTCATTTGTAACATATGCAAATCAGTTCCAGATTTCTCTTGATTAATGCCAATTCTCTTGGTTAACGAGTTGTTTGAACCTTCAATGTGGCGAAAGCAGTCTTCAATAGGATATTTTCATATTTCGGTATTTCAGCAACTTTTTGATGTAATGTTTTAATGTTTTTCAGCTATATATATTCTATACTTTTGGCATATTAGCTGTTGCTGCTAATTTTTGTGTGGGAGCAAACAGATGATGGGTTCTTTTAAAAATAATAAAAATGTGACATTTTTTACTTTCGTCGGTATTGATTGCTTTCAATTGATGTTGACTCATCGATCTGACTCGTTTGCGTCGTTGGATCTGATTCGTGTGGTGATCATCACTCTGCTGACCTGCAACAAGTCTTAAATATCGGGGTTGACCCTGGCGACAGACCTTCCAACGCTCAAGTCAGAACTCAAGGAGAATATCAGAGAACTTTTGTGGAAAATGCTGATTACCTTGTTCTAGTGGAGGTAGAGGGATATTTATAGTCGCCTTGGGGGTAAGTTTCAAGATAATGATTTATCTCTACTTTTCCATGCTTTTGGATTGAATCAGTTATCTATTCTTCATGAAGAAATAAGAGTAGCTGAGGGGATTTGAGTTTTAAAGTCTCCTAGATAAGCGGATGGTTTTTGAATGGTCTCTTATAGATAATCATGAGTTTAAATCTTCTTAAAAAGATTTGAACTCATTTGCATGATGCTGTTATGACAACCCAATATGACAGATCTAGTTTTGGGTTAATAGAATTGAAAGATGCCCAATTTCCATTCATGGACCCGTTTATATGTGAAATTACCATTTTACCCCTGAGAGCTTTAAGATTCGTGCCCAATTTGAACAATCCCGATTTAGTTCTACTTTACCCATATCACAAGCCCCCACTCTTGAAGACTGAGTTTCACAGCCTTTGAAGAGGAGTTCGCCCGTTTTTAATGGTTTACAGAACTTATCAGAATTATCGGAAAAGTTTGGATCTTGCTCGAGGTGTAAATGGTGTTATTCTGGGCTTTTAAATTACCCAAAATTAGTTTTAGAATTTTTTGCTTTTTTAATGATTTTTCGAGATTTTTATGGGGTTTTTTTTTCCAATTTTTAATCATTTTTTGAATTTTTTATTCAATTTCAGAATTTTAATAATTAGTTAATTAATTATCCTAAATTAATAATTCCTTTTTTAGAATTTAAAAATATTTTTCAGAATTAAGAATTATTTTTAGAATTTTTAATTAACTTTTACAAAATTTTAAATATTTTTCAGAATTTTTTAATAATTAATTCAATTTAACAATTAAATAAAAGAAATTACCGATCATTGATCACAATCGAACACGGGTCAGGAGGCAGATTTTCTCCTCCTTTCTCGTTCGGTTCCGTTGTTGATCAGCGCGCACCGAACGATTGATGCGACCGTTCCGCGCATCGACACGTGGCGGTCAACAATTGACCATTGACTTTTTTACATCTCTGTCGTCGATCAAGAATGGGCGCGGATCGGGAGGAGATCATTTTCTTCTCATTTTTCGATCAGTTTTGCGCTTGCTCGACGGAAGTTGGCGATCGATCACTAGGTTCGGCAAGCACTGGCGAGGTGACATGTGGCGGTCAACGTTTGACCATTGACTCTGTCAAACATTGACCATTAACTTTTTGTGCATCCCAAACGTCGAACAAGATTGGGCGCGGATCGAGAGGAGAGATATTTCTCTCATTTTTCGATCGGTTTTCTGTCTGCTCGGCGTGCGTTGGTGATCGATGAAGGCGATCGTTGGCGAACGATGGGGCGAGCGCTGGAGAACGCTGCTGGCGAACGATGAGGCGAGTGCTAGCAAACGCTACTGGAGAACGATGGGGCGAGCGTTGGCGAACGATGGGGAGAGCGCTAGGAAACGCTGCTAGGGAACGATGGGGCAAGCACTGACGAATGATGAAGAGGCGACACGCGGCATTTGACTGTTGACTTTTTGATGCCATTTTGGCATTTTTTCGTTCGGTTTCTTATTTGCTCGGATCTGGCCTCCAAACGTTGGAGTTGTTTCGGTAAGCTGCATTGTAACTAGCTTTCCCGGAGCTACAGAGATCCGATTGGAGCGTGTAACCCCTCGTTTCGAAGCTGACTCAAAGATCTACAATTTCTCTTCAGAAGTCGGTTGAAGAATCATCATTCGTCAGGGTCAAATAGGCCCGCAATATCTTTGCCTCCATGAAGTTGAGAAGATCTTTGTATGACTCTCGGGAAGATCCGTTCTTGGAGGCGAGTTTGGGGAGTGTCTCTAGATGAGTTAGGCTCGAACTCGCTGTTGGTGAAGTAGGGGGTCACTCGGAGAGCGAGCGCGATGAAGAGTATCACCGGGCTCTAGGAGAGAGCCGTTCGGTAAGTGAGTTTTGAGGAGCAACTTTATGGGTGAGTTGAGCTTCGAACTCATTTGGAAGAAGACCGCTCGGGGGATGAAGAGCATCACCAGGTTTGGGAGAGAGCCGTTCGGAAGGCGAGTTTAGTAGAAGATTGCATTTCTTGTACTCTTGTTGTGACCAGTTGTGGGAGTGTTTGAAGGGCGAGGCATGTTGATAAGGCGACCCTAAGGACCATGAGTATGGACTCCAAACAGGTTGACACGAGTTTTGGGAGCACTCGATTGGCGAGTCGTGCTCCGCACACTTGCTCGGGGGCAAGTGGCTAGAATGACTCTATGAACCATGAACATATTCCGCACTTGTCCAGGATTGTTTCAGGAGCACTCGAATGGCGAGCCATGCCACACACACTTGCTTGGGGGCAAGGGACTAGAGTGGCTCCATGAAGAGAATATGAACAGGGTGACGACGAGTTTTGGGAGCACTCGAATGGCGAGCCGAACCCCGTGCACTTGCTTGGGAGCATGTGGCTGGAGTGGCTTTATGAACCATGAGTGGACTCCGCACTTATTCGAGGTAATTTCAGGAGCACTCGAATGGCAAACCGTTCCCCGCACACTTGCTCGGGGACAAGTAGCTAGAGTTGCTCTATGAACTATGCATGGACTCCGAACAGGGTGACGACGAGTTTTTGGAGCACTCGAATGGCAAGTCAAATCCCGCGCACATGGCTAGAGCAGCTCTATGAACCATGAGTGGATGCCGCATTTGTCCGGAGTTATTTCAGAGCACTCGAACGGCAGCCGAACCCTGCGTACTTGCTCGAGAGCAAGTAGCTAAAGTGGCCTAATGAACTGTGAATGGACTCCTAACAGGAAAACGACGAATTTTGAGAGCACTCGAATGACGAACCGAACCCCGCACACTTGCTCGGGAGCAAGTAGCTAGAGCAGCTCTATTAACCATGAATGGACTCCGCACTTATTCGGGGTTGTTTCAGTAGCACTCGAATGGTGAGCCGAACCCTGCGTACTTATTTGGGAGCAAGTGGCTAAAGTGGCTCTATGAATCGTGAATGGACTCCGAACAAGGTGACGATGAGTTTTTGGAGCACTCGAATGGCAAACCGAACCCCGCGCACTTGCTCCGAAGCATGTGGCTAGAGAGGCTCTATGAACCATGAGTGGACTCTGCACTTGTCCGTTGGAGTGCTTAGTGATGGGCTGGTGTGGCTCGGGGGTGAACCATGTGTCTAACTCATTGTTTGCATCTGATGGACTTGTACAAGAATACTTGATGGAAAATACTAAACGAAGAGGAGAGGGGTGTTACGGTGGAGTCGTCGGCAGCCGGCGTCGGAGGGGTAGGACGACGAAAGCGACAGAAAGAGGAGAGGAGAACGGGAGAGAGGTTCGGTCGGGGGGGGAGGGGGGGGGGGTAGAAGAACAGGGTAGATGACGGCTATGGAGAGAGAGAGAATATTAGGGTTTTAGTAATTAGGGTTAGGGTGCAATTAGGGGGATTATATAGAGTCAATATGGGTTTGGGTCAACTGGGTAGCATCCAATAGGTAGAAAAGAGTCCAATAAGAAACAAATAGGCCATGAAATAGGTTTAAACAATAAACTACTTGGGGAGGGCGTTAAGCTCCATCGTTGTACTTCATCGGGTGCTCGGTGTTCCGAACGAAGAGATTTTGGTTCTCCCTAATGCAAGTGACGAGTTGCTCCTTAACATGATATGGGCGTGTGCCTTGTTCATCCGAAGACACTTGGCTTGATCCTATTGGGAGAAGGGAATTTTTGCTAGTTATTCTAAGGGTTCAGAGATTGCTTATTTCCGCTCTTGGGGGAGCTCCATAGCGTCGAGGGGGAGGACCGAGCCCCCCAATTGTGGTGGTGTAACATGCCCGAGCAACTTTTTAGCTTCCTCTGGCTTCTCCTACCTTTGCTGCTGTAGAGAACTTCATCTTTATGTGGTAAGCTGAGGTAACCATGTGAAAGGTTGCTAACCTCGGGTGACTAAAGACGGCATTGTAGGCGGACTTCATGTTGACAACCATGAAATCGAGTGCTTCCATGTGGGTAGTTGGAGCTTTCCCCACAGTTACGTCAAGGGTGACTATTTCTTCGATTAGAACTGGGTCTCTGGATAATCCACAGAGAGTGCACCCGGCAGGCTTGAGGCCCTCGAACACATTCAGGTAGAGGATGTTTACCGATCTGCCGTTATCTACCAGGACGCGGCGCACCTTATGATTGACCATACATATGTTGATTACTAGCACGTCGTAGTGGGTGTTCAAACACCTTCAAGGTCTTGGTCTGGAAATGTGATCGGGACCCCAGAGTTCTTGGGAGGGGGGATGTTATGCACCGAGTTAACTTCCTGGAGAAACACTTTCCTGGAGAAGTTAGATGATCCCCCATAGGTCCCCTATGGATTAAGTGAAATATCTCGATGCGCCTCAAGCCTTGGGAATCGGTTGGTTTTTCTGGTCGCTTATTGGCTCCTCTTGGAGGAGGTTCGGTGTCGTTCCTTTGGGTGAACTTGGTGAGGTATCCCCGTCGGAGCAAAGCTTCTAGCTTATCTTTGATTGCTCGACAGTCATCAGTGAGATGCCCGTGATGTTTGTGAAACTCGCACCACTTGTTCCTATCTCTTCTTCCACTTAGGGCATTCATCTTGGGGGGAGATCGAAGGAGTCCCTCCTTGTCCACTTCCATGAAGATTGTAGAGATGTTGGCGTTAAGCGAAGTATACTTCTCAAATCGACGCATTAGGGGTGGACAACGCTGGCCTGTGACATCGTTCTGGGACGTACTGGGTTCGTCTTCGTTGGTGCTCTTCTATTTGTTCCCAAATGAGGTCACCTTCTATTCTTAAGGTCGAATAATATCCTCCACTCGGATGTACTTCTTTACTCTTTGAAGGAGGTCGGAGAAGTCCTGGGGAGGTCTTTTAACAAGAGAGGCTTTAAGGTAATCATGATTTATGTTGTGCCTGAAGGCAGCCATGGCTATGGCTGAGTTGAGTGAGGGGATGGACCGAAACTCGGCTGTGAAGAGCCGAACACAACTCTTGAGGGACTCTCCCGTCTCTTTGCTTCAAGTCAAGTAGGACGGCACTTGTCTTCTCTGTCTTGCGGCTGGTGATGAAGTGCATGAGGAAGATCTCCCCAAGTTGATCGAATGAGAAGATGGACCCTGGAGAGAGTCAATAGAACTACTCCCATGCAGATCCCTTCAGGGTTGCTGGGAAAGTCTTGCAGAGGAGGCAGTTGGGTGCTTGGTGGATCATCATGGGGGTTTTAAAACTCTCAATGTGGTCCACCGGATCGATTTCCTCGTTGTATGACTTGAAGGTTGGGATCTTGAAGTTAACATGGATAGGAGCCTCAGTAATCTTCTTGGAGAATGGGGGTCTAATGGGACGGTTTCTTCTTTCATGTTTTTCTTCTTCCTACTTCAGCAGTTGTAACCCCTGTTACTCTTTTTGTATTTATATATATATATATATTTAATTAAATTTCTGGTTATTTCATTTCATTTCTGGTTTTATTGATTTTTTTTCCCTTTAAGTGTATGTTGTTGTTCTCCTTGATTCATTTCTGTTTGATTCAGCCTTTATATTCTCATTTGTTGATCTACAAATTTGTTCTTGATCTTGTTTATTGTTTAAACCTATTTCATGGCCTATTTGTCTTTTATTGGACTCTTTTCTACCTATTGGATACTACCCAGTTGACCCAAATCCATATTGACTCTATATAATCCCCCTAATTGCACCCTAACCCTAATTACCAAAACCCTAATATTCTCTCTCTCTCCATAGCCGCCAACTACCCTGTTCCTCTACCCCCCCGACCGACCCTCTCTCCCGTTCTCTTCTCCTCTTTCTGTCGCTGTCGTCGTCTTACCCCTCCGACGCCGGCTGCCGACGACCCCGCCGTAACACCCCTCTCCTCTCCCCCGTGCCGCGTGCCCTATTTCGTTCGAGCAACCACAGCACCGCAGACCCCAACTCACAGCGCCGTGCCGCTCGTCCTTGCGTGCCGTCGCTTGGTGATGCTGCTGTCGTCTTTCCCTGCCGTCGTCGTCTTCCACTGTGGTTGACGACAGTGGAGTAGCCCGCTGCCCTTGCTGTTGTGTGTTATTTTGTGTGTGCGTGTGAAAGAACGTGCACCGCCGTGTTTCATGTTGGTGTTGGTTCGTGCCGTCTCTCGTTCGTGTGTTTGTGTTTGTGTTTGTGTGTCGGGATCCGTTCCCGTTATTCTGTTCTTCATCTTCGTCGTCGTTTTCAGGCAAGTATCTTGTATGTATTTTTTTATCATACAAGTTAAATACCATAAGTAGTCTCGCATGAAATTGTTTAGTATCCTCATGATGACCATATTTGTTAGTAGACCCGTTCCTTCGTCTCTTGATCATGAGTAGTACACAGTAGTTGACACCCGTTGCATGAAAACAATTTAGGTTAGATGGAGATCTTGACGTATATGCTTGTTGTGACATATCATGTGTTGTAGATGATTGCTTCATGGATGCTTGATGAGTTGAATTTATACATAATTTTTAGTACTCTTTTATGCATTAAAATTGCGAGTTGTCATTTATTTCGCTAAAATTTATTTTATTTCTACTCAATATTATTTATTTGTTTATTTTTGTAGGAATGAGATAGATAAGTGCAAAAGGTGGACATTTTTGGTGAAATTATGGAGGAAAACAAGGTTGAAGATTTCAAAATTTGAGCACTCAAATGCGCGTGTTTACAAATTGGTCCTTGGAAGAATCAAAAAAAATTATATCGGTCAACTAGAGGGTGGAATGGATTTTTTTTAATAAAAATATAAAAAAGAAAAAGAAAAGAAAGAAAGAGTACGGATGAAAGTTGGTTTTAAATTTGGGTTAGTTGGTTAATTAATTAAAAGATTAATCTTAATCTTACATTTTAATTAATTAATTAATTAATTAATTTAATTCTAATTAAATTAACCTAACCTACACCTACCCCTATATAAGAGAAAGAAGCAGCAGCATATGAAAATGGGGGGCTGTGTGGTAGGTGGGTTGGCGGTGCGACCAGAGGGGAAAAAGAAAAAAATTAAATTAAATAAAATAGAAAAGAAAAGAAAAAGAAGAAGGGCGGCGTGAACAGAAGAGGGGCTGCACGGAATTCGACGAGCACAGCGCGAGAAAAAGAGAAGAAAGAGAGAGGAGTGCGTGGATCCCGAGGCTCTTCAATTTCGGTCTTCAAACAACAATCGAATTCTTTCTTTTCTTCTCTTCTAATTTTCATTATGCAATCAAATTCTATGTTTGTTAATTGCAACTTTATATGAACTAAATTTTATTTTTAGGACTTTGATGTAGCATAGTTTTGATAACACAATTTTAATTCCATATTATTTTTCTATTTTTTCCATGATTGTGTTTGATAATACAATTTTAATTCCATATTATTTTTCTATTTTTTTCCATGGTTGTGTTTGATTTTTGTTCTTAATGCTTACAATTACTTGGCCAAATTTTGTATGATTTATTGGATCATGAAGAGACAGAGAGGTAATTTGTAATTTTGAATTATAGAATTAAACACCATTGATTGAGCGAAATTAGAAATGATTTACCGCGATTTGTGAGACTGAAAAGAAATCCATATAACTTAATGAGTCTTCAGTTAATTAAATTTGTATAGAGATATGACAAACTGTTAGTTTGAGATATTTTTGGTGCTGTTCGAGAGAAAACATTGAATAATTAGGGAATTTTGGTCTACAACTTGAAAAAATATTATTTTTATTCACATGGAATTATGAATTGTGTGGGATTAATTATGTAAAATCAAAAGCCCTAGAATTAGTTTTGCAATTAATAAATAGCAAAATTTCAAATTCCGCTCAGTTTACTTAATTTAGTTAGTTCTATAGATTAATTTAATTTAATTACTTTCTTTATTGAATTTCGATTTTCCATATAGTAGTTAATCTAGTAAATTTTGGTACTCAGTAAAATAGTTAGTCCTTATGGGTTCGAGACTCTTTTCACTTGTCTATACTACTTGTTGCGATTTTGTACACTTGCAAATAAATCACATCAAATTTTTGGCGCCGTTTCCGGAGACTAGTTATTATTTTATTGATATTGAAAATTACTAGATTATTACTAGTTTGGATTTTTTTTTGTTTTATTATTATTTTACCTCTTTATTTTCTTTTGGCTTACTTTTATTTTTATTTATTTTTTATTTTTAGTTTTTCTATTTTTTTAATACTTATATTTCAAGATATACAAGTACATTATCATGGCGAACGATGAGAACAAGGCTTTGAGAGACTATGTGATGCCCTCAATTAATGGAGCAACATCAAGCATAAAGAGGCCAGTTATTGAAGCTAACAATTTTGAAATTAAACCAGCGATTATTCAAATGATTTAACAGACTGTTCAATTTTGGGGACTATCGCACGAGGATCCTAATGTTCACATTGCAAACTTTCTAGAAATTTGTGACACTTTCAAGCAAGATAGAGTATCAGATGATGCAATTCGATTGAGACTTTTTCCTTTTTCACTAAGAGATAAGGCTTGGCTTGGCTAAATTTTCTACCACCCGGTAGCATTACTAATTGGGAGGGACTTGCATAAAAATTTCTAGCTAAGTATTTTTCGCCGGCAAAGACAACGAAGCTAAGAAATGATATTACTACCTTCATTCAATTTGAGACCGAGTCTTTGTATGATGCATGAGAGAGGTATAAAGAGTTATTGAGAAAGTGTCCGCATCATGAACTACCAAAATGACTGCAGATTCAAATATTCTATAATGGTTTGGGAGTTACAAATCGGTTTAAGGTAGATGCAGCAACTGGAAGTGCACTTATGAGCAAAAATCATGAAGCAGCCTATGAGTTTTTAGAGGAGATGACATCTAAGGATTATCAGTGGTCTTTAGAGAGAACAATGCCATGAAAAGTGGTTGGAGTTTTTGAACTTGATTCTATCACTACTTTAACTGCACAAATTGCTACTTTATCTAAACAATTAGGTAATATAAATGTTAATTCCATTCAAACTAATATTATCTGTGATCATTGTGCAGGATATCACTCAAGTGCAGATTGCCAAGTGGGGAACCCTTTTGCTCATTCAATTGCCGAACAAGCAAATTTTGTGTCAAACTTTCAAAGGCAAAACAACCCTTATGCAAACACATACAATCCAGGATGGAGAAATCACCTAAATTTTCTTGGAGCAATAATCAAGGAGGAGTTAGACCACAACAAAATTTTTAACAACAAGAAAATAAGCCGACACTTGAAGATATGTTCATGCAATACATGCAGAAGACATAACAATACATGCAAAAGACAAATTTGGCAGTACAAAATAATACGGCTTCAATTTACAATCTTGAGACTCAAATTGGTCAAATTTCAAATATTCTTACAGAAAGAACGGCAGAACATTACCTTGCAACACAGTAACAACTTCCGAGGAGCATGTCAAAGCAATAGCACTAAGAAGTGAGACAACAATTGAGTAGCCACAAACCCAAACTGCCAAACAAAATGTGGTCGAAAAGCAAAGTGAGATCGAGCAAATTGTGGAGGAACAAACGCATCAGGTGGCCTATCATCATTCTAAGAAGGATAAAGGAATTTCAAGCAAAACAATTTCAGGAGAGTTTAATTCTAACACTTATCCTAATTCACCTTATGATTCACATATTCCTTTTCTGCAAAGACTTAAAAAGAATAATCTCGAAAATCAAATTTCTAAATTTTTAAATATTTTAAAGAAATTGCATATGAATATTTCTCTTATTGAAGCTTTGAAACAAATACCTAAATATGCTAAATTTTTTAACAATATTTTATCAAACAAGCGAAAGTTAGAGGAGCATGAGACGGTGATGCTAACTGAAGGGAGTAGTGCAATTTTACAAAAGAAGGTGCTTCCTAAACTTAAAGATCCAGGGAGTTTTACAATTTCTTGCACTATTGGAAATTCTTCTTTTGATAAGGCATTATGTGATTTAGGAGCAAGTATTAATCTTATGGCTTATTCTGTTTTCAGGAAATTAGGTAGTGGAAAAGGAAAACCCACCACAATCTCATTGCAATTGGCGGACAGATCTATTAAGTACCCAAGAGGAGTAATTGAGGATGTTTTGGTAAAGGTAGACAAGTTCATATTTCCAGCTAATTTTGTATTGCTTGACAAGGAGGGAGATAACCAAATTCCTTTGATTTTGGGAAGACCCTTTTTAGCTACAGGGAAAGCTTTGATTGATGTTCAACAAGGAAAACTTATTTTGAGGGTTGAGGATGAGCAAGTAATGTTTGATGTTTTTAAATCCATGGAGGTTGCTGCTGAAGCTCACTCATATTTTCAAGTTTGTGAAACTAATCTAATTGTGGGAGAAAAGCTGTGCTGTACTTCAACTTACTCTCTAGACTACTCTGAAGACTCTCCCAAAACTGCGAGCTGAACCTCGTATCCCTGTCGGATACAATACTGATTGGAACCCCATGAAGAGTTTAGAAACATCATAATTAAATCTGAGAAAAATTAGGAAGATTTCCTAACATATCTAGTCTCAAAAGATAAAATATCATGAAATTATATTACCGAAAGTGCAGTCAATAAAATTGGGAAAACGGAGTAATGCGACAAAATCAATAATTCTGAAAGTTCAGACACAACAGTACCAAAACAGAGATAATTTATAAAATATCATTCGAAATCTAGATCCGTCAAAAGGATGATAAAATAGACAAATCATGCTATAGTTCATATTCACAAAGTTTTCATAAAAAACGAATAGAATCAGGTTGAAAGCATAATTCTTTACTGGACAACATGCAGTTTGAAAATATATTGATTGGTTTCTTAAGCATGAAATGAGATACAAAAGTCATTAATTAATTCAAAAAAATGGGATTGATCCCAATCATGTCTAAACATACTCAGCAAAATATAGAATTCAAATTCTACTTTTAGTATCAGTTTTAAAATAATATTTTATACAGAATACATATAGTTCAAAATCTGGAATATACGATATGACTGCAGTAAAATAGCACTAACTCATACATCGAAAATCAGAATTTAGATCCGTCGAAAGTTCTGAAAACTAGAAAACAAAGGCTACAAATTATGTTCATAAATTTATTTATTTTACTGATGTTAACATGATCGAAATTACTGTACAAAAATAGGGCAGTAGTGAAACAAAAGTTCTTTTATGCATTTCAACGAATAGTTTAATTGCAAACGATCCAAACTAAAAAGGCATACAAGGCATGGCATATGGGTCACTCAAATCAGCATGGCATATGTATTAATAGTCTATAATAAGGTAATACATCATACAAGCATCCATGAAGCAATCATCTACAACACATGATATGTCACAACAAGCATTTACGTTAATATGTCCATCTAACCTAAATTGTTTTCATGCAACGGGTGTCAACTAATGTGTACTACTCATGATCAAAAGACGAAGGGACGGGTCAGCTAACAAATATGGTCTTCATGAGGGTACTAAACAATTTCATGCGAGTCTACTTACGGTATTTAACTTGTATGACAAAAAAATACATACAAGCTACTTGCCTGAAAAATGACGACAGAGATAAAGAACAGAATAACGGGAACGGATCCCGACACACGAACGAGAGACGGTACAAACCAACACCAACACGAAACACGGTGGTGCACGTGCTTTCACACGGACACACAAAGCAGCACACAACAGCATGGGCGGCGGGCTACTCCACAGTCGTTAACCACAGTGGAAGACGACGACGGCAGGGAAAGACGGCAGCAGCGGCACCGGGCGACGGCAACGCAAGGGCGAGCGGCACAGCTCTGCGGGCTGGGGTCTGTGGCGCTGCGGTTGTTCGAACGTAACAGGGCGCGCGACACGGGGGAGAGGAGAGGGGTGTTGCGGTGGGGTCGTCAACAGCCGGCGTTGGAGGGTTAGGACGACGACAACGACAGAATGTGGAGAGGAGAATGGGAGAGAGGGTCGGTCGGGGGGGGGGGGGGTAGATGAATAGGGTAGATAACGGCTACGGAGAGAGAAAGAGAGAGAGTATATTAGGGTTTTGGTCATTAGGGTTAGGGTGCAATTAAAGGGATTATATAGAGTCAATATGGGTTTGGGTCAACTGAGTAGTATCCAATAGGAAGAAAATACTCCAATAAGAGATAAATAGACCATGAAATATGTTTAAAGAATAAACAAGATCAAGAACAAATTTGTAGATCAACAAATGAGAATATAAAGGCTGAATCAAACAGAAATGAATCAAGAAGAACAACAACATACACTCAAAGGGATAAATAATTAAATATAAATAAAAATACAAAAATGAGTAACAGGGGTTACAAATCCTACCCACCTAACAATAAGAATTTCGTCCTTAAAATTGAACAAGAAGTACATAGGGTAACCCCGAGAAGAAAAGAAAAACAACAACAAAACAAAAACAGCAAAACAAAAGCTACACAAACAAATGAGGAAACCTCCGCTGGATATCCTCCTCCAGCTCTCAAGTCGACTCACCTGGCGAGTGAGGATCCCAAGAAACACGAACAAGATTGATCACCTTGTTCATCAAAACCTTCTCCCGCCGGTCCAAGATATCGACTGGCAGAATTTCACAAGACAAATCCGGCCTCACAGATAACTCCGAGTAGTCAATCACGTGGCTCTCATCACGGATATACTTCTTCAGTTGCGAGACATGGAAGAATTCGTGCACTCCAGATAAAGCCAGTGGTAATGCAAGACGATATGTCACCTTGCCTACTAGCTCCACGATGTCAAACGGTCCGATGAAGCTAGGGCTCAGCTTGCCTCCGCCACCAAAACGAATGACACCTCGCCACGGTGATACCTTAAGGAAAACATGGTCTCCCTCCTCAAACTCCAAAGCTCTCTGATGAACATCAACTCATCTCTTCTGTTTGTCTTGCGCGGCTTGAAGATGCTTCCTGATCTGACTCACCGCATCCACCGTTCGGTGATCAACTCTGGGCCCAACAATTTTGTATCGCCAATGTCATCCCAGCACACTGGCAATCGACACTTATGACCATAAAGTGCCTCGAACGGAGCAGCTTTAAGACTGGTTTGAAAACTGTTATTGTACGAGAACTCTACGAGATGCAAGTGGTCCTCCCAAGAACCTTCAAATTGCAGCACACAGGACCTCAACATGTCCTCTAGAGTCTGAATGGTCCTCTCTGACTATCCATCAGAGTGAGGGTGAAAAGCTGTGCAGTACTTCAACTTACTCTCCAGACTACTCTGAAGACTCTCCCAAAACTACGACCTGAACCTCGTATTCTTGTCGGATACAATACTGAATGTAGCATGATTTTTCTATTTTATCAACCGTTTGACGGATCTGGATTTCGAATAATATTTTATGAATTATCTCTGTTTTGGTACTGCTGTTTCTGAACTTTCAGAATTATTGATTTTGTCGCATTACTCCGTTTTCCCAATTTTATTGACTGCACTTTCTGTAATATAATTTCATGATATTTTATATTTTGAGAATAGATATGTTAGGGAATCTTCTATATTTTTCTCATATTTAATTATGATGTTTTAAAACTCTTTTCATGCTTATAAACAAGATTTTATATTTTCTGGCTGAACATAAGGTCTGTATTAAACGATGTTTTCAACCCTGTTTCTGTGGCTGATGTGTGACTTGTGTATATGCACTGGATTCAACAGAGAGTCTAGTTTCTGGATTATCTGACGGATCTAGATTTTCAGTTCTGTAGCAACAGGAATCTCAAATTTGGAACTTAGTGTCTTTCTGTCAAGAACTGAAAGTTTCGTTGTTTTGACTGTTATGAGTTGTTTTTGTTACCGTTTGTGTTTCCTATTCGACTTAGACTTGTCCTTTGTTCTTGCCATGTCTTTAGCCCTGTTTGTATTTGTTCACATCTATTTAATAATAATGGAAAATAATCAAGCCGGGGTTTTTAATGCAAAAGATCTAGTAGTGGACAATATAGAAATGCATATTCAGAATGGAACTCGTTTTTCCCACTGTTTACTGTGGTACCCAATGTTTATCTCTGGATGCATGAGAGCATGATCCAAGACACTGTTTGTGGTTGATGTTACTGTTACTGTTTGTCTGAATATACTTTCATATAGGTTCCACTACGAAATCTTAAACGAAACTGTTTGATGTAGCAACCATGTGGTATAATTTGGGACGCACGAAGTGCTCCCTTGATAGTAATGAATATTAGAGATAAGAACCACTGTTTTCACTGTCACATCCTGTTTCCGTTGACTTTACTGTTACTGTTGATTTCACTGTTACTGTTGCCTTCACCGTTACTATGATCATTACACTCTTTACTGTTATCCTGCTATGTCTGTTATCCGTAGACTGTTATCCTTTGTTGCTTATCTCCATGTCAGTATTTTCTGTTTTGTTTTAGTCTTTCCCTTTTCTTTTCTTGCTTGTACTGCTTGCGGCCCGGAACTTGCATCTAATGGGCATTATGTTTTCCTGTCTTCTTATTTTCCTTGTAATTTCTATATGAGAAGATTTTGGTGATCGCTTGCCTACTGGAGTTGGTGAGCAAAATTTTTGAGTCGCGCGCTGAAAAAGTTTGCTTAAATATTTTTTTGAACTATTTTATTCATGAACTGTATTGAGACTTGTATTTGGGCTTATAGTCCCATGATATTATTTTGTTTCAGATCTTGTATTTGTTTGGGATATTGATTATTGTTGCGAATAAATACTATTAGTTATAATTGTTTATGCATGCTTGATTAGTATACTATTATATTTATTGTTGGGATGAGTCAAGCAGATCCGTACCGCTTATGGATGGTGAAAACTATCCGCTGGGCCTAGTCATATACTGTATTCCGTATTCCTTTTGGGAAGTGGGGCGTGACAGCAGTGCTAGATGATCTTCCATCATTCGGAGGCGTCGAAGGACGGTGCCCTCTTGCTGATCGGATCGGGTGAACCCATGAGACTCTTCTCGTTGTGGAGGAGTAGAGCGGTGAGGTCTGGTTCGTCGGGTCTTAGGAGGAATTATGTCATGGGCCTGAAGAATTTCATCTTTGAACTCTCGGAGTTCTGCTCTGGTGAGGGGTACTTCTTCCTCCCTACCTCTTTTAGGGGTTGTTCTGCTGGTTGGAGTTGGATGCCTCCTTTCTCGGGGAGGAATTCTTCTGTGGTCCCTTCGGGAGCGGTGGCTTCTTTGTCCCCTAGGAGAAGGGGATCTTCTTCGCCTTCTGGGAGAGGGAGTTCTTCCACACCCCCCTAGAGAGGGAGCTCTTCTGGATCGCGACCTCTGAGGAGAGGGACTCATCGTGTAACACTCCACAAAATTGAAAATGACAATTTTGCCCTCGTATGCTACGCACGTTATTTTATACCGTTACTGGTAATATTTGTAACATATTTTTATTACGTATTGTGATTTCTGACTATTTAAGTATTTTTCGTATATTTTATCCTATTTGAGTCAACTAAAATATTAAATTTTAATCTCTGGGTTTTACGTGCTTTTTACGTATTTAAATGCACGTATCGATTATGTGTTTTCACCGCTACGTGTACTATTTTCTATGTATTTAAATTATTTATTTTTGGTATTCAAATCTATTTTATAAAACGAAAATTTATTTTTCGTATTTTGATCTAAATAGTTTTGTACGTGTAAAGCACGTGTTTTCTATGTACGTAGAATATATAAAAATTAATAAATATATTTTTCTCATATTGTATTTTTCCATCTTTATTTTTCTTACTCTCATTTATATTTTAGCATGCTTGAGTCTTTTTATTTAGCCTTTCATTAAACCTATGGACCTAAGAATAGATTTTAGCCCACTAGACTAATTAATTAATTAATTAATTAAAAGAAAGCCCACAAGACAAGCCCATTTAATTAAATCCCATTTTTAGTTGCGCATGGACTTACACAATACATATAACAACTTTTTAATACACATATTAGAATTATAGGATTTGTATTTAGTTTTGTATGTGTGTGTGCATGTGTGGAGAGGGAGAGAGAAGAGGGGGGACCAGTTTTGAAAGAGAGAGAGAGTCGGGAGTTATAGGAGAGGAAAAGATGGGGAGTTAGGAAATTGAAAAGGTGAGCAGGTAATTATTAGGGGGTGAGATTTTGCACTTTAGCCCTCCTTTTTTCCTATAAATACACCCCTCATTTTCTTCTCTTTTCACACCTAAACTAAATAAATTGGAGAGAGGAAAAAGAAAGAGAGTTAGAGTGTTCATGTGCATTGGAGTCATTGGAGTGCTCTTACTAGGAGGAGAAGGGTTGGAGTGCTTGTTGGAGGTAGAAGTGGTGTCTCTTCATCTTACTTGTTTATTCTTCATAAGAGGTGGGTGGTCTTTATACTTTCTAATTCATAGGTTGAGCATGCTAGAATATGACATTAGTAATGTAGAATCAATTTGATGTGATATGGGTGATCTTGTGCTTTCTAAAATATAAGACATGCATGCTAGAAATAATTAATGAGTAGTATAGATTAAATTTAATGTGTTTAATGAAGAATAGATTCCGTACTATTGTATATGCTATGAATGGTAGTAAATTTATGCTATGATTATGAAATTACTTGTCATCGTGTTAGTTGGAAATGAGAAAATGAAATATTAAATATTTGCCATGAACACATATGCTTGTTAATTTACAAAAGTAGAAATATGTAATTGTATGATAAATTGTTCCTTGTGGTTAAAATGAATTTTGTGAAGATAATTTGGTACACAGAGAGATACAAATTACTACTTTTGAATAAATTGAAGAAATGAAATTTATGTTCAATAGAGAGAACAAATAAATTGAAATTTAGATATAATATTTAAAATATAAATTATAAATCTGTGAGTTGATGTTTGAAAGAAAATTCAGTCTAGATGAAATAATTGTAGTCTAATGGAAGATTAGATCAAAAGAAAAATCAATTTGTGAAGAAAATTGAATAACAGAAAGATTGAACAAAAGCCTAACAGTGTAATTTGATATCAATAATCACACTTAGATTTATTGGCTAGCGGTTGCACCATAAGTCACTGTGTTGGTCGGGAGTTCTTGGGTTCGAAACTTGCTAAGACCCTTTATTTTATTTCGTTTTAATTAAATCTGAACCCGAGAAATAGTATATGTGTAATACCCCAGATCAGTCGACTGGTACTGCCAGCAGTCGACTGGTCTGTGAGATTTGTGAGTAGATTTGAGTAATTTAGTCCCATATCGGGAATTTGCGAGGATAATCAGAGTATAAATACTATTGCCGAGGATCAAGAGTCACCAATTCGGTTAACCACCTTTTGAGAGGCAGCCTGTGGTGGGCAGTGGAACTACATAGTATTTATAATTTGTCTGAGCATTGGGGCAGGGCGTTACAAAATGGTATCAGAGCCGACTTTCGACCCACCTGGTGTATCTGCATGATGAAAGGGTGCCTCCGAAGGAGGGGGCCTATTCGTGGGGTACATATGCTTGCGCGATGAAAGGGTGCCTCCGAAGGAGGGGGGCCTATTCACGAAGCATGCCGGGTGCTAGAAAGGACGGTCCTATACTGAGGTGTGCCCTGTGCTCAGCGAGGACGCTGATTCCTAAGGGGGGGTGTATGTAATACCCCAGATCAGTCGACTGGTACTGCCAGCAGTCGACTGGTCTGTGAGATTTGTGAGTAGATTTGAGTAATTTAGTCCCATATCGGGAATTTGCGAGGATAATCAGAGTATAAATACTATTGCCGAGGATCAAGAGTCACCAATTCGGTTAACCACCTTTTGAGAGGCAGCCTGTGGTGGGCAGTGGAACTACATAGTATTTATAATTTGTCTGAGCATTGGGGCAGGGCGTTACAATATGGGGATTCCGTTGTGGCTTCTTGACACCAAGTCCACTTGGACTTAGTGGTTCTCGGTGGTGGTTTGGGCGGTACTGTATCCAGTGGTTGGGCTTGGGTTCGAAACCCAGTGTCCACATTTTGATTTTTTTGTTTTTAATATGTTTTGAAGGGTTTTTAATGTGATGAAAATTTGGGAAAAAATTCTAGAATTCTATAAAATGATATAGAATTTATTAAAATTACTTTAGAAATTTTTCATGTATATTTGAGAAGTTAAAAAGATGAAATTGAGATAGAAAATGAGTTTTGACTTAAAAATTGATTATTAAAGAGTATGACATTTATTTTTGAAGGAGAGTAAAATATTGTTGTATGAAGTGATTTTTCTTGAAAAGATTATACTCTTATTTGGTTTAAGAAATATTTTGATGTGAGTTGAGACAACTTATGAGCTTAAATTGCTAATAAGATTTCAAGTGATGAATTTATGTTCATGAAAAGAGTTATTGCTTCTAAAGATTATGAATGAATAAATAAATCATGAATAATGTTAAGATAAGGCATTGATCAAATTGTGAATAAGTTGAAAATAAGAATATTTTGAGTTTAATACATGATTATTGGAGGGTATGTGTACCCATGGATTCTTGTATATGAAAGGTTGTAATCTAGAGTTTAGTGAGACCTCTGGTACCGACATTGTTGAATTAAAAAATTTGAGTTATATTTTGCGATATGGCTATAGAGCTATCTCGGTATTTTTGATTAAGTCCGGTAGGGGGTAAGACTAACTCTAGGTATGATAATTTATTCATATCTTGAACTTAAGAACTAGGCACTAAGTGAAGATGTAGTAAAACTTAGGCAAATGTAAGTGGGGCACTCTATATAGTCGGGCGGTGTACTCCGGGAGTGAGGTTGCTTTGATGGAGACGAGCTTTTATTTTAAATCCGGGACTATGCGTAGTTGGGCGGATAGTTTGCAGTACTCCAGTGTATATACGTATACCGGGGCTAGAGGGACACTTGCAGGAAGTTCGCACGACGAGGAGTTTGTTATAACTGTCGGGTGGTGTTCTCCGAGACTGGGATCCGTACTCGTGGAATGTCTAAACCTTGCTTTTATTACTGGGTAGTTTTCATGGCGAGGGTTCAAACCCTTTATTGTGGAGTACGTAGGTGCTTGCCCTCGGACCTATGTAGTATGGGATGCATAGAATTCGAACAAATATGCGTTAGTGTTATCTTAGTATAAAATATCTGCATTAGGCATTGCATATACTTACATGTTTAGGTTAGTCACGTTTTAACACTTTAATTGCATTCAAGTTCGTGGTTTGGTTAAAGTATTAAGATCGTTATAATTTCGGCATAGAGAGGATGGTCGTGTATAACATTTTCGTCGGTTGTAAGCGACTGACGTGCCCACAGTGTATTATGCAGGAGTTGGATTTTTATGAAGATATAAAGTTGATATGCTGCTGTTGATTTATTTAAATGTTAATAATGTTGCAATTGTATAATTTTGTACTTCATTTTATCTTCCGCTGTGTAAGAAATTGTAAAGAACTCTGATGTATGATGAAAAGTTCAAATTTCTTTGTAAAATTGTACGAAGTGATGTGTAAAGATCCTGTGGAACTTTGAATTCGGTTTTATTTGGAATTCGGGGCATTACAGATGGTATTAGAGCCACGCTTCATAAGTAGTACAAATTTATAAGGAACGACACCCTAGAGTGGACATTAGAAGTGTGAGTTCAGTCAATGGAGATTTAAATGTAAGTGATTTACTTTTGTGTTGCTCTATAGGCTGAGGTTTTCTCTTTCCTTTTTTCTTTTGGATGGCTGGAGTCGTGAATGAAGTAATTATTGAACCTTCATTCATGATTTTCTCCTCATATACATTGATGTGGGATTGTATGCGAGTACATTTTCCCTGAGTATCAGAGTGGCGCAGTGGAAGCGTGGTTGATTGAACCTATTTTCATGATACATTACACGTAGACACACTTCCCTTTCAAATTATTTTTCATGGATTTTCATCTTATTATTTTTCAACATTCAATATTTTTCAATACTATTAAATCACTTGAATACCTATTATGTTTTCTATCTTCATCAGTCTTGATCTTTTTGAATTTGTTTTATCCGACTTTCAATCTTAAAGATTTGTCCTTCGTATTTTTGTGTCACTTTATATTTATCCGTTTACATTTGTTATTACTTTTCGTATTATTGCAACTATTATTTTCTTCATTGATTATTTCTATTATACTTTGAATTTTGCTTAAGAAATTTTCTCATGTGCATTCATTTTATATGATTTGATTTTGTGATACTATATTTTTCATTATCTTATATTATCCTATACATTTCAATATATTTTAACAAGATTGAAATATTCTACCCATATAAATATGACCTACCATTTTCTTTTATTATCTACATTTGGTACTATTGCTATTGCTAATTTGTTTTGTTATATTTACTTTTACTATTAATCGCTACTTATTAATTTTGTAGTTTTATGTTTCTTCAATATAATACATACACAACATAATTATTGTTTTCATTTGTGTTTTCATCTCGCGCAAATGCTTTACACTATTTTCGTCTTAATATTATAAATCATTTTCACTACTATAAATTTTATATATCCTATATTTAAAGTCTTTCTAATTTTATCGTCATAATTTCCTACTTCATTTACAACTTTTCATCTACTTTTATATCACTGATTTCAAAACATGACACCATACTCTATTAAACACCAAATATCCAAGTACAAATGAAAGATTACATCTCTCCATCTCCCGTTTTGGTGCAACCTGATGTCGAGATGATAAATATGCAACTAGACGTCAATGGAGGCAAACTGCAACTGAATGTCGGGGAGGCAAAGTCTGCAACCGAATGGTTAGAAGGCAAACTGCAATCGGATGTCGTAGAGGTAATTCTGCAACTTGAGATCGTAGAGGCAAGTCTGCAGTTGGATACCAACAAGGCGAACCTATACCAGAAGAAGATTTTCTACTTAGATAACCCCTACTTTGTTTTTTGTAATGTTCACTTACCCCTATTCTATTTTTGTACTAACTTATACTATTTTATAATATTTTGCAACCTAACATTATATTATTTATACTGATTTCTATTTCTATCCTACTTGTGTATTTACTACTTAGTCTCAACTATCCTGTTGTTTACTTCTTTATTTGAATCTTTTCACGAGTGAGTATTTCACATAACTTCATTGTATTTTGCTATTAACTAATATTAGATTTGGTGGCTACTCACCTAACAAAAACAAAATTTGTATTTATACTTTTTCTTCAATTCGTAAGTTATTTCTATATGATTAGTTTTCGCACTATTTCAATAATATGTTCCTACTTTTACAACTATAATGTTTTGTTTTACTCCAACAAATCTTTCATAATTTTTGTATCATGATATTGTTTGTTTTACCCTATAATTTTGATGTCTATATACGTATATACTTTTGTATATTGGTTTTTCTTGCTCTACTTAACAATTCAAAAATATTTCGATGTATGCATTCTATATCTTTAATTTTCAAATCGTATGTATAATTATTATAGTTACCTTACAAATTATTTTACAATATTAATTTGTCAATGCTGTTAACTAAATTTCATTCTCGTTTGTTTTTCAAACTGTTATCCAATAGCCTTCTTTTAATTGCCAATTCAAATTTTGTCATACGGTACCAATTCAGTTTTGCGATTTTATTATTCTATCGCTTATTACTTTGAAAGATTTTCACTACTAAACCTACTTATAGATTATCTATTGACTATGTTTCTCTTTATTGCATTGTTTTCTGAACTATTCCGCAATTAAAAACTTAATTGATTTTTCATTTTATCTAATGGTTTACTTAACATTATTTTTGTATGAAAATTTCTCTCAGTCTATTCTATTTTTTGTCACATTTCTTTTCTTATGCTATTTTCCTAGTTTTATTGTTTCATTCTTATAAAATTTTGATACTCATAGTTTTCTTATATAAAGTTTCTCTTGTTTTTCCTCGTTGCGTATTTTTTTTTATACTACATTTATTTTTCTTAAAATTTGCAGTTACTAAATACAATAATGATATTTTTTTGGCGTGTACAAAATATAACCTTTACCCAGCGAGTTCCGGGGATGGAACTATTCTAATAGGGGGAGAGTGTAACACCCCGCAAAATTGGAAATGATAATTTTGCCCTCGTATGTTACACACGTGTATTTTAAACCGTTAATGGTAATATTTGTAACGTGTTTTTATTACGTATTGTGATTTCTGACTATTTATGCACTTCCCATATATTTTATCCTATTTGAGTCAACTAAAATATTAAATTTCAATCTCTGAGTTTTACGTGCTTTTTACTTATTTTGATGCACGCATCGATTATGTGTTTTCATCGCTACGTGTATTATTTTCTATGTATTTAAATTATTTATTTTTGGTATTCAAATCTATTTTATAAAACGAAAATTTATTTTTCGCATTTTGATCTAAATACTTTTGTACGTGTAAAGCACGTGTTTTCTATGTATGTAGAATATATGAAAATTAATAAATCTATTTTTCTCGTATTGTATTTTTCCATCTTTATTTTTCTTACTCTCATTTATATTTTAGCATGCATGAGTCTTTTTTTTTAGCATTTCATTAAACCCATGGACCTAAGAATAAATTCTAGCCCACTAGACTAATTAATTAATTAATTAAAAGAAAGCCCACAAGACAAGCCCATTTAATTAAATCCTATTTTTAGTTGTGCATAGACTCACACATGACACGTAACAACTTTTTATTCCACATATTAGAACTATAGGATTTGTATTTATTTTTGTATGTGCGTGTGCATGTGTGGAGTGAGAGAGAGAAGAGGGGGGACCAGTTTTGAAAGAGAGAGAGAGTCGGGAGTTATAGGAGTGGAAAAGATGAGGAGTTAGGAAATTGAAAATGTGAGTGGATAATTATTAGGGGGTGAGATTTTGCACTTTAGCCCTCCTTTTCTCCTATAATTACACCCCTCATTTTCTTCTCTTTTCACACCTAAACTAAACAAATTAGAGAGAGGAAAAAGAAAGAGAGTTAGAGTGTTCTTGTGCATTGGAGGCATTGGAGTGTTCTTACTAGGAGGAGAAGGGTAGGAGTGCTTGTTGGAGGTAGAAGTGGTGTCTTTTCATCTTGCTTGTTTATTCTTCATAAGAGGTGAGTGGTCTTTATACTTTCTAATTCATAGGTTGAGCATGCTAGAATATGCATTAGTAATGTAGAATCAAATTGAAGTGATATGGGTGATCTTGTGCTTTCTAAAATATAAGACATGCATGCTAGAAATAATTAATGAGTAGTATAGATTAAATTTGATGTGTTAAATGAAGAATAGAATCCGTACTATTGTATATGCTATGAATGGTAGTAAATTTATGCTATGATTAAGAAATTACTTGTCATCATGTTAGTTGAAAATGAGAAAAAGAAATAATGAATATTTGCCATGAACACATATGCTTGTTAATTTACAAATGTAGAAATATGTAACTGTATGATAAATTGTTCCTTGTGGTTAAAATTAATTTTGTGTAGATAATTTGGTACACAGAGATAAAAATGACTACTTTTGAATAAGTTGAAGAAATGAAATTTTATGTTCATTAGAGAGAACAAATAAATTGAAATTTAGATATAATGTTTAAAATATCAATTATAAATCCGTGAGTTGATGTTTGAAAGAAAATTTTGTCTAGATGAAATAGTTGTAGTCTAATAGAAGATTAGATCAAAAGAAAAATCAATTTGTGAGAAAATTGAATAACAGAAAGATTGAACAAATGCCTAGCAGTGTAATTCGATATCAATAATCACACTTGGATTTATTGGCTAACGGGTGCACCATAAGTCACTGTTTTGGTCGGGAGATCCTGGGTTCGAAACTTGTTAAGACCTTTTTATTTTATTTCGTTTTAATTAAATCCGAACCTGTGAAATAGTACATGGGGATTTCGGTGTGAGTATTTATTAATTTTTATTGTTTTGTTGAATCTTAATTTGCTAAGTGAGCTAAATGTGCGATAAATAATTTTAGAAGGGTTTAAATAAGCTGATATGATTTTTAGTTAGTTTAATTAATTTTAAACTAATTGATTTAATTTTATTTTTAAAACCCTAATTTCTGGTATTATTTTCTGTGTATGCAGCACGTGTTTGCAAGAAAAGGAAAGTGAAGAAGAAAGGGAAAGAAATAAATATCAGGTTAAAGAATGAAGGAAATAAATAAAAAAGAAGGGATTATTCTGCAAAGAGCAAACCCTAAATCTCCTTTCCCGTTTGTCTATAAATACATGAAGGCACGACACAAAGAGAATTAAGAGGTGGCGGCTAACACAAAAGAAAAAAAAAATTAAAAAAAAGTAAGAGGGAGAGAGAGAGTCTCTCTCTTGCTTTCGGCTCAGAGCAAAGAAAAACAAGAAGAAGACAGCGAAATCGAAGGTGGAGGTAGGTGGCTACAGTGCTTGCTTTGACTGGCTTCTTCTTCTTTGGTTCGCACTTCAAGACGAGAGGGACCCACCGGGTGACGTGGCAGCGCTCTCTCATATTTTTTCTGTGGGATTGAGATGCAGTCAAGAGGAGAGAGAGAACTGACAGTCGACGCGACAGTAGCTGCCGAGGATGCTGACGTGGCGAAGACGTGACGGAGTCATGGTTTTTGCGTACGCAGTTCGAGGCGGCGCAGGACTGACAGCGACTCCCGAGGCATGCTGACGTCAACGCGATTTCTGCAGTGGCTACTCCAATTTCAATGCGACAGAGACAGAAGAGAGAGAACGGCTTGGGCTCGGTTCTAGGAGTTCGGTTTGCAATATTTTCATATCTTTTTTTATCTCTTCTTCTCTAAATTTTTACGATGCAATCCCAAACAATTTTTGTTAGTTGCAAATTGATTATGAACTAAATATTATTTTTCTAGGGCTAAGATGTAGCCTAGTTTTTGAGAACACAATTTTTAATTCCTTATTATTGTTATATTTTTCCATGGTTGTGTTTTGATTTTTATTATTTATGCGTACAATTGGTGGATATACATTTGTATGATCTTTTAAATCATGAAGAGACCGAACTGGTGATTTGTGGTTAATAAAAATTAAATGCCGTTATGGGAGAACGTGACCGTTAAGAAATCCATAAATTTTCAATTAATAATTTGATGAACTAAGATAAATAATTAGTTGAGAATAATTCTTATACTGCGTGGATAGAGTAGTGAATATTTTTGGGATTTTGGTCTACAACTTGGAAAAATAATATTTTTATTCATAAGGAGTTATAAATTGTGTGTGTGATAAACTAGGTGAAGTCAAAAGCCCTAGAACTAATTTTGCCATTAACAAATTACAAGAATTTCACAGTCCGCTCCCTCTTCACTAATTTAGATAGCTTTAATTAGATTAATTTAACTTAGTTGTTTTATCATTTATAAATTTCGATTATCCAAATAGTGATTCATCTAGTAATATCGGTACTCAAAAAAATAATTAGTCCCTGTGGGTTCGACACTCTATTCACTTAACTATATTACTTGTTGCGATTTTGTACACTTGCAAATATTCACATCAAAGGGTATGTCTACCCATGGATTCTTGTACATGAAAGGTTGTAATCTAGAGTTTAGTGAGACATCGGGTACTGGCATTGTTAAATTAAAAGATTTGAGTTATATTTTGAGATTTGGCTATGGAGCTATCTCGGTATTTGTGATTAAGTCCGGTGGGGGTATGACTAACTCTAGGTATGATAATTTATTCATGTCTTGAACTTAAGAACTAGGCACTAAGTGAAGATGTAGTAAAACTTGGGCAAACATAAGTGGAGCACTCTATATAGTCGGATAGTGTACTCTGGGACTATAGACCCAGTTGGGCGGTGTACTCCGGGACTGAGCTTGCTTCGATGGAGACGAGTTTTTATTTTAAATTCGGGACTATGCGTAGTAGGGCGGATAGTTTGCCGTACTGCAGTATATATACGTATACCGGGACTAGAGGGACACTTGCGGGATGTTCGCACGACGAGGAGTCTGTTATAACAGTCGGGCGGTGACTCCGGAACTGGGATCCGTACCCGTAGAATGTCTAAACCTTGCTTTTATTACTGCGTAGGTTTTATGGCGAGGGATCGAACCCTTTATTGTGGAGTACGTAGGTGCTTGCCCTCGGACCTATGTAGTATGGGGTGTATAGATTCCGAACAAGTATGCATTGGTATCATCTTAGTATAAAATATCTGCATTAGGCATTAAGGCATTAAGGCATTGCATACACTTACATGTTTAGATTAGTCATGTTTTAACATTTTAAATGCATTCAAGTTCGTGGTTTGATTAAAGTATTAAGATCGTTATAATTTCGGCATAGAGAGGATGGCCGTGTATAATATTTTTGTCGGTTGTAAGCGACTGACGTGCCCAGAGTTTATTATGCAGGAATTGGATTTTCATGAAGATATAAAGTTGATATGCTGCTGTTGATTTATTTAAATGTTAAAGATGTTGTAATTGTATAATTTTGTACTTCATTTTATCTTCCGCTGTGTAAGAAATTGTAAAGAACTCTGATGTATGATGAAGAGTTCAAATTTCTTTGTAAAATTGTACGAAGTGAAGTGTAAAGATCCTGTGGAATTTCGAATTCGGTCTTATTTGGAATTCGGGGCATTACACATCGTGCCTACCTGATGTGACGAATGTGGCATGCTTGAACGGCCCCTGCGTTTGGACTCCTGCTGTCTAGATTTTATGAGATGACGGAGATCTTGTTGATATTGAGGTACTTCAGGAGGCACGGTGGAGGGTGTAGAGGTGTAGACCGTCCCTCTGTTCTCTCAAATGTGTTGTGCACGGGGTTGATTTCTTCTGGAGGCCCCGGTGAAAGCTCCTTGGAGGGAGGTTGAGTAGGCTGTTGAGGCTGTTCCGGCTGAAAGAGTTGATCCGGCTGAAGGGTATGAGGGATGTCCTCAAGAGGAGGAGGCGAAGGAAGAGGGTTGGCTCGTCGGCTTGAGGCCGCTGCCTTCCCTTTCCCCTTTGGAGGCATGACTTAAAACTGCTTTTACCGGTGATGTTTGGTCGGATTGCTTTTTGGAGTTTTCCACAGACGACGACAATATGTTGTTGCTAATTTCTGTGTGGGAGCAAACATATGATATGAGTCCTTTTAAAAATAATGAAAAGCTAACAATTTTTTACATTCGTCGGTATTGACTGCTTTCAACTGATGTTAACTTCCCGATTTGACTCGTTTGCGCCCCTGGATCTGATTCTTGTGGTGACTATCGCTAACCTGAAAAAAGTCTAAAACACCGGGTTGACCCCGGCGACAAACCCTCCGACGTTCAAGTCAGAACTCAAGAAGAATTCGAGAGAACTTTTGTGTAGAAAATACTGATTACCTTTTCTGGTGGAGGTAGAGGGGTATTTATAATTGCTTTGGGCGTCAGTTCCATGATAATGATTTATCTGTACTTCTTGGTGTTTTTGGATTGAATCAGTTTTCTCTTTTTCTTGAAGAGATAAGAGTAGTTGATGAGATTTGAGTTTTAAACTCTCCCCTAGATAAGAGACGGTTTTTGAACCATCTCTTATAGATAATCATGAGTTTAAATTATTTTTAAATGATCTATACTCATTTGCATGGGGCTGTTATGACAACCCAATAAAACAGATCCAATTTTGGGTTATTGGGCTTGAAAGATGCTCAATTTCAATTCATGGACCCGTTTATATGTAAAATTACCGTTTTAACCCTGAGAGCTTTAAGATTCGCGTCCGATTTGAACGGTTCCGATTTAGTTCTATTTTTACCCATACCACTAGCATACAGATGAGTAGTTCACATATTTCAACTCAGGAATACTTGAATGCAACTGTGTTGGTGGATTTTTACTTGCTCATTTGCTCCATTTTAATCAGTGAGAACAAACAATGATGTTATGTTCGTGAGTAAAGCGAAACAAGTTCATGTTAGCCCACGCAAACTAAAGCAAGTTCTTGGGAGTAAAGTATAACTAGGAATAACGTCAAGGTAGTTTGCTGTAAACTATCTTGCTCTATCATTTTGCATAAAATGCTTGTGTATCTTCCAAAAGGAACTTTAAAATAAGCAGAGATAAAAACAAAGATGGAAGAAAATATTATATGTACATGACAGTATGAGCAGGCAAGTTTTAAATTACTTGATCTTATAAGAGATTTACCTCTTGTAAGAGGTGGTCCCCCTCTTACAGGAATTTTTTTAGTGTTCTTTTTTTACCTCTTATAAGATATTTTTCTCAAAATATCTTATAAGTCTAAATGACTTCTAGTAGCATCTTTCAAATTCTTATAAGACTTCTATCACTTAAAAAATCTATATTACCCCCAAAGTCTATATTATAATTGTTACTAATTAAACTAGTTTATATATTAGTCTATAGTAGCCCGGAATATGCTATCCCAGAAAAAGTGTAATCATATACGTAGTTGACTGTAATATGCTATCTAAGAAAAAGTGTGGGAATTCATTCTTCACAATCTCGAACAATTATGTTAGGAATGCTGTCGAAATACTGATTTATTTAAAGATATATATATTTACGTCCAGTAAGTACATTACTTGAGTTGTGGCTAGTTGATTTGTCCTGTTATGATGCCACCATGTTCAAATCCTACAGTCGGTCAGGTTTTTTTAATTTTTATTTATTTATTTATTTATTTATTTATTATTTATTTACAGTTAAGGGAGAATTTATATTAGCCCATTGACCTTAAATTTTTTTAATCCAACTTCTTTGAAACAAATTATTATTATTTATATTTATACATACTAATTTTCATACTAATTAAAAGTCTATAGTAGCCCGGAATTATAATTGATGATTTACACTGATTTGTGAATTTAACTTGCCATTAAACTAGTTTATATATTAGTAATTTGAACTTATTTCTTGTCCTTCATCTCACTATTTTTATACTTTGGGGTAATATAGGTTTTGGGGTGATATAGGCTCTTGTAAGAGGTGAAAAAAGAACAGAAATCTCTTATAAGAGGTTCTTATAAGATGTTATTTTTATGTAAAACGAACAACTCAAAAATGGCTCTTACAAGAGGCTCTTACTGTAAATCTCTTATAAAAGGTAAGAGGTATCCTCTTATAAAAGGTAAGAGGTATCCTCTAATAAGAGGGAAAAAAAGAACTGTACCTTAGTTCAACCAAGTAGAAAACTTGGATTAATATAGGGAGTATGAGGATTTCACTGTGACTCAGTTGTATAGCGAGATAATCTTTGTGGAGAGGCAAACTAATTGTAGTTATCTGTCAGTAACTTCAACCTAGTTCTCTGTTATTAGTATTATTATTAATTTTGATAACATGATGAAGTCAGAAAGAGTCCAGCAGGTATAAGTATAAAATATATGACTGGATTAAGTCATTGTGTACTTCTTCGTTACTAAAATATTTTGAAACAAGGGATCGAGTTTCAAAGGAACTTCAGCCAAATAACATAAAAACTAAAAATCGTTGACAAAGATAACACATATTAGCAACTATAGCAGTCTAAAACACAAGCAGAAATCATTACAGTTATCGTCAAAGAAATTGTATGACCAAAAAACAAAACAAAAGGAGAATGACAACCGGTTACTTGCAGGGCCGGTTCTACCCTAGAGGCGGGTAAGGTGGCCGCCTTAGGCCCCCGAAGATTTTGCGATTTTAAGGGCTCCAAATTTGAACTTCGCTTGTAAATATAGGCACGTATTTTGCACGTAAAAAAATATATTATTAGGGCCCAATTTCAGAAGTTCGCCTTGGGCCACCGGAAACTCAGGACCGGCCCCGGTTACTTGCAATGTTATTATTTCCTTTATTTCCTGTCAAACAATAAATCAAGCGGTAGGTGATGCGAGTGGCATGAGCAGGGGACTGTATTCTTTACAAAACTACAATGAAAATATAAATTAAAAATGGGGAAAAAGAAGGGAAAAAAATAAAAACAAACAATAAATCAAGCGTTGAGCAGAGAGGGGGGGTGATGCGAGTGGCATGAGAAGCACCGTATCCGTTTACAAAATTACAAGGTAAATATAAATTAAAAATATAATAAAATAGAAAAAAATAGAAAAAAATAGAAACTCCCACCGCGGGGCTCCGAGAACCCACGACCACAAGGTTAAGAGCCTTGCGCTCTACCAACCGAGCTAGACGGGCTGTTTATTTTATTGATGACTTAACTTAATATCTCGAACATGTACCCACTAATACTTCAATGTAAAAGCATTTATCTCTAACTTTTGCTATCTAAAGTTACAGTTATATTGAATAATAAACGGAATACTCACATTTGATATGCACGAGTAATTATATTAAGTTTTTGGTAGTCTGCAATTATATTAATATTAAAAGATAATGGTATCAACAAATGATGGTTAATTTGTTGATACCATTACATTAGTAGTTCATTGTAGTACTGCACTACAAAAGGTACTCATTAACAGGGCGTATCAGAGTTTCAGAAGGCCCTATATAAATTCTCAAATGGAACCTTTTGTAGGTTGACAAAATAATAATAATAATTATTTAAATGCAAACAAACTTGAAGTATTGGAGAACAAACTATTAAATGAATTTTTTTTATATATATGCTTCCAAAATAAATTTAATTGATAGCGTACGCTTTTTATATAAAATGCCTCATGGCCAAAAGAAACTCGAACAAACTCTAACAATAAAAGCAAAATATGTTATCTCAAATAGGTAAATATGATATATTAGAGAATACGATCAGAATGAAATGATGATAAATATATGTATATGAGAATACTAGTTGGAAGCTTAAAATGTAGAATAACCATATGCACTTGAAGATTTGGTTAGAAATTTATCATAAACAGGTAAATATGATATAACATAGAACATTGAAAAAATATCACGGAGTGACATACTTGGGCTAAGTGAAAAATAATATTAAATCCATAAAATGGTAAAATGGCATGTATGACTATGTGAAAAATAATTAATTTTAAAATAAAAAATGATTGAAAAATTAATTGGCTCATGCAAGTTTTGAACCCACAACCTTTGCATTATTAGCACAACACTCTAACCAATTGAGCTAATAAACCAACTATTAATATAGCATAATTATATTTAAAAATATTACATTTTGCTTTTTCACATTGTAAATACTTAAAAAATATGGAGCCCTATAAAATTGGGGGGTCAAAGCAGTTGCTTGTGTTTCTTGGGCCCAGATTCGCATCTGCTCATTAAAAATGAGTAGTACAAAAAGTTAAGGGTTACCTTAGTTTACAGGGCCGGTCCGGGGATCCGGGTTACCCTAGCCAAACTCATGTTTTGTTTCCCCTTAGTAATTTTTTTTAATACTAACAACAAAAAGTAAAAGTAAAAGCAAATAAAATAAATTTACGCAAAGCTATGGAAAACACCAAATGTACACTAAGCTATGGAAAGCAATATATGCAAAAATATTTTCTAATTTAAAATAAAAATCAGTCTACGAACTGAAAATTTTGTAAGCTTCAACAAAGTTATAGAACCCAAAAACTAAATCTAAAAGCATAATTTGAAGCAATCATAGAACACATGCTCAAGTCAGAGAAACTAAAGTTAAATGTTAAAGATTTGTATAACTTATGCTCAAGTCACATATCATATAATATTTGGTACTTGTAGAAAAGAACTAACAAAACCTAAATGTCTAGATAAGGAGGCCCCTTATCTCAAGGCACTATAATCTTAGGAGATGGACACCAAAGCCAAACCGAGCCTTCTAGAAGCTTCCAATATTATTCGGATTATTCCTTATGAAGTAAGGAACCTATAAAGTAAATCCAAGCAACTGAAGGCCTTGTTCCATGTGTTCGCACTAGGCTACAATTCATTCAACAAATTGAAAGCCCCTCAAAAGAATGTTGCTCGCAGACTTGAGGTGCATCGTAAAAAGGATTTTGAACATCTAAATTAGGGTCCCTGCATAATTCACAGACTACAAACTCACAGTAATTATTGAAAGAACTACATAATTCACAGATTCATAAGAATTATTGAAAGAACATCTAAATCAGGGTCCCTGTATTAAATTGAGAGTGTTAGATATTATAGTCCCACATTGGGTATTGGGCTAGTTTTGTATTTGGTTCACTTCTATATATAGGAGATATTATACTCAGTTATTTCTCAATTCAATAATTAGTATTGTTTTCATCTCTCTGATTTATCTTAACATCGTATCAGAGCCAATTATACAAATTTTCTTCTCTTAAATTTCTTCATCAAAAAATCCTCAAATTCCAAAAAAAAGAAAAAAAAAGAAAAAAGAAAAACAGCAGCCATCGTCATCATCAACAAATCCTTGTCGAAATCACTGCAGCAACCCAAATCACTGCAGCAAAATCACTGCTGCCATCGTCATCTTCAACTGACATCCACCCCAGACCATCTCATTTCCGGCGTACCCACCTCCTCGCCCAAACCCAACACTGATCAAACCCATCGGCTGTCGTCCTCCCTTGTCCAAGCTACCCATCGAAATACAACAACACCGAAGTCCAAGCTACCCATCGACTCCAGCAACTCCTAGCCACCCACTACGACTTCGAAACCCATCTCCGACCGACTCCTAGCCGACTCCAGTGCCTCGCCTCCTCTCCCAAACTCGTCATCGTCCAAATCCCCTTCTCCTAGCCGCTTTCCTCCAATACGAAAACCTTAGTTGTCCATTTTTTTTCTCCTTTTCCTCTCAAACCCTACCAGCAATCTATCATTGTTCAGATCCATTTTTTTATACCCTAAACCCACAAACCCAATACCCTATATTTCAAACCCGACCCGAACCCACTTTCGATACATACCCGAAACCCTATTACTCTCTTACCCTTATCCTAAAAATCCAAATACCCATATCTCCTAAACCTAAACCCACAAACCCAATACCCTATATTTTTTTTCTGTTTTCCTAAAAAAAATTCAAATTTTTATTTTTATACATGTACTACTACTTGATGGAATCTCAGTCTCTCGCACATATTTCTGCCTCCACTGGCTTCCTCGATGCAACCGCCACTCGTTCCTCCTCTAGATTCAAATAGCAGTAGCGTCACCTTCAGTCTGCATCTGGCTTCCTACCCTCTCCTAACATCATTCCTACCCCACCTCTACTTCCGACACTGGTAGCACCGTCCTGCCGCCTACCCCGATCCAAACACCAACAACATCTCCTTCCTCATTGTGCTCTCAGTCATAGTAGCACTAGTCTTATTCCTCCTCGCAGTGCTTCTTTCTTTACATCATCGGTATGCCCATCACTTCAGCCTTACCGTTTCCTACTGATTGGGCTAATCTTCAGCAACGCCTCACTCAGCTGGAACTACAGCTCATGGGTCAGTCTATCAATGCTGGCTCCTCTACTCCTGCATTCTCTGCCACTCCCGATATGAATTCGTTCTGGATTTTAGATTCTGGTGCATCACATCATCTCACTAGTAATCAGATACTGTTCACCACCTGCACTGCTCTTCCATCTCACTCTCCATATCTACACACAGCTGATGGCTCACTACTTCGCGTTACACACTCAGGGCAATTAGCTCTCCCACTCTCACATTACCATATGTTCTTTATGCTTCTCATTTATCCATAAATCTTATTTCTATTAGTGCATTGTGCGAAGTGGTCTTATTGTTATTTTTGACTCTTTCGGTTGTTCTATTACTGATTCATGCACCTGGTGAGGAGTTTGGGCATGCTACTCGTCAGGGTCGTCTATATAATCTAGATTTTTTTCGTGCACATCACTCTACTTCTAGTTTTGTCGGTATTGTTTCTTCTGATGCTGATCTGTGGCACAGACGTTTAGGCCATATTAGTACGTCTCGTCTCCAGACTTTAGCTTGTAGTGGTGCCCTTGGTTCTCTTACTTTTAAATATTCATCTGATTGTCAGGGTTGTCATTTGGCCAAACATATCGCACTGCCCTTTAGTCACAAAAGCACTTCTCAAACCACCCATTATTTTCAACTTGTTCATTCGGACATATGGGGACCATCTCCTGTACCTTCGTGGAAAGGCTATCTCTATTATGTTGGCTTCATCGATGACTTTACTAGACATACATAGATTTTTCTTATGCGTTATCGATTTGAGATATCTGATATTTATTGGTTTTTTAAGACTATGATTCAAACTCAGTTCGGTGTGCGCATTAAGAATTTCCGATCGAACGGTGCTCGTGAGTACACTTCCACCACTATGAGATCGATCCATCAGTCACACGACACCCTTTTTCAGCAATCATGCCCTCACACACATGAGCAGAATGGTATAGCTGAACGCAATCATCGTCACATTATTGAGACGGCTTGCGCTCTTTTACTCTCCTTTTTCGACCCTCGTACTTTCTGGGCTGAAGTTGTCATGACCTCTATTAGTCTCATTAACATTACTCCCTTATCTGTCCTAGCTGGTACAGTGCCTTATGAGGCTCTTTATCATTCACCTTCCGACTACCGTATGCTCCGTACCTTTGGGTGCACCTGTTACGTTCTTCTCCCTCCTATTGAGTGCACGAAGCTCTCTGCTCGTACTGCTAAGTGCGTTCACCTAGGTCTCAGTCTCGAACACAAAGGTTATCGTTGTTTTGATCCATCTGTAACACCCCGCAAAATTAGAAATGATAATTTTACCCTCGTGTGTTACGCACATGTATTTTGTAACGTGATTTCATTACGCATTGTGATTTCTGACTATTTATGCATTCTCCGTATATTTCATCCTATTTGAGTCAACTTAAATATTAAATTTCAATCTATGGGTTTTACGTGCTTTTTACATGTTTTTGATGCACGTATCGATTATGTGTTTTCACCGCTACGTGCAATATTTTCTCTGTGTTTAAATTATTTATTTTAGGCACTCAAATCTATTTTTATAAACGAAAATTTATTTTTCCTTATTTTGATTAAAATATTATTATACGTGCAATGCACGTGTTTTCTACGTACGTAGCAATTATGTCGTGGAATATATAAAATTAATAAATATATTTTCTTATATTGTATTTTTATTATCTTTAACACTTTTCTGTTGATAACGTCAAATTTCATATTTTTATGTTTTACGTGCGACACACGTGTTTCAGTGCACGTATATGAGCGTATTTGTTTTCAAAATAAATTTCGGAGTGGGTGTAACACCCTGTGAGTTTCAAAATAATATAATAATAATAGTATAACATTATACATAGTATATATCTATATATATATATATATATATATATATATATATATATATATATATATATATATATATAGTGTGTAAAAGGAATGGTGAATGGGTTGGTGGGGGCCCACGTTAAGTAAAACAAAGCATAGGATTGTGCTGTTTGGAGGGCCCTACCTTAAATTGATTTTGGAAAAGTCAGATGGTCTGGTCTTTGATCTTTGAATTTGAAGGGTAAGGAATGGCTGGTTTTGGGTAGTGGGGAGAGAGAGAGGTGGGAGTTTTGGGAGTTAGGGTTTTGAAGAGATGAAAAAGGAGTTAGAAAATGGCAGGTTGAGTGGGCAATTAAGGGAGAGTTATTAGGTGGAGAATTTTACATTTTAGACCCTAACATTGCCCTATAAATACACCCTCTTTTTTCTCATTTCACACACCAAAAACAAAAGAAATCTGGAGAGAGAAATAAAGAGAGTAAGTAAGTTCTTGTGCTTGAAGGAGTTCTTGCTAGGAGAAGAAGGAATTGCTAGGAGCTAGGAGTTGTGCTTCCATCCTTTGTTCAATTTTCATAAGAGGTGGGTGGTCTCTATATTTTCTAATTCACAGGTTGATCATACTAAAATATGATAGTATTAATATAGATCAATTTGATGTGATGTGGGTGTTCCTATACTTTCTAATTATAGAAAATGCATGCTAGTATTAATAAATGAGTAGTATAGAAATTTTGATGTTATGAAGTAGAACAAATCTATACTATTGTATGTAGTAGTAGTGAATTATGTTATGATTAATAAATTAATTAACATCATGTTAGTTGGTAATGAGAAAAGAGATAATTGAGTATTTGCCATGAACTAGTACATATGAATGTAGAGCTATGTGATTAACTGAACCATTGTTGATAATTCCATTTTGATAAGCAAATGAATTTTTGTAAAGTAAATTTGATACTATTGAACTCATTTGATTGTTCATAAAAGATATAATGTGCTATTTTGATTAAATTGAGTAAATGCAAATTCATGTTTATTAATAAGAGAAAGTAATCTGAAAGCTAGTTTTATTTTCTAAAATATGAAAATTTAAATCTATAGAAAATAAATTCAGTTTATATGAACAAATTTTAGTTTAACAAAAGATTAGATTAAATGGAGAATCAAGTTTGTATGAAATAATGGGATAACAGAGTGTTTAAACAAACGTCTATGAGGGGACTTAATGTCGTTGGGCGCAATTGGCCCTGTGGTCTGGCGTGGTGCCGTCTCCTCGTCAGCCTGGGTTCGAATCCTGTTGGCCCAAATAATTTTTACTTTTGTTTTAAATTAAATCCAAAACCCAAAGGTTAGGATTTGGAGCTTTCGGTTGGGCTTTATGACAGCCAAGTCCATTAGACTTAGCGGCTAGCGGGTTGAACTTTGGGCGTTGTCTGGCAGGTCATGGGTTCGAAACCCAGTAGCCGTAACTTTATTTTTTTGGTTTTAAATGATTTTAATGAGTTTCTAAAGCAACTAAAAATTGGAGGAAATTTTATTATTCCTATAAAATGAAATGGAATTTATTTACAATGGTTTTAGAATTTTTCATGTATATTTTGATAGTTTAAAAGTGAAATTGAAATAAGAATGAGTTGAGGACTTCAAATTAACTTATATGAAAGTATGACATTGAAAAGTAAACTATTGTTATGTGAATTGATTTCTTTGGAAAGATCTTACTTTCATTTTGGTTCAAGAAGAATTTGAGACGGTTGAGATATATTATATGAGTACAAAGTGCTTTTGAAATTCGAGTAGTGAGTTTATGTAACGCCCCGAATTCCAAAATATACTGAATTCGGGATTCCACAGGATCTTTACACTTCATTTAGTACAATTTTACAAGGAATTTAAAACTTTTCACTTTACATCAGAGTTTACATGAAACGTTACATTTTACATTGCACAGCGGAAGTAAATTTACAACATTTAAATAAATGCACAACAACATTGAATAATCTTTAAGCATCTGTTCCTCTTTAATCTTTATCATGTCATTTACCCTGCATACAAAACTGTGGGTACGTCAGTTTATTCAACCGACGAACATTATACACGGCCATCATCTCTATGCCGGAAATAGTATAACTCATTTTCCATATTTAACAAACACAAACTTGTCACATATCAAACTAAAGGGACTACCCTATCGATGTCGTGTTGTGATTGTGCACTTAGTCCTTAATGTAGTTATTTATATTACATGACACTAATGCACACTTGTTCGGATTCTATGCATCCCATACTACATAGGTCCGAGGGCAAGCCTCTTAATCGTTCTTCATCTTTGTAGGGTTCAATCCCTCATCATGTCTTAATCTACTACTGTAACTACGGTGAGTATCCTAGATGATCTATGAGTACAAGCTCGTGTATAGAAAACCTAGAGGGGAATCCCACGCCATGGCTTGACTCATCAAGCATGCATTCTGTGGCAATTCAGCCTCCTTCATGGCACACGATCCTCTTGCAGTCACCAAACATCCCACAAGCGTGGCTAAAGTCCGATCATTACTAAGTAGTGCCCATGCCATGTCTTGACTCATCAAGCATGCATTCTGTGGCTCACACCCGCACCGTAAACTCTAGTTCTCATACTCGTGTTTTTCTCTCACTTTCATCACGTCTCCACTATGTACTAATCCTTAGTTTTTATTAGGATCATGAACAAAATCAATGCTCTAGAGTTAGCCTCTCCACTAAATCGGACTTATTCATTCATTCAAACATGACCAACCTTGGTCTTTCATTTCAAATTTCATTTCATTTCTTTCCAAATGCTGAGGGAGACTTAGCTACTCTTTTGTTTCAATTCCAATTCACAATTTCCAAAATTGAGCATTTCCAACTCATAATTTCATCTTCACAATCATAACAGATTTTCTTTTTCAATAGCCCGATTTCTAATTTATTCATGAGTCCATAGCCATACATGGCATTCAATTATTCCTTATATTTCATCAAATATCAATTAAAAATCACAACACTATTTATAGCAAAAATTGAGTATTCACATTTTATAATTTTCACACTATTCTCCAATGAGAATAAATTACATCACATCACTTCATATAATTCCTTTCTTTGCTATATTGTTTTTCTAACACTTCATTCCAAGTTCTTTTGCAAATTATAACTTCACAAAAAAATATAAAATGTAGAACCATAGTTTTATTTATACATTTATTCTCAAAACATACTCTACTTCATGCAAATAATTTTCAAATTATTTTTCACAAGTCCCATATAATTTTAGAATAATAAACATATTTTTTTCCATAATTTATCAATCATCAAAATCCTAAAAAAAATATTTTTCCCACAAACTAAATACTGGCCGAGGCCAGTATTCGAACCCACGACCACAGGGAAAACCACCAAAGGCACAAACCACTAGGCCGAACGCTCTATGCATTAGAAGGAGAGGCTGAGAGCATCAAATGCTCTCGGCTGCGATTATTTTTATTTTAAAAAAAAGGAAACAAAAGTATGGTGCCAAGGGGATTCGAACCAGCAACCCGAGACCCCAAAACCTACAGTAGCAAATAGAAGCATCCCAACCACTTGAGCTATACGCTCAGGTTGTCAATAGTTTAACTCAAGATCTAATTAAATCGATTCTCTCTGTTTTGTAAAACATTTCGATGTTCAACAGGCTTTCATTTCATTTTGCTTTTATAAAATTTGCTGTAAATTTCCAAATTGACTAATACCATCATAAATTATACTCCAGTATATAGAAATTAATTTTTTTTTTTAATAATTAATGCATATTTTTCATACAATTGACTCGAATTATAAACTACCACTACCACGTTTCTTTTTCGACATTTCTTAACGAATTTAACATCACTAATCTCTTTATTAGCAAACTTCATAATAATTCCCTGTTTTTAATCATTTCCCAAACATACAATCTACATCTTAATTCATTCATATTATCACAAAGATTCATTTAACCATATCATGTACATTGTCAATCTACTAACTTTTGTATATAATTCTTGATGGTAATAATGAAATTTTCTTCAAACAATCCATGGCGATAATCAATTCACACACAACTTAAATTTGATGATAGAACCACATACCATTTGCATATCAACATTTCAATCAATCAATAGGTCATTTTTCTAATTAAAGTGTACTCTTATTAATCTTTTTCATGCATCATTCTTTCAATTCACATCTAGCATGTTTCCTAATTAGAAATACGGAAAATTTACCCACCTTAATTGGAGAGAAATACAACTAGCAACGCCTCCTAAACAAATGTCCTTGCTAAAGAACGATCCCCCTCCTTGATGCGCGCACCCGAGCCTCAAGCACACCAAACCCGAGCACTCCCCTTGATGAAAGCCGGCCTTCCTCTTTGTTGCAAGCACAATCCTCCCACATAATCTCAATCTTTTAACTCACTTAATAAACTACTAGATAATGTATTTTGAACTATAGGTTTGGAGAAAATAATAAGCACAAGAATAACTAGGCTAGGCGGGGTATTTATACTAAAAATCTAGGAAAATTGAAGGCTAGGATTAACTTAGGAGTTAGGATTAAAAGGCTAGGATTCAAGGAGGAATTACAATAACCAACCATGATCAAGTAACCACCACCCATGACTCCACTCAAAATTTCATACTTCCCTCCAAAAGCTCCAAACCGGCCTAACACATCATGTGCATTTTGCACGTGTGCGTGCAATGCGCGTGCATGCAACTTGGTCCCCATAAAAAAAATTGTACATCATATTTTACATAAAAATAATCTTTAAAATGTATTCTACATTACAAGTTGTATTTAAAAATAAAACAGCTCATGGGCTTTAGTTTATGGGCCAAAAATAATAGTTTATAATGGAAAATAAATAAATTCAATTTGGGCTTTAAAAAGAAAGGCTTTTTGTCTATTTGAAAAAGGGCCTTATACAAAAATAATTAAAGAGCACATATATAAATATCTATACTCATCATAATGAAAATAATTACCAAAATATTGCACGTGCACACTATGTGCAAAATAAAATAATTTTCATTAAATGAAAATCGGGGCATTACAACACTCCCTCCTTAGAATAGTTCCGTCCCCGGAACTACAGTCAAGAGTGAGAAACAAAATACAACACTCATAACTAGCACGAGAGGAAGAAAAAAAATTCAAAGATACAAAATACAAAATACAAATCAAGCAAAAAGCTCAGGATAATTCTTCAACATCCTCTCCTCAGACTCCCAAGTAGCCTCTTCAACCAAATGGTTTCTCCAGACTACCTTGACCATCTGTATCGTCTTATTCCTCAAAAATTTCTCTCGACGACCAACAATCTCGACAGGAGACTCGATGTAATTCAGATCCAACTGCAAACCTTCCGGCACTTCAGGCAAATGATGACTCGGATCTGAAATATAACCTCTCAGCATCGACACATGAAAGACATTGTGCACCTGAGATAACTCTTCCGGTAATTCAAGCCGGTAAATAGTTTTCCTGATCCTTTTCAATATTTTGTATGGGCCTATAAACCTCGGGGCTAACTTCCGGCCTTTGCCAAATCGAACCACACCTATACTGGGCGATACTTTCAGAAAGACGAAGTCACCGACCTCAAACTCAAGGTCCCTTCTCCGGTTGTCTGCATAGCTTTTCTGTCTGCTCTGAACTTCTACCAACCTTTTCCTGATCAAATCAATCTTCTCAGAGGTTTGCTGTACAAGCTCAGGACCAAAAAACTGACGCTCCCCAACTTCAAACCAACAAACAGGTGTTCTGCACTTTCTGCCATACAAAGCTTCGTACGGCGCCATCCCAATGCTAGTCTGAAAACTGTTGTTGTAGGCAAACTCTACCAAAGGTAAATGCCTTTCCCAACTGCCTCCAAAGTCTAGTACACAACACTGAAGCATATCCTCAAGAATACGGTTGACTCTCTCGATCTGCCCATCGGTTTGCGGATGAAAAGCAGTGCTGAAATCTGTCTTGGTACCCAAAGCTGTCTGAAGACTCCTCCAGAAATGCGAAGTAAACCGCGCATCTCGATCAGACACAATAGTTGACGGAACACCATGGAGCCGAACGATCTCGCCAACATACAACTCAGCTAACTTGTCCATCGAAGCAGTGAGTTTCATCGCCAAAAAGTGAGCGGACTTGGTTAGTCGATCGACTATAACCCAAATCACCTCATTGCCTTTTGGACTCTTAGGCAATCCCGTAATGAAATCCATACTGATGTTATCCCACTTCCATTCTGGAATAGGTAACGGCTGCAATAGACCTTCGGGTCTCTGATTTTCAGTTTTGACTTGTTGACAAACCTCACACTTCGCCACAAATTCAGCCACATCCCACTTCAAACCTGACCACCAGAAATGCGGTTTGATATCTCTGTACATCTTAGTACTTTCAGGATGTACCGACAAAAGAGTAGCATGCGCCTCCTGAAGAATACTCTCTTTCAGGTCCGCCTGATTTGGAACACACAACCTCTCTCCAAACCACAGCACTCCATTCTTGATTTGAAATTCGGACAACCTGCCAGCACCAACCTGCTCCTTCATCTCCAAAATATCAGCATCAACCTCTTGACTTGCAATGATCCTTGCATTCAAAGTAGACTGAAGCCTCAACTGAGCTAAAGATGCTCCTAATCCTTGCAAGACAACTTCAATACCTGCTCGGTCCAATTCTTCTATCAGATGCTTCTGAGTTGTAATCAAACTGGATAAACTGCTCTTACGACTAAGTGCATCAGCAACAACATTAGCTTTCTCAGGATGATACTTGATCTCAGGTCGCATGTCCTCAAGCACTTCCAACCATCTCCGTTGCCTAAAATTTAGATCCTTCTGCTAATATATGTACTTCAAACTCTTGTGGTCCGTGTACATGTTCAATTTCTCACCGTAGACGTAGTTTCTCCATTGCTTCAGGGCAAAGATAATCGCAGCCAACTCCAGATCATGAGTCGGGTAATTCTTCTCATGCGGTCGTAGTTGCCTAGACCCATAAGCGATTACTCTTCCCTCTTGCATTAAGACACAACCAAGCCCACGATGTGAAGCATCGCTATAAACATCATACTCAACACCTGCTCTAGGCAAAGCCAAAATAGGTGCAGTAGTCAGCTTCTTTTTCAACTCCTGAAAGCTTGCCTCACATTGCTCAGTCCACTTGAAGTTCACATTCTTCTTGGTCAGACCAGTAAGCGGTACGGCTATCTGAGCATAACCTTGAATGAATCTCCTATAGTATCCAGTCATTCCAAGAAAACTTCTGACTTCCTTCACTGTAGTAGGCCTAGCCCAATCTCTCACTGCCTCTATCTTCTGAGGGTCAGTTGCCACTCCCTCCTTAGAAAGGATGTGACCTAGGAATGCCACTTCAGATTTCCAGAAATCACACTTGGATAGCTTGGCATACAACTCCTGCTCTTCCAGCTTCCTCAAAACTGCTGCCAGATGCTCGGTGTGCTCCTCCTCTGACTTGGAGTACACGAGAATATCGTCGATAAACACCATGATGAAAGAATCAATGAACGACCTCAGAACTCTGTTCATCAAATCCATGAAGATTGCGGGTGCATTCGTCACTCTAAATGGCATAACTAAGAATTCGTAATGCCCATGTCGAGTTCTAAATACAGTTTTGTGCACATCTTCAGCTTTCACTCGAACTTGGTGATATCCTGATCGAAGATCTATTTTGGAGAAAACAGCTGCTCCTTGTAGACGATCGAATAAGTCATCAATTTGGGGAATAGGATACTTATTCTGAACAGTGACCTTATTCAGCTCTCGGTAATCAATGCACATTCTCATCGATCCATCCTTCTTCTTTACCAAAAGCACTGGTGCTCCCCAAGGTGACGCACTAGGTTGAATAAAGCCTTTCTCCAACAGTTCCTCAATCTGCCGTTTCACCTCATCTTGTTCCACTGGAGCCATCCTATACGGTGCCTTAGAAATGAGTGCACTTCCCGGTTGAACAGTGATGCTGAACTCTACATCACGATGTGGGGGTAACCCAGGAAAATCATCCAAGAACACAGTCGGATAGTCCCGAACCACAGGAATCCCTTGCACTTCCACAGGGAGTCTCTTCCTTGCGGATAGCTACCACCAGCTTAGAACACTTCTTCTTCCCTTGGAAAGTGACTTCAGGTCCACCTGGATCCTTCACTGTTACCGTCTTGGTCTTGCACTCGATGCTTGCACTGTACACCGACATCCAATCAATGCCAATGATAACATCGACTCCCAAGATAGTCTGCTCGATCAGATCAATCCCAAAGATTCTGTCCCCGATCATAATCTCGCAATCTGCATAATACCGATCAGTGGTTAAAGTTTCCCCTGACGGAGTAGCTACTGCTAAGATCTTTCCTGGAAAAATCTTCGGTTCAACTCCCAACACTTTAGCTAATTTAGGAGACACAAAAGTATGAGAGGATCCAGTATCGAACAACACAACAGCTTTCATTCCATTTAAATAAAGTTCCCCTGTTACATAATACACACTCATTACATAACAATTCACTAAATAACGGAAAAAAGAAATAATATAAACCTCTAAACATCTGCCCTCGTACCAGTGATGACATGATCAACCTCATCAGCATCAGCTTCCGTCAAGGCAAATACTCGTCCTGGTTGGTACGATCTCTTCCCAGTCTGCTACATTGGTACATTGCGATTACCATTCCGTGGCTTGGGGCATTGAGATTGGTAATGTCCCGTCTCACCACAGTTGAAGCAAGTTACCACAGGAGGTCTCACCACATTGTTCCCAGGTCCTCCAGCCACACTAATAGCATTCGCCCCTATCGGTTTGAACCTTTGTGCAGATAGTTGTCCCTTGAAACTCCCAGAATTGGCGGCCCTCTTTTCAGACTGCCAGTTGTTCTTCCGATTCTGAACAACATGAAATTGCTCCATGTCTGCTTCCGTGGCTGCTGCTCTCTTGACCAACTTGTCAAATCTTCTGATACCAAGAGGTATCATCTGGGACCTCAAGCTCGGCCTCAATCCATGCTCGAACTTACGAGCCTTTTTAGCCTCATCCATCACTAATTCAGGAGCGTACCTAGAGAGGTGAGTAAACTTGGTCTCGTACTCCTAACTGACATGCCACCTTGCTATAGTGATAGAAACTCCATAGCCTTCTTCTCTTGGACGTCGGAGGGGAAGTAGTGACTGCGGAATTCTTCTAGAAATTCCTCCCAGCCGAGAACTATGCCTCCCATTGTCCTCTTCATCGACTGCCACCACACAGCCATGTCCTTCTCAAGTTGCAGAGTCGCCAACTTCACCTTACTGCCTTCAGGGGTCTCCAGCACTTCAAAGATCGTCTCTACCTGAAGAATCCAGTTGTCAGCCGCATCAGGATCTGATTTCCCTTCGAACACAAGTGGTTTCATTCGTTTGAATGATTCCACTAGTTTGATCGCTTCGGGCACCAGATTCGCAGGTACCCTTCCCTGGTTCTGATTCATGGCCACGGCGTTGAGCGTCTGATAGACCCTCACAAGTTCTGTTTCCAGATCCAGACCTTCACCGTTTCTAGCTCCTCTTCTAGCCATATTCTGATGCAAAAGATCCATCAAATTCGAAATATAAGACATGAATTTTAAATCAACTTGCATTTCATTGAATTCCAAACTTTATACATTCGAATTGAAAAATATTTCTTGACATCAGAATGAAAACAGTAGAAGCTACAATAGTCTAACTCCTACGGTTCCTCTTCGCTTCTCGAAGTTCTCCCCATAGTTCATCAACTTCTTCCTTCAGTACATCGGTCAGATTCTTCCTCTTCTCGAGTTCCCATACCCGATGACTGAGAACTGCAAAGTCTTTCTTATGCTTTGCCAATTGAGCCTCCAATAATCCGACTCTCTCCCGCAGTGTTTATACCTACCTCTAAAGAGATATCACAAGACCATTTGGAACTGGTTCTTCTTCTTCGTCAGAAGAGTCATCAGATGAATCCGGAGGTGTGGTGATGTCTCGGGATTCAGGCCATTCTTCTCCGTCGGAATCTGCTTGCCCTGGGTAGTACTCTTCCTCGAAATCTGCTTGTCCAGGATGGTACTCTTCCTCGATGATATGCCAGTCGTCGTCTCCAGTAGGGTCGAAGTGATCAGCCATCTTAGAAATAGAGAGGAAGAAGCATAAGTCATAGAGCAACACAAATGTAAGTCACTTACATTTAAATCTCTAGACTCAAACACACACTCTAATGTCCACTTCTAGGGTGTCGTTCCTTATAAATTTGTACAAGTGTGAAGCGTGGCTCTGATACCACTGTGTAACGCCCCGAATTCCAAAATACACTGAATTCGAGATTCCACAGGATCTTTACACTTCATTTAGTACAATTTTACAAGGAATTTAAAACTTTTCACTTTACATCAGAGTTTAAATGAAACTTTATATTTTACATTGCACAGCGGAAGTAAATTTACAACATTTAAATAAATGTACAACAACATTGAATAATCTTTAAGCATCTGTTCCTCTTTAATCTTTATCATGTCATTTACCCTGCATACAAAACTGTGGGTACGTCAGTTTATTCAACCGACCAACATTATACACGGCCATCATCTCTATGCCGGAAATAGTATAGATCATTTTCCATATTTAACAAACACAAACTTGTCACATATCAAACTAAAGGGACTACCCTATTGATGTCGTGTTGTGATTGTGCACTAAGTCCTTAATGCAGTTATTTATATTATATGACACTAATGCACACTTGTTCGGATTCTATACATCCCATATTACATAGGTCCAAGGGCAAGCCTCTTAATCGTTCTTCATCTTTGTAGGGTTCAATCCCTCGTCATGTCTTAATCTACAACTGTAACTACGGTGAGTATCCTAGATGATCAATGAGTACAAGCTCGTGTACAGAAAACTTGGAGGGAAATCCCACGCCATGTCTTGACTCATCAAGCATGCATTCTGTGGCAATTGAGCCTCCTTCATGGCACACGATTCTCTTGCAGTCACCAAACATCCCACAAGCGTGGCTAAAGTCCGATCATTACTAAGTAGTGCCCACGCCATGTCTTGACTCATCAAGCATGCATTCTGTGGCTCACACCCGCACTGTAAACTCTAGTTCTCATACTCGTGTTTTTCTCTCACTTTCATCACGTTTCCACTATGTACTAATCCTTAGTTTTTATTAGGATCATGAACAAAATCAAAGCTCTAGAGTTAGCCTCTCCACTAAATCGGACTTATTCATTCATTCAAACATGACCAACCTTGGTCTTTCATTTCAAATTTCATTTCATTTCTTTCCAAATGCCGGGGGAGACTTAGCTACTCTTTTGTTTCAATTCCAATTCACAATTTCCAAAATTGAGCATTTCCAACTCATAAGTTCATCTTCATAATCATAACAGATTTTCTTTTTCAATAGCCTGATTTCTAATTTATTCATGAGTCCATAGCCATACATGGCATTCAATTATTCCTTATATTTCATCAAATATTAATTAAAAATCACAACACTATTTATAGCAAAAATTGAGTATTCACATTTCATAATTTTCACACTATTCTCCAATGAGAATAAATTACATCACATCACTTCATATAATTCCTTTCTTTTCTATATTGTTTTTCTAACACTTCATTCCAAGTTCTTTTGCAAATTATAACTTCACAAAAAAATATAAAATGTAGAACCATAGTTTTATTTATACATTTATTCTCAAAACATACTCTACTTCATGCAAATAATTCTCAAATTATTTTTCACAAGTCCCACATAATTTTAGAATAATAAACATATTTTTTTCCATAATTTATCAATCATCAAAATCCTAAAAAAAATATTTTTACCACAAACTAAATACTGGCCGAGGCCAGTATTCGAACCCACGACCACAGGGAAAACCACCAAAGGCACAGACCACTAGGCCGAACGCTCTATGCGTTAGAAGGAGAGGCTGAGAGCATCAAATGCTCTCGGCTGCGATTATTTTTATTTAAAAAAAGGAAACAAAAGTATAGTGCCAAGGGGATTCGAACCAGCAACCCGAGACCCCAAAACCTACTGTAGCAAATAGAAGCATCCCAACCACTTGAGCTATACGCTCAGGTTGTCAATAGTTTAACTCAAGATCTAATTAAATTGATTCTCTCTGTTTTGTAAAACATTTCGATGTTTAATAAGCTCTCATTTCATTTTGCTTTTATAAAATTTTCTGTAAATTTCCAGATTGACTAATACCATCATAAATTATACTCCAGTATATAGAAATTAATTTTTTTTTTAATAATTAATGCATATTTTTCATACAATTGACTCGAATTATAAACTACCACTACCACGTTTCTTTTTCGACATTTCTTAACGAATTTAACATCACTAATCTCTTTATTAGCAAACTTCATAATAATTCCCTGTTTTTAATCATTTCCCAAACATACAATCTACATCTTAATTCATTCATATTATCACAAAGATTCATTTAACCATATCAAGTACATTGTCAATCTACTAACTTTTGTATATAATTCTTGATGGTAATAATGAAATTTTCTTCAAACAATCCATGGCGATAATCAATTCACACACAACTTAAATTTGATGATAGAACCACATACCATTTGCATATAAACATTTCAATCAATCAATAGGTCATTTTTCTAATTAAAGTGTACTCTTATTAATCTTTTTCATGCATCATTCTTTCAATTCACATCTAGCATGTTTCCTAATTAGAAATACGGAAAATTTACCCACCTTAATTGGAGAGAAATACAACTAGCAACGCCTCCTAAACAAATGTCCTTGCTAAAGAACGATCCCCCTCCTTGATGCGCGCACCCGAGCCTCAAGCACACCAAACCCGAGCACTCCCCTTGATGAAAGCCGGCCTTCCTCTTTGTTGCAAGCACAATCCTCCCACACAATCTCAATCTTTTAACTCACTTAATAAACTACTAGATAATGTATTTTGAACTATAGGTTTGGAGGAAATAATAAGCACAAGAATAACTAGGCTAGGGGGGGGGGGGGTATTTATACTAAAAATCTAGGAAAATGGAAGGCTAGGATTAACTTAGGAGTTAGGATTAAAAGGCTAGGATTCAAGGAGGAGTTACAATAACCAACCATTATCAAGTAACCACCACCCATGACTCCACTCAAAATTTCATACTTCCCTCCAAAAGCTCCAAACCGGCCTAGCACATCATGTGCATTTTGCACGTGTGCGTGCAATGCACGTGCATGCAACTTGGTCCCCATAAAAAAAATTGTACATCATATTTTACATAAAAATAATCTTTAAAATGTATTCTACATTACAAGTTGTATTTAAAAATAAAACAGCTCATGGGCTTTAGTTTATGGGCCAAAAATAATAGTTTATAAAGGAAAATAAATAAATTCAATTTGGGCTTTAAAAAGAAAGGCTTTTTGTCTATTTGAAAAAGGGCCTTATACAAAAATAATTAAAGAGTACATATATAAATATCTATACTCATCATAATGAAAATAATTACCAAAATATTGCACGTGCACACTACGTGCAAAATAAAATAATTTTCATTAAATGAAAATCGGGGCATTACAGTTTATGTTCGTGAAGAGAATTATTGCTTTTAAAGATTTTGAATGAATTAAGATTGAGTATAAATGAATCGTGAACAGACATCGATCAAGTTATGAATAAGTTAAAGATAAGAATATATTGAGTTAAGACATGATTATTAAAGGGTATGTGTATCCAAGATTTTTTGTATATGAAAAAGTTGTGATTTAGAGTTAGTGAGACCTCGGGTACCGACACTATTGAATTGAAAAGAGTTGAGATATATTTTGAGATATGGCCATGGAGCTATCTCGTATTTTGTTGAAAGTCCGATAGGGGGTAAGACTAACTCTAGGTATGGAAATTTATTCATGTCTTGAACTTAAAAATTAGGCACATAAGTGAAGATATAGTAAACCTGGGCAAACATAAGTGCGGCACTCTATATAGTTGGACGGTAGATTTCGGGACTATAGAATTAGTCGGGCGGTGGATTCCGGGACTATGGTTGCTTCATGGAAGACGGCCTTTTATTTTAAATCCGGGACTATGTATAGTCGGGCGGATAGTTTACCGTTCTCCAATGTATATACGTATACCGGGGCTAGAGGGGCACTTGCGGGATGTTTCGCACGATGAGGGATTTGTTATAACAGTCGGGCGGTGGATTCCGGAACTGGGATCCATATTCGTGGAATGATCTAAATCGTGTCTTATTACTGGGTAGTTTTCATGACGAGGGATCGAACCCTTTATTGTGGAGTACGTAGGTGCTTGCCCTCAGACCTATGTAGTATGGGATGCATAGAATCCGGATAAGTATGCATTAGTGTCTTCCTAGTAGAAAATGTGTGCATTAGGCATTAAGGCATCGCATACACTTACATGTTTTGAATAATCACTTTTGACACTTTATTGTTCATTCAAAATTATGGTTTGATAAAGTATTGAGATCGTTATATGTACGGCATAGAGAGGATGGCCGAGTATAACATTTTCATCAGTTGTATGTAACTGACGTGCCCACAGCTTAATAAGCAGGTAATGGACATTTTCATGAAGAAGTAAAGATGTTATGTTGCAGTTGATGACTTACATTGATAAAGTTGCATAAGTTGTATTTTATTTTCATTGTTGTATTTCTTTTATTCTTCCTCTGTGTAAACAAGATGTAAATAACTCTGATGTATGATAAAAAGTTTAAATTTCCTTGTAAAATTGTACGAAGTGAAGTGTAAAGATCCTGTAAAATCTCGAATTCGGTCTTATTTGGAATTCGAGGCGTTACACCATCGGCAGGTTGTGTCCGCATTTCTCAACATGTATCATTTGTGGAAGACTCTCCTTACTACCTGACTTCCCCTGAGGATGCTTGATTTCTCGATTCCCCAGTTGTTGCTAGCTCCCCGACTTCATCTTCCCACATTCCTTTTGATCCCACTCTCTGACTCTATTCACATCTCCTGCAGTCCTTACACCTACTGTTCCCCCTACTAAAATACCACCTGCATCCCCACAGCTGCCAGCCCTCACCCCACCTACTTCCTTGCCAACACATGCACCAACTCCACCGTCCTCTCCCCTACACCCTGTCAGTCCACCACCGCTTTGTCAGTCTACACGTTGCACATCTGGTATTCCTCCGGCACATTATACACCTGATGCCACTGGTCCTTCTGATGGTTTTGCCACCATTGCTTCCTACGCACCACAGTTTCATGCATATCTCACTGCTATACACTCTGCACGTGAGCCTAGATCCTATCAGGATGCAATTCAATATCCCGAGTGGTGGAAAGCTATTGCAGAGGAATTCAATGCATTTGATTAGACTAGCACTTGGGATGTCGTTCCTCTGCTAGAGGACGTTCAGCCTATTAGCTGTAAGTGGATCTTCAATGTCAAATATCAACCTAATGGATCTATTGAGCGGCACAAGGCTCGTCTAGTAGCCCGAGGATTTACTCAGGAGCATGGTATTGATTATGATGAGACATTTGCTCCCGTTGCACAGATAACTACTGTTCGCACTCTTCTTGCTATTGCAGCCATTCGTCAATGGCCGTTATACCAGATGGATGTGAAGAATGCTTTTCTTCATGGTACCTTATCTGAGGTTATTTATATGGATCCTCCTCCTGGCCTCCCTACTCCTCCTCGTCATGTTTGCCGGCTGTGTCGGGCTATATATGGTTTGAAGCAGGCCCCTCGAGCCTGGTTTGAGTATTTTCGCCTTGTCATCACCAAGGCTGGTTTTAGTCAGAGTTCTCAAGATCATTCTTTGTTTATGCAGTCATCACCGCAAAGGAGGATACTTTTACTACTCTATGTTGATGATATGATCATTACTGGGAATTACTCTGCAGGCATTACATCCACCCAGAAATATCTTTATCAGCAGTTCCATATGAAAGACCTTGATAGACTACGTTATTTTCTGGGTCTAGATATTGCTCATGGATCTCGGGGGATACTCATTTCTCAGCAGAAAAACACATCAGATATTATCTTCGCTACATGCCTCTCTAACATTCGATCAGTCGATACACCCTTAAAGCTTCATGTGAAGCTTCGTCTCACTGATGGTGAGCTCCTTCCTGATCCCACTAGATACAGACAGATTGTTGTACAACTTTTCTACTTATGCATGATCAGACCTGATATTGCTCATGCAGTCAGTGTTTTCAGTCAATTTTTTCTGCTTCTATGCCAGTTCACTACGGTGCTCTTCTTCGAATTCTCAGATATCTTCGGGGCACTATTACTCGCTCATTATTCATGCCTGCTACATCCAAATTAGAGCTGAGTGCATATTCTGATTCAGATTTGGTAGGTGATCCTACTACCAGATGGTCTACCACAGGTTTCTGTCTATTTCTTGGTGATTCGCTGTGTAACGCCCCGAATCCCAAATACACTGAATTCGAGATGTTCTACAGGATCTTTTCACCTTCTTTAGTACAATTTTACAGGGAAATTAAAACTTTTCATCATACATCAGAGATTACATCGAATTACATCTTTTCTTTTGCACAGCGGAAGTAAATTTTTCAACAATTGAAATAAAGTACAACAACAATGATACAATCTTTAAGCATCCATTCTTCTTCAATCTTTAACATGACATATACCTGCATATAAGACTGTGGGTACGTCAGTTTATTCAACCGACGAACATTATACACGGCCATCCTCTCTATGCCGGAAATAGTATAACTTAACTTTTCATATTTAGCAAACACAAACTTGTCACAATTCAAACTAAAGGGACTACCCTATTCATGTCGTGTTGTGATTGTGCACTTAGTCCTTAATGCAGATAATTATGTTACATGACACTAATGCACACTTGTTCGGATTCTATGCATCCCATACTACATAGGTCCGAGGGCAAGCCCTTATTCGTTCTTCATCTTTATAGGGTTCAATCCCCCGTTATGGCTTAGTCTACTACTGTAACTACGGTAGTGTCTTAGATGTCCTATGATCTATGAGCCCATGTCCAGGCAGCCTGGAGGGGAATCCCACGCACTGTCACGACGCATCGAGCAGGCAACCTATGGACAATTCAGCCTCCGCCATGAAACAATGGCACCACCCATAGCCACTCGAACATCCCACGAGCGTCGTCAACGGGACGATAATTCCGGAGTAGCGCCCACGCCATGTCTTGACGCATCAAGCAGGCAGCCTGTGGATCGCTCTCACACCGCTATCCGATGGCCCCCATACTCATGTTTTTCTTCTACTTTCATTACGTCTCCACTATGTACTAGTCCTTAGTTTAATTAAAAAAATCATGAACAAAATTAATCTCTAGAGTTAGCCTCTCCATCAACCGGACTTATTCATTCATTTCATCTGGACCAACCTTGGTCTAATTTCACTTTATTTCATTTCTCATTGCCGGGGAGACTTAGCTACTCTATTTCAAAATTTCATTTCACAATCTTCAACTCATAACAATTTCCATGTCGAGTTCTCAAACTCACATGTATGTTTTTTTTTTTTTCAATTCATGATTACACTTTATTCACAAGTCCATAATGAATACTTCTAACTCATAAAGTTCATATGTATAGCCAACAATTTCTTTTTCTCTTTCATAAATCATGATTTTAATTTCATAATCATACATGAATTCATGCAACTTCATAATATCACTAGTAACCTTCATACTTCACATTTTGCACAATATTGACAAGTAAGAATAAATAATATCATGTTACACAACAAGTACTTTTTCCAATTACTTTATTATAGCCTATTTCACTTAATCTTTATAAGTTATGAATTCCATAAGTATGTATCTTATAACCAAAGTTCTAATTATGCCTTTTGTCCACAAACCATATTGTATTTTATTCAAATAATATCCAAATCACTCTTATAAAATTCCTTGTATTTTTATGAGAATTACCATATTTATTTCATAATTTTTGGACTTCAAAAACTCCCCAAAAAAAAATATTTTTTATATATGCCGAACCCAAGAATCGAACCAGGCACAGCACCGTGACAGCACAGAGCCCCGACCGCTAGGCCGGTCGCCGAACACGATATAAGAGCGACTGAGAGTAATAAATACTCTCGGTTCGCTGTTAACTAGTTTTTGAGAATTTAAACAAAAAGGGTGTGAATACTGGGATTCGAACTGTGCAAACCAGAGAAGCAAACCGCAGTCCAAGACCACCTGAGCCACTGGCTCGGGTTGTCACTAACCCAATTAAAAATCGATTTGTATTATATTCACACTGCTTTAAAAATAACTCGATATTCAAATCACCATAGTTTCTTATTGCTTTGGTAAAACTTTTCTAAAACTTCCAGATTAATCCCCATTTGTATAAAGTTCATACCAGTAAAAAAAATAATTTTTTGGTACTAATGAAATGTATTTTTCACACACAAAATCAAAGAGTTATTCATTAAACTACAATATATTGTATTTTCGACATTGCCATATAATTAATCTACTAGTCTTTTTATTCAATAATTTCAAGGTGATAATTTACTGATATTAGTTCTTAATTCAACCGGCACATATGATTTCAATAGTCCATATTCATATCAACATAAAGGTCTATTCATCACAAATTAACTACTAATTTTATGAGTAGTACTTTCATTAATCAACCTATGTCATAATGAAGTATACTCATTCATCGATTATACAAATCACATCTCAACATACAAGTATTTCATTTTTCTTCAAAATAAGGTGTACTCTTTCTTAATAAGTTCCATGTCTCAATTTCACAATTAACAAGCATGCATTATGTCTCTAATCATAATAACAACATTCTCAATTAAATTTAATCACCATCATAACTTCATACTAATAAATATGGAGCAATCTACACACAATTTAATTTTAACACTAGAGCCATATAAATTAATCACCACATTTCAATTTATTCACATACTAACTACTCAATTCAAGTGGGCTCTTTTTAATATTTTTCATGCATCTTTAATGGTGGAAACTTAGCATGGATCTATATTAGAAATATGAAATGTTTTACCCACCTTAATTGGAGAGAAAAACCCAAACAAAAGCAACCAAGTCCTTGTAGATGAAAGCACCTCCTCCTAGCCAAAAGAGTGCACCAACTCCAAGCTTCCAATCCCAGCCGAATGCTTCCTCAAGCCCAATCCGAATGCTTCTCCTCCTTGTGATGCCGACCACTCCAAGCAACCAAAAACCCACACAACTCTCTTATCTTTTATAACTCTCACTATTACAATACTATAACTTAGAAATTATACTTTGCATATCAAAAATTAGCCATGAGAGGGGGGGGGGGGGTATTTATACTAGGAAATGAGTGAGATGGAGGGCCAAGATTGTTTGGGTAGTTGTTGGATGAAGGGCTTAGATTAAGGTAGGAGTTAGGAAAACTACCCACAACTAAGAAACTACCACCATGTTCTCCATGACAAATTTTGAAAATCCCTCCAAAAAGATTGAATCCGGCCTAGGAGAGAGAGAGTGTGCATTGCACGTGTACGTGTAGTGCACGTGCATGCAACTAGGCCAAACTTGTACATTTTTAAATTTGTATAAAAATAATTTAGTAAAAAAAAGTCTTCTACATGACAAGTTTAATTAAAATAAATTAATTCATGGGCTTTCTTTGTGGGCCAAAACTAGTTTATAAAAATAAATAAAATAAAATACTTTTGGGCTTTTTAAGAAAAGAGCTTTTTATTAGATTAAAATAAGGCTTTTAACGAAAGGCTTTTGTACTAAAATAATTTGAAAAATATATTAAATATACACATCATGATAAAATAATCCAAACAAAATATTGTACGTGCACAACACGTGCAAAATAAATAATTTTTCATTAATTGAAAAATCAGGGTATTACAGCACTCCCTCCTTAGAATAGTTCCGTCCCCGGAACTACAATCAAGAGCGAGAAAAACAAAAAATACAACACACACAACAAGAACAAAAGATACAAAAATACAATCAAGCAAAAAGCTCAGGATAGTCCTTCAACATCCTCTCCTCAGACTCCCAAGTAGCCTCTTCAACCAAGTGGTTTCTCCAGACTACCTTGACCATCGGTATCGTCTTATTCCTCAAGACTTTCTCTCGACGATCAACGATCTCAACAGGAGACTCGATGTAATTCAGGTCTAACTGCAAACCTTCCGGCACTTCAGGCAAATGATGACTCGGGTCCGGAATATAACCTCTCAGCATAGACACATGAAAGACATTGTGCACCTGAGACAACTCTTCCGGTAATTCAAGCCGGTAAGCAGTTTTCCCGATCCTTTTCAATATCTTATACGGGCCTATAAACCTCGGGGCTAACTTCCCGCCTTTGCCAAAACGAACCACACCTTTACTGGGTGATACCTTCAGAAAGACGAAGTCACCGACCTCAAACTCAAGGTCCCTTCTCCGGTTGTCTGCATAGCTTTTCTGCCTGCTCTGAGCTTCCACCAACCTTTTCCTGATCAGATCAATCTTCTCAGAAGTTTGCTGCACAAGCTCAGGACCAAACAACTGACGCTCCCCTACTTCATACCAACAAACAGGAGTCCTGCACTTCCTGCCATACAGAGCTTTGTACGGCGCCATCCCAATACTAGCCTGAAAACTGTTGTTGTAGGCAAACTCCACCAAAGGTAAATGCCTTTTCCAACTGCCTCCAAAGTCTAGTATACAACACCGAAGCATATCCTCAAGAGTACGGTTGACTCTCTCGGTCTGCCCATCGGTCTGCGGATGAAAAGCAGTGCTGAAATCTGTCTTGGTACCCAAAGCTGCCTGAAGACTCCTTCAGAAATGCGAAGTAAACCGCGCATCTCGATCAGACACAATCGTCGAAGGAACGCCATGAAGTCGGACAATCTCACCAACATACATCTCAGCCAACTTGTTCATCGAAGCAGTGAGTTTCATCGCCAAAAAGTGAGCGGACTTGGTAAGTCGATCGACTATAACCCAAATAGCATCATTGCCTTTAGAACTCTTAGGCAATCCCGTGATGAAATCCATACTGATGTTATCCCACTTCCATTCCGGAATAGGTAACGGCTGTAATAGACCTCCGGGTCTCTGATTTTCGGCTTTGACTTGCTGATAAACCTCACACTTCGCGACAAATTCAGCCACATCCCGCTTCAAACCTGACCACCAGAAATGCTGCTTGATGTCTTTGTACATCTTAGTACTCCCAGGATGTACCGACAAAAGAGTAGCATGCGCCTCCTGAAGAATACTCTCCTTCAGGTCTGCCTGATTTGGAACGCACAGCCTCTCTCCGAACCACAGCACTCCATCCCTGATTTGAAATCCGGGCAACCTGCCAGCACCAACCTGCTCCTTCATCTCCAAAGCATCAGCATCAACCTCCTGACTTGCAATGATCCTTACATTCAAAGTAGGCTGAAGCCTCAACTGAGCCAAAGATGCTCCCAATCCTTGCAAGACAACCTCAATACCTGCCCGATCCAACTCCTCAATCAGGTGCCTCTGAGTTGTAATCAAACTGGCCAAACTGCTCTTGCGACTAAGTGCATCAGCAACAACATTAGCCTTTCCAGGATGATACTTGATCTCAGGTCGCATGTCCTCAAGCACTTCCAACCATCTCCGCTGCCTCAGATTGAGATCCCTCTGCTGATATATATACTTCAAGCTCTTGTGGTCCGTGTACATATTCAACTTCTCACCATACACGTAGTGCCTCCATTGCTTCAAAGCAAAAATAATCGCAGCCAACTCTAGATCATGAGTCGGGTAATTTTTCTCATGCGGTCGTAGTTGCCTTGACCCATAAGCGATTACTCTTTCCTCTTGCATTAAGACACAACCAAGCCCCCGTTGTGAAGCATCGCTATAAACGTCATACTCGACACCAGCTCTAGGCAAAGCCAAGATAGGTGCAGTAGTCAGTCTATCTTTCAACTCCTGAAAACTCGCCTCACATTGCTCGGTCCACTTGAAGCTCACATTCTTCTTGGTCAGCCCTGTAAGCGGTACAGCTATCTGAGCATAACCTTGAATGAATCTCCGATAATATCCAGTCATCCCAAGGAAACTTCTGACTTCCTTCACTGTAGTAGGCCTTGCCCAATCTTTCACTGCCTCTATCTTCTGAGGATCAGTTGCCACTCCCTCCTTAGAAAGGATGTGACCTAGGAATGCCACTTCAGATTTCCAGAAATCACACTTGGATAACTTGGCATACAACTGCTGCTCTTCCAACTTCTGCAAAACTGCTGCCAGATGCTCAGTGTGCTCCTCCTCCGACTTGGAGTACACGAGAATATCGTCGATAAACACCACGACGAAAGAATCGATAAACGGCCTCAGAACTCTGTTCATCAAGTCCATGAAGATTGCAGGTGCATTCGTCACTCCGAATGGCATAACTAAGAATTCGTAATGCCCATGCCGAGTTCTAAACGCAGTTTTGTGCACATCTTCAGCTTTCACTCGAACTTGGTGATAACCTGATCGAAGATCTATTTTGGAGAATACGGCTGCTCCTTGTAGACGATCGAACAAGTCATCAATTCGAGGAATCGGATACTTATTCTGAACAGTGACCTTATTCAGCTCCCGGTAATCGATGCACATTCTCATCGATCCATCCTTCTTCTTTACCAAAAGCACTGGTGCTCCCCAAGGTGACGCACTAGGTTGAATAAAGCCCTTCTCCAACAGTTCCTCAATCTGCCATTTCACCTCATCCTGTTCCACTGGAGCCATCCTATAAGGTGCCTTAAAAATGGGTGCACTTCCCGGTTGAACAGTGATGCTGAACTCTACATCACGATGCGGGGGTAACCCAGGAAAATCTTCCAAGAATACAGTCGGATAGTCCCGAACCACAGGAATTCCTTGCACTTCCACAGGAGTCTCTTCCTTGCGGATAGTTGCCACCAGCTTAGAACATTTCCGCTTCCCTTGGAACACGACTTCAGGTCCTCCTGGAGCCTTCACTGTCACTGTCTTGGTCTTACACTCGATACTTGCACTGTACACCGACATCCAATCAATGCCAATGATAACATCGACTCCCAAGATAGTCAGCTCGATCAGATCAATGCCAAAGATTCTATCCCCAATCACAATCTCGCAATCAGCATAATACCGATCAGTGGTTAAAGTTTCCCCTGATGGAGTAGCTACTGATAAGATCTTGCCTGGGAAAATCTTCGGTTCAACTCCCAACACTTTAGCAAACTTTGGAGACACAAATGTATGAGAGGATCCAGTATCAAACAATACGACATCTTTCATTCCATTAAGATAGAGTTTGCCTGTTACATAACACACACCATTACATAACAGTCCCACTAATCAAAGGGAAAAGAAATGACAAAGACTCTAAACACCAGCCCTCGTACCAGAGATGACCTGATCTGCCTCCTCAGCATCAGCTTCTGTCAAGGCAAATACTCGCCCTGATTGGTACGGCCTCTTCCCAGCCTGCTGCGTTGGTGCGCTGCTATTACCGCGCTGAAGTCTGGGACAATGAGATCGGTAGTGCCCCGCTTCCCCACAGTTAAAGCAAGTCACCGTAGGAGGTCTCACCACATTGTTTCCAGGTCCTCCAGCTACACTAACCGCGTTCGCCCCTGTCGGTTTGAACTTCTGTGCAGATGGTTGCCCCTTGAAACTCCCCGATTGTGCAGGCCTCTTACCAGTCTGCCAATTGTTCCTCTGGTGCTGAGCAACATGGAACTGCTCCATATCCGCCTCCGTCGCTGCCGCCCTCTTGACCAGCTTGTCAAATCGCCTGATATCAAGGGGTATCATACGAGACCTCAAGCTTGGCCTCAGTCCGTGTTCGAACTTGCGAGCTTTCTTGGCCTCATCCATCACCAGCTCTGGAGCATACCCGGAGAGCTGAGTGAACTTGGTCTCATACGCTCTCACCGACATGCTGTCTTGCTAAAGCGACAGAAACTCCATCGCCTTCTTCTCCTGGACGTCGGAGGGGAAGTAATGACTGCGGAATTCTTCCAGAAATTCCTCCCAGCCAAGCAACAGACCTCCCATGGTCCTCTTCATGGATTGCCACCAAACCACTGCATCCTTCTCCAGCTGCAAAGTCGCCAACTTGACCTTGCTACCCTCCGGTGTCTCCAACACCTCAAAGATTGTCTCCACTTGCCGTATCCAGTTGTCAGCCGCATCTGGGTCTGACTTTCCCTCGAATACAGGTGGTTTCATTCTCTTGAACGATTCCACCAGCTTGATCGCCTCGGGCACTGGATTCGCCGGCCCCCTAGCTTGGTTCTGAGCCACTGCATTCAGCGTCTGGTAGACCCTAGCAAGTTCAGTCTCCAGATCCAAACCTTCCCCATTCCTTGCTCCTCTTCTCGACATATTCTGATGCAAAAGATCCGTTAAATCCGAAGTATATGACAAGAATTTAAACCAACTTGCATTTCATTGAATTCCAAAAGTCTATACATTCGAATTTAAAAAAGTATTTTTGACATCAGAACGGAAAGAAACAGAAGCTACAACACTCTAACTCCTACGGGTCCTCTTCGCTGCTCGAAGTTCTTCCCGCAGTTCATCAACCTCATCCTTCAGCACATCAGTTAGGTTCTTTTTCTTCTCAAGTTCCCAAATCCGATGGCTAAGAACAGAATAGTCGGCCTTCCGCTTCTCCAGTTGAGCCTCCAACAATCCAACTCTCTCCTTCAGGGTTTCCACTTGCCTCTGAAGAGAAGCCACAAGACCACTTGGAACTGGTACTTCTTCTTCGTCGGAAGAAGAATCATCAGATGAATCCGGAGGTGGGGTGATCTCTCGGGATTCAGGGTACTCCTCATCATCAGAATCAGCTTGTCCAGGGTAATACTCGTCCTCGGAATCTGCCTGTCCAGGATGGTACTCTTCCTCAATGATGTGCCAGTCGTCGCCTCCAGCAGGGTCGAAGTGATCAGCCATCTTAGAAATAGAGAGGAGAAGCATAAATCTTAGAGCAACACAAATGTAAGTCACTTACATTTAAATCTCTAGACTCAAACACACACTCTAATGTCCACTACTAGGGTGTCGTTCCCTATAAATTTGTACAAGTGTGAAAGTGTAGAAAGCGTGGCTCTGATACCACTCTGTAACGCACCGAATCCCAAATACACTGAATTCGAGATGTTCTACAGGATCTTTTCACCTTCTTTAGTACAATTTTACAGGGAAATTAAAACTTTTCATCATACATCAGAGATTACATCGAATTACATCTTTTCTTTTGCACAGCGGAAGTAAAATTTTCAACAATTGAAATAAAGTACAACAACAATGATACAATCTTTAAGCATCCATTCTTCTTCAATCTTTAACATGACATATACCTGCATATAAGACTGTGGGTACGTCAGTTTATTCAACCGACGAACATTATACATGGCCATCCTCTCTATGCCGGAAATAGTATAACTTAACTTTTCATATTTAGCAAACACAAACTTGTCACAATTCAAACTAAAGGAACTACCCTATTGATGTCGTGTTGTGATTGTGCACTTAGTCCTTAATGCAGATAATTATGTTACATGACACTAATGCACACTTGTTCGGATTCTATGCATCCCATACTACATAGGTCCGAGGGCAAGCCCTTATTCGTTCTTCATCTTTATAGGGTACAATCCCCCGTTATGGCTTAGTCTACTACTGTAACTACGGTAGTGTCTTAGATGTCCTATGATCTATGAGCCCATGTCCAGGCAGCCTGGAGGGGAATCCCACGCACTGTCACGACGCATCGAGCAGGCAACCTATGGACAATTCAGCCTCCGCCATGAAACAATGGCACCATCCATAGCCACTCGAACATCCCACGAGCGTCGCCAATGGGACGATAATTCCGGAGTAGCGCCCACGCCATGTCTTGACGCATCAAGCAGGCAGCCTGTGGATTGCTCTCACACCGCTATCCGATGGCCCCCATACTCATGTTTTTCTTCTACTTTCATCACGTCTCCACTATGTACTAGTCCTTAGTTTAATTAAAAAAATCATGAACAAAATTAATCTCTAGAGTTAGCCTCTCCATCAACCGGACTTATTCATTCATTTCATCTGGACCAACCTTGGTCTAATTTCACTTTATTTCATTTCTCATTGCCGGGGAGACTTAGCTACTCTATTTCAAAATTTCATTTCACAATCTTCAACTCATAACAATTTCCATGTCGAGTTCTCAAACTCACATGTATGTTTTTTTTTTTTTTTTCAATTCATGATTACACTTTATTCACAAGTCCATAATGAATACTTCTAACTCATAAAGTTCATATGTATAGCCAACAATTTCTTTTTCTCTTTCATAAATCATGATTTTAATTTCATAATCATACATGAATTCATGCAACTTCATAATATCACTAGTAGCCTTCATACTTCACATTTTGCACAATATTGACAAGTAAGAATAAATAATATCATGTTACACAACAAGTACTTTTTCCAATTACTTTATCATAGCCTATTTCACTTAATCTTTATAAGTTATGAATTCCATAAGTATGTATCTTATAACCAAAGTTCTAATTATGCCTTTTGTCCACAAACCATATTGTATTTCATTCAAATAATATCCAAATCACTCTTATAAAATTCCTTGTATTTTTATGAGAATTACCATATTTATTTCATAATTTTTGGACTTCAAAAACTCCCCAAAAAAAAATATTTTTTATATATGCCGAACCCAAGAATCGAACCAGGCACAGCACCGTGACAGCACAGAGCCCCGATCGCTAGGCCGGTCGCCGAACACGATATAAGAGCGACTGAGAGTAATAAATACTCTCGGTTCGCTGTTAACTAGTTTTTGAGAATTTAAACAAAAAGGGTGTGAATACTGGGATTCGAACTGTGCAAACCAGAGAAGCAAACCGCAGTCCAAGACCACCTGAGCCACTGGCTCGGGTTGTCACTAACCCAATTAAAAATCGATTTGTATTATATTCACACTGCTTTAAAAATAACTCGATATTCAAATAACCATAGTTTCTTATTGCTTTGGTAAAACTTTTCTAAAACTTCCAGATTAATCCCCATTTGTATAAAGTTCATACCAGTAAAAAAAAATAATTTTTTGGTACTAATGAAATGTATTTTTCACACACAAAATCCAAGAGTTATTCATTAAACTACAATAAATTGTATTTTCGACATTGCCATATAATTAATCTACTAGTCTTTTTATTCAATAATTTTATGGTGATAATTTACTGATATTAGTTCTTAATTCAACCGGCACATATGATTTCAATAGTCCATATTCATATCAACATAAAGGTCTATTCATCACAAATTAACTACTAATTTTATGAGTAGTACTTTCATTAATCAACCTATGTCATAATGAAGTATACTCATTCATCGATTATACAAATCACATCTCAACATACAAGTATTTCATTTTTCTTCAAAATAATGTGTACTCTTTCTTAATAAGTTCCATGTCTCAATTTCACAATTAACAAGCATGCATTATGTCTCTAATCATAATAACAACATTCTCAATTAAATTTAATCACCATCATAACTTCATACTAATAAACATGGAGCAATCTACACACAATTTAATTTTAACACTAGAGCCATATAAATTAATCACCACATTTCAATTTATTCACATACTAACTACTCAATTCAAGTGAGCTCTTTTTAATATTTTTCATGCATCTTTAATGGTGGAAACTTAGCATGGATCTATATTAGAAATATGAAATGTTTTACCCACCTTAATTGGAGAGAAAAACCCAAACAAAAGCAACCAAGTCCTTGTAGATGAAAGCACCTCCTCCTAGCCAAAAGAGTGCACCAACTCCAAGCTTCCAATCCAAGCCGAATGCTTCCTCAAGCCCAATCCGAATGCTTCTCCTCCTTGTGATGCCGGCCACTCCAAGCAACCAAAAACCCACACAACTCTCTTATCTTTTATAACTCTCACTATTACAATACTATAACTTAGAAATTATACTTTGCATATCAAAAATTAGCCATGAGAGGGGGGGGGGGGTATTTATACTAGGAAATGAGTGAGATGGAGGGCCAAGATTGTTTGGGTAGTTGTTGGATGAAGGGCTTAGATTAAGGTAGGAGTTAGGAAAACTACCCACAACTAAGAAACTACCACCATGTTCTCCATGACAAATTTTGAAAATCCCTCCAAAAAGATTGAATCCGGCCTAGGAGAGAGAGTGTGCATTGCACGTGTACGTGTAGTGCACGTGCATGCAACTAGGCCAAACTTGTACATTTTTAAATTTGTATAAAAATAATTTAGTAAAAAAAAGTCTTCTACATGACAAGTTTAATTAAAATAAATTAATTCATGGGCTTTCTTTGTGGGCCAAAACTAGTTTATAAAAATAAATAAAATAAAATACTTTTGGGCTTTTTAAGAAAAGGGCTTTTTATTAGATTAAAATAAGGCTTTTAAAGAAAGGCTTTTGTACTAAAATAATTTGAAAAATATATTAAATATACACATCATGATAAAATAATCCAAACAAAATATTGCACGTGCACAACACGTGCAAAATAAATAATTTTTCATTAATTGAAAAATCAGGGTATTACACGCTGATCTCATGACGAAGTAAGAAACATGCAGTTGTTGCATGTTCTTCGACCGAAGCTGAGTACAGAGCAATGGCAGCTACTACGAGAGAGATTGTTCATGTTCGTTGGCTGTTATTAGATATGGGTATCACTCTTTCAGGAGCTACTCCTCTTCATTGTGGTAACCGGAGTGCACTACACATTGCAAGCAACCCGGTCTTCCATGAGCGAACGAAGCATATAGAGATTGATTGTCATTATGTTCGTGAGCACTTTGAAGTAGGGACCATTTCACTTCTATTACATCGTCACAGTAAACGACAGACTTCTTCAGTAAATCTCATACTGTTCAGAGATTTCGATATTTAATGGGCAAACTCACACTGTTTGACCCACCGTGAGTTTGAGAGGGGGTGTTAGATATTATAGTCCCACATCAGGTATTGGGCTAGTTTTGTATTTGGTTCACTCCTATATATGGGAGATATTGTACTCAGTTTCTCAATTCAATAATCAGTATTGTTTTCATCTCTCTGATTTATCTTAACAGAAAGAACTACATAATTCACATAATTCACAGACTCACAGTAATTATGTAGTTCACAATATTTATAGCTGTCATAATTCACAGTAATTCATATTAATCTATTTATAATGCTCACAATATGTAAAGCTTTCATAGTTTCACAGTAAATTACATTCATAGTAAATCAAAATTCATAGTTAATCACATTAAATTGAAAGAAGAAGACAAAGAGAAGAAGAGTAGATATGATACCTTTTGATGGAGACTGGAGAGGAAGGAACGAAGGAGATTAGGGACTTAGGGTTTCAATTAGGGCTAGGGTTAGGTTTAGGGTTTTGATGGAAAGGATGAGCCATCGCCCGTCGGAGCCTTGGTGGAGAAGGAGCTACGAGCGGAGGAGCGGTGGAGGAGCGGTGGAGGAATTCGGGATTCGGATTGGGTATGGGAGAAAGAGAAGGAGAAAGAAAAGAGAAAGAAAGGATTGGAACTAGAAGATGAAGAGAAAGAGAGAGATGAGAGTTTAAAAAAAAAATTAAAATTTACTCATAGGCCCTTAATAAATTTTATTTTACTATATAAATATAAATATATATAGGATAAAAGAGATATGAGCAACTTGCTCATTTAGTAAATAAGCAATTGATTATGTGGCATGCATGTAATACATTGGACAACTAACCATTTTAAGAATTTTCCAATCACATGTATGCCACATCATCAATTGCTTATTTACTAAATGAGCAAGTTGCTCATAACCCTTTTCCCCATATATATATATATATATATATATATATATATATATATATATATATATATATTAATTTTTTTTAAAATTTTGTTGCCCAATTGAAAGGGGGTTGCCCAAGCCCAGTGGCTTGTTGGGCTTACCCCTGGGCCGGGCCTTTTAGTTTACAATATAGTTCATAATTTGATGAGCCCAACAAGCCACTGGGCTTGGGCAACCCCCTTTCAATTGGTCAACAAAATTTTAAAAAGAATTCAATATATACATATATATATATATATATTGAATTTTTTTTAAAATTTTGTTGCCCAATTGAAAGGGGGTTGCCCAAGCCCAGTGGCTTGTTGGGCTTACCTCTGGGCCGGGCCTTTTAGTTTACAATATAGTTCATAATTTGATGAGCTTATTTGGAACAAAATGAGTTTTTATCTTTGTTGTAACAGACCATGAGCTTCATTAGCAAGTATATTTACTGGGAAAACCTTTCATACTTCACAACAAGTGTCCATTATCAGTTAAGAGAAGAACACTACTCATATCTCATATTGTAATTTAGTTATGATACATATGTTATTCATCCAAATTTGATTGAACCATATCGTGTTCTATCTTTAGAACCTGATTCCTTTCCAATTGACTAAGGATTTACGAGACCACAAAAGTGTGTATTGAGAGAAACTTTACCTCTACATATTTAACTCGAGTTACATATTTGTCGAGGAACAAGACAGAGGTTTATCTTCAATAGCTATAATTAAAAAAGAAATGGATTTGCTCCCAAAAAAAAATAAATAAAATAAAATAAAAACACAACGCAAAAAGAAGAAGAAGAAGAAGAAGAAGAAGAAAAATGTTTACTAGATCGAGTAAACAAATATAAGGAAGAAGAAGAAACCGCATATCGATTTTCTCAAATTCACACATCGTGTACTTTTTAAAAAAAAATTCGATGCTCACGGAGTTTCCCGTGAATATCAAATTATCAACCTAAAGGCAAAAAATATGAAGCCAAGTTTGCTTCTTACTTGACAACCCTCATGTAGACACCTTCTGAATTCACGATTCAAAAAGTAACCGTCAATGCTACCATAAGCATGGGGTGGTTGTTTAAAGTCAAATAATATTTTCTTTAAACACCGTACTTGTGCTTTTCACCCTCTTTACGTGACAAGGCGGGTTTGTTCACTTGTACCTCCTTTTCAATGAGACTAATCAAGAATGTCAATTTTAATATTGAAGTATCTTTTCTAACATATGGGAGTATTAACATACAAAAAGTTAAGAAACCCCCCTCCCCCCCGTTCTTTAAAGTTGTTCGTCTCCTCTTGAGCTTCATACCCTTTTAAAAGATCTCCAGATCCCTCTTATTGACCTCTCCATACTTTTCTCCGCTCGATCTACTCAACCCCCCCCCCCCCCCCCCCCCCGACCGGTGCGTCGGTCCTCTTCTACCTCCTGTTCCTCACCTCCAGTTGTGGCTGGATTCTCTCGACGCAGCATCGCCCGAAGCCTCGTTGTGGTCTGCACCTTGCCCTAGCCCTTTTTCGTCTGGCCTCCATCTTTCGTTCGTTCGTTCTCCTTCCTATCACTGTAAGTATTCGGTGGCGCTATCGGTGGGATCGGTCCTAGAGTGTGACAGCCGCTTTTCATAGGCGAGTTTCCAATCACTGTAAGTATTTATTTTAATTTAATTTTTGCTATTTTGCTTGGCGTGGTGGTGGTTTGAGTGGCCACTGCGTGGTAATTGGTGTGTTATTGTGGCTTCTTCACCATCGTTGTGCCCGGTCGAGCTCCTCGACTCATTTGGGCTTATCCTCCCTCTACTCCTTTTCTTCTCCTTTACCTAATTGACTAGTTCTTTCTGGATCTTATCTTGGATCCTGATTCCGTGTGATTCTCCGCCGAGTTCATCTTGGGGTGCTGGAGTGGTTGTTGCGACAATCATTGCTCTCAGCCGATTCTTTAACCTAATTTGGTTTTCTCCCCTTTACCCCTGGGAATAATCATTTCCCCTATCGCTGTGAAGCGATCTCCACTGTCTTCATCCCCTTTCTGAGCCGCATCTGCTAGCCTCTTCCCTACCTCCGACGCTAGTGGCAGTTCCCCAACACTGTAGCTTTTTCCATGCTCGATCCCGCATTTGGGCCTTGTCCCCTCCTGTGAGTTATTTTAAGCCCATGGAGCTGTCGTGGGTTGAAGTAGTCAAAAAATCACAAAAAAAAAAGGTTATGAGCGTTAACTTCCATGATCGCAACTTTTCCTGTGGTGGGCTGAACGCTGCTAGGCCCATCAAGCCCAAGAATGAGAAGCTTCCCGGAGCTTCTATCCATCGTTTCTCCTGCCTTTTCTCTCCAACCTCATCGTCATCTTCTTTTCCCCTTTCTTCTACTCGATCTCACTCTCCCATTCTCTGCTTTCAGTGCCTTCAACCGGGTCATATAAAAAAATTTTGCTCCTCCACCATGAGATATCTTTTTTGTCTCAAGCCTGGCCATGCTCGTCCCCGCTGCTTCGCTTTACAGAAATTGTTAGGGCTTACCCTGGGAGCCCCTATTTCTGAGCAAGTTTTAGCGGCTCTCGACCTTCCTTCTCTCCAGCACAAACTAGCCATTGATGATACCACCAAAGCTAAGAAACTGAAGACTTCCTCTAAATCCCTCCTCATACCGACTCCTCCTCTTGTTAGTCACCTTTCCAAAAATGTTCTCCATCCTCCTGTCACTCAGGTTACTCCGTAGGTGCTCCCTCCAAAATCGATAGTTTCGAATGTGTTCATCCCAAGCACGGAACAATCGGATCGTCTGAAATTCTTTGACACTTATGGGGTCATTTCCTTCAACGGTGGATCCATCCCAATTTTCACCTTAAACTCATTCCTGTGCATTTCTTGCAACGTTAAGGATTGGGATTGGGTCCTCAGCTCCTGCTCTAATGGAGACGTCGTGATTCATTGCCCTTCTCCCAAGCTGCTTCAAGAGCTGATCGAGAATTCTACTGTCCTCATTGGGTCTATCTCGCTTGCCATTCGGAAATGGGTGCATGTTTGTCCCCCTTCTCTTGCTCCTAACATCTCCTCCACCAAGGTGACACTTCTTGGTCTTCCTCCCTTTTGTGACTCTCTGCGACTGGTGGGTAACATGTCTAAATGTATCGGAGAGATCAGCAGCATTTCTTCGTCGGTTAAATTAGCTTCGGGATGTATGCAAGTGGAAGCTATTTTCAATATTCCTGAGAACCATGTGCGTATCGAAGCTTATTTGCTGAACGATGGCAAAGTTTCGTTCCCGGTATCGATGCAATACCACGTTTCAGTGAGCTCTGGTGGGGCGGATCAGTCGCTCCCCTCTGGACCCCCCAAGTCTGTCTCTAAGCCGACTATTTCTTCTGCTCCCTTCCACCCCGGTACCTCTTCTTCTTCTAAATTTCAATGGAAGGGGTCAAATAAATTTTCGTCAAGGAAAAAGTTCCCACCTCCTAGTAAAAACTTGGTTTCTTCTAGTAGCACGAAGATTTCCCCCTCCAAGCCTCCGAAGTTGGTTTGGATAAACCCAGACTTACCCTCTCTTCAAGCGGGAAAGCTGCCTACCCCTTATCCTCCTCCTCGACCGTTCGACCTCCAATTCCTCCGTCTACCGTTCCTCCTAAGCTGGCTCAGCTGGAGCCGTCCACTGCCCAGCTCCCTCCATCTTCAACCACCAATGTTTCAGTGTTGTCAACTCCATCTTCTCAATGGTCTCCATGGGAGGTCAACCCCCATTTTGAATCTGACTGGCATAAATTCCAAAGGCAAGCTCATTTCTCCAACATCACTGCCGCTGATCTGAAGCTCTCTCCCATTTAAGTCAAGAGCTCTCCTCCTTCGAAAGTAGAGAGTTGGATCGATCAAGATAACCTGCATGAGGATGACGAAGCAGACAGGAAGCGGGACCTCTCTCGCAATAAGGTAGATCCTCTCTTTTTCTCATTAAAATTCCGACAATTTGTTTTTGTAACTTATTCTCAGCGGCAGTAATTAGCTTGTTTTTATCTTTGTTATTATCCTTGCCCTCGACGGGCTCCTCTTCCCGTTAATATATTGACGGGAGTGCTCATTTCTATTTCTCTCGACCTAACGATGGCAGTGGAGGCAAAACTGGGTATCTTAATACCCAACTTTCGCCTCACAGACCATTGCGAGATAACATCGTTTCCTCCTAAAGTTAGCTCTCTGCCTTTACCTTCACATTCTTCTTCTCTTTCTCTTGCTGTTATCTCACCCAGCTACGATTGTGATTTTTCTCCTCCTCGATCTACTGTTAAGGAGGTTAGGCGCTTTGGTGATAAATTCACTTCAAGGGCTAAGCCTCCGCACCGTCTCATCAGATCTAGCGCGCGTTTAAAGGCTACAAAAATAGCGCTAGCATCCGTCTCCCTTTCTCCCGGGGCTTCGGTTACTCCGGTTGATGCCCTTGGAGATATTCATTATCTCCACCTTACTCCGGTAGACCAAACCCTATTAGGCTCGGTATGCCAACTCCAATTTGAAACGTTGTCTGATCAAGAATTAGTTTGCATCACCCATGATTTGGGTTTTATGGTCAACACAAGTTCCTTGCCGGTTATTCGCTCCTTAAGGGAGAAAGAATGTCTCAGAGTTATGGAGCAAAATGGTTGTTAATGATTAGTCTCTCTTGGAACATATGGGGCCTCAATTGCCCCATTAAACAAAGGGCGATTTTTCAACTTATATCGTCATCTCACTGTGACCTAATCTCTATTCAAGAATCTAAGCTTGAGTATCCCTCCCCTTCTATTCTCCGTACTATTAGAGGATCCATTATTTCTAAATGGATCTCGCTAGACGCCATTGGTTCTAGGGGAGGTATCCTCCTCAGCTTCAAAGATTTCGTTTTCTCGCTTATCGCGATTCAGCATCTCAACTTTTTTCTTATCGTCCAACTGTACTGGGTGACTCTCGACTGCAATATCACAGTGATTTCTGTTTATGGGCCATCTTCCTCAGAAAGGCGCCAACTTTTTTGGAATGAATTCCAATCTCTTCATTCCTACTCGGACGGTCTCTGTGTTTTCTGTGGAGATTTAATGTCACCAGATTTGCGCCTGTAAGGTCGAATTCTTCGCAATATGATAACCTCTCCGCCAACTTCAACAATTGCATTCGCATGCTGCAATTGACCGATATTCCCCTTTCTGGTAGATCATTCACGTGGTCGAACCTTCGTCATTCCCCGACGATGGCCAAACTTGACCGTTTCCTGGTCTCCCAAAACTGGATTAACCAATTTCACAATACGTTTTCCAAGGCTCTACCCAATCCTTCCTCTGACCATGTTCCAATCGCCCTTTACTCTAATTTCCCCTTCCCTCATTCTCATAAATTCAGATTTGAAAAATTTTGGTTACAAGACCAATGTTTTGTCAACATGATCGTTGAATGCTTATCTGCAGTTACCGGATCTTCCGGACTGGGTAGAATCCTCTTGAAACTCCACGCATAATAACGAGATTCTTCGAGAGGTTCCCCCTGGGATGTGGAAGACTACAATTCAGTGGTTGTTGAGAAATCTTCAAAACTTAAAGCCCTTCGCCATTCTTTGTTCGCGGTTACAGCCGAAAGAGACGAGCTGAAGAACGTATTGCTTGGGAAGAGTTTAGAAGCAGCTCGTCTTAAGAGGATGATCTTTGAGCTTTCGCAGGGGGTAGTACGAGTGGGGTGCCTCGTTTGAAGTTTAGGGTGAAGGATGACTCTCTCAAAGAGATGCTTGTCGAGTTAGAGGTGGAGAACCTTCGTTTATAGCGACTATCCGAGGAAGGCAACGTTAGGAGTACCTCTTACTCTCGTGAGGAGCGCGCTTAGGGGAGGCCCTTCCACAAAATGGCTCTGCGGTTGCCTAAGGCCCCAAGGAATCCTGGCGATCTCAGATTTGTGCAGCCGCCTCCTCTAGTGGGACGTTGATCAGTGGAGTGGAGTGAGTCGTAGGTCTTGACGATGCGACCTGCTCCGTGGGTTTGGATATTACTTCGGATGGCTCAAAGGAGAAGTTCAGCACTGGCGCCCCCATTGGGGATCGCAAACCGCGTGTATCCTTGAAGAGGAATAACCCTCTGCCACGGAAGAGGTGAAGTGATGCCTGAGTTAAATTTTGTAGCCTTGTAGTGACTTTGTTTGTCCAATAACACTGGTAATTTTTTTTGTGAAATAAGATTTTTGCCTAAGTGTTGGAGAGTCGTCTTCTTGTAACGGCTTTAGTTGTTCAATAACATTTGTAATCCTTCCTGTCGTGAAATAAGATTTTTGGCTAAGTTTTCGAGAATCGTCCTCTCGTTGCAGCTTTATTTGTTCAGTAACACCTGTAATCCTTTTTGTTGTGGAATAAGATTTTTGGCTAAGTGTTAGTGATTCGTCTTCTTGTAGCAGCTTTGAGAGCTGATGATTGTTCGTTGGACGACAAGTTTAGGGAGCATTCGACTGGCGAGCTACTATTTCCCCTACTTGCTCGGAAGCAGTGTGGCTAGAGATGCTGTATGAACCATGAGTGGACTCCTCACAACGATGACAAAGAGTTTTGGGAGCATTCGAATGGCGAGCTGCTCTTTGCCTACTAGCTCAGGAGCAGTGTGACTAGAGCAGCTCTATAAACCATGAATGGACTCCGAACAATGATGACGAGGGGAGAATTCGAATGACGAGTTGCTCTTCGCCTACTTGCTCGGAAGCAGTGTGGCTGGAGTAGCTTTATGAACCATCAATGGAATCCTCACTTGTCCAGTTTGTTCTAGGAGCATTCGAATGGCGAACTGAAACATGACTTCTTGCTCAGGAGCAAGTAGCCAAGATGGTCTTATGGGCAGTGAATGGACTCCGAACAATGATGACGACGAGTTTTAGGAACATTCGAATGGCGAGCTACCCTACTTGCTCGGAAGCAGTGTAGCTAGAGCAGCTCTATGAATCATGAATGGACTCCTCACTTGTCCAGTTTGTTTTAATAGCATTCAAACAGCGAACCGAACCATTCCTTCTTGCTCGGAAGCAAGTAGTTAAGATGGTCCTGCATGGCATGAATGGACTCTGAATAATGATGACGAAAAGTTTTGGGAGCATTCGAATGGCGAGCTTCTCTTCACCTACTTGCTCGGAAGCAGTGTGACTAAAGCGGCCCTATGAACTATGAATGGACTCCTCACTTGTCCGGGCTGCGGCACTTGTACGGCGAGATACACCCCACACACTTGCTCGGAAGCAAGCATGCCCTTGTGATTTTTGAGTCCTGGATGGACTCCGCAATCGTTCGTTAAAGTGTTGTAGTGGGTAGATGATATTGCACGGGGGATTCCCCATGTAGACTTATACACTGTAGCGCCCCGGATCCCCGTTACCGGACATCCGTGACACCTTCCAGAATCTTTACCTTCAAATGCATCTCAACATAGTAATAACATGGAAATTTAAAAACTTTTATTTGCCAAATAGGTCATTACATCATGATTACAACCGATAACTTGTTCTTGGACACGAAGTACAAATTACATCAATTCATTGCAAGTATTTATAGACTCCACTTGTAAGGCTATCAGCTGCCTCCTGGAATGGTAATCGACTGATTACTCGCGGAACTTCGCTGAGTGGCCCATCGGCTCCCCCGGGACTTGCTTCTCAGCTTCAGGCTTCTGCTGCGCGACTCTGATATCTCTGCACCTGTTTGGAAAGTATAACCGATACCTAAAAGGTGGGGAACGTCAGTACTTCGACTGACACAAAGCTGGTGATAACAGTGATCCTCTAAAATTCAATCACAACCAATAATTTATGCAAAAAGAAAAAGTGTTGTGCCAAAAAAAGGGTTTAGTGGATTCGGGTTCTAGTGCAGTGTTATGACATGACCCTATGACTAGATGCAGCAAACTCACATACCTAACTTCTAATGCAAGCAAGACTTTGGAGCACGAATGCATCCCATACTACATACGCCCCCAAATCTAGCCGTCTTTCTCCACAATTTAGGGATTCGAACCCTCGCCATGCCCCCTACTCTTGTACACACTCCAGTTCCCAATAGACTGTCCGTCGCCCAAGGAGATTGCAGCGGTCGGTCTAATTCTGCCCTACAGTGCCCAAGTGGTCATCGCCAGTTGGTACCCGCGCACGGACCTCCTTAGAATCCGCGTTGAACCTGGTCCTTACGACCCTTGGTTCCATATGTCCACCCATGGACTGACGCATGCGTGTTCACCCCTCATCGGGTAATGAACTGATATATACCAAAAAAACACAAAACACAAAACCTGCGCTTTAGGGACGTGAGCACCACGGGAGGTCAAATCCTCCGGGCCTCCCGCACCTTACTTCGGCAGAACTTTGGGAATCAACAGACCGAGATACGAGCCGGAGATGCAATCCGTTAGCGGTTGAGAACGTATCCCTACGACTGGAAGATACAACACCGATTATGGTTTACTAGGACTAATGCAATTTCCCAACCTCTTAATAAACCATTAGAACCCCTACCTTACTCTAATTATAGGGGTAAGAATTAACTGTTTCCACACTTGCCTATCAACCTCTGGTCCCTGGCGATACCGGCCCGGTTCGCCACTTCCCCTGCTTGGACTCGTCCAGCATAATGGCCTACGCCTGTCGCTACTCCGGCTGTAAATATATAATTGCCCCGTGAGCTCCACTCACTGGCATGCTCGGACGTCCTACGCTCGGCAGAAGTCTAATAATATAGGCTTGATAGGTGCAGGGTATCCTTTACCCTAGTGACTAACTCGAGTCACCCATCCCACTCGGGGAGTCAAAAACCTCAATAACAGAGATCAACCACTCCTAGACACGAGTCATCGACTCAAATAACACACAAGGAAAAAATGCTTTCACAACCCTTAGTCTAAACCCAGACTAAGCGATCTACTGTTCTGCCCGAATCTCAAAATGGTCATCCCTCTATCGATACAACTCCGATTGGAGTGTATGGGCCCAACCTGGAAAGTTACGATCCAAGGCTACAACTTCCTAGTTGATCACGCTCTTAGATTCAACCATCTAAGTCCTCGACATAGCCTCTCAAGCTCCAACCTGCGTGCTTCCTGTGCACGGGCTGCACCTTACCATTAACACAAAATTCTACTCGTTCATCAGAACGACACAAACTCAAATTCTGTAGAAGGGTGTGGGTGTCCTCAACAACTCTCTAGTTGGTCATGAGTCCAAATTATACCATTAAGTCACCCTAACACACTCATCTATCCTTGATACACCAATTCACACAATTGGTCTCTCCAATTCAGAGCACTCAGCTCTACTCTAGTTCTCTGCTCAGTCTTACAAAAATCATAATAATTCAACCGTTTACTGGAATTGCCTCAAATTAGTTTTGTTGGAAAGGTCTAGGTGTCCACTACAACTCTCTACTGGGTCATGATCCTCAAAATGTACCTCTAACAGGTCTCAAATTCTCAATCTTTACAGAGTATCAAAACTGGCTGAAAACAGCACAGTGGTCAATCACAAAATCACAGTATATTGCACACTTGTAAAAATAACCTAACATTTATGGTGGCAAAACTAGACATCATACCCAACATCATGCAAAAGGCCTCATGTCAAAATTCCAATTATACAGTGAGTACTATCTATTGCAAGTTAGCATAGAAACCATCAAGTTCTCTAATTCCACATCAGCTACGGGTTATAGATCGATTTTTCTCATGTCTGTAAACTCATACAAACAATTTACTGATTTTTTTACATAATCAACATGCATTCAGAAACATTGAGTAAAAATTTCAGATCAATATCATGCTTCAATAAATCATGAAAATTTCTACAATATCATCCATCCTGTTTTTCTTTTCCTGAGTCTGCCTTACAACACAGATCCATCTCACGATTTTATTAGCATATCAAATGATCATAGAAAAATCTGAAATAAATCATGAATGATCCTAACACATATATGAACAAACTCTTTTAATTTCATATTCCAATTCATCATATTTTGCTCTCGGAAAAATCCACAAAATGGTACTCCGAACCAGTTTTTTTTTAGTTCAATTCTGACTTCAACTTCTAACCTTTAGAAGATCAATCCTAAGCATTCTAGCACACATGCATGCAATCAAAATTAATTAAAATACAAGAATTTCAAGTTTAGAGGAACTTCCCACCCTTGGTTGTAGTAGTGGAAGGAACTTCTTCAAGTTTCTTCTCTTGGAAATCTCTTTTTGATCCTTCTTCTTCACTTCCTTCTTCCTTCTCTCCTCCTTTTCTTGAGGTGTTTTCTTTCTGAAATTTCCAGAGCAAAAGGGAGGAAATGAAGTGGGAAATGAAGGAGATGAGAGGGGTATAGGCCGGATTCTATGGGGGGGGGGGTGTAGCATAGGATATTAGGGTGGTTTTAGGAAAAACCATGGCTTGTAGCCAATGGTTTTGGTGTTAGTTGTGTTGGCTGTCATATTTAGCTTAAATGGGTTCCAATGAGCACGAGACGAGCGGTCTAACGAGTACATGCAATATATATTCACTGTAGTATCATACAGTGTTATATTTGCATGGGTATCGTACCGAGACTAGTTTTTATACTAAAATCTGTCCTCCTCGTTCTCGTGCATCTTTGGAATGCAATCCTCCCATGAACCGTCCTGTAACCCTAACCATCCACCACGATACCAAAATCAAGCAAAACACTGCAATCGTGTGCACGCATACAGTCAATATACATATATATATACAAGCATAATACAATCCAGGGTGTTACATACACATAGTGTTGAATCTGTTAGTTACTCATAACTTTGCAGTAAAAAATAAAAGACTGATTTTATTGAATAAACTAGATGGCTGCTTCACTGTGAGCCTTTATTACATGCTGTGACTGTTATTAATCGTCGATCTTTATTACATGTTCACTTATAACTACTAACCGAGGGCGTTTAAATGCTCTCCTAGTACTTCATGAGGTGCTCAGCATTCTAGGCCTTGGGTATTCTCTCTCCTCCCCCCCCAAGTCTTCAAGTCTGCAAGCTCCTGGGCGGACTACTTGTGAGACTTTGTACGGTCCTTCCTAATATAGGGCGAGTTTCCCTTTCTTTCGTGGGTTTTAAATCTCTAGCTTCCGGAGAACCAAGTCTCCTTCCTGGATATTGGCTGGGCGAACTCTCTTATTGTAGAATTTCTCCACCCTCTGTTGATATATGTTTCTTCGAATAAGGGACTTCTCCCGGATTTCTTCGAGGAGATCAAGATTGGCTCAGATTCCATTCGAGTTCTACTCTTCATCAAATGAAAGAAGGCGAGGATAGGGTATTTCCACTTCAAGAGGAATAAGCACTTCGGTGCCGAACGTCAAGTTGAACGGGATTCTCTTTGTGGTCCTGTAGGACCAAAGCACACTAGGGAGTTCTTCAACCGATTGTCCCTTCAAGGGTTCATTAATCCTTCTCTTGAGGCCATCCAAGATTTGCCGTTTGGCGTTCTCTACTAGGCCGTTGGTTTGAGGATGTGATACCGAAGAGAATCGCTGCTCAATACTCAGGTCAGTGCAAAATTTGCGAAAACCTTTACCGGTGAATTGCGTTCCATTATCGTTGACCAGGATGCGAGGAACCCCAAATCGACAGACCACGTTCCTCTAGAAGAACTATTGGACTATATGCTTGGTAATTGTCACTAGTTGTTCTGCTTCTATCCACTTTGTGAAGTTGTCAATAGCGACCACTAAAAAGGTCCGCTGTCTAGTTGCATGAGGAAAAGGTCCGAAGATCCATTCCCCACATCGTGAAAGGTATGTGACTTGACAGGGAACTAAGGTTGGCTTGAGGGGTCCGCTTGATGGTAGAATTCTTTTGACAGGGAATGCATTGACGGACATAAGTTTGAGCATCACTTAGAAGAGTGGGTCAATAGTAACCAAGATTGAGTACCTTCTGCATAAGGGACCTTGCTCCGAGATGGCTGCTGTCTATCCCTTCATTGACTTCCTTCAGGCCATAGTCGGCCTCTTCAGGAGAGGCACCAAAGGTAAGTTCGACCACCAGTCTAGGTGTAGGAGCACTTACAAAGGACCCCTTCTATAAGTACATATCTTTCGGCTCCCAATCAGATTCTTCTTGACTCTTTGATATCCACAGGGAAGATTCCTCTGTCAAGGAATTCGACAAGGGGCTTCATCCAACAATCTTCGGGTATTCGAGGGGTTATGGGCATGAGCTCCAACATTTCTTCTTCGATGCTTGGTTTAAGTAGAACTTCAATTAGTACAATATGGTTGAGCCCGTCAAGCGACGAGGAGGCGAGTTTGGAAAGGGCATCTGCTTGCCCGTTTTCTTCTTGCGGAATGTGAGTGACCTCGAACTCTTTAAAGGTGGCCATGATCTCCTTTACATATGCCAAGTACTTGGCTTTACGGTCATCCCTCGCCTCGTATTCTCCTTGGATCTGGTTTACCACTAATCGAGAGTCACTGAATACTCCGACTCTTGTGCTCCCGCCCTTTTCGCCAGGAGGAGACCAGCAATTAGGGCTTCATACTCTGCCTTATTGTTGGAAGCTGGAAATCTGAGGCACAGCGAGTATTGCAGAATGAATTTGTGGGGCTGAAAATATGAGGCACAGTGAGAAAGGCACCGAAGGTAAGGTCAACCACCAGTATAGGTGTAGGAGTGCTTATAAAGACCCCTTTTATAAGTACATATCTTTTGGCTCTCAGTCAGATTCTTCTTCACTTTTTTATATCCGCAAGGAGGATTCCTCTGTCAAGGAATTCGATAAGGGGCTTCATCCAACAATCTTCGAGTATTCAAGGGGTTATGGGAATGAGCTCCAACGCTTCTTCTTTGATGCTTGGTTTAAGTAGAACTTCAATCAGTACAGTACGGTCGAGCCCATCGAGCGACGAGGAGGCGAGTTTGGAGAGGGAATCTGCTTGCTCGTTTTCTTCTCGCAGAATGCGAGTGACCTCGACCTCTTTAAAGGTGGCCATGATCTCCTTTACATATGCCAAGTACTTGGCCTTACGGTCATCCCTTGCCTCGTATTCTCCTTGGATCTGGTTTACCACTAATTCAGAGTCACTAAACACTCCGACTCTTATGCTCCCGCCCTTTTCGCCAGGAGGAGACCAGCAATTAGAGCTTTATACTCTGCCTTATTATTGGAAGCTGGAAATCTGAGGTGCAGTGAGTATTGCAGAATGAATTCGTCAGGGCTGGTTAAGATCACCTCAGCTCCGCTCCCTTCAAGGCAAAAAGACCCGTACATGTATACTACCCACAGTGGGGGGTTGTCTCCTTCCTGGGGAGGATCAGGGATTGTCCTTTCGATAATGAATTTGGCTAAGGCTTGGTCCTTAGTTGCGGTTCTGGGGTGGTATGTAATGTCATGCTGGCTTAGCTCGATCGACCACTTCATCAGTCTCCCCGAGTTGTTAGGTTTGTGAAGGACCTAATTGAGAGGTTGATCGGTGAGGACCCAGATGGAATACGCTTGAAGGTAGGGTCTAAGCTTTTGGGTGGCGGTTACTAGGGCATAGGCAATCTTCTTCATCTTCGAATATCGGAGATCGGCATCATGGAGTACCTTGCTCATATAGTAAATCAGCTTCTGTACCCGACCTTCCTCTTACTAATACAACACTTAGGGTTTGCTCGGAGACGGCCAGGTAGAGGTAGATGGTTTTCCCAGGTACAGGCTTGCTTAAGATGGGAGGATGGGCAAGGTGCTCTTTGAGACTTTCGAATGTCGCTTGCTGCTCTTCTCCCTATTTGAAATTTTTTTCTTCTCGGGGGATTTAAAGAAAGGTAGGCACTTATCCCCTGACTTGGATAGGAAACGCCCAATAGCAGCGAGACGGCCTGTAAGCTTCTAGACTTCTTTTATAGTAGTTGGAGGGGTCATGTCAAGGATGGGTTTGATCTTCTCAGGATTGGCTTCGATTCCTCTCTGACTCACCATAAATCCCATGAACTTTTTCGAGGATACCCCAAAGGCACACTTTGAGGGGTTCAGCCTCATATTATTCATCCAGAGTAGATTGAACGCTTCTTAGAGGTCGGCGGCATTGTCTTCTTTTTTGTGGCTCTTTACGAGCATATCATCCACACATACTTCTATGTTTCGGCCGATCTGTTTCCGGAAGACTTGGTTCACCAGGCGTTGATATATGGCCCCGACATTCTTCAGCCCAAAAGTCATGACTCGGTAGCAATACATCCCTTGATCGGTAATGAAGGATGTCTGGTAGGAACATTTGGATACGATTATATCCCGAAAAAGCATCCATAAAGCTTAGCAACTCGTGGCCTGAGGTGGCGTCTATCAAGGCGTCTATGCTGGAAAAGGGAAGGGATTTTTTGGGCATGCTTTGTTGAGGTCGGTGAAGTCTATGCATATTCCCCACTTGCCATTGGCCTTCTTGACCATTACAACGTTAGCTAGCCACATGGGGTAATTTACTTCTTGGATGAATCGGGCTGCTAGGAGCTTTTCCACCTCTTCTTTGATGGCTTGCTACCTATCATGCACAAACTTGTGGTGCTTCTGCTGAACAGGCTTGACTTCCGAATCCACGCGTAAGCGATGCATGATCAAGTCTTCAGCGATGCCAGGCATATCATCGACGGTCCAAGCGAACAGGTCCCGATTATCCCGGATGCAAGTGACAAGTTGCTCTTTCAGTTGACGGGGGAGAGCTTTGCTCACTCGAAAACACTTGGATTTATCCCCTTTGGAGAAAGAGATTTCTGCCAGTTCATCCATGGGTTCAGAGCTAGCTTGTCCCAGATCGAGGGAAAGTTTGAAAGCATCAAGGGGTAAGACTGAGCCCCCCATAGTGGCTGTGTAGCACGCCCGAGCTGTTTCCTGACTCCCTTTGGCTTCCCCCACTCCTGTAGCCGTAGGGAACTTTATTTTCAGGTGGCACGCTGATGCGACTGCTTGGAGGGACGCTATCCCCGGACGATCGAAGATAGCATTGTAGGCGGATTTCATATCAACCACCATGACGTCCAATGCCTCTGTGTGAGTAGTTGGGGCTTTTCCTAGAGTAACTTCGAGGTTACGATTCCCGTAATCATCACGGGGCCCCCATAGAATCCATGGAGGGTGTATCCAGCGAGCTTGAGGCGATCCTGTTTGAGTTTGAGGCCCTTAAACACATTCAAAAAGAGGATGTTGACTAAATTACCGTTATCAACCAGAACTCGATCCACTTCATGGTTTTCCATGCACATGCTGATCACGAGTGCGTCGCAGTGAGGGGTTCGGATGCCTTCTAAGTCCCAATTTGAGAAGGTAATGCTGACTCTCGAGCTTCTCAGAGGGGGATGTTGTGTATGGAATTTACCTCCCAAACGAAGGCTTTCCTAGATGAGATGGAGGCTCCTCCCATAAGTCCTCTGTGGATCGCATGGAATATCTCCATACGCCCTGATCCTTGGGATTCGGTTGGTCTTTCTGCCCGTTTGTTAGGTCCCCTCGGAGGAGGAGGTTCGGTGTCATTTATTTGGGTGAATTTGGTGAGGTATCCTCGTCGGAGTAGCACCTTGACCACGTCTTTGAGAGCTCGGCACTCGTCAGTGAGGTGGCCATGATCTTTGTGCAAGGCACACCATTTTGTTTTATCCCATCTCTTGCTCGGGGCATTCATCTTGGGGGAGGTGGAAGGATCCCATCCTTGTCAACTTCCGTAAGGTTGGCAAATATGCTTGCGTTCAGTGGGGTGTATTTCTCAGAGCATGGCATGGGAGGCGGGCGGCGCTGACCTGAGGTATCCTTCTGGAATTTTCGAGGTTCATCCTCGTTAGTGCGTTTTCCTTTGTTCCTGGAGGGAGGCATCCTCTGTTATTAGGGGAAAATCGCCTCTTCGACTTGGATGTACTTTTCCACCCTTTGACGAGGGAAGTTTTAATATCATCATGTTTGACATTATATTTGAATGCGGCCGTTGCCACCACAAAGTCGAGCGAGGGGATGGACCTGGATTCGACTGTGAAGCATTGTACATAGCTTTTGAGGGACTCTCCGTCGCTTTGCCTGAGGTCTAACAAGGATGCACTGGTTTTCTCCAACTTGCGGCTAGTGACAAAGTGCGTAAGGAAAAGCTCCTGAAGTTGGTCGAAGGAAAATATGGAGCCTGGGGACAAGCTAGAGAACCATTCTCGTGCCGTGCTTTTCAAGGGAGTCAGATGCTTGGTGGATCATCATGATCCTTAAAACTTTCGATGTGGTCAACTAGATCGGTCTCTCTGTTGTACGGCTCAAAAGTCGGGACCTTGAAGTTGGCGGGGACTAGAGCGTCAATAATTTTTTGGGAGAGTGGAGGCTTGCGGGACGATACCTCCCTTTTCGTTTTGCTCCATCAATTTTAAGTGAGGCCAGAAGGTCTTCCATCTTTCGAAGGTGTCGGAGGACGACGTCCTCCCGCTGTTCAGATCCGGTAGATCCACGAGACTCTTCGCGTTGTGGGGGAGAAGGATGGTGAGGTGGAACTATGCTGATGGCTTGGAGGATCTCATTCTTGAACCCTCAAAGCTTTGCCCTGGTGACTGGCACTTCTTCATTTATTCCTGCCTTAGGAGCTATCTTGCTAGTTGAAGTTGGATGTCTCCTCTCACGGGGAGGAGTTCTTCTGTGATCCCTTGGAGAGCAGCGACCCCTTCGCCCCCTAGGAGAGGGAGATCTCCTTTGCCTTCGTGGAGAGGGACTTCTTCTGCATTCCCTGGGAGAAGGGGTTCTCCTGGATATAGATTTCCGAGGAGAAGATCTTCTCCTATTCCCCCTATGCTCCGGATGGGAGGCTTCCGCGCGAGCTCTTCTCTCATTGAGATCGGTCCAGAGATCAGACCCCTGCTGGCGATCGACGATGATTTGACGAAGGTCGGGTTGTAATTGAGAGGGAGAGGAAGGAGTAAAGGTGTACATTGATCCCCTGTTTTTGACAAAATGCCATGTGGATGGTTCTGGGTGACTCCGACGAGAGCCCCCCCGAGAAGCCATGTTAGGTGGAGGCAGAGCTAGTTGAAGGAGGGGCTCTGGTTGCAGTGGTTGAATGACGATAGGGGGTTCCTCTAGAGGAGGCGATGGAGGAGGAGGGTTGGCTCGTCGGCCTTAGGCCGCCGCCTTCCCTTTACCCTTAGAAGGCATGTTGGAAACTTGAGTCTCTGGTGAAGTTTTAGTCGGATTTCTTTCTGTGTTCCCACAGATGGCCACCAATCTGTTATTGATTTTTGTGTGTGTGAGAGTAACCAAGTGATGTGGATTCTTTGGAGGAACAATCAAGAATATGACTTTTTGACTTTCAATGGTGTTGACTGCAGCGACCTTTTCTGCTTGACCTGCAAAATGCTTAAAACACCGAGATTGATCCCGCCCACAGGCCCTCCGACGCTCAAGTCAGTAACCAAGAAGATTATCAAAGAGATTTTTTAGAGAAAATATTGATTACCTTTTTATGGTGGGGGTAGAGAGGTATTTATAGTTACCTCTGGAAACAGTTTCGAGATAATTATTTATCGCTACTTCCCGGTGTTTTTGGAAAAGAAATAGAGTTTAAATCATTTCATGATAAGAGATTTGGTTTCAACCATCTCTTAGAGATAATCATGAATTTGTATTACTCTTTAAATGTCCTGGATTTGTTCATAATGGGCTGTCACCCTGACCCAGTAAGACAGATCTGTTTTTTGGTTATTGGGCTTGGAGAAGACCCAGTTCCCATTTTCAGACCCGTTAATATTGGACATTACCTGTTTTACCCCTGAGAGCTTTGAGATTTATGCCCGATTTGGATGGTCTTGATTTAGTTCTATTTTTAGCCATATCAGTAACCTAGGTTGAATTCTAAAAAATTGATATTCTAAATTTATCAAAATTTTTCTCTAACTATGAGTGTTACTCTTTCTCTCTTGCATTTGATAATTTTTCATGGGAAAGTTAATAATTTGAGTTATTCGAAACAAGGTTCTATTTTAAAGCCTTTTTGTGATATGTTATTCCAGATTCAACCCTATTTATGAGTAGTCTACGGATTAGTTTTATTAATCTATTGGCCAACGTCATGCATGGAACAGTAGGTGAGTGGGTAGCACCAACCCAATGAGAGGAAGAAAAATAGTGAGAAGCAGAGTAGAGGCTGAGATGAGGAAAGGAGAATGAGAATAGAGAGATGAGGAAGCTCAAAATGCCTGGATTTGTTATAGGGGGTATTTGGTAGCTTGCAAATGTTGCAAGTGAAGATTTGAACTTTCCCTCCAAAACATTTTAACACTATTACCAAAATATCCTATACTTTATACATTACAATCATTATTTCCCTCAAAAAATTAAAAGGATATTTTGGTAATAGTGTAAAAAAAATTGGAGGGAATATTCAAATTTTCACTTGCAAATGTAATTGCAATTGAAATATACAATTGCAAGCTACCAAACACCTCCTTAAAGTGGAACATTTTGGACATTTCCCATGTCCTATTTAAACCCAAAAAAAGGAAAGATGACAGTGGGGATAAAGTGAAAGAAATCTAATGGCAGGGTATATCTTAATTATGGAGCCAAATGTTGGGGAGTTTCATGACTTTACCCATAACATAATTACTTAATAGGCAGAAAGGGTTTTTCACTCTATATGCCCCCAAAACAAGGATTTTCTATTAGGTTCTCAAAATCTTCCTATTTTCTATTAGGTCTCCTCATTTGTAAGTGTTATTTAAAACATATCATTATGTTACTTATTCCATCAAATAGTTTGACTAAGTTTGGTTGGAACCAAAGATTGGAAAATTATTACGATATCCTAAACCAAATCGTCACCCTATACTAAATTAATAATAATTGTAATACTCGAGCGAAGCCTGATTTCACCTAATGCCACCTCCCCCTTTGTCCTAGCATCACCAACCAAAATGTGGGCTCTCTCACTCTCTGCTTAACCCAATTTACCCCTCACACCCTCTCCCACAACACAGTAAGTGCAGGCAGCGAGAACTCTCTCCCTCTGCCTGCTCCCCCAATCTTTTGATTCTCTTCCCCGCCTTAACTCTCTATCTACCCTTTATGCAGAAGCCCTCTGACCTCCTCATCCCACGAAGGCATGAACCTAAACACACAACTTACCTTTCCATACCATTGCCAACACTACTCCCCATCCCAACCTCCCTAACCCATGAACCTAAAGTCAAAAAAGCTTTAAAACACAATTGAAATGCCATTGAACGCTCTTATTGATATCACACTCTCTTTTGCTAAGGTATCCAAACTCACTTTCTACACCTCTCTCTCACATCTGACATGCTATGATTGGATTTTTTTTCCTTGAAATAAGTCCTTTTTTAAAACTAATTTCCAATATAGGTCTGTTTCGAAACTAACTCCGAAGATAGGTCTGTCCCCATAAGCTGCAATATCGAACTACGGCTTCTTCGACTACAAGGCCGTAGTTGTGAACTACGGCCTAAGTGCAAACCATAATCACCTTCTAAGACTTTTTTTTTTTGAAATTTCTCAAGTCTTAAAGTTGATCAAAGGAGATTTCACTGAGGCCGCAGTTGGGTACTGCGACATTGATATAGTTATACCATCGATGGGGTTCAGTTCTTAAAATCTTCTTTCTCCCCTTCACTTCACTTCACTTCATTTTCTCCCCAACTGCGGATTCAAAGTCGTTTGTGAAACCAAAACCACACAATCCTAAAATCTCTCCCAAATCTTCTCCTACTCCTTAAAATCTCTCCCAAATCCAACTCTCAACTTCACTTCATCTTCCTTTCTCCATCCCCATTGAAATTGGGTTCTCCCCAGACCCTAATTTTCAATTTCGGACAAAATTGCCCAATTCCCGCCACCCATCTTCAATCCAACAATAATCTCAGAATCATAGCCTCCCCTTCATCAGCCTTGAACATCATCTTTGCCATCACCATTGGAGGTTATTGAAGGTATATCTTGGAATGCTTAGAAAGTTTTGTTTCTTGATAATTGCTATAAGTTTGTGTTGTTTGCATTGCCAAGTATTATGAATTGTTAGTGAGTAACATAGATATTGTATACTGGATAAATGATTAGATGATTGAGAAGTTGGTGATTAAAGCTATTCAGAAGTTGTTTGTAATTTTTTTTATATGCTTGTTAGTGAGTATATATAGACTAGGTTTGCCCATTGACACGTGCCTACGGCACGTCTTCGGAACGGTGCACCTTGTTTGATCATATAAAACAGTTTTGGAGGTCCAGCATATTAATTGAAGTAGCAAACATATTATATGAGAAACGTTTAGGGGTCCAGCAAAAAAACATATTATATGATTTTTTTTGAATTATTTTTGAAGTTTTTAAATTTTTAAATTTTTAAATTTTTTAGTTTTTTAATTTTTAATTTTTTTAAAAATTTTAAAAATTTTATTTTCTTGATTTTTTGAATAGAAGAGGGAGGGAAAGAGAGAGAAAAAAATTATGTTTTGAATTTGAACTTTGGGTGGGGGATTTGAATTTGAGTTTTGGGGAAAAACTTTTGGAGGGAAAAATATGTTTTGTGAGGTTAGATCTGGACCTTTGATTTTTGAGGGGATTGAAGGAGAGCCACTTGATAGCTTTCTTTGTGTTTTATTATATAGATATTATATACTAGGTTTGTCAATGAAGCAGACAATATCTATGTTTGTGTTTGTTATTGTATTTTGGATTAGAATACTGGATTTGCTGTAATTTGTTTGTATACAGGATTTGCTATAATATTAGGCTTATGTAAAAACAATTGCAGCGCTAGACGAGTTTGTTTATCAACTTTGCTCTTATAGTGATTCTCCACAATGTAGTGATAACTAATTTGATTGTGATCATATGAAATTTACAATATTTCGTTCGTTATTCCCCAAAAATACTTTAGCCTCCTTCTATAATAAGTAGCTCTTTGAAATATACTGCATTTGCTATAATAAGTAGATATTATAGACTGGATTTGTTATAATTTGTTTGTGTTCGATGAAGTGTTTAATATCTATGTGATTAAAGCTATTGAGACATGTTTGCAAGGTCGGTGACTCATGTCGGTTGCAAATTAGGTTATATCCGCCGTGTGTTTGATGAATTGCAAATTAGGTTATATTTCAGTGAGCTTCCTTGAGCTTTTTCATGTAAAATTATGTATTCGTTAATATTATTTATATTCTAATATCTAGGTATACAACCGTGTATTGATTCAGCAAGTAGGTAATAACATGAGCGAGGGGTAATCTAGGACAGTTGACTCGGTCTAGGCAACAACCGGTAAGTAGTTAGTGTTTGAAGATTGATATAATTCATTATTTATAATGCATTTCACATCTGACAGATTAATGAATGCAGGAAGACACCCATGAACCAGCCGACACTAGTGAGGGAGGTCTGGGAGCTCGAACTCGCGGTGGAAGACCCCCAAGTACCATACATGAGTCAACTAGTTGTGGTGGCCACGGACGTGGTACCACACCTACAAATGTAAGTTGTTTTTATATATATTAAACCATTGAATTTACACGTAATTATATTGTAGCTGAAACATCAATTCTTCGTGTGTGTTTGTAGGTTCCGTCATCTTCCGGCGTTGGAGCCTCTTCTTCCTCATTTGTTGCACGTGGAGGTCCAGGTCCGTTAGATCCTAACCTCTTGAATCTGCAGAGTGAACACCGTTCACAGTCCGTTTGGAACAGTGCATCGAAGGAGTGCACGTTTCGTAGACACCCTCCACAGTTGCCGATGCACCCTCGCACACATGAACTGTTGGCCACAACTACGTTGTATGGAATCAGCTTGATGGGGAGTATCAAGCTTAATCATGGCTTACATACCGCTCTCCTCGAGAGATGATGACCGGAGACCCATACCTTTCTTCTACCCGTAGTTGAAATGACAATCACTCTACAAAATGTTGTGATGATATCGGGTTTTCATGTGAATGGGATAGCCGTGAGCGGGAGTCTGGGTTTTGATAAAGAATAATTAGTCCGAGAATATCTAGGTGTTGAGCCGGGTGAGAACACATTTGTAGGCCAATCAATTAGGTTGTCATAGTTGGAGGAAGTGTTCAAAGACTCCTTAAATGATGATTCGAGTGAATATGAAGTTGAGTGCTACACCAGGGGTTATATAATGACAATATTTGGAGGTGTGATATTTCTGAATTCGACGGGTGATACGGTGCCGGTAATGTACCTACCATTGATCGCAGATATTGGGAAAGCTAGCGAATACAGCTGGGTAGTGCGGCATTAGCCGCATTGTATAGAAGTTTGTGTTTATGTACATTGAATGCGGTTCAGATAACTTGGCCAATGGTCATATTAAAAGTCTGGAGTTGGGAGCGTCTACACCTTGGTTGACCCCACATAACCAAGCAATCACAATCGTGGATGTCTATTCGAGAAAATCAAGCAATGTTGGCACCTTTTGGGGTATATTAGATTGGGTCACACACGTGGAAGGATAACCCCCGTGGTGTGTTGACATATTATAGATACGAGCTCGATCAATTGCGAGATGAGTTTGTCAGTTGGGTGCCTTACAATGAAGAGAGGGTTCAAATGTTGCCATCTGTATGTAGGGCGACCCTCCAGTCATGGTTGATCAGATCACCACTCGTCAATTTCGGGATTGTGGAGTTCTATTTCGCTGACAAAGTACTTAAGCAATTCGAACTTCAACAACACATCCCGGAATCGCGTACTTATGACACCAAATTTCATGAAACCAAGGGGATGAGTCAGCTACCTAATCACAACTGGGCAATATATCACCAAATTTCATGATAGCCATTGAAATGAGAAATGCTTCGATGCAGTTGTGGATCCATCTCCTCCATTTGACCCAGATTTGCACCGCCACTATATGTACTGGTATCAGAGATTGATCAACTGCGGCTTACTTTATACTAGAATCGCAATTGGTAACTGCGGGTCTATGTTGAGAATAGTCTTGGAAGAACTCCAAAGCAGTTGTTTCCCGATTTACACATTCATAGACCGATTCACATCAAGTTATCCATTCATTTCATATCCAATTAAAACATATAGTAAAAGCATACCACAGGCAATTCAGTCAGCTAGATTTTACAAACCCCAAAAATTTTAGTCTTGCAATCATGGAACTAGATTTTATCAACATATAACTCCAATGCTGTTCAACTAGAATTCAGATCAACTGTTCTTACAATCATTGAAGAAAGAGAGTCATCATCGACTACAGGCACTGCCATAAAATATTGGGACTTTCCTTTTTCAGCTGCATATCAAACTCGGATTTAACACTCCATTCAACTATATCCCAGTTAGTAATTTCATACACCTTTTCTACTTATTGTAATATTACGAGGAGCCCAAACTACTACCGGTTCGATATCACTATAACAAGCTCCTAACTTTGGGTCTCAAAATAATTCTCCCCAATAATATAATCAAATAGGAATTTTGTAAACCATACCTATACGTAAATGGAAAAAAAAACAAGTAATTATCTAATAAAAAAATAAGACACATAATTTATACTTTCTAGGGTTGTATGAGTACCTTCAAAAAAACCCCGGTGTTTGAGAGCGGAGATGACGACACAATGACGTCAGATAATACAAACACGGTGCTAATCGTCAGGGGTGTTGTCGGATTGAATGTGGGTGGGAAGATTTGGAGAATTTGGTGACGAAAGGGAAATTAGGTTTTGGGGATTTGGGGATTGAAGGTTGATGAGGAGAGGAATATGAGGTGAAGTTGATTCGTTAACTCGGGAGAGATTTTATGGAGTGGGAGGAGCTAGATTAGGGTTATAGGGTTTTCGAACAGTTTGGATATCAGAATTGGGTTAATTACGCATACAACAAATTTCAAAAAGAATGAAGTGAAGTGGAAAGGAGGAGAATATGGGTTTTAAGGACTGAACCCCATTGATGGTATAACTGAACTGCGGCTACATTGTTATCGAGGTCGCAGTACCCAGTGAAATCTCCTTTGAGCTACTCGAACTTGAGAAATTACAAACCAAGTGTTGGGAGTCTATTATGGTATGTACTTAGGCCATAGTTTACGGCTGCAGCCATGAAGTCCAAGAAGCCGCAGTTCGGTATTGCGGCTTATGTCACATATCTTCGGAATCAGTTTCAAAACAAAACTATTTTAGAAATTAGTTTAAAAACCAGACCCATTTCGGGAAAAAAAATCCTAAATTTAAGCCAAAGTCTTCAACAGTGGGCTTCAGTTATGTTACCGCTGATTTCAGTGTGGGGGCTATCAGATAAATTTGTGGGTTCGTAGGAAATCAAACGGGTCAAACCTGATCACTTCCACTGCTGTTTGACTGGCTTCTTGCTGCTGCCACTGACCTGCACAAAGTTCGAAACACCGGGGTTGATCCCGGCGACGAACCCTCCGACGCTCTTGTCAGTACTCAGAAAAGAATATGAAAGAGCTTTAGGTAGGAAAAGAGTGATCACCTTGTAACGGTAGGAGGTAGGGGGTATTTATAGTCACCATGGGGATCTGTTTCGAGATAAGAACAAATTTCTACTCCCCAGTGCAGATGGATAGAAGTGGTTAGAACCACCTCCTTGGGATAAGGACGAATCAAGATCTCTCCCTATCCTTTTGAACTGGCTCGTGACGGGTTGGGATCCGTATCTAGTTGGGCGGATCCGTTCGTGGGTTATTGGGCTCTGGAGAAGAGGCCCAGTTCCCATTTCGGACCCGCTTGTAGGTGAAATTACTGTTTTGCCCCCGTAAGCTTTGAGATTCATGCTCAATTTGAATGGTCCTAATTTAATCCCATTTTTAGCTATATCACGAGCCCCCCACTCCTAAAGGATGTTATCTACGGCCTTTGGGAAGTAGTTTTGCTGTTTCAATGGTGTACAGGATGTTATCGGAGTTCTTAAAGGGAGTTTGAATCTTGTTCGAGGAGTAACAGTGTTTTTCTGAGCTGGCAATATTCCCAAGATCGTTCTTAGGCTCTTCTGGACTTTTGGTGATTTTTCTCGATTTTTAAAACTATTTTTCGGATCATTTATTCAATTTTGCAAAGCAATGATTTAGTTTCCGAGAGCACTAAATAATCATTCTAACAAATAATTATTTACTCAGAAGCTCAAAAATATCCCTCCAAATTTATAATTATTTTTAGAATTTTTAATTAATTTTCCTGAATTTTAATCATTCTTTTGCAAATTTCAAATATATAATTCGAATTAAATAAATAAAAAATGGATTTAATCACGGTATTATCGACGTGGATGGATCTGGGACGTCCATCGTTCACTAGCGCGAATTCCTGAATGATCAGAGGGTGGATCGGCGCTTGGGTGACGTGGCTGAATCTGGGGCGTTCATCAGGCTTTGGGAGCATTTCTGGGTGATTGGACGGCTAGGCGGAGAGCAGCGTTTCCCCATTTTTAGTTCGAAAACACGTCTGTTCGGCGAATTGGGTGAGTGATGCGTCGAACGGTGTGTCGAACTTGGCGAACGGTTTGTCGAACTTGGCGAACGGTGTGTCGAGCTTGGCGAACAACAGGCAAGCGTTGACTGGTCAATGGTTTTTTGCCTGTTTAGCTCGAAAACACGTCTGTTCGACATTTGCGGCAATCTTGGTGAGCGGTGTGTCGAACTCGGCGAACGGTGTGTTGAGCTTGGCGAACAATAGGCAAGCATTGACTAGTCAATACTTTTTGCCTATTTTCAGCTGGAAAACACGTCTGTTCGACATCTGCAGCGAGCTTGGCGAGCGATGAGTTGAGCTTAGGCGAGCATTGACTGGTCAACGACATTTTGCCCATTTTTAGCTCGGAAGCACGTCTGTTCGACATCTGCAGCGAGCTTGACGAGTGATGTGTCGAGCTTAGGCGAGCACTGACTGGTCAATAGCGTTTTGCCCATTTTCAGCTCGAAAACACGTCTTTTCGACATTTGCGGTGAGCTTGGTGAGCGATGTGTCGAGCTTAGGCGAGCGTTGGTTGGTCAACGGCATTTTGCCTATTTTCAGCTCGGAAACACGTCTGTTTGACATCTACGGCGAGCTTGGCGAGCGATATGTCGAGCTTAGGCGAGCATTGATTGGTCAATGACATTTTACCTATTTTCAGCTCAGAAACACGTCTGTTCGACATCTGCGGTGAGCTTGGCGAGCGATGTGTCCAAATCGACAACGGGAGCAACGACGCTCTCGCTTCTGATCGCCTTCGACGGTGTCGGTCGGACGAAAGCACATTTCCTCTTCTTCTCTTCGACCCGCTTGCCGCTCAGAGCCGGACACCTGTTCATTATGTCTTCGAAGTCCCTGCGGACCCTGCAGTGAAAGATAACACGAACAAATTAAGAATTTTTATACGATTCAAACGTTCAAAAGGCCGGTCGACATAAAGAACTCGTACTAGGGTTCATCAGACTAAGGTCTCCCCCAAAGAGACTCTCCTAGGAGATATTTTTCCAATGCATCGTGGGTCGATCCAAGAGAATGCTGACCATTTCGTCCTCCTCAGGGCTCAGGGTCGACTCCATCTTTGCCCTCTTCGGCACATCTTCTCTCCACATCGTGGGGATGTCCCATAGCTTCTTTCCTCGAACGAGAAAGTACTTATCTCTTCAGGACTTCATGGAGTCGGGATTTTTGACCAACTTGATGCCCTTCTGAGCGGTCAAGTTGAAATGATATTCCGTTCGCGTCTTCTGGTGTATCTTGTATAGCCGGCGAAGCATGCTGAGTCTAGGCTCGATCCCTGCGGCCTGGCAGTGAAGAATGAACCCCGTGATGTGCCTCCAGATGTTCGGTATGAGCTGTATCGGACCTACCCCATACCATTGTAGCACCGCCCTTATGAAGGAATGGAGAGGAAGGCGGAGCCCCGCATGGAAAGCGTTGAATGGAAACACGCACGTATCGGTGGGAAACGAAGAGTAGGACCTGACCCCTGGGCCAGGGACGATGAGATCAAACTCCGGAGGGATCATGTAACACATCCGGATAATGCGCAGGTCCGGTTCTTTGAGAACGCTAACAATTTCGTTCGCCTCCGTGCGTTCCCTCGGCGCGTTCTCCTCGTAAAACTGCGCCATGCCATGCTCTACACGCCTTAGCTCCTCAGTGCCATATTGTCGAACTCCCCCAAGGCGAGACACGGCGATCGAATGCCTTCCGAACACGCCCATTCTCGATCTCTTTCCACTCAAGTTCCTTCGTCAGTCCCAATTCGATGTCCGGGCTGAGAGAGAGGGGTTAAAGAATGTAGTGCTCGAGAAGAGCTTGGAAGCGGCGCACCTACGGAGGGCAATTTTCGAGGCTTCTCGTGGGGGCAGCTCTAGTCGAATGCCTCACCTGAAGATCAGGGTGAGAGACGACTCGCTGAAGGAACAAGTCATTGAGCTAGAGGCAGAGAACCATTGGCTACGATGGCTTTCCGAAGGGAGCAACGTCAGGAGCACTTCCTGCCCTTAAAGGGAGTACGCACATGGAAGGTCATTCCACGAGTTGCCGCTATGTTTGCCCCTGTCTTGAGGCGCCCTGGGGACGCACAGTGTGGAGTGACTGGCTCGTCGAGCGGAGCATCTGTCGGGGCGACACTTAGCCTCTTAGGTGCCGAAGATGCAACTCGGCTCGCCAGCTTGGAGACCTCCGCGAAAGTAAGGCCACAACAACACGGTGCTCGCCGGCCTTGCTTGTCACTTAAGAGAAGCATTCCACTCCCTAGGAGGGGTTAAGGCAGATCTCTGTAATTTTGTAATCTTTGTTTCACATGTCTTGTATCTTGATGTAAAGATGAGTTGTTGGTCTGTGGTTAGACTTGTAACTTAAACTTTAATGAAATAGTGCACTTATTTTTTGAACTTGTGAGTGTTTTGCTAGCGTTTGCGAGTGTCAACAGTTGTAGGAGTAATGGTGAGCCACTTTGTACTCGCTTGTTCGCAAGTAGCAAAAGTTGCGTCGAACCAAGTGTTGGAATCCGAACATGTCGTTTAGAGAATATCAACACCTGTGGGAGCAATTCCGATGGTGAACCACTTCGTACTCGCTTAAAAGCAAGTAGTTGAAGCGAAATCAAACCAAGTGTTGGACTCAGAGCGTGTCGTTTAGAGAATATCAACAGCTGTGAGAGCAGTTCTGAATGGTGAACCACTTTGTACTCACTTAAAAGCAAGTAGTTGAAGCGGAATCGAACCAAGTGTTGGACTCCGAGCGTGTCATTTTAATGTTTTTTTTGTAAGCGCAAAAGTAGTACAATTAGAATGCTCAAAATAGAGAACTTGTACGAGTAGATTGCTTTTATTGAAAACACTTAGGCGGCTGCTTCTAAGTTGCGAGATGCCCTTACACTTTGATAAAGAATAAAAAGAAACTTTGACATGTTTTATGGAGAACGTTCTTGGAGAAGTTGCTTGGATCGGTGTTCAGACATCCTCTTGGTACTTCATCAAGTGCTTCGCATTCTATGTCCTCGGTATTCTCCTTCCCCCCAGGTCTTCGAGTTGATACATGCCAGGGCAGATAACTCTAGAGACCCTATATGGACCTTCCTAGTTGGGCGCTAGTTTGCCCTTCCTGCTTGGGAGAGATATTGACAGCTTTCGGAGTACTAGGTCCCCCTATTTAAGATTAGCGGGTCGGACTAGGACTGGGTGATCCTACGTCGTACGTCTCCTGTCTAATGAACCCCTTTTGCGGATCTCATCGATGAGGTCCAAACTGTTGCGAAGCTGGTTCGCATTCTGCTCTTCATTGTAAGAGATCAATCGGGGCGAAGGTAAGCCGACCCGAGGGGAATAATGGCTTCGAAGGGGGATTCTCCCGTTAGGGTTCTCTTCTGGTGCGATAACTCCATAGCACGTTGGGAAGTTGTTCGACCCATAATCCCTTGGTGGAATTGTCGAGCTTCTTCTTTATGCCGCAGAGTATTTGTCGATTAGCGTTCTCCGCTTGGCCGTTGGATTGTGGGTGAGATATTAAGGAGAACCGCTGTTGGATGCCGAGGTCGGTGCAGAAGTTGCAAGAAGTTGCCCCTGCGAACTGGGTTTCGTTGTTGGTTACGACGATACGAGGTACGCCGAACCGACAAATAATATTCTTCCAGAAGAGCTTCTGAACATTGTTCTCCGTAATCGTTGCAAGGAGTTTGACCTCGATCCACTTGGAGAAATAATCTATCGCAACGACGAGGAACTTTAGTTGTCCTGGCGCTGGGGGGAACGGTCTATGCAAGTCCATCCCCCACATTGCGAAAGGGATCGGACTGGCTAAAGAGGAGAGCTGGGATTGTGGTAGGCGACGGATCAGAGAAAATCTTTGGCAGGAGCCGCATTGACGGACATACTCTTCGGAGTCACTAAGAAGTGTGGGCCAGAAGTAGCCGTAATTTAAGAGTTTACGGGCGAGGGATCTCGCTCCCAAGTGCGTGCCGCACATACCGTCATGGGCATCCTTCAGGGCATAGATTGCTTCTTCGAGGGAGAGACACCTTAGGTAGGGTCTGCCGTCGATCTGAGTGTAGGAGCATTTGTACATAACTCGATCGAGGAGTGTGTACCGCTCGGCTCTGGTCTGACCTCTCTTAGGTCGTCTGGAAGAACTTCGTCTCTAAGGTACTCGAGTAGCGGCTTCATCCAATTTTCCCCAAGTGTTAGGGGCATAGTCTTCATCTGCTCTAAGCTGTCTTCCTTAATACTGGGTCTTAGGAGGATCTCTATCAATACGATTCGCTCCGAACCCTGGAGGGAGGAGGAGGCGAGCCTCGAGAGGGCGTCTGCCTGTGCCTTTTCCTCTCGGGGGACCCGCTGGAGTCGAGCATCTTCAAATAAAGCCAGTAGTTCCTTTACCTTCGCCAAGTACTTGGCCATGCGCTCATCTCTTGCTTTGTACTCCCCAGACACTTGGTTCACGACCAGCTGCGAATCACTGAAGACCTGGATATGCTTGGCCCCTGCTTTGTGGGCCATGCAGAGCCTCGCTATGAGGGCCTCATATTCAGCTTCGTTGTTCGACGCACAGAAGTTTATGTGGAGGGAGTATGTAGAATGAAACCGTCTGGACAAGTCAAGCTGACCCCGGCCCCACTTTCGTCAGCACACGAGGATCCGTCAACTTACACATTCCAGACCAGAGGTTCACCAACCGACTCGCCAGGGTCGGGAATGGTGCTCTCCACAATGAATTCCGCTAGGGCTTGTGCATTGATAGTGGTTCGGGGTTGGTAGCTGATGTCGTGCTAGCTCAGCTTTATGGACCATTTCATCAAGCGTCCGGATGTCTCGGGCTTATGGAGGACTTGCTTCAGCAGCCAGTCGGTAAGAACGACCACCGAATGGGACTGAAAATATGGGCAAAGTTTTCTTACCGCCATGACCAATGCGTATGCCATCTTTTCCACCTTCGGGTAACAGAGTTCTGCATCCCTAAGGACCTTAATCATGTAGTAGATGGGGCGTTGCATCTTCTCCTCCTCGCTTACCAGGACGACACTAAAGGTCTGCTCCGAAGTGGCCAGGTATATGTAGAGGGTTTTGCCAGGCTTCGGCTTGCTCAAGAGTGGGGGGTTTACCAGGTAAGCCTTCAGTTGATCGAAAGACTCTTGCTGTTGTTGCCCCCACTCAAAGCCTTTTGCTCCCCTCAGGGATTTGAAGAACGGGAGGCATTTCTCCCCTGACTTGGAGAGAAAACGCCCTGTAGCTGCGAGGCATCCCGTGAGCCTCTGCACTTCTTTGACATTGGAGGGAGGGGCCATATTGAGTATGGCTTTGATCTTCCCAGGATTGGCTTCTATGCCTCTCTGTGTCACGCCCCGCTTTCCAAAATACGGGAATACGAGTCCGTGACTGAGGCCCAGCGAATGATGTGAATACACCATTCATAAGCTGTACAGGTAACTCGACAACATGATAACAAAACAACCCACGCAGGCATGTAAAATCACCATAGGATCATAAAAGTACATGACATAGTCCATAACATAACCAACAGATGGGAATACTAAGTAGTTGCGGGTCAAACATGCCCGGAATAAAATAAAGAGTAACATGAAATAAAACATGAACTAAAGATAACATGATAATTAACAAGACTAAAATACTTGATCAGCAACACCTTCTGGTAACTCTCTATCCGGTCCTGCAAGTACATTAATATAAGAAGACGAAATAAGAAGATACCCGTTAATGCAAGTCACGGTTCGCAAGTGGTACAAGCTAAGAGGACAAGTACAAAAAAAAAACAAGAAGCGGGAAAAAGAGCAAGGAATCAAGAATCATGTAATTGGAGAAATACAATATGTAAATAAGATCATGAATAAGAAATCATGAAACAAGTGGCATGTAAACAAGTAATCAAGTAAACAAGTCAACATGAACATGTACATGTAACTGGATCATGGAAGTGTACGTGTTAATCTTAAGTCTTTTATTAATTCTATCTAGGTAGCACTTCATGCATCCATTCTTTTACTACATGGTTGCTACATACAATCATGTACGTTTAGGCCTAGTGGTGGATTTTATAGGTCACGTACTCGGGAAAGACATATCAATTGTATCTTGTTCAAGATACGTGCAAACTTGTAACGTGAAATATATAACATGTAAACTTGTAGCGTGAAACATATAAACATAATCAGTTACGTTTAGGCCTAGTGGTGGATTTTATAGGTCACGTACTCGGGAAAGACATATCAATTGTATCTTGTTCAAGATACGTGCAAACTTGTAACGTGAAATATATAACATGTAAACTTGTAGCGTGAAACATATAAACATATAATCATGTAATGGATTCTAGAGGTGGCCCCCGTAGATTCTAGAGCTGACCCCCGTCAACCCCTGACCTGGCACTTAGTTTCACGTGGCACTTAGTTCCATATAACTTGTATCATGGGAAACACGGACCCCCTTCCGAGTGCTCTTACCTATATTATCCACTACTATGGTCTTTCCCTTAAACCCCGGCTTGTTACTTTTATTAATTTTAATCAACAATAACAGATATCATATTTAACTACTATCACAGGCAAAACAATCATGTACATAATCATGTATAGTCCTAAGAGTACATATGTGTGTATTAATCGTGTTCATGTAATGCATGTGGCAACAAAGTATTCATGATCATATGTGAATATGGGATCAACGGATTATGTATAACAACAGATTTCAATTCGACCGAACAATATGAATTAGAGTCAAAGAATATACTTGCATTATTTTTCAAAGGAAGCTTGTACGAGAACAAACGAATTGTACAAGAGGATACTTACCTGTTAACCGACGACGATGAAGACGAGTAAGAACAAGAATAACGGGAACAGATCCCGGGGCACGAACACAACCACAACGAACGGATCACGAACCAATCACGAACACACGATCACGAACAAGATGAAGACGATCGAGATCACAAACACAATCGAACAGCTGAGATCGAAGATCAAGATCAAGATGATCGGATCAGATCGTACGGTCAGATTCCCTGATGATGAAGATAATGATGAAGATCAAGATCGATTGATCAAATGGCTGCGATCAAAGGAAGTTGATAATCATCATGATCGTGACGATCCCCTCCGACGCTCTTGTCAGTAATCTGAATAATTAAGAAAGAACTTTTATTGGAAAAGTATTGACTACCTGGTAACAGTGGGGGGAGAGGGGTATTTATAGTCGCCTTAGGGATCCGTTTCAAGATAAGAACATATCTCTACTTTCCGGTGTGAATGGATAGAAGCGGTTAAGATCACTTCTTAGAGATAATTATGAATCCGAATTCTTCTTTATCCTTCTGAACCATTTTGTAACGGGTTGGGACCCGTACCTAGTAAGACAGATCCGTTTACGGGTTATTGGGCTTTGAAGAAAGACCCAGTTCCCATTTCAGACCCGTTTGTAGGTGAAATTATCGTTTTACCCCTGAGCTTTAAGATTCGTGTCCGATTTGAACGGTCCCAATTTAATCCCATTTTTAGCCATATCACGAGCCCCCCACTCCTGGAGACTGAGTTCTACAGTCTTTAAGGAGTAGTTTTGTTGTGCTAATGGCGTACAGGATTTTATCGGTGTTCTTAAGGGAGTTCAAATCTTTCTCGAGGTGTAACGGTGTTATTCTGGGCTTGTAAAATGCCCAAAAATATCCTCAGAATTTTCTGGATTTTTTGTGATTTGTTCAGATTTTTCTGAATTTTTCCTCATTTTTTTGAATTTTTTATTCATTTTTCGAATTAAATAATTAGTTATCGAAAATTTTAATTAATTATTCTAATTTAATAATTATTATTTTCAGAATTTTTAAATAATTTTCCGAATTTAATAATTATTTTTAGAATTTTTAATTAATTTTTTCGATTTTTAATTAATTTTTCGGATTTTTTTAAATAATTAATTCAAATAAATAAATAAATTAAATAAATTAAATATTACCTAGACACATGGCACGTTTCTAGACGTTGATCATAATCAGATGGCGAGCATCGCAAAGTGGATTATTTTCTGGACACGTGGCGTATTTCTGAGCGTCGATCGTATCGTGGTGCGAATTTTGAGATGATCGGACGGCTTGTGTAGCTCGGCAGCATTTTTCTCCACATGTGGTGGTCGGTGCCCCGGTAGCTCGGCACCCGTCCTCGGATCTGGCCGAACATCGGAGTTGACGCCACGTGGCGATGCCACGTGGCACATTTTTTTTTCTTTCTTTCTTCTCTGCTCTTTCTCCCGCTCTGTTTCTTTCTCTTCTTCTACATTCCGTCTTTGCCTCTCCTCCCTTCGACGCCACCACAACGAAGAGGGAAGCTCGATGTCGCTATTGGAGAGGAGCTCAGCGGAGAGGAGGTGAGCTTGGCTATGGGCGAGCTCGGCTAAATGACGAGGGGAGCTCGGAGCTTTAGCGAAGCTTCGACGAGGAGGCAAGCTTGAGGCGAGCTCGGAGGTTGAGAGGAGTTTGGAGCTTTGGTAGCGGAGCTCGACACCGTGGTCGGCATGGAGAGCTCGACGAAGCCATAGGAGATGGAGGTCGGCTGGAGCTTCTTCGAAGGCAACCGTGAAGCTCTGCCTGATGGGTTCGGCGAGGGGAGCTTGCGAGGGGGGGTCGGTGGCTCGTCGAGGAGCTCGGTGCTTGAAATTCAAGCTCGACGAAGCTGAGCTCAACAATGGCGCGAGCTCGATACCAGCTTGGAATTGGGTTCGAGCTTGGCCTGGAGCAGCTCGACGAGGAGGAAGCACAGCAAAGGTGGAGCTTGGTCGCGAGTTCGAGCTCGTAGCTCATTGATGGCAATAGGTTCGAAGCTTAGGAGAAGCTTGGCGATGTCGAGAGCTCGTGAAGGTGATGAACTCGACAGTGGGTTCCTCGGTGTATCTTGAGCTCGGTGAGGGCATGGTGGAGGGCTCGCCATTGGAGCTCGACAAAACTGAATGGAGGAGCTCAGCTTCGGAGCTTTATGGAGGGTGAGGCGAGCTCGGCAAAGCGCTTGCTGATGGAGGGGGACACCGGTTCTTGATGGTGGTTGGAGTTTGGTGAATTGGATAGCGTCAGAGGTTGAAGAAGAAGGTCATGTTGGGCTTTTGGCAGGAAAATGCCGAAGAAGAAGGAGAAGAATGAAGAAGGGTACGGGTCGGATTGTGGGTATCGGATCCGAACCCGACCCGTTAGCATTTTTTTCTTTCTTCCTCTTTATCTGCTTGCTTGTTCGGCGAATTCAAGCACGGATTTTGAGGTACATTTTGGGCCATTTTGTAGTTCGGTAGCTCGGTAGCTACGTGGCTCCATCTGGGCGGTTGATCACAATCATGGCACGAATCACAGGGCAAGAGGCCCAGATCACGAGAAAATGTGATCTTGTCGTTTTGTGGAGACGTGGCAAAATCTGAGTCATCCATCAGCCATTGGCACGATCATCTGGACGATCTGACGGTCTAAGGAGCCCGGGGGTATTTTTTCCCAATACGGAGGTCGGTGCCTCGGTAGCTCGGCGTTGTAGCTCAGTAGCTCGACGCTGTGGCTCAGGGCATCTTTCCCCGAAGGGGCACCTCGGTAGCTCGGCATAGCTGTGTTTCGATCCACTTTCCCGGTGCTACGGAGGTCCGATCAGGGCGTGCGACCCCTCGTTTCGAAGCTAACTCGAAGATCCACAACTTCTCTTTAGGAGTGGGCCGAAGAGTCACCCTTCTTCATGGTCAAAATAGCCCCGCAATATTCTTGTCTTGGTAAAGTTGAAGAGTGTTTTGGTCTTCAGAGTCGACTTCGAAGAGGAGCCCCACTCCTAGGGGCGAAGAAGATGGGCTAGGAAGGTCCTCATAACAGCCATGAGAAGATCCATTCTTGGAGGTGAGTGCAAAGAGCAACTTTTGGGGAGAGTTCTAGCTCGGAGCTCTTTGAGAGGAAGGGCACTCGTGAGGCGAGCAGAGTGAAGAACATCACAAGGCTCTAGGAGAGAGCCATTTGGGAGACAAGTTTGACTCTAGGGGAGAGTTGTGAGCTCCGAACTCGTTGAGAAGAGGTCCGCTTTGGAGGTGAGGGGAACGACGACCTTGGCTCCAGGAGAGAGCCATTTGGGAGATAAGTTTGAGGAGCAACTCTAAGGGAGAGTTGTGAGCTCCGAACTCGTTGAGAAGAGGTCCACTTTGGAGGTTAGGGGAGCGAAGAGCTTGGCTCTAGGAGAGAGCCATTTGGGAGACAAGTTTGTGGAGCAACTCTAGGGGAGAGTTGTGAGCTCCAAACTCACTGAGAAGAGGTCTGCTTTGGAGGTGAGGTGAGCGAAGAGCTTGGCTCCAGGAGAGAGCCATTTGGGAGACAAGTTTGAGGAGCAACTCTAGGGGAGAGTTGTGAGCTCCGAACTCATTGAGAAGAGGTCCGCTTTGGAGGCGAGCGGAGCGAAGAGCTTGGCTCTAGGAGAGCCATTTGGGAGACAAGTTTGAGGAGCAACTCTAGGGGAGAGTTGTGAGCTTCGGACTCGTCAAGAAAAGGTCCGCTTTGGAGGAGAGCGGAGCGAAGAGCTTGGCTCTTAGGAGAGAGCTGTTTGGGAGACAGGTTTAAGGAGCAACTCTAGGAGAGAGTTGTGCTCCGAACTCGTCGAGAAGAGGCCCGCTCGAGAGGCGAGCTAAGCGAAGAGCTTGACTCTAAGAGAGAGCCATTTGGGAGACAAGTTTGAGGAGCAACTCTAGGGGAGAGTTGTGCTCCGAACTCGTTGAGAAGAGGTCCGCTTTGCAGGTGAGCGGAGCGAAGAACTTGACTCTAGGAGAGAGCCATTTGGAAGACAAGTTTGAGGAGCAACTCTAGGAGAGAGTTGTGCTCCGAACTCGTCGTTTAAGAGAGATTCAACGGTTGTGGGAGCAGTTCCGAATGGCGAACCACTTCTTACCCGCTTATGAGCAAGTAATTTGAAGCAGAATCAAGCCAAGTATTGAACTCCGAACTCGTCGTTTAAGAGATATTCAAAGGTTGCGGGAGCAGTTCCGAATGGAGAACCACTTCTTACCTGCTTATGAGCGAGTAATTTGAAGCGGAATCGAGCCAAGTGTTAAACTAGGAACTCGTCGTTTAAGAGAGATTCAACGGTTATGGGAGCAGTTCCGAATGGCGAACCACTTCTTACCCGCTTATGAGCGAGTAATTTGAAGCAGAATCGAGCCATGTGTTGGACTACGAACTCGTTGTTAGAGGGGATTAACGAGTTGTAGGAGCAACTCTGAATGGTGAGCTGCCCCGCCCTTGCTTGTTTGCAAGCGGCTAAAGCAACGTCGAATCAACTGTTGGACTCCAAATTCGTTTTTTGAGCTTAGTAAGTTGCGAGAGAATGGAGGCTTGCTCGGGCGGAGGTTTATCGCCCGTTGCTCTTCTTCCCTGTCAATTCGGCCAAGGTGCCTCTCCATCTCGTGGAGACGGCGGTAGACTAAGTCTTCTCTTTGATCATATCTTGTCAAGTCCCGGGACTCATCTTCGTACAAGGGTGGACTGAGGCTGCGGCGATGGTAACTTGGAGATGGACGAGGACTGGGAGTGTGAAGACAGTGGCTCATAGCTGGCTCATGAGTAGGTGGCGTCTGGTCGTTATTTAGGGCGATATTCAGGGCCCGTAAGACTGCCGCTTGGAAGTCTTGAAGCTCCGCCCTTGTGACTGGTGCCTCTCCAGCTTGGCGGTCCCTATATGTGGCTCGGCTTACTGGAGAATGAGTTCTCTGCCGATGACGCTGAGGGGACTCTCTTCACCTCCTCGGGGGAGGGGATCTTCTAGTCCTCAGTCGGCGGGGGGTCTGGACTCTTGAGGCCCCTGGGTGCTCAGGTTGATGGACTCCCTCAAGGGCTCGCCATCGATTCAGTCGAGTTCGGAGGTCGACCCCCTTTTGGCAGTCGGCAATCACTTGACGAAGATCCCGCTCGGGAGGGCTTTGAGAAGCCATAGATTCAACTGAAGGATTGGGACCCGTGACATGGTCATGAGGAGGGTGTTTCTTCGGACGACTCCGACGGGAGCCCCCCTGGGCAGCCCCCCGAGACCCTGGAGGGGCCTGTTGAGGAGGAACACCTTGAGCTGGAGGAGGGGGAGGAGGAAGAGAAGTGGTTTTTCGACTGGAGACCGCTGTCTTCCCCTTCTATTTTGGATGCATGGCTTGAAACTATTCTCGCTGATGAAGTTAGGCCGGGTTGCTTTTTCGTTCCCACAGATGGCGCCAATCTGTTGCTGCTGATTTTGGTGCGGGAGCAAACAGATGAATTTGTGGATTCTTGGAGAAAACAATAAAGCAAACCTGTTGACCTGTTGACCTTCACCGATGTGTTTACTTGGTCTCTCGCTGCTGCTGCGAACCTGCAAAAAGTGCGAGACACCAGAATGGATCCCGGCGACGTACCCTCCGATGCTCTTGTCAGTAATCTGAATGATTAAGAAAGAGCTTTTATTGGAAAAGTATTGATTACCGGTAATAGTGGGGGGAGGGATATTTATAGTCGCCTTAGGGATCCGTTTCAAGATAAGAACATATCTCTACTTCCCGGTGTGAATGGATAGAAGCAATTAAGATCACTTCTTAGGGATAATTATGAATCTGAATTCTTCTTTATCCTTCTGAACCGGTTTGTAACGGGTTGGGACCCGTACCCAATAAGACAGATCCGTTTACAGGTTATTGGGCTTTGAAGAAAGACCCAGTTCCCATTTCAGACATGTTTGTAGGTGAAATTACCGTTTTACCCCTGAGCTTTAAGATTCGTGTCCTATTTGAACGGTCCCGATTTAATCCCATTTTTAGCCATATCAATGAGATTCTTCAAGAAGTGTCCCCCTAAGGACGTAGAAGACCATACAACTGTTGGAAAGTCTTCAAATCTTAAATTTCTTAGCCGTTCTTTGTTCACGGTTACAGCCGAGAGAAACGAGCTGAAGAACGGAGTGCTTGAGTAGAGTTTAGAAGCGGCCCATCTTAGGAGGACTATCTTCGAGTTTTTGCAGGGAGGTTTTACGAGTGGGGAGCCTCGTTTGAAGTTTAGAGTGAAGGATGACTCTCTCAAAGAAAGGCTTGTCGAGTTAGAAGCAGAAAACCATCGTTTAAAGCGACTCTTTGAGGGAGGCAATGTTAGGAGTACCTCTTGCTCTCATGAAGAGCGTGCTCAGGGGAGGCCCTTCTATGAACTGCCTTTACACTTACCTGAGGCCTCATGGAATCCTGGTGATGCTAAGAGTGGTGTGGCCTGTTTGTCTAGTAGGGCATCCATCGGTGGAGTGGAACGAGTCATCGACCCTGATGGTGTGACTTGCTCCGTGGGTTTGGATATCATTTCGGATGGCTCGAGGGGGAGTTTTAGCACTGGTGTCCCCGTTGGAGGTCACAAACCGCACGTGTCCTTGAAGAGGAATATCTCTCTGCCACGGAAGAACTGAAGTGATGCCTGAGTAAGATTTGTAGCCTTGTAATGACTTTGTTGGTTCAACAACACTTGTAATCTTTTTCATTGTGAAATAAGATTTTTTGGCTAAGTGTTGGAGAATCTCCTTCTTATAGCGACTTTGTTTTTTCCATAACACTTGTAATCTTTTTCGTTGTGACAAAAGATTTTTGGCTATGTGTTGGAGAATCGTCTTCTTGTAGCGACTTTGTCTTTTCCATAACAGTTGTAATTTTTTTCATTGTGAAATAAGATTTTTTTGGCTAAGTGTTGGAGAATCGTCTTCTTATAGCGACTTTGTGAATCCTAAGTGAATCTAGTAATTGTCCATTGGGTGGCAATGAGTTTTGGGAGCATTCGAACGGCGAGCCATTCTCTGCATTCTTTGCTTGGGAGTAGTTTGGCTAAAGCGGATCTATGAACCATGAATGGAATCCTCACTTATCCAGTTTTTTTCAGAAGCAATAGAACGGCGAACCGAACCATGTCTTCTTGCTTGGGAGCAAGTAGCTAAGGTGGTCCTGTGGGCCGTGAACGGACTCCGAACAATGATGACGAAAAGTTATGGGAGCATTTGAATGGCAAGCTGTTCTCTGCCTACTTGCTCGAAAGCAGTGTGGCTAAAGCAGCTCTATGAACCATGAATGGACTCCTCACCAATCCAGTTTATTTCAGGAGCAATCAAACGGCAAACCGAACCATGCCTTCTTGCTTGGGAGCAAGTAACTAAGGTGGTCCTGCCGCTGTGAACGGACTCCAAACAATGATGACGACGAGTTTTGGGAGCATTCGAATGGCGAGCCATTCTCTGCATACTTTGTTTGGGAGTAGTGTGGCTAAAGCAGCTCCATGAACCATGAATACAGTTTGTTTCAGGAGCAATCTAACGGCGAACCGAACCATGCCTTCTTGCTTGAGAGCAAGTAGCTAAGGTGGTCTTATGGGCCGTGACCGGGCTCCGAACAATGATGACGAGTAGTTTTGGGAGTATTCGAATGGCGAGCTGCTCTCCGCCTACTTACTCAGAAGTAGTGTTGCTCATGCGGCTCTATGAACAATGAATGGACTCCTCACTTATCCAGTTTGTTTCAAGTGCATTCGAACGGCGAACCGAACCATGCATTCTAGCTTGGGAGCAAGTAGATAAGGTGGTCCTGTGGGCCGTGAACGGACTCCGAACAAGGATGACGATGAGTTTTGGGAGCATTCGAATGGCGAGATGTTCTCCGCCTACTTTCTTGGAAGCTGTGTGGCTCAAGCGGCTCTATGAACCATGAATGGACTCCTCACTTATTCAGTTTGTTTCAGGAGCATTCAAATGGTGAACCGAACCATGCCTTCTTTCTTAGGAGCAAGTAGAGTTGGTCCTGTGGGCTATGAACGAACACCGAACAATGATGACGAGGAGTTGTGGTAGAATTTGAATGGTGAGCTGCTCTCCGCCTACTTGCTCGGAAGCAGTGTGGCTAAAGCGGCTCAATGAACCATGAATGGACTCCTCACTTATCCAATTTATGTTTTAGGAGAATTCGAACGGTGAACCGAACAAAACCTTCTTGCTTGGGAGCAAGTAGCTAAGGTTGTCCTGTGGGCAGTGAATGGACTCAAAACAATGATGACGATGAGTTTTGGGAGCATTCGAATGGCGAACTGCTCTCTGCCTACTCGCTCGGAAGTAGTGTGGCTAAATCGACTCTATGAATCATGAATCAACTCCTCACTTATCCAGTTTGTTTTAGGAGCATTCGAACGGAGAACCGAACCATGCCTTCTTGCTTGGGAGCAATTAGCTAAGGTGGTCCTGTAGGTCATAAACGGACTCCGAACAATGATGGCGAGTTTTGGGAGCATTCGAACGGCGAGCTTGTTGATTCTTGGTTTTGATGATTACAACACAATGCAAAGTTGTGGTATCACTTATATATTGTAGGGTGTATAAAGATCAATACCAAGGTGTAATATACAAAGGCAAAGTTGATTCAATAAAGCTTTCAAAGAGAATTAATCAAGCCACAAAGAACTTAGTTCAAGTCAGATTGATCAAGCAAGCTTCAAGATATAAAAACATTGGCTCAAGCTCTAGTCACAGACTTAAGTTCAAGAGAAGACTCAAGTGCTTCAAATGTGTTGTATTAAATGTCTTGTAACAATTGTAACTTTTTTTAATCTCTTTGAGTCTTAGAATGCTATAATATCCTTGTCACACACACTCACACATATTTCTTTAATAATTAAGTGTTTTACAAACTTAAAAAGATCGAAACAAGTTTGAATAAGATCAGCTGTTAAGTACTAGTCGACCGCTCTTTGGCACCAGTCGACTGTCCTAGTACGAAACCATCTGAACTTATTCAAACTCTGGCCAGTCGACTCAATTTGGCAACCCGGTCGACTGTTCAAACCGTTTCGACAGTTTTCTGATTTTAAAACTTGTTTTTCAAAATCAGAATCTTTATTTCCATTGGTTGACAATTGGTACAACTATTTCTCAACGTCCAGTGATTCTAACTCTATAAATAGAGTGTAGAAATCACTTTGTAATGGTTACTCTCTTCAATACGCTTTCAAGTCTTCATTCTTTCAAAAAGAGAAACAAGAGTTTCAAAAGTACTAAAGTGCTCTAAGTCTTTGGTTCTCTGAAAATCAGTCTAGTATAACATTGAATTCGTTTTAGACTGATTTCAGAAGTTGACCAATTAGCCACCATACAAAAATCACAAATCACAAATCACAAACAAGGCTATAGGTTGTTGTAACTCTTTTATTGTGGTTCTTCATTCTCGGGTTGTGAGAGTGGTCCTCTCGGTTGGAGAGTAGAGTTCTATGTTGTAGAGGTTTTCACTCTAGGTTGTAGAGTGGGTGTGCTCTCTCTAGTGGTGAGAGAGGTCTACGGGTTTGACAAGGTTATTGTCAAACGCCATAGGGTATTCTTGTATTTTTTTCAAGAATAGTGGAAAATCTCACGTGGGTTGCTTGCGAACTGGATGTAGGTCGGGAGGACCGAACCAGGATACATCGCTGTGTACTCTGTGGTTGACTCTCTCTGTGATTGTATTTTCTTCACTTGCATTTCATTTTTTCTGTGTTTTATTCAAAAAATTATCTGGCAAGTCGACTGGGTCTTCTTTATAAGTCGACTGATCAGATTTGTATAAAATAATCTTCGAACACTTGTCTGGTAAGTCGACTGAGTTTCCGCTATAAGTCGACTGGTCAGACTTGTATAAAATATTTTTCTTATCTGACGCCCCAGTCGACTGTATTCTATTTTTAAGTCGACTGGACAGAACGAAAAACTAAATTTCTTAATTATTTTTTATACAACACTATTCAACCCCCCCCCCCCCAAGTGTTATTTTCCTTGCCTACAGGATCCAACACTTGGTATCAGAGCCTGGTTGAGTGCAATGGCATCTACTTCAAATGCGAACCAATACCATGAAGGCCAATCCACGCAAAGGCCACCCCTATTCGATGGAACCAACTACAACTATTGTAAGTGTAGAATGAAGATCTACCTTCAGTCCATCAACTATGAGATATGGAACATGACGGGGACCGAGTACACCCCTCCTACAATTCCTTATGCACAATGGAACGATGACATGAAGAGCGAAACAATGAACAATACAAAGGCGATGAACGCTCTATTTTGTGCTCATACCAAGGAGGAGTACAATCGTATGTCCAATGCAACAACGGCATATCAAATATGGCACACACTCGAGATAACTCATGAAGGTACTAATAAATTTAAAGAATCTAAGATATCTGTTCTTGTTCACAGGTTCGAGATGTTCCGCATGAAGGAGAACAAGAATGTGTCAGACATGTTCACACGATTCACGGATATTACAAATTCTCTTATGGCTCTTGGAAAGACGTACACTCAATCCGAAATGGTGAGGAAAGTTCTTCGTTCCATAACCCCCGAATGGGAGAATAAGACCACCACCATAGAAGAAACACAACTTTCTCATGAGAATCTTGTGGAAAATCTTATGGCATATGAAATACAACTTGAAGAACGCAAGAAGGATCTAGAACCTCAACATTCAAAGTAAAAAACACTCGCTTTCAAGGCCATGTAGGACTCCGAAGATGAGGAAGAAGATGAAGAAGAAATAGCCATGTTCACGAGAAAGTTCAAGAAGTTTCTAAGGAAAGGTAAACTTAATTTCAAATTTAAAGATACTAATGAACTTCCCACTTGTTTCAAGTGTAACAAAACAGGTCATATGAACAAGGATTGCCCACTAGAACAGGCAAAATCTAAAGGAAAGGCTTCCAACTTCAAGAAGGATAAGTACACAAAGAATAAGTACATGAAGAACAAAAAGACGAATCAAGCAACTTGGGATGATAGCGACTCTTCCTCGGTAGAAGAAAATGAAGAGACAAACGAAGTTGCGAATGTATATTTCATGGCCACACAAAACGAGGTAAGTGATAACTTTGATTCAAATGATTTATTAGATGCTTTCAATGAGATTAGAACTTAAGAAAGAAAAAATTAGAGTTAAAAACTTAGAGAAAGTTAATCAAACACTTTCTCAAGAGAATCTTAACTTAGATAAAGAAGTCAAGTCTTTAAATTCTCGACTTTCTAATTTAGATATAGATCTTATATCTCTTAACAAAAATTATGAAGAGATATCCAAGAATGTACTTAAATTTAACAAAGGAAATGAGAATTTAAATGAAGTTCTCCAAAATCAAGTTCAAACTAATAAGAAATTTGGACTTGGTTTTCAAAAGTCTCTTGAAAAACATCATGTTTCTAAGAACACTAGCGGTAATAAGACTGAATCTATTTCTAGTGTTAAGAATAAATTATATGAATTTTTTGAAAAACCAAAAACTGTTGTTTTCAATGAAAAGAGTAATTCTGTAGTTCAGACCAGTCGACTGAACCCCCATTTCAGTCGTTTGTCCAGAGGTTCAGAGTCTTATTCGAAGAGACAAAAACCTCAGATAAGTCGACCTATTTCACCTCCCAGTCGACTGGATTTCAGTAATAGTCGACTGAAAGGTTCAATTAAGTCGACTGGACAAACTAAAAATATATGGGTTCCAGTCAACCTGAGTCAGAAAGATAGAATTACTTATGTAAATTCATATGTTCTTAATGTATGTAATTCTGTAGATTATATTCCTACTTTTGGTAGAAAATCAAACTCACTTTGGGTTTGGTTTTCCAAAAACTAATCCCTTTCGGACCCAATGAAAAGGGTACCATATTCACAATGATTATTTAATAGGTACCTAAAAGAGAACGGTGGATACTTGACAGCGGATGCTCCAAACATATGACTGGTCATGCTAACCTTCTATCTTCTATTCAAGAGATTGATGGAGGTACAGTCACATTCGGTGACAACAACAAAGGGAAGGTTATTGGAATAGGTATGGTCGGTAAGGACACTACCCCTAATATAGAAGAAGTTTTTTTTGTTAGTGGTCTTAAGCATAATCTGTTAAGTATAAGCCAATTGTATGATAAGGGATATAAAATTGTTTTTGAAAAAGATGCATTTTTAATATATATATCTTTACCGTGCAAAATGTAATTTTTCAAGGATTTAGGAAGAATAATATTTATGAGTTATGTTTAAAATCAAATGATTTTTTGAATGATTTTTGCTTAGTAGCTTCTAATAATGATTCTTGACTTTGGCATAAGCGATTTGGCCATGTGAATACGAAAAATATTGCTAAATTGTCTAAGTACAACCTAGTTAAAGGGCTGCCAAGACTATCCTATAAAAAGGATAAGTTATGTGATGCATGTCAACTAGGTAAATAAATCAAATCTACTTTTAAGACAAAAGAAATGATTTCTACTAGTGGGCCTCTTGAATTAATCCACATGGATTTATTTGGCCCTACTAGAGTCGCTTCTTTAAATAAAAGTAGGTATGTATTTGTTTTAGTAGATGATTTTTCAAGATTCACATGGGTTTTCTTTTTAAAACATAAGAATGATGCTTTTGATAAATTTGCAAATTTTTGTAAACGGATTCAAAATCAAAAGTCTCTAACCATAGTCACTATTAGAAGTGATCATGGTGGAGAATTTGAGAATGAAACGTTTTCAGAATATTGCAACAAGAATGGTATAACACATTCATTTGCATTTCCTAGAGCTTCACCACAAAATGGAGAGTGGTCGAAAGAAAGAATAGGACTTTGCAAGAATATGCACGTACCATGCTTGTTGAAAACAATTTGCCTGAGTACTTCTGGGCTGAAGCTGTTGCTACATTAGGTTATGTTTTAAATAGAATTTTGATTAGGCCTATGCTTAAGAAAACATGTTATGAACTATTTTTCGATAGAATTCCTAAGGTATCTTATTTTAAAGTATTTGGATGCAAGTGTTTCATTTTAAACACTAAAGATAATTTAGGTAAGTTTGATCCTAGATCTAATGAAGGTATCTTCATTCGATACTCAAATAGGAGTAAGGCATATAGGATCTTCAATAAGTCAACTTTGACTATTGAAGAATCCATGCATGTTTCATTTGATGAATCTCTGACTTCATCTACTGTTATTAAAGATGATGAAACTGATTCATCACCTTTAAATAACGTAATTAAATCACTCGAGCAAACATCCCTAGCAGATAAGTCGACCGATAAGGAAATCAAGTCGACTGGTGTGAATCAGTCGGCTGATGGACTAGTCAAGTCGACTGATCCTGTTGTGATGACTCAGACTTTACCAAAATCCTTTGTTGAAGTTAGAGATCATCCTTATGACTTAATAATTGGTGACATCTCACGTGGTATTCAAACAAGATCTCATGTTAATATGATTTCTCATACGGTTTTCTTGTCGAATTTTGAACCGAAAAATATACAAGAAGCTTGTGAGAATGAATTTTGGATGAATGCCATGCAAGATGAATTAAACCAATTTATAAGAAATGATGTATGGGATTTAGTTCCACGACCTCCTTACCATACTATAATTGGTACCAAATGGGTATTCAAAAACAAGTTAGATGAATCAGGACAAGTCGTTAAGAACAAGGCTAGATTAGTTACTCAAGGATATAATCAAGAAGAAGGCATAGATTTCGATGAAAAATATGCTTCTTTTGCAAGACTATAATCAATTAGGATCTTATTATCTTTTGCATGTTTTATAAACTTTACACTTTTCCAAATGGATGTTAAAAGTGCTTTTCTTAATGGTTTTATTAAGGAAGATGTTTATGTTAAGCAACCACCCGGTTTCGAACATGAACAATTCCCAAACCATGTTTTTAAGTTGAAAAAGGATTTATATGGTCTTAAACAAGCACCTCGTGCTTGGTATGATCGATTGAAGACTTTTCTTTCAGAAACTGGTTTTGAAATAGGTAAATTAGATACTACCTTGTTTATTAGAAGAATAGAGACCGATATCCTAATCATACAAATATATGTACATGACATAATCTTTGGCTCAACTAATAGTAATCTCTGTCAAGAGTTTGCTAATACCATGACAAATGAGTTTCAGATGAGTCACATGGGTGAACTCAATTATTTCCTTGGACTTCAAACAAAGCAGTCAGATAATGGCATATTTATTAATCAAGAAAAATATGCCAAGGAATTACTCAAAACGATTTGGCATAGATAGCACTAGTAGTAAGACCACACCTATGGCTACTACTACTACACTTGACAAAGATGAACTAGGTAAGAGTGTCGATCAAAAATTCTATCGAGGGATGATTGGCTCACTCTTATATATAATTTCTAGTGGACCAGACATTATGTTTAGTGTATATTTGTGTGCTAGATATCAGCCAAGTCCTAAAGAGTCTCACTTAAAAGCTGTGAAACGTATTTTAAGATACATTAAAGGCACATCTGAGTATGGTTTATTTTATCCACGCACCGATAATTTTCAATTTTTGTCATATAGTGATGCTGATTTTGCTGGTAGTAAAATTGACCGTAAAAGTACTAGTGGTACTTGTCACTTTTTGGGACATTCACTAGTATCTTGGTGCAGTAAAAAGCAAAAATTCAGTATCCCTATCTACTACAGAAGCTGTATATATTGCTGCAAGTTTGGCTTGTGCCCAAAATTTGTGGATGAAACAAACCCTATTAGATTATGGTATTTCATTTTCAAAACCTGATATTATGTGTGATAATACCAGTGCCATTAATTTATCTAAAAATTCGATTCAACATTGATATTAGACATCATTTTCTACGTGATCATGTTTTAAAGGGAGATATCTTTAGACTTTATTTCTACTGATAAACAAGTAGCAGATATCTTTACTAAACCACTTAAGGAAGACACTTTTATCACCTTAAGAAGAGAACTAGGAATTTGCAGTTTTCATGATATTTCTTGAATTTTTTATCTTGTATAAGTCGACTTAAAACAAGTTTTCAGTCGACTGACCAAGAACTTTTCGTAATCTATTTTTGGCTGAATTTCTTTCTAGAAAGTCGACTGTACTGTACTAAGTCGACTGACAAAAGTATCACTTAATATATTTTCTATTTTTACTTGATGTATAAATTTGTTATGATTTTGAAATATGTTTGTTCTTTATTGTTTCTTTCCTCCTATTTTTTTTGTTGATGACAAAGGGGGAGAAAATGATATATTTGTTTTAAACGACTGTGTATGTTTTTGTGCATATTATGTTTTGATGCATATTTCTAACTTGTGCATATTGTACATTAGTTAGGGGGGGGCATCTTTATTATTACTATTGTAAGCTATTGTGTTGTCATCACCAAAAATGGGGAGAATGTTGATTCTTGGTTTTGATGACTACAACACAATGCAAAGTTGTGCTATCACTTATATATTGCAGGGTGTATAAAGATCAATACCAAGGTGTAATATACAAGGCAAAGTTGATTCAATGAAGCTTTCAAAGAGAATTGATCAAGCCACAAAGAACTTAGTTCAAGTCACATTGATCAAACAAGCTTCAAGATATATAGACATTGGCTCAAGCTCTAGTCAAAGACTCAAGTTCAAAAGAAGACTCAAGTGCTTCAAATGTGTTATATTAAGTGTCTTGGAACAATTGTAACTTTTTTTTTTTATCTTTTTAAGTCTTAGAATGCTGTAATAGCCTTGTCACACACACTCACACATATTTCTTTAATAATTGAGTGTTTTACAAACTTAAAAAAATCGAAACAAGCTTGAATAGGTTCAGCTGTTAAGTACCAGTCGATCGCTCTTTGGCACCAGTCGACTGTCCTAGTACAAAACTGTCTGAACTTATTCAAACTCTGACCAGTCGACTCAATATGGCAACCCAGTCGACTGTTCAAGCCGTTTCGACAATTTTCTAATTTTAAAACTTATTTTTCAAAATCAAAATCTTTATTTCTGTTGGTTGACAGTTGGTACAACTGTTTCTCAACGTCCAGTGATTCTAACTCTATAAATAGAGTGTAGAAATCACTTGGTAATGGTTACTTTCTTCAATAAGCTTTCAAGTCTTCATTCTTTCAAAAAGAGAAACAAGAGTTTCAAAAGTATTAAAGTGATCTAAGTCTTTGGTTCTCTGAAAATCAGTCTAGTATAACATTGAATTCGTTTTAGACTGATTTCAGAAGTTGACCTATTAGCCACCATACAAAAATCACAAATCACAAACATGGCTATAGGTTGTTGTAACTCTTTTATTATTGTTCTTCACTCTCGGGTTGTGAGAGTGGTCCTCTCGGTTGGAGAGTAGGGCTCTATGTTGTAGAGTCGGGTTTTCACTTTAGGTTGTAGAGTGGGTGTGCTCTCTCTTGTGGTGAGAGAGGTCTACGGGTTTGGCAAGGTTGTTGTCAAACGTCGTAGGATATTCTTGTATTTTTTTCAAGAATAGTGGAAAATTTCAAGTGGGTTACTTGGGGACTGGATGTAGGTCGGGAGGACCGAACCAGGATACATCACTGTGTACTCTGTGGTTGACTCTCTCTGTGGTTGTATTTTCTTCACTTGCATTTCATTTTTTTTGTGTTTTATTCGAAAACTTGTTTGGCAAGTCGACTGAGTCTCCTTTATAAGTCGACTGATCAGACTTGTATAAAATACTCTTCGAACACTTGTCTGGTAAGTCGACTGAGTTTCGAATGGCGAGTTGCTCTCCGCCTACTTGCTCAGAAGCAGTGTGGCTAAAGTAGCTCTATGAACCATGAATGGACTCCTCACTTATCCAGTTTGTTTCAGGAGAATTTGGACAGTGAACCAAACCATGCCTTCTTGCTTGGGAGGAAGTAGCTAAGGATGTCATGTGGTAGTGAACGGACTCTGAACAATGATGACGACGAGTTTTGGGAGCATTCGAATGGCGAGCTGCTCTCTGCCTACTCGCTCGGAAGCAGTGTGACTAAACCGGCTTATGAACCATGAATGAACTCCATACTTATCCTGTTTGTTTCAGGAGCATTCGAACGGCAAACCGAACCATGCCTTCTTGCTTGGGAGCAAGTAGCTAAGGTGGTCCTGTGGGCCATAAACGAACTTCGAACAATGATGGTAAGTTTTGGGAGCATTCGAATGAAGAGCTTCTCTCCACCTGATCTTTCAAAAGTAGTGTGGCTCATGCGGCTCTATCAACCATGAATGGACCCTCACTTATCCAGTTTGTTTCAGGAGCATTCAAATGCCAAACCGAACCATGACTTCCTGCTTGGGAGCAAGTAGAGGTGGTCCTCTATGTCATGACCAGAGTCCGATTAATGATGACGACGAGTTCTGGGAGCATTCGAATGGCGAGGTGCTCTCCGCATACTTGCTCGGAAGCAGTGTGGCTAAAGCAGCTCTATGAACCATCAATGGACTCCTCACTTATCCAATTTGTTTCAGGAGCATTCGGACGGCGAACCGAACCATGACTTCTTTCTTTGGATCAAGTCGCTAAGGTTGTCCTATGGGCAGTGAACGGACTTCGAACAATGATGACGACGAGTTTTGGGAGCATTCGAATGGCGAGATGCTCTCCGCCTACTCGCTCGGAAGTAGTGTGGTTAAAGAGGCTCTATGAACCATGAATGGACTCCTCACTTATCCAGTTTGTTTCAGGAGAAATCGAACGGCGAACCGAACCATGCCTTCTTGCTTGGAAAAAGTAGCTAAGGTGGTCTTGTGGCCGTGAACAGACTCCAAACAATGATGACGACGAGTTTTGGGAGCATTTGAATGGCGAGCCATTCTCTGCATACTTTGCTTGGGAGTAGTGTGGTTAAAGTAGCTCCACGAACCAAGAATGGAGTCCTTACTTATACAGTTTGTTTCAAGAGCAGTCAAACGGCGAACCGAACCATGTCTTCTTGCATGAGAGCAAGTAGCTAAGGTGGTCCTGTAGGCCGTGAATGGACTCCGAACAATAATGACGACGAGTTTTGGGAGCATTCGAATGGCGAGCTGCACTCAGCCTACTTGCTCGGAAGCAGTGTGGCTCAACCAGATCTATGAACCATTAATGGACTCCTCACTTATCCAGTTTGTTTCAGGAGCATTCGAACGACGAACCGAACCATGCCTTCTTGCTTGGGATCAAGTAGCTAAGGTAATAGGAATGTGCAGGTGGAACATATTATTCTTAAATCTTTTATTTAATCTAATCTAATGCACCACTCATGCGTCCCACTCCACATGGTTGTTGCATACAAATAAGTTGCGTTTAGATTTAGTGGTGGATTCTATAGGACCGTGTACTCAGGAATCATGTAAACAGGTAAAAATAATCAGGAATCATGTATTCATGTATTCATGCAAACAGGTGGGACCTATGGGCCCCCTTCCTAGTGCACCGTCCTATGGGGAAGTACGTAGTCAGGTTAAAATAGGTAAACAGGTGGGAAACACGGGCCCCCTTCCGAGTACATTTTTCTATATTGTCCACAACTGGATCTTTCCCTTAACCCCAACTTGATCACTTATTATTTTTACCAAAACAGACATGAATGTGCACAATCAGGAAAAGGTAAACATGAAAGGGACAAAAGACAGGTTCAGATTGGGCCAAAAACTTGTTCGGGTACCATGAACAAACTTATAAATATTGAAATAACAAGAACTCCAATTCTGGACAGCAGAACGTTACTGCACCAAAACTGCAATTACTACTGCTACAGAAAAGCAAATCTGGATCCGTCAGAAGTTCTAGAACAAGACTATTTTTTGGTTCCAGCGCACATACACACATTATATAAAAATCACAGAAACTAGGTTCAAATTCTTATTCTTTATAGATTTTATGTTTAGGCAAAAACTTATGGTACAATTCTTATATTCATAAAACAATAAGAAATTCATTTAAAAATTGTATAAAATTTATAATCAGGTTCTTAATCATGTTAAGCAACTTACTAGAATATATCAGGTCTTAATTATAATTTTAACATGACATTTAAATTAGTTAATCGGGAAAATATACTTCAAAATAGTAATCTGAAATCGAAAACGTCACAGCACTAAAAACAGCATATCTTGCAATTTACACATCGTATTTCAGATCCGTCCAAATTTTTAGAAACTAGAAACAGGGGTCTACAACTCTTATTTATAAAGTTCTAACAAATTCAAAATGTGATTGGGTCAAAATCTGATTACAAGTCAGAACGGACAGTAGGGAAGAAATATACAATTTGATATCTATGATCTTTTATGAATACGGAATTTACAGAAACAAATTAAACGGATAAGGATCAAGATCATCAACATATAAGTCAAGAGGAATGGATCACAATGATAAACCTACCTGCAGTATTTTAAAAAGTGCTTGTACGGGAAAACAAAAAAAGATTAGTACAAGATACTTTCCTGATAAACGATGAACGACGATTCTGATAGCAATAGAATAATGGGACGAGCGTCCCGACGGCAACATGTGCAAGAGACGAAATAACACGTGCAACACATGTATACAGAGAACACACCAAGAGCACGTGCAACACGTGCACAGCAACAGCATGTCAGCACAACAACACACAGCAACACGCAGCAAACAGCGGATCAATATTAGCAACCATCAAAAATCAGAATGGCAGAACAACAACGGCAAAATCAACACAGCAGCAAACAGTGAGGACTTCGGCTCAACTTCGGTGGTGGTGTTCGGGGCAGGCGGCGATCGGGAAGACTGCTGGGAGAGGACAGCAAGGTTGCGGAGTCAAGGTGGTGAGGGAGGTGGCTGCAGGCGCTGGTGGTCAGCAGCAAGGCAGGAGCTTGCTGTGATGGGGCTCGACGGTGCACAGGTCAAAGGCCATGGTAAGGAGGTCGGGGATGCAGGGGCGACGGTGCACAGGTGAATGAGGTCGACTAGAGGAAGGTGCTGCGAGGTCAATGGCGGATGCGGCGACTGGGACAGCAAGGTGACTCTAGGGACTCAAGCGGCGAAGGTGACTGCGAGGGTTGGAGATCGAATAGAGGAGCAGCGGGGAGACGATGGGGATGGAGGGAATTCGACAAGGAGGATGATGGCGATCAGCAGGGGATTCAACGACGGGGTGTCGAGGATGGCTGGGGAAGAGCGGGATGACGAGGAGGATTTAGGGGTTGATGCAGGTGTGAGGTCGAGCAGGGGATGAGGGTGAAGACGAGGCGGAATGGGTTTCGGAAATCACAGAGGAGGAAGATGAAGGTTTAGACGGCGACTGAGATTAATGATAATGATGATTAGAGTTTAATTAAGATTTAGGAGCTGATTAGTATAAATATGGAAAATTATTAGGTTTTGGGTTAACGGGTGACGGGTTAACGGGTTGGATCCAATATGAATGGGCTTTACGGTTTGGGTTTAGATTATAGGGTTTAATAATGAGTTAGATTAAAATAATAAATACTTAATCAATTATAATACCATAGTACAAATAAATCAAATAGTATGCATTACGTTAATACTAAATACAATAGATTGTATGGATCTCACAAAATAATTAAGACTGTATTCGATTTGGGCTAAAATGTAATAAAGAGCAATGTAGTAGTACATATTAATTAATTAAATCAAGTATTGTACATAAAATTTGTACCCCAATAGTATTAAAATATAGATCACGATCTATAGGCTTTCAAAGATTAATAAACGATAAATTTAATGATAATAATAATAATAATAACCATAATAATCATAAACACAATAATAATAATAATAACAATAATAACAGAAAACATAATAATAATTATAATAACAACAATAACAGGATTTGGGTTTAACACATTATAATTAATCAAATAATAAAATTGGACTTGGTATAAGTAATTAGTCAAATAAGAAAATCATGTTAAATGATAGATTAGAATAGGATTTGTATTATAATATAAAAATTCATTGGAAGATAGCTATAATTAAAATTATTGATTAGAATAGACTTTAATAAGAGATCCAACAATAAATTTTAACAAAAAGAATTTAAAAGCGAAAAAATAATTTTTAATAAATCGAAATACCAAAAATACACAGAAAATACCTATTGGCGGGAACGGGGGTTACAATCCTACCCACCTTACAAAAAGAATTTCGTCCTCGAAATTCAATTCAGGCAGAACGTAGGACAAGGCAAAAGCAAACTTAGGGGGGGTGACAATACAGAGAATTCGAGGGAGAGAAACAAAGTGGTGGCAACACCAAAAGAAGAGGGAAGGGGATAACAATGATGTCAAATAATGAATTGATGCATGATGGCGGATAGAATACATGGAAGGAAGGAGATGGTATCAGAAGGAAACAAACAGCATAATAACGAAGCAAGAAGATGAAGGAGCAGGTAGAACTTGAATCGAAGTGAGAATGGACAGGGGAGAATTGAAACAATTAATGAATCAATGGATGAGGATGAATGCAAGGAATAGAGGGAAGCAAACAATGCAAGGAAAGAGAAGCAACATGGGAATCCCGGACCTGTGGGTTATGGGCCAACCACGCTTCCGCTATGCCACTCTGATCGGGAAGACTTTGTTTAAAGCATCCATTAGTTCTAGCAACTTATCTTATGCCTCGTCGAATCCTGGCGTGCCCAAACGCTGTATCTTTAGCACGAAATTCGAGCTCCTGGCAATTTGAGATTCTGAACACTTCCTGGAACCCTGAGACTCTGCAAGCACATCTTGGAGCAAAAGACGACACTTTCTCTCATGGGGATGTTCCAAGTTGCTGACATGTTGCTGTGGATTGCATGTAGCCATTCGACGTACCAAGCAAGAATAACAAAATTGGAGCACCGGAATTTAAGGAGAATAAGGTAGGGAAGAAATAAATAGTATGATACTCAATATTGAATCAATAAAGAAGATGAATGCGAGGCACGGAAGGAAATGAACAACGCAAGAACTGAAATATGAAAGAATCGATGAGACAAGCAGATATAAAAAGGATGGATAGCTTCGGAATCAAAAGAATATAGGTACGGAAAGAATGAATTTGTACCCAATAAGGAATCAACAATGTGGGAGAATGTAAAAGACGGGAGAAAATAATGAATCAAAGAACTGAACATGAAGGGATCAAAATGGATCGAATAAGACTAGTATCAAGATTATAAATTGGTTATTACATGTTCATGTGATCAATGCGATGAGCATATTGTTGAGTTAACTTGGCTGAACTCCAACATGATTAGAGTCTAATCTGTTGGGGCCTAACCTGGCTAGTGCCAAACCTGACTAACATATTAGCCAGACATGAGTAACACATTAGCCAAATCCGGGCTCTAATATCACTAAAAACCTTGTCACGCCCTGCTTCCCGTTATACGAAAACACAAGCACGCAACTGAGGCCTGGTGAATGATATAAGTATGGCAACTCATATTATTCATAAGATGTACAATGTCAGTAACTCAACAATGCAATAATAATCACATAAACGAGAATATGGTATGATAACCAATATCTGAGATACAAGAACTTACCGAATAGCCCGAGAATATGCAATGCAATAGCAGCTCGACGAGTTCCTTAAGTAAACCATCGTCTGTACCTTTATAACATAACTCAAAGAAAGATAGATGGAGTACCCGTTAGAGTAAGTTATGGGCCGCAAGTAGTACAAGCAAGATATGAACAAGAGCAAGATATGCAGGAAAACAAAAGAACTGGGAAATCAAATACGAAACGAACATGATAACGAAAATAACATGTATAACAAGAAAGAAATAAGGACCAACAAGCAAGAAAACTAGAACTAACGATGCAAAAGTAATATAACATGATCAAGGTAATGCAGGTAACAACAGGAACTGGCCTCAAAATATAACTAATCGGGAACAAGGAAACATGTAACTAGAAAACATGAAAACGCGTAAACGGGAAATCATGCAAACTTGTAACGGGAGTCATGCGAACTAGTAACAAGTAACAAGTAATGGGTAACAAGTAACAGGTAACAAGTAACATGTAACATGTAACTGTGACATGTAAACTTGTAACAGATATCAAATAAACAAGTAAACTTGTAACAGGTATCAGGTAAACATATGAAGCATGTAAAAGGAATGTGCAGGAGAAACATATTATTCTTAAAATTTTTATTTAATCCTATCTAATGCACCACTTATGCGTCCAATTCCACATGGTTGCTGCATACAAACAAGTTGCGTTTAGATTTAGTGGTAGATTATATAGGATCGTGTACACAGGATCATGTAAATAGGTAAACAAGATCATGAATCATGTAATCATATTTTCATGCAAACATATCGGACCTATGGCCCCCCTTCCGAGTACATTTTTCTCTATTTTCCACTACTAGATCTTTCCCTTACCCCCGACTTGATCACTTATTCTTTTAACCAAAAAAGTCATGAATGTGCACAATCAGGGACAGGTAAACATGAAAGGGATAGAAAACAGGTTAAGACTAGGTGAAAAATATGTTCGGGTGCCATAAACAAATTTATAAATATTGAAACAACAAGAACTTTAATTCTGGACAGCAGGACGTTGCTGCACCAAAATTGGAATTACCGCTGCTATAGAATAGAAAATCTGGACCCGTCAGAATTTCTAGAAACTAGACTCTCTGCCGCTTCCAGCGCATATACACACGTTATATAAAAATTACAGAAACTAGGTTCAAATTCTTATTCTTTACAGATTTTATGTTCAGGCAGAAACTTATGGTACAATTCTTATATTCATAAAACAAAAAGAAATTCATTTAAAAATTGTATAAAATTTATAATCAGGTTCTTAATCATGTTAAGCAACATACTGGAAAATATCAGGTCTTAATTATACTTTTAACATGACATTTAAATTAGTTAATCGGAAAAATATACTTCAAAATAGTAATCTGGAATCAAAAATGTCACAACACTAAAAACATCATATCTTGCGATTTACACATCGGATTTCAGATCCGTCAAAATTTCTGTAAACTAGAAACAGGGGGCTACAACTGTTATTTATAAAGTTCTAACAGATTCTAAATGTAACTAGGTCAAAATCTGATTACAAGTTAGAACAGACAACAGGGAAGAAATATACAATTTGATATCAATGATCTTTTACGAATACAGAATTAACAGAAACAATCCAAATGGATAAGGATCCAGATCATCAACATATAAGGCATGAGGAATGGATCACAACAATAAACCCACTTGCGGTATTTTAAAAAGTGCTTGTACGGGAAAACGAAAAGATTTGTACAAGATACTGTCATGACAGACGATGAACGATGATTTTGATAGCAATAGAATAACGGGACAAGTGTCTCAATGGCAACACGTGCAAAAGACAGAATAACACGTGCGACGACAATAACACGTGCAACACATGTGTACAGAGAACACACCAAGAGCACGTGCAACACGTGCACAGCAATAGCAAGTCGGCACAACAGCACGCAGCAACATGCAGCAAATAGCAGAACAATATCAGCAACCAGCAAACATCGAAATGGAAGAACAAAAATGGCAAAATCAACACAGCAGCAAACAGCGAGGACTTCAACTCAACTTCGGTGGTGGTGTTCGGGGCAGGCGGCGATCGGGAAGACTGCGGGGAGAGGACAGCGAGGTTGCGGAGTCGAGGCGGTGAGGGAGGTGGCTGCAAACGCTGGTGGTCAGTATCAAGGCAGGAGCTTGCTGTGATAGGGCTCGACAGTACTGGCATTTGGGATGCTACACAGGCGGCAAGAGTCGAGGTGGGCGGTGGATCGACGGGGTAAGGACATGGTTGATGGGATGTCGCCGGTGAAGCTTCGACTGCGAACACGGGGTGGTGACTGAGGTGGACTAAGGCAGCTCTGGCGGGGCTCAGCAATGGTGATGCTAGCGACGGCGGAGGTTGCAATGGCGAAAGGCCATGGCAAGGAGGTCGGGGATGCAGGGGCGACGGTGCACAGGTGAAGGGGGTCGACTGGAGGAAGGCACTGTGAGCTCGATGGCAGATGCGGCGACTGGGACAGCAAGGTAAGGACTCGAGCGGCGAAGGCAACCGCGAAGGTTGGAGACTGAACAGAGGAGCAGTGGGAGACGATGGGGATGCAGGGGATTCGACGAGGAGGATGATGGCGATGAGCAGGGGATTCAATGATGGGGTGTCGAGGATGGCTGGGGAAGAACGGGATGACGAGGAGAAGATGGGGGTGATGCAGGCGTGAGGTCGAGCAGGGGATGAGGGTGAAGACGAGGCGGAATGGGTTTCGGAAATCACAGAGGAGGGTGTTGAAGATTTAGGTGGCGGCTGAGATTAATGATAATGATGATTATGGTTTAATAATATTTAGGAGGTGATTAGTATAAGTAGGGAAAATTATTGGATTTTGGGTTAACGGGTTACCTGTTAATGGGTTGGATCCAATAAGAATGGGTTTTACGGTTTGGGTTTAGATTATAGGGTTTAATATTGAGTTAGATTAAAATAATGTATACTAAATCAATAATGATACCATAGTACAAATAAATCAAATAGTATGCAATAAGTTAATACTCAAATACTATAAATACAATAGATTGTATGGATCTCACAAAATAATTAAGACTGTATTCGATTTGGGCTAAAATATAATAAAGAGAAATGTAGTTGTACATATTAATTAATTAAATCAAGTAGTGTACATAAAATTTGTACTCACATAGTAATAAAATATAAATCATGATCTATAGGTTTTCAAAAATTAATAAACAATAAATTTAAAGATAGTAATAATAATAATAACCTTAATAATCATAAACATAATAATAATAATCTATATTATAAAACACAAAGAAAGCTATCAAGTGGCTCTCCTTCAATCTCCCCAAAATCAAAGGCCCAAATCTAACCTCACAAAACACATTTTCCCTCCAAAAGTTTTCCCCCAAAACTCAAATTCAAATCCCCCCCCCCCCCAAAAAAAACTCATTTATTTATTAAATTATTTCTCTCTCTCTCTCTCTCTCTCTCTCTCTCTCTATATATATATATATATATATATATATATATGGAATATGGACTTTTATACCCCAATTTATAATTATTTTTCATTATAAACTAATGGAAACATGGACTTTTATTTACAAATAATTATTGTCATACTATTCAAACTTCAGCTACATAATTGTTGATTTACTGTTTACAAGGCTTTTCATACGTTGTATCGTTCTAAAGACGTGTCGTAGGCACGTGGCCATGGGAAAATCTAGCAATAATAATAATAATAGAAAATTAATAATAATAATAATAATAATAATAATAATAATAATAACAATAATATGATTTGGGTTTAACACATTATAAATAATCAAATAATAAAATTTGACTTGGTGTAAGTAATTAGTCAAATAAGAAAATCAGGTTAAACGATAGAATAGAATAGGATTTGTATTATAATATAAAAATCATTAGAAGGTAGCTTCAAATAAAATTATTGATTAGAATAGACTTTAATAGGAGATCCAACAATAAATTTTAACAAAAAGAATTTAAAAGCAAAAAAAATAATTTAACAAATCGAAATACCGAAAATACACAGAAAATACGTATTGGCGGGAACGGGGGTTACACGCATCCTGTACGCTTCGGGATTTCTTTGACCGTGGTTAGAGGGGTCATGTCGAGGATGGCTTTGATTTTCTCAGGATTTGCTTCGATTCCTCTCTGACTTACCATAAATCCCAGGAACTTTCCCGGGGTAACCCCGAAGGCACGTTTTGAAGGGTTGAACCTCATGTTGTTCATCCGAAGTACACTGAAGGCTTCTTGGAGGTCGGTGACATGGTCCTCTTTCCCGAGGCTCTTCACGAACATATCGTCCACGTATACCTCCATGTTTCGTCATGTCTGCTCCCTAAAGACTTGGTTTACAAGTTGTTGGTATGTGGCCTCAGCATTCTTCAGCCCAACGGGCATAACTCGATTGCAATAAAACCCCTGGTTTGTGATGAAGGATGTCATTGGGATGTCCGGAGGGAACATCTAGATCTGGTTATATCCCGAAAAGCGTCCATGAAACTCAATAATTAATGGCCGAGGTGGCATCTATCAAGACGTCTTTTCGTTATTAATGGCCGAGGGGAATGGATCTTTCGGACATGCCTTGTTGAGGTTGGTGAAGTCTATGCAGATTCTCCACTTTTCGTTGGCCTTCTTGACCATTACGACGTTTGCTAGCCACTCTAGGTAACTAACTTCCTAGATGAATCGGGCGGCAAGGAGCTTCTAAACATCTTCCTTGATGGCCTGTTGCCGTTCGGGTGCAAATTTGCAGTGCTTCTATTCAAAAACTTGATGTGAATATTTGTAAGTATACAAAATTGCAACAAGTAGTATTGTTAAGTGAAAAGAGTGTCGAACCCACAAGGACTAATTATTTTATCAAGTACCGAAATTACTAGATTAAGTACTATTTGGAAAATCGAATTTTAATAAATAAATCAACTAAATTAAATTAATCAAAAGAATTAAATAAATTAATTAAAAAGAGCGGAATCTGAAATTTTTGTTATTTGTTAATGGCAAAATTAATTCTAAGGCTTTTGATTTCGCCTAGCAAATCCCACACAATTTATAACTCCATGTGAATAAAAAGATTATTTTTCCAAGTTGTAGACCAAAATCTCCAAATTATTCAATATTTATTCTCGAACAACATCAAAAATATCTCTAACTAACAGTTTGTCATAATTCATGCACAAAATTTAATTAATTGAAAACTCATTAAGTATTATGGATTTCTTTATAGTCACATCAGTCATGGTAAATCATCTCTAATTTCGCTCAATCAATGGTGTTTAATTTTATAGTTCTAAATCACAAATTACCTCTCGGTCTCTCCATGATCCAATAAATCATACAAAAGTTGGCCAAAGCATTGTAAGCATTAAGAACAAAAATCAAACACACAACCATGGAAAAATAAAAAAATAACATGGAATTTAAAAATTGTGTTCTCAAAACTAGGCAACATCAAAGTCCTAGAAAAAATAAATTTAGTTCATAATAAAATTGCAACTAACAAATATATTCTTTGATTGCATAATAAAAATTAGAAGAGAAAAGAGAGACAGAAAGAACTGTTTTGTAAAAAAATTACAAACCGAAGCCTCGAAATCCGCACCACCCAAGTCAGACTCTCTCTATCCTTTTCTTTCATCTTTTTCTTTATTTCGTCCTTTTCTTTCTTTCTTTCTCACTCTGTTTCTTTCTTTCCTTCTTACTGTTGTCCTCGGGCTTCGAGCGGAACACCCACGTCAGAGACAAACCCAGTCTCTCTCCTCGTCTCTATGTTTCGAGCCGAGCGCCAAAGCACTCCTCCGTCTTTTGTTTCTCTGTTTTAATTTTAATTTTTTTTTTAATAGAGAAGTCAGCCGTTGCTCTCCCTCTCTCGTTAAGCGCTCCCCTGTTGCTTCTGTTTGAGTTGTATTTATAGGAGCACGGAAGGGAGATTTAGGGTTTATTTTTGCAAAAAACCCCTCATCTTTTATTTATTTCTTTTCTTATTTGAATCCATCTTTATTTCTTGCTTCTTTTTCTTCTCTTTCTTATTCTTGAAACACGTGCTGCACACACACAAAATAAATCAGAAATTACGATTTAAAAATATATATAAAATTAATTAGTTTAAATTAGTTAAACTAACTAATAATCATATTAGCTCAATTAAACCCTTTTAAAATTGTTTATTGCACTTTCAGCTTTATTGGCAAATTAAAATTTTTATCTTGCTTTTCACACGACCAAATTTAAAATTCAACAAAACAATAAAAATTAATAAATCATTCTGTTTGTTTTGTTTGTTGATTTTTACCAAAAATATTCACCTTTTGCATCAAAAAATCTTATTTCTTCAAAATAATTATTTAACTGCAATTTATGGAAATAAGATAACTTATTAACATAATAGACGAATACAAGCGATTTTTATGGGTAAATGAGTATAAATATTTATATAAAAATTATACACTTCAGACAGGCATAGCTTCCGGATCCACACTTTGGCAGTGCATAATTATGTTTTTAGCAATGCCTGGCATATCCTCAGCGGTCCAAGCAAATAGGTCTTGATTCTCCCTGATGCAGGTGATGAGTTGCTCCTTCACTTGACGGGGGAGTGCTTTTCTCACCCGGAAACATCTTAGCTTTATCATCTTCGGATAAAGGGATTTCTGCCAATTCATCCACGGGTTCAGAGCTAACTTGTCCCAGATCGAGGGGGAGTTCAAATGCATCGAAGGGGAGGACATATCCCCCATTGTAGCTGTGTAGCATGCTCGTGTGGCTTCTTGGCTCCCTTTGACTTCCCCCACTCTTGCAGTCGTAAGGAATTTCATTTTCAGGTGGTATGTTGATGCGACTGCTTGGAGGGTTGCTAACTCCGGCAGCCGAAAATAGCATTGTAGGCGGATTTCATATCGACCACCATTGTAACACCCCAAAACTTTTTTTTCTTCAAATCTATACCTCCAAATTCAACTATTTCAATTTCTATGCCACTTTAAAGATAAACTAAGATAGTTATATTTCAAATAAAATTTTGGCAGAGTTTCCCCTGAAATTTCTGCCCCGAAACACAAAAAGCTTACAGAATGCTGTTCTAAATTCCATAGCTCACAACACAGACAATATATTCTCGGCTCCCCAGGTCAAAATGAGCAGAAACACACAGGCAATATAAATATTATGCTCTGGGGGCCAAACTCATAATATATTAATTAAAAACCATAAATTTGTTCGAAAACATAGTAAAATTTTTAGAAAAAACCTTGTAAAACATACCACAGGGCCCGGTACTCCACAACGAGATGGGTACGGGTCAAAAACATAACATACTACCCCACACTATACTCATCATCGTCATCTACATGTTTATAAATCCAAAATACAATTTAAACCATAAATTTTACTATTCATATCACTAACTTATACAAAAAAATTAAAAGTAAAAGAATCCACGCAAACTGAATCTACGCCTCACCTATGCACTACTGTAGACCTACAACAGTAGGGGTCTAGGGTAGTCCTGGGACTCCCCTACCCCCTCAAACACTAAGGGGTTAGCCATTTCTGGTGTGAGTATAATTAAATATAACTTAACTTGTAATGAGATAATACAAAAGACAACAGGAACTATAAAAATATCAACATGGTAGTACATTGAGTGATAATTATGGGATGCCCGAATCTCAAACTGCAACTATTACTGCTATCATTAACTTAATTAAACATAACAATTATCCACCTTTTAGTCACCACCACCTCCCAGTATATATATATATATATATACATTACAACATTCATTCCCGAATAAATATTACTTCATTCCATTAGTAATAATCATCAAAATATCAAATATAAAGTTCTATTACCACATTCTTACACCATATCGGATCTTTATATAAATAAAAATATATCCATAACTTTTATTTCACTCATTCTCTTCAACGTCACTTACCATTCTCATTAAATTTTCATACACAAACATATACACACGGGAAGTTGCTCACTCAGAGTCTGACACTCCATCTCGCAAATTTCTCATATTCATTTCCATCTTTCAATTTACTTCAGTTTCGTTTCCATCTCGCAATACAACAATTATATCAATAACCTGCCAACTCACCCTGGAAGTTGTGTCAAAGCAGGTAGTTCCCACTATTCCCATGGAAATAGTGAGCAGGTAGTTCCTCGACACACTTTCAAGGTGCATCAACTCATATTATAATATATTTTTCATTTAGTAACCATTCTCATAATCATCACATAATACACCTGATTTCATGCTTTACAAACATATTACATATTACTTTATTTTCATTCATTATAGTATTATATCATACATATATACTTTCTTTACTTCTCATATTTAATCACATAACACAGCTCTTCACTTCATGAATATTTTCACATCACCATCTATTTAGTTTCATTTATAATTATATAATGCAATTACCTTGTTTTTCATACATATTTAACCACATACTTCTTTTACCATTCATTTATATTTGCATACCCATGGATCACATTCTTTCATGCTCACCTTCATATATATAGATTTTCTTTCACTCTACTTATTCATTTCCACTCAGACACTTACTTTACTTTTTCATTTCATTTCACATTACTTTCTTCTCTTTCTCATTCACATTTCACTTTCATTTACTTTCTCATTTTCCCTTTCATTCCACATTTATTCATTTTATTGATTAATTGACCAGTGAGCCACAATATCTCAATATACAAAAAGCCAACAGCCCAGTAAAAACACGTGGATCGATGCTCATACAGAGTCTTACATGTCCGAGGCTACGTCTTCCTCCCAGCCTATGCCAGCAAGGGAAACACCGCACCCCAAGTAGAACTTGGGTACTTCCTCCCGGTCGAAGCCAGTAAGGGAAAAGAAAACACTACACCCCAGCAAAGCTGGGTACTTCCTCGTGGCAAAACCAAAGAGGTAAAGAAATCACCACACTCCTAATTTTACTAGGGCACTTCCTCGTGACATCTGTCATCGAGGGAAAATCACCGCACCCCAGCAGAGATGGGTAATAACCGGGCATTAAGCCGATAGCTTGGGGGATAAAAACACTGCATCCCAAACATAGTTTGGCTAATAAACACCACACTCAAGCCGTGTAACGCCCCAAACTTCTTATGTGGAGAATTCGAGACACGAGCCAGGACCTTTACATTCAATTAGCCACAATACACAGAAAAGCAGAAAAAATTTAAAACTTTTTACTCAATACAAAATATTACAAGCCGAGTGTTTACATTGTTTCAGTAGATTACATCAGAGTATACATGAGAGAAAAAAATAAACATTGGGCTCTTTGCATGGAAGTTATGCCTGGACTAGATTTCTCCCGGATTGGTGATCTTGCATCCACAACCTATTTGAGTGGGGACGTCAGTACATATACTAACGCTTAAAGGCTGATGACTAGCAGTGAATCTCAATTTTAAACAAACATATTTTCAGCATGGTAAAATGTGCCGGTGTAGTTTAAGTGTTTGTGGGTGTTATGACTTAGAATCTAATGCAATGTCAACTAAGGCTAGGATGCACTTATTCTAATGCAAGCGAGAATCTGGGATCGTATGCATCCCATAACTACATACGTCCATATCAAGCCGTTCTCCATATTTAGGGATTTGAACTCGCGTTATGAATTCTACTTTTGTACACAACCCGTTCTAGACAGATACAACGTGGCTGATGAGGTTGCAGATGTGATCAAGTCCCACAAATGCAGTAAGCTATGGTGTGTATGTTTGTCACTACTACCCGACGTACCGGACCTCACTCAAAAGCCTAACGAACTCAGGGTATCCGCAGCACAGGATAGCACGAAGCCTAATCCTGTGGCACCTATAACTCATAGACCATGGTCTAAGGCCCGATCGCTTCCTCGGCATAGAACGTGAGGGAATTCCAGGGTCCATCCCCTAGTTCCGACAGGGGAAACTCACGTTCTTATCATGGTATTTCAGGAATTAACAGAGTGAGATACGCAACCCGTGTTCCCAACTCGTGAGAAGGCACCGTACGTATCCCTTTGTTAGGAAGGTACAACCCAATAACACCACCTAGTGTCAGTCTATAAGGCAAGTTGGATCATAAGGTATCACCCCTAATACCAACTCTTCCCTTTGGCAAAAATGGTTAAGTAATGATCCTTACAAGTCACTACCCTAATGATGTCAGTAATCCTAAACAATCTTACGGAGTTTTCAACCTAGACTTTCCTAAGATTGTCATGGTCCAATCTCACGGCCTATCGATCCAAGACACCGGTGATGGGATCTCCCCCGCTTATCACTACCCCTAACTCGGATCTCATCAACATTCTCGGTCCGCGATCAACCCACACCGGTTAAGATCCGTTGGCGCACGAGGTGTGACTTATCCATAGTTTCTAAGGTGGTAAGATATGAGTCTTGATGGTCGATGGCCCCTAGGGTAACTATAATACCCTAGATGAGCTTTTATCAAGCTAACAACAAATAGTGACTTTTCCAAAAATTATTATCCGTAATCGAGTGCCTGTTTCTGCCTCTAACATTTCACGACATAACCTACTTATATGAACTAGTATCATGTGTTAGCCTCACTAACACCTTATTGTTATCCATATATTGAAGATGAAAAACATTCACATGATATAGTCCAATTTTACTAGAGCAACAAACAACTAGAATCATAGGTTCTTTTTCAATTTAAAATAGAACAACATGCAACTAGAATCATGGGTTCTTTCTCAATTTAAACTAGAACAACAAGCAACTAGAATCATGGGTTCTTTCTCAAATTTAAGCTAGAACACATGAAACTAGGCTCATGGGTTCTTTCTCAAATTTAAGCTAGAACAATTATAGAAACTAATTCCAAGGGTTCTTCATAAAATTGAACTAGAACAATCATGGAACTAAATTTATGGGTTCTTTAGAAAATTGAACTAGAACAATCATGGAACTAAATTCATGGGTTCTTTAGAAAATTGAACTAGAACAATCATGGAACTAGAACATTCATGGGTTCTTTGAAGTTTAACTAGAACAACCTACAACATATGATTCATGGGTTCTTCTAGCAACCTAGAAGTAAGTAAAGCATGATTCATAGGTTCTTCTAGCAACCTAGAAGTAAGTAGAGCATGTTATTCAACTTGATCTTTTATGAACTATAATTACCAAAATTGATTCTTCACAAGCATGAAAGTAAACCTATAATCCACTATTAAAACTCTATCTTCTATGAACAATAAATTCTAAATATTACAAAAACTACTCTTTAAGAATTAGAATATTCTACATTTTACAAGAACTACTTCTTCATGAATTACAAGTTCCTATCTATTACAAAATCTACTTTTTTAAGAACCACAACTTTCTACATATTACAACAATCTACATTTAAGAACAACAATCTCTATATATTACAAAATCTACTTTTTTAAGAACTACAGATCTGTACATATTACAAAATCTACTTTTTTAAGAACTACAAATCTCTACATATTACAACAATCTACTCTTTAGGAATTACAAGTCCTATAACAACAAGTCTACTTTTTATCAACTAGAAACTCTACACATGTAAAGATCACTACTTTTGTGAGCTAGAAGTTCTTTAGCATGCTAACTCAAAAAAATGAGTTTGAACAACCAAAATGGGTTCTTTTCAACATAGAAGCTAAAGATGCCTACTAGTAAAAGAACTAATCTTTTCTAACATAAAAGCAAAATAACCATGCTACAATGGAACGAATATTTTACAACTTTAGAAGCAAAATAAAACTTATTCTTTCACAACCTAGAATAAAAGCTTAATCTTTCATGAACTAGGATTTGTAAAGACTTTGATCTTTAATATGATAAGAAGCAACATACAACCATTTACTAAAAGACTCATCTTTTATAAACTAGAGTTAGTAAAAGCTTGATCTTTACCACAATAGAAAACAACACACAACCTTCTACTAAAAGACCTATCTTTTATTATATTTGTTGAGTTTTACAACCTCAAATTTGGTATGCAAACATTCTCAATTCACTAACTTTTTTTAGATGCTCATAGTTTTAGTCCAAGTTGTTATAGTTTTTTGTTAACAAAATAACAATAATAACAACAATAATCATAACAATGCTAAAGATTCAATCTTTATGTGTTTTAGTAAGTTCTACCATTCAAAACTCTTCATGTGGTCATTTTTGATCCACATTACTCATATGCACATAAGAATTAGTCCAAGTTTTTTATTTTAACATATAACGATAACAACAATTAACAACAAACATTAAAAGGTTCAATCTTTATATTGGTTTGTTTGAGTTCTACCATTCAACTCCTTATGGGATCATTTTGATCCACACCACCATTCATATCCTTAGATCTTAGTTCAAGTTGTTTAATCAACATATAACAACAAAAGGAAAATGAAAATCAACATACAACAGAAAGAAAATAAAAATCAACCTACCAGAAGAGAAAAACCCCCACCTTTGCTTTCTAGGCTGGAAGAACTAGTCTTATGCTTCCTTCTCCTTCCTCCTAGCTCCTATAGAAACCTACAAATGGAAAACTCTCTAGTTAGGGTTTCTTTCTCTCTTTCTTTGCTCTCTATTTTTTTTCTTTTGGCAAATGTGGCAAGGGGTGGGGGGGGGGGGGGATATTTATAGGAGGAATGAGAGGGTGAGGGGGTAAAATGTAACTAGGGTTTTGCAAAAACCCCCTTGGGATATTTTGGGTGGCCGGCCATGGGTAGTGAGGTGGAGGGGTAAGGTAGATGGGTGGTTCTAGATGAACTACACCTATTAATCCTCATTTGTATTTCCATTAATCATAAACCCCATGTTTATCCCTCCAAATAAATCCTAGCCATCCATTTTTGATTAATCATGACAAGAATGAGATTTTTTTGTCCAACACATACTACATGATTTGTATAAATGTACGAAATCGATACACTAAGCATATGTATATACTAATATATATACCGATAATTTTTGTTTGTTAAACCGTACAATCCGTATAAAAACAAAATTTAATTCTGACAAAAATAATAAAAATAAATTTTATTATCGGCTCGGAAGATTTCAGTACCCAAATGATATGACACATATACATATGGACTGGTATACATACAGATGATGATTATTAATTAAACTAAGTAATATCCAACAAAAATATTTCAATTCAGAGAAAATAAAATAAAATAAAATAATAAAATAATAAAATAATATTTATTAATAACTGCTCGGGATATTACAAGCCAATCCTTGGGTATTAGGAGGTCTAACCCAAACCCCCAGGATTTTCTGTAGGTACTGGTCAACCAAATTTATTTGTTATTATCAGTTTCATTTCATCACTTTATCTCATTTTATCACCACACAACATCTCATCTGTCATTTCAATAATTTACCACATCTTTAACTTTAACATCACGATTTATTATCACGTTATCTCACATGTACACATACATCTGATTATTTGATTTATAAGATTATTACCTCACACTATTCCATATTAGAAATGCACCAAAGTATTTATTTACTCACATTATAATATTTTAGGCCCATGCCAAACAAAGTAGATCATTATATCATATGACCGCCCATTAGTTTCACTTTAAACAATCACTACATTATACATACACTCCCTCATTAATTTCATTGATTACGATACCTCAACTCATTACCAACCAAACATGTCACAAACATACACCAAATAGGTCAATACATCATAATGCCCTATATATATCACTTTTGTTTACCCACCGTATATTATACGTGTATCAACCCCAATTATTTCATATATTATCACACATATACTCAATACATCATCATAACACTGAATATTCAAAATCACACCAATTCACCATATAAAAAGATTTGAACATATGAAAATTTCCATATTTTCAATTAAAACTTCATTTAGCTGAATCCCACAAAAATCACTTCAAACCACATAAAATTTTGTCATTACATAATATACACTTAGTATAATTATACTCACCATATATCGATATCATTATATAAATATATCACATCCCCATATACATAACTAATCCATCATCTATAAATTTATACCAATACATAGAATACACGAGTATTTAATTGTCATATTTTCGCACCAACACCGAGTACTAATTCCCATATATACATACACCTTATACCAATACACTTTATCCCAATACACCTTATCCATAATTCATACCAACAATTCAGATTATTCTAAAGTTTTCCTAAAACATCAGATACGTAAATAAAATCATACTCACATAATATCCTGCGAAGACTCGAAGCATCACTGCTCCATTCCACATCCGAAGTCGCTAACATGTCGTATTATCAAATTTAAAAGCAATTATGGCTCAAAACATCCAAACCAGCCACATGAATTAATAACACTAATCCTAATGTCACTCAGGTGTTTGATTGAACGCCTTGCATGCACACGTGCGATGCACATATAATTCAAATTCCTACGGGACTTTTATCCCCCAAACAATTACTAAAATCACCCCCAAATTATCCTAATGGCTCAAAAAACAATTTAACTACTACAAAATAGATAATTCTCATATATACTTCCCCTTTATAAACCCAAAACCCTAATTTATGTGCAACTTACAAAATCTCCAATAATTTGCTAATTTCTTGATTCTAATGTCAAAATAAACCTCTAACCAACCATATACTCCATTTCTAAGCAAAATAAATTAAAAGCATAAGAAATTACATAAATAACTTTAAAGATATATATCTTCACTAAGTCCTTTCTCCAAATCGACTCCACCACTAGTTAGAGTACCCTCAACTTAGCCATCCCCTCGAATTAATTTAAAAACCGTGAAGAATTGGATTGGATTTGGGCTGGGAAATTTCGGCTGAAATGGGTTTCGGTTTCTCTGTTTTGGTCATCGATAGTAGAAGACGAAGAGAAGAAGGAAAAGGGGAGGAGGATTTAGTGAAAATTATAAATTTATTCATAAGGGTTATTTGCATAATAAACCCCCTAACCTTCATAATATTACAAATAAACATTAACTCTAAAATTTAATAATACTAACAACGTAAAATACATTAAATTATCTCATAATCATCCTCCAAAATTTTTGTCACGCCCCGCTTCCCAAAAAGAATACGGAATACAGATACGCGACTCAACCCAGCGAATGATTTGCATCATCCATAAGCTGTTTAGAAATCTTTACAACATCTCACAAAATAATCAGAGTCGGAAGAAAAAGAGTCAACCACACTTGCATAATTGAATTAATAAACCAACAGAATTTACTTGAAACAAAATGTATTAATCTCAAATAAATCAGATTTGGATAAGACAAAATCCTGGGTCACATCACCCAAAAACAATGTAATCACCCAAGTACTCAAAATAAATTATTCAAAGCAACAATAATAGCAATACTAATAAGCAAGAAATCCAGCACTAATATCTCATTTCGCCAATGCCATCGGGCAGCAGACCATCCTGATCTGCAATTGATAATTGCAAGAGAAGGAAAGAGAAAACAAGTACCCATCAATGTCAGTTACGGGCCACTTATAATATAGGATACAAGTACATGGGAAAGGTAAACAAATAGCATGGAATAATGCATCAACAGTAATAAATAGTATGAATCAGTAAAAAAAGGTCAACTAACATGGTATACTAACAGTACAAATGAATGTGTCAAGTATAGTGTCATATGGAAACTAACAGTGTCCAGTAACAGTAAGCTCAGTATATCAGTGTAACAGTATAACAGTATCAGTCTAATAGCATCAGTCTAACAGTATCAGTCTTATGTTCTTACAGTCTTGTGTGTATTGCTAGCTAGGTAGCACTTCATGCTCCCCAAAATATAACACATGGTTGCTACAACAATAGTTCCACTTTTAGATTTCATAGTGGACCATAATGGGGCAGTGTACTCAGGTATCAGTAACAGTAGCAGTAGCAATAAAAATAACAGTAACAGTAGTAGTAAAAGTAACAGCAATAGTAACAGTAACAGTATGGAACACTAGTTTTCTTCCAAGTACACATTTTCATATTTTCCACTACTAGATCTTCCCATAAGAAACCCCAGTTTGATCATTTTTATTATGGTTATCGACAAACATGATAGTGCATGAAATAGTGTCAAACTAACATGTTACAATCAGTATTTGATTCAGGGAAACAATAAACATGCATAGATAATATACGGTCACATAAACGAGGAAAACAGTGTATGTTCATATTCAGGACAGCATGACAGTACAGTACTAAAACAGTGATTTCCGTTACTATAGAAACTCAAATCTGAATTCGTCAAAGAATTTGGAAAATAGAATTCCACACAAATCCAGCGATTATATATAAGCCATATAGTATTTCACAAAACCATAACTCAAAACTGATTTGAATCCAGAAAACACGTTCAGCCAGAAATCAGTAAATCGTATTTAATGATAGGAAAACAACATTAAAACTCCTCAAATAAATTCAGGAAAAATCTGGGGTAATCCCCTATATATCTAGTATTATAATATAATGTTTCATAATATTCCAGTAAAATTAGTTCAGTCAATAAAAATCAGAAAACATCAAGAAACGATAGTTTGGCAAATCTGAAATTCCCAACACTGCTGTACGAAAACTGTAATATCTCGCAAACCGTAAACGGAATCCAAATCGGCCAAAGGGAGATGAAAATATTCAAAATAAGATAACTTTCATATTTCATAAATATTCTTCATACAGTAAAAGGAAATAGGGTGAAAATACAAATCTTTCTAGAACAGTGAGCAAAATACAATAAGTATATATTTCATAAATAGGCATGAAACGGCATATAAAACTCATCAATAAAATCGACCAAAATTTTGGGTAATCTCTAGATAGGTATAGAAATATTGTGCTAAGGTTCAGATAAAAATAATATATTTAGGACTAGTATCAAAATAGTTTAATCATCAAAATCATCAAGAAACGAAATCTGGAAATAGAATACACCTCTGTAGTAAAATAGCCATAACTCAGTCATACGAAAAAGAAATCGATCAAGGTCAGAGAGTTTGGAAAGAAGACGAATTTCTCTACAATTTATGTATAATACAAAAATTAAGAATTCTGACCTTAATAGGGTCTAAAATACAAATCAAAACTGATCATCGACAAATATAGATTTTCTCCTAAAAACAAAACCAACATAAACCACACGAAACTCATTCCAGTCACAATCAAATATGGTATAGAGTCTACTAAGTATCCAAACATCATGAAATAGAGTATATAATATATTCACAACCATCATATCACATTGATCTCATCAAACACATAATTTTACCTAATTATCTCATATATATGAATAGATCAAGAATGGTCAAACCTAGTTGTTTTCATATCGATTTTTGTGTCGTGAGGCAACTATGGTCAAATAGTACAATAGAGACAAAACCCATAAAAAATAACACACACACGAGTTCTCTCAGAACCCAACTACACTATAAGCGGTATTTTTGACTTGTATCATACAAAGGAATTTGAGTACAAGTTACTTGCCTTAACTGAAGACGAAAACGAAGAACACCAAAAATAACGGGAACTGATCCCGACAACGAACAAACCCACGAACAAGAATCACGAACCAAACAACGATCCACACGTGCAAACTCACGCACGTGCAACCCACAAAGCGAGAGAGAGAACAGGAGAGTGTCGAAACATCGGGAGTGGCGGTGGCTTGCTTGCTAGCTGTCGCTGATCCTGCGTCGCTGCTGCACGTCGGACGGCGGAGGACGGGGGGAGAGAGATGAGATGGTGGAGTGCTTGAGTGTTGGGTGATCGGCTAGGACGTCAGCAAAGGAGGGTCGGGGGTTAGGCTGTTCGGGATGGAGGACGTTGGGGTAATGCAGGTAGGGCTGGGGTGTGTCGGCGCGCACAGGAAAGAGAGAAAAGGAGGTTGGGATGAGAGAGTTAGGGTTAGGGTTTATGAAGAGAGAGAGTTCTATATATATATATATATATATATATATATATATATATATATATATATATATATATGATTTTAGTTTAGGGTTTGGGTATGTGGGTATTTGGGTTGTTGGGTTGCGGGTAGTTTAGGAGTAGAAATAGGATTGGTTTAATTAGGATTTGATTAGGATAAATTTGTATGTGACTCAAAATAGGATTGTGGTTAATTTGGCTTTGGAAATCAATTAGGGATCAAAGCAATAGGATTAGAGATAGGGTAACCAACCAAAACACCATGAACACCCGAGAGCAAAATAAAGAGAACAAGAATCCAATGAAGAGAAAAGAACAACAATTGATGAAGAACGAAGCAAAAGACGAACAAATCAATACAAAGAGCTCAAAATAAAACAAAAATGAATATATAATTAAACAACTCCTATATACGGTCCAAGAAAAATACTAGAGAGTACAAAAACTCAAGAAGAAGAAAAAATACATCAAAAATATGAAATACGAAAAACAGGGGTTACAATTTTATAAAATAAAAATAAGCAATATTTCCTCTCATAAAACTCGACTCATAACTCCAATATATCAATAATACCGATCCAACACAAATATCAACACCAATATCAATATTAAAAAAAAATAAAATAAAATAAAATATACCTAAAATAATTCTCACCACTCCAGAGTTATAAAAACAGGTATTTTTGGTATTTTAAAAATTCGAGGTGTTACAACCATGAAGTCTAATGCTTCTGTGCGAGTTGTCGGAGCTTTTCCTAAAGTAACGTCAAGGGTTATAATTCCCTCGATCATTACAGGGCTCCAGAGAATCCGTGGAGGGTATATCCGGTGGGCTTGAGGCGGTCCCACTTAAGTTTGAGGCCTTCAAATACATTCAAAAAGAGGATGTTAACTAAACTGCCTTTATCGACCAGAACCCGTCGTACTTCATGGTTTGCCATACACATGCTAATCACGAGTGCAACACAATAAGGAGTTCGCATGCCTTCCAAGTCTTGACCAGAGAAGGTGATGCTAACTTCTGAACCCTTCGAAGGAAGGATGTTGTGTGTGGAATTTACTTCTCGAACGAAGGCCTTTCTACATGAGCTGGAGGTTCCCCCATAGGTCCTCCATGCATTGCATGAAATATCTCCATTCGTCCGGACCTCTAGGACTCGGTTGGCCTCTTTGCCCATTTGTTGGGTCCCCTCGGAGGAGGAGGTTCGATGTCGTTTATCTGTGCAAATTTGACAAGGTATCCTCGTCGGAGCAAGGCTTCTACTTCGTCTTTAACGGCTCGACACTCATCCGTAAGGTGACCATGGTCCTTGTGGAAGGCGCACCACTTTGTTTTATCCCATCTTTTGATTGGGGCATTCATCTTCGGGGGAGGTCGAAGGATCCCATCTTTATCAACCTCCATCAGAATAGCAGATATACTTGCATTTAGCATGGTGTACTTTTCGAAATGGGGTGTGGGAGGTGGGCGACGCTGACCCGAGGTATCCTTCTGGGATTTTTGGGGTTCATCTTCATTAGTGCATTTTCATTTGTTCCAGGACGAAGGCATCTTCTGTTCATGGGGGTTCCATTTCTACCACAGAGTCGAGCGAGGGGATTGATCTGGACTTGACCGTGAAGTGTCGGACATAGCTCTTGAAGGTTTCCCTGTCCCATTGCCTGAGGTCTAATAAGGAGGCACTGGTCTTCTCCAACTCGCGACTAGTGACAAAGTGCGTGAGGAAAAGCTCCTCAAGTTGATCGAAGGAGAATATGGAGTCTGGGGAGAGGCGAGAGAACCATTCTCGTGCTGAGATTTTTAAAGTTGTCAGAATGTCTTGCATAGGTGGTAGTCGGATGCTTGGTGGATCATCATGAGAGTTTTAAGACCCTCGATGTGGTCTACTGGGTTAGTTTCTCCGTTATATGGCTCAAATGTCAGGATCTTGAAGTTGGCAGGGATGGGAGCATCAATTATCTTCTTGGAGAATGGGGGCCTAATGGGGCGATATCTTTCTTTTTGTTTTGCCCCTTCCTTCCTCAACAAGGCCAAGCGGTGTTCCATCTTTCAGAGACATTGGAGGATGGCATCCTCTTGCTGGTCAGATCTGGTGGACCCTCAGGACTCTTCACGTCACGAAGGAGAAGGATGGTGAGGGCTAGGTTGTCGGGTCTGATTTGGAACTATGTTGAGGGCCTGGAGGATCTCATCCTTGAATTCCCGAAGTGTGGCCCTAGTGACTGGTACTTCCTCATTCCTTCCCGTCCTAGAGGCGAACGTTCTAGTTGGAGTTGGGTGCTTCCTCTCTCAGGGAGGAGTTCTTCTGCGGTCCCGTGGGGAACGATGAGCCATTTGCCCTTGGGAGAGGGGAATCTCCTTCGTATGTGGAGAGAGACTTCTTTCTCGTCTCCTAAGGGAGGGGCTTCTCTTACTCCCCCTTTGCTCGGAATGGGGGTTTCCGCACGAGCTCTCCTCTCGTTGAGATGGATCCAGAGGTCCGACCCCTGCTGACAATCATCAATAACTTGACGGAGATCGGGCAGTGGTTGAGAGAGTGTGGAAGGAGTATAGGTGTACACTGATCCCCTATGACCAAGGGCCTTGCGGGTGGTTCAGTGTGCTTTGATGAGAGCTCCCTAGTTAGGCCCTTCCTGGTGATGGCAGGTTAGCTGCAGGAGGGGCTCCTCCTACTGTGTTTGAAATGCAAAAGGAAGTTCCTCCTGATGAGGAGGTGGAGGAAGTGGGTTGGCTCGTCGGCTAGAGGTCATCGCCTTCCCTTTTTCCTTGGGAGGCATGATGAAAATTTGTGTTTTCACTTTTGAAGTTTTAGTCAGGTTTCTTTTTGAATTTCCCACAAACGGCGCGAACCTGTTACTACTTTTTTATGTATGGGAGTAACCAGGTGATGTGGATTTTTTGGTGGAACAATCAAGAACATGACCTTTTGACTTTCAATAGTATTGACTGCCTTTACTTGAAGATCTGACTCATTTACGCCGTAGGATTCAATTCGTGTGTCGACGATCGCTTCCGTTTGACCTGCAAAACACCTGAAACACCGGGGTTGATTCCGGCGATAGTCTGTTACTACTTTTTTTCTATATGGGAGTACTCAGATGATGTGGATTCTTTGGTGGAACAATCAAGAACTTAACCTTTTGACTTTCAACTGTATTAACTGGCTTTTACTTGACGATCTGACTCGTTTGCACTGTAGGATTCGATTCGAGCAGCGATGATCCCTTCTGTTTGACTTGTAAAACACCTGAAACATTGGGGTTGATCCCGGCAACAGGCCCTCCGATGCTCAAGTCCGTAATCAAGAAGTTAAATTGTTTTTGGATAAGAAATAGAGGTTAAATTGTTTCATGATAAGAAATTTAATTTAAACCGACTCTTAGAGATAATCATGAATTTGAATTACTCTTTATAATGGGCTACAACCATGACCCAGCAAGACGGATCTGTTTTTGGGTTATTGGGCTTGGAGAAGACCCTGTTCTAATTTTTGGACCCGTTTGTAGTGGAAATTAACGTTTTACCCCTGAGATCTTCATGATTCGTGCCCAATTTGAACGGTTCTGATTTGGTTCTATTTTTAGCCATATCAGTCGGTCATTCTTTCGACAAGCTACGACATTGTGCTTCTTTGTAGCAGTAAGAGAAATCAACGCATTTTATACTTCATGTCCATATGAATTCTAAATTTGGTTTATATCTATTAAATTTGTTTTGTTCTTTTTTGTTTTGGGTATTAGTTCCTCAATTCTTCTGGGTGAATGGCATGTTAATCCGTTCATTCTAATTAACTTAACCACCATTTGATAGGAAAGTTATGTTTCCATTAAGAACTTTTGAGATTTTACCAATTATATGGACCCTTCATTTTTCAAAGAGTAAGAGCTTCCACATTAATGGCCATTTTAGGTTGCCATTTTTTTAATTTGGCAAGCTAAATGGCAAAATCCTCCCACACCAACCTCTTATTTTGATTACCAAATTTAGACATGGCTATTTCTTTTGTCAAATTTGACAACCCATATAGCATTGCTATATGTCTCATCACCACACCTTTTTCTCTTTTTCCACCAAATTTGAATATATATATATATATATATATATATATATATATATATATATATATATATATATATTATTATTATTATTATTATTATTATTATTATATTACATATAATAGTTCCTCAATTCTTTTGGGCGAATGGCATGTTAATCAGTTCATTCTAATTAACTTAACCACCATTTGATAGGAAAGTTATGTTTCCATTAAGAACTTTTGAGATTTTACCAATTATATGGACCCTTCATTTTTCAAAGAGTAAGAGCATCCACATTAATGGCCATTTTAGGTTGCCATTTTTAAATTTGGCAATCTAAAGGGCAAAACCCTCCCACACCAACATCTCATTTGGGTTGCCAAATTTAGAAATGGCTATTTCTTTTGTTAAATTTGGCAACCCATATAGCATTGCTATATGTCTCATCATTACACATTTTTCTCTTTTCCCACCAAATTTGAATATATATATATATATATATATATATATATATATATATATATATATATATATAAAATAAAACACAAGAAAAGCTATCAAGTGGCTCTCATTCAATATTGTTGAAATTAATGGTCCAGATCTAACCTCACAAAAAACTCAAATTCAAATCCCTAAAATAACTCCTTTATTTATTTATTTATTTATTTATTTATTTATTTCACTCTCTCTCTCTCTCATTCTCTCTCTATTTACTCAGAAATTTATATTTTCATATTTTAGGTTTACAAAAATTTCAGATTTTTTATGCATTTTTTGTGTGCTCATATTATATTTTAAATAGCAAATATCTTATCAACAGTTAAATTTCATCATTTTCACACTCAAAGTTCTAAGACGTTGGATTTTACACCTCCATTTATACTTATTTTTCAACATGTACTAATAGAAACATGGACTTTTATTTACAACTAATTATTGTTTTCCTATTCATACTTGAGCTACATAATTGTTGTTTTACTGTTTACAGGACTTTCATATGCTGTATCGTTCCGAAAACGTGTCGTAGGCACGTGTCCACGGGAAAATCTAGTATATATATATATACTACTTATAATAATAGTATACTATTATTATTATTATTATTATTATTATTGTTATTATTATTATTATTATTATTATTATTATTATTATTATATATATATGTGTGTGTGTGTGTGTGTGTGTGTGTATATATATATATATATATATATACACACACACACACACACACACACACACATATAATAATATTAATAATAATAATAATACATAATATCAAAATATATATATAATATATATAATATATATATAATATATATAATATATATATGTTAATATATATATATTATATTATATTATTAATATATGATATAATTATGTTATATATATTATATATATTAAGATATTATATATATATATATATATATATATATATATATATATATATATATATATATATATATGAGAAAAGTGAGCCTCATATAGGGTATGAGGAAATTTTCCTCATACAAAGTGATTATACTCAGTTGGTGGGGTTCTTATGGAAGATCCAGTCCGTCCATCATTTTTATCATGCTAATGGATGTATGTGTAGAAAAAACCAAGTGGTTTGGAGGTCATTCGCCCATACATCATGTGGTTGAAAAATGAACGATTTCAACAGTAATACAAATCGAACCACAAATTGGACCCACATGATGCATGAGTGAATGCCATCCAAACCACTTGATTTTTCTACACATACATCTATTAGCATGATAAAAATGATGGACGGACTGGATCTTCCATAAGGGCCCCACCAAGTGAGTATAATCACTTTGTATGAGGAAAATTTCCTCATACAAATATGTGGCTCACATTACTCATATATATATATATATATATATATATATGTATATATATATATATATATGGGTAAAAGGGATATGAGCAACTTGCTCATTTAGTAAATGAGCAATTGATTATGTGGCATGCATGTGATACATTGGACAACTAAACCTTTTAAGAATTTTCCAATCACATGCATGCCACATCATCAATTGCTTATTTACTAAATGAGCAAGTTGCTCATACCCCTTTTTCCCTATATATATATATAATAGTGTATATATATATTATACATATATATATTTATGTATATATACTCTATTATACACTATTATAATATACTATTATACATATTTGACAACCAAAATGGCAATTATGGGTGTAGAACAACCTCTCATTTATTTTTGGCAAAGTTGTCCTTTGGATTGCCAAAAATGAAAATGGCAACCCAAATGAGAGGTTAATTGGTGTGGATGCTCTAACAGATTTCTTTCTTCTCTTATTTATTTCCTCGACTCCTCTTGAATTTCTCTCACCTGCTTCCCAAAAAAGTTGATGGCAGACGAGGGATGATAGTTTGCTAAGAGTTTGTGTGAATTTGATTCAGAAAGCAGAAATCTTAACTAACAAATGAGACATTAGGTGTAAAAGATTTAAAAAGGAGAATTGAATGTTTGAGGGTTTTCTTTTTAGAACTTGACATTTAACTTGAGTCTACACACCCAATGTGGATGATGCCCATTTAATATATATACCAAGTTATAATTAACCACAAGCAATTGTATTCAATTACAGACAGGGACGAAGCCATATTGATGCATAAGATAGCTAACGATACCCCAATTTTTTTTAAAAACCCTAATGTTTAATATTTACAACTACAGGCTCTCCCAAAAAAATGATTTTACCAGTTACATGGACCCTCCTTTTTTCAAAGAGTAATAGATTTCTTTCTTCTCCTATTTAATTTCCTCCAGTCATCTAGAATTTCTCTCAACCCCCTTCCTGTTAGAAAATGGGTGTTTTAACGACGTTGTACGAATCAGCTTTGAGGCAATATTTTGGGTATGATTCACTATATATTAGTGAGAGATCTTAATAAATTTGAGTTCTCCTTCATGAGCATATCAAAATTATATATTTACTTGCTCAAAACGGTTCTAGGGTGAAAGAGAAATTGTCTCCCAAAGTGAGACACTTGATTTGTTTTCTTGTAAACTTTTATAACAAACATAAAACGTACTTTTATTACTGATTCCGAGGCACTCCTTTTTCTTTCTTTTTTTTTCAAACTGAAAGCTTACACTGTTAATGTGTGTTTTCAGACTCGAAATGACAACTGCATCGGAAAATGTTGTTGTGGCTGAAACGGTCCAAGTGCCGATTGTTACTGTGCCACGAGTGCCAATATCTGCCATTGTACCTGTCTCAGTCTCCCATGGAGAAAAATCTGAGAAGTTTCACAGGCAAAATTTCAAGAGGAGGCAATAGAAAATGATGTTCTATGTAACCACCATGAATCTCATAGGATTCTTGAACAAAAAAGCTCCTAATCTTAAAAAATATGAGAAAGATCACCAAGTCATCGCCGATGTGATGCTTGAAAAAGTGCTGATTACATGTGTAGGAACTACATAATAAACAGGTTTAGGAACTACATAATGAACGGATTAGCCGATTCTTTATATAATGTTTGCAATGACAAAAGAACAGCTAAAAAACTTTGAGAATCTCTAGACCATAAATATAAACTGACAATGTCAGCGCCAAGAAATTAATCGTGGGTCGTTTCCTAGATTACAAAGTAGTAGATTCCAAGAAAGTGATCAGTCAAGTTTAAGAAATTCAACTAATCTTGCATAAGATACATGCTGAAGGTATGAACTTAAATGAAAGTTTTCATGTGCTTGTATTATTAAAAAATTGCTAGCAGGTTGGAAAGACTTCAAAAATTGCCTGACGCACAAGCAAAAGAAAATGGACATTGAGGATCTGATTGTTAGGCTTCGTATTGAAGATGAAAACAGAGAATCTGAAAAAGTCCAAGCTGTAACACCCCGCAAAATAAAATGATTTGTTTTGCATTATTAAATAATATTAAATTGGTAAAGTTGATTATTTTCTTAAAATTGCAATCAAAGTTAGAAAATTTTGAATTCTTAAGATTTTAGGGTTAATGATTGATTTTCCTCATTTATTTATGTTATTTTAATTTTTTCAGACTCGAAATGACAACTGCATCGGAAAATATTGTTGTGGCTGAAACGGTCCAAGTGTCGATTGTTACTGTGCCACGAGTGCCAATATCTGCCATTGTACCTGTCTCAGTCTTCCGTGGAGAAAAACCTGAGAAGTTTCACGGGCAAAATTTCAAGATGAGGCAACAGAAAATGATGTTCTATGTAACCACCATGAATCTCATAGGATTCTTGAACAAAGAAGCTTCGAATCTTAAAAAATATGAGAAAGATCACCAAGTCATCGCCGATGTGATGCTTGAAAAAGTACTAATTACATGTGTAGGAACTACATAATGAACGGATTAGCCGATTCTTTATATAATGTTTGCAATGACAAAAGAACAGCTAAAAAACTTTGAGAATCTCTAGACCATAAATATAAACTGAGAATGTCAGCGCCAAGAAATTAATCGTGGGTCGTTTCCTAGATTACAAAATAGTAGATTCCAAGACTGTGATCAGTCAAGTTTAAGAAATTCAACTAATCTTACATAAGATACATGCTGAAGATATGAACTTAAATGAAAGTTTTCATGTGCTTGTATTATTAAAAAATTGCCAGCAGGTTGGAAAGACTTCAAAAATTGCCTGACGCACAAGCAAAAGAAAATGGACATTGAGGATCTGATTGTTAGGCTTCGTATTGAAGATGAAAACAGAGAATCTGAAAAAGTCCAAGCTGTAACACCCCGCAAAATAAAATGATTTGTTTTGCATTATTAAATAATATTAAATTGGTAAAGTTGATTATTTTCTTAAAATTGCAATCAAAGTTAGAAATTTTTGAATTCTTAAAATTTTATGGTTAATGATTGATTTTCCTCATTTATTTATGTTATTTTAATTTTTTTAGATTTATTTAAATTAATTTGACTATTTTATAAATTTGTCAATTTTAAACGTGCAAAACACGTGCAAATATTTTTTAATGCAAATCTCCACTTTTAAATTTCTGAATAAATTCTCCTATTTATAATTAAGCATATCCTAAATTTTGAGAATTTTCTGAATAAAGAAACTATTTTTATAAATACTTCAAAAGAGAGGGGCGTTTACGTAAAAAGCTGATTGGATCTCAAACAAATAATAAAAATTCATTTTTGCTACTTTTTGGCTGGAAATGGTCATTATTAAAGATAAAATTTATTTAAAATGTATTTAGAGTTTATTTTTTAAAGATTCAAACAAATATGGTATTTTTGCAAATATGAAATTTAAGTTGAACCTCGTGCAAATATTTTCTTGGAAACTAAAAGTCAGAAATTATATTTGGAAAGCCTAATATTTATTAGTAGGTATTATTGATGAATTTTCTGGATTTTTCTGATATTTATTTGGCATATTTGCAAATATTACAAAGAGAGGGACTTTTGTGCAAAATTACCACTTTGAGTACAAATCCAATTTCTTTTTTTTAATTTCTGGGCTATGCTTGATGGCTGGATAACTTAGAAGTAAAAGAATTTGGTTTTATTCTAATTTATTTAACTTATTTAACTACTTTATTAAAGAAATGTCTATATATGTAAATGAATAATTTGTTAAGGGATGTTTCCATATAACTTATAAAACCCTAAAAACTCCAGATTTCGGCCTATTAAAGAGCCACTACAGGCGTTCCCCTCCTCTGCAAAAATAAAATATTATTTTACTATTGGTTTTCTTGGAGTTTCGAAGTAAGGATCTTGGATTTCTTCCGAAAGGAAGTACTTTTCTTATTCATCATTAATTCGATTGATTCTTCAATAAGGTGAGTGACATATGTTTAATTTCTTGTTGTTGTATGCATGTTTTAGGTGATGATTTGTCTCTTAGAAAGCATGTTAGGGGATTGTGTGATGATATAATGAATTATTGAAAGATGAATAAATAAAAATTGAATATTTCATGAAAACTATGCTATTGATGATTAAAATTACATGCAGATGGCTTGAGAACGTTAAAGAACCTAATAGAAATCATGTTAATGTTGTTTTCCTTCACTTTCTTGCTGTTTTGATTGTTTATGATGAGTGGTATGTGGCATAGTACATATATATGAATAAAAGGGGTCCTTCAATGTGTATACATATGCATACTTACTGTTTTGAGATTTTGATGAAGAAAACTTGATTAAATACATGTTGTATTCACATATATTCATGAGAAAACTATTGTAATCAGTTGGGTTTGTGTTTAATCAAGTTGTGGAAGGATTTTTGAATAAAAATTATCAAATTTTGACGTATTGAAAAGGGGTTTGACTTCAGGTCAGTAGATGTGCCGGCCAAAATTGAATTTTGATGTTTTGTGAAGTTTTCGATTGAGATCTAAGTTGTTTTGATACTGAGATTGATTTGAACAATACACTACTTATATTCGATGAATTCTTGATGTTTTACTGATACTTAAACACACATATATACACTTATACACTTACATTATATGTTTTGAAGAGTTTTGTGAAAAATTACTATTTTGTGATCATGATGTGATTTTGATTAGTTTTATAAACTTCCTATACGTTATACAAGTTGTATTTAATCATCTCAGGATTTTTGTTTTGCAAATTTTTGATTTTACAAAGTATAATTGAAGTATCAGTAAAAAATTGCACGAAATTTAAAGCTGCTGTATGGGCTGTTTTTGACATGAAGGTCGACTGTTATGTCGGTCGACTATGACAATTGAAGGTCGACCGACATCATTGTTTTTGGTTGTTTGTTGAGTTTTCTTCCTTTTTCTTGAACGATTATTTCTTCGATATTATGGATTATTGATCTACTGTTTTAGATGATGTTCTTACTACAGATTACAGTATTTTATAGAGAGTTACATTTTGATTATAATAGATTTTAAATTGTGTTCTGTGACTTTATTAAATGAAAGACATATGGTTTTCGAAGGAATTGATATTTTGTGATATTCTACAACTTCAAAATATGATTTTTCAGTTATTTAATAGATTTAATACTTTTTTCAGTTCTCGAATTTGTGAGTGTATTTAAATGAATTTAGATTCGTTGATTTTAAGAAGTTTTCTTAATATGAGAGTATTTGATAATGGAATTGAGAGTTTCTATGAAAAAATTTGTGTTGATGGTTGAGTTGTGAATCTCTAGATGGTGAATGGGACCGTAGTACACTGGCAGATGAGATTTTGTGTTTTGGCTAGTTGTGGCCTTGTTGTTGATCAGTTGAGTTAAGTCCGGTAGGGTACACAAACTCTACGAGATTCATAATTGATAAATTAACTTAATAAGATAAGGACAGGCACTAGATGGTAATATGATGAAATGAGTGCAAACATGGGTTATGGACCTCAGTATGATCTGCAGTGTGAGATAATCCCCGAAATTATCGAGATGTGAGTGAAATAGTCTCCGGAATTACCTGCGGTGTGGGACTGATCTCCAGAATTATCGGGATGGAGGCGACGCTCATGAGGTATTCGTATGATGAGGTGCCATAGCTTACAGTGTGGGGTATTCTCAAAAATTCCCAGGTGTGAGTGAAATAGTCTCCAAAATTATCGGCGCATAGGCTAGATACTCACAGCTTATCTAAATCTCGTAGTAGTCATCGTAGTAGGATTAGTTGCATAACGATGGATTTAACCGTATAAAGTGGAGAACGATAAGGGCTTGCACTGGACCTATGTAGTATGGAATGCATAGAATCCGACAAGTACGCATTGGAGAGTCATCATATAGCATTTATGTTTTCTTGACTTGGTTTTATGCATGTTTATTTTCTGTTTTCCTACACTTGACACTTAGTCTAGTTTCAGTTGATGTTTTCATGCTTTATTTATTGTTATTTCATATTCCTTTTATTACTACTGTCGGTATGTGTTGTTTATAACTTTATTTCCTTATCTTTCATTTATATTGTATTTCTTTGATGTCACTCACACTGTGATGGCTGACCCCTATAGTTTTTGGGGTTAGGGTTATCTCTAACCTTATGTTCTACAGGTAGGTGTCTATAGCTTAGGATTTGGATGCATGTGGTAGAATGATAATGTGGTTTATGTAAATTGTAAAAGAATGTGTTGTAAAAGAAAGAAAATGTAATTCAAGGTGTTTAATTTTCCGCTGTGCTTTGTAAACAATTGATGTAATAAAATGTTTTAAATTTCTCTGTATTTGGTTGCTATGTTTATGATTACATTGAAGTTGATTCTGGAATTTGTGCCAAGTATTTCTAATTTTATTTATTGGAAATTCGGGGCGCTACAAGAGCTAACAGTCATGCGGCCAAGGCATATGTGGTGGAACATACTCAACGTTCCAAAAAAGTACAGCAACGAAGAAATGGGGTCCAAGCTGGGGCCTAAGGGAGAAATCTCCAAAAGGCCGAAGTTTCAAGGCAAGTGCTTCAAATTTTACATGTTTGGCCACAATTCTACTAATTGTAGACTACCCAAAATAACAGAAACAGTGAAGCAAATATAGTTGAAAGCATTGCTTAAAATGTTTCTGATATCAACCTCTTAACTGTGTTCTCAGAGGTGAACGTGATAGGTTCAAACCCTAAAGAGTGGGGGGTTGACACTAGAGCTACCCACTGTTAGGTTTCAGAGTCAATCACAAATTAAATACACAACAGAAAAATTACAAAAAATTATCGAAACCTAGCCATGGATCCACGCGAAAACCATAAATCTTGTTTAGGAGTTATACCTTGAAAATGGATATGCTATCTCCACAGTATGCCGATCAAAGCACTATAATATTGCAGTGTCTCTACGGTATCCACACGAACAGATCAAATCATAATATTGCAGTGTCTCTACGGTATCCACATGAACTGATCAAATCAAGCTTTACCTCATACCGAGGTTCTAGCTGCGGAAAGGGGATGTTCCTCATGATCTCTCTCTCACAAATTCTGTGACGACTGGGGTTTTCTCATGTGTAACTTTTTCACAGATATGTATCATATATATAGGTGTAGATAATCAACCCTAAGAGAGTAATGAGGTTGTTAGACTCACAATCTGACCTGGGTCAAATTCGTGTGTGGTCCTTTGAACTTTAGTCAGCCCATTTAATCTAATTAAATGTCTAACCATTGTTAGAAGTCACAGTCTTACTTGGATCCCTAATTAAATTTATCTTATGAATTTAAATCCCAATCTCAATCCCAATGTAGGTTCCTATTACGCTGACATTAATACAAAAATCATATTCTAATATTACAAACAGGGAGCGGTAGCTAGCAATACATCGCTGCTACTTAAGTAACGGAATGTCAGTGATTTGACATAACCTATCCATGACCACCGTTACCATGTATTCAAGCTCTTTGTCCAGATATCTTAACTAGCCACAAGGCATGGAGCGTGTCACCCTTGTATAGTTCAATCTTTGGTTTCTTGATGTCCGAGTAGACTCACTAAAACAAATGAGCTCATTTGAGCACAGTCATGCATTTTGCAGTCATACTCAATCAAGGGGCCCATAGATATCGCTCATGTTATTAAGAGGGACAAATCTTATCTAAGTCATTCACCTTCCTCCGCATGATTTGTAGTATATCCAATAGTCAAATTTATAATCACCTTATTACAGGAAACGTTTGACGATATTAAAACATACAACTTCTCATGTAGGGAACTGTAGTGACTTCAAGTCAAAGGACTACGTACACCTTGGTCACTATGAGAACCGCTTATGACACTCACGTAATGATTTATGTAGCGTTCTCATGCTAGGTCATTCCAGTACATTATTACTCTTATATGCACCCATGTGAAGACTTGATATATCATATTTATGACCCGTGAGATATGGTTTCCAGTCTACGGACATACTAGTCTCTATGTATTATTGTTGTCCTAATTCGCAATAATACTTGACTAGGGACATTTAAGAATAGTGTTCTGATTACAACCAATAAGATCTCACAATCAAGATATGCACTTCATATCCCATGGTATTGAACCTACTATTCTAAGAACTTTTGTAACCCCTATTTCTTTTTTTTTTATAATCTTTATTTGTAATTTCTTATTTCTTAAATTTTTGAATTCAGATTTATTTTAATAATAAATTTTTGCTATTCCTTGGACTCATTTGCTCTCTTTTGATCATCTGTATTCTTTTGGCTTGAACCCTAAAATTTTGGTGCACTGCTAATTTTATTCTTTTGGTGTATTGGATTTACTTTAATCCATTATATTCATATCTCCATTATTATTGTAATTTATTTATCTTTTTGATCCTAACCCATACCCTATAACCCGCTAACCCACAACCCAAACCCAACATCGTACAAAACCCTATAAATACCCATTAAACCCTAAATATCATTAACCCTAATACTAATCCCTCACCCAATCTCTCCCGCCACTCACTAATCTCTTCATCCCCTTCCTCTATTTTCCCCCTTTGCCGAAACCCATCCCCGCACGGCCTCAGCCTCCTATCCACCGTCGCTCCGACCACTGCTCCGCCTTCATCATCCTCATCGTCGACCTAACTTTCGCCATCGTCGTCATCCCGCTCCTCCCCCGTCGCCAGCTCCCTCGACCCCGCAACCACCACCGACTGCACCATCCATCCTCGATCACCTCCTTCGTCTTCACCACTGCGTCCCTCCTCGTCGCCTCCAACCTCAGCAGCAACCACCATCATTGTCGACCAGAACCCCTGCCTTCGCCACCCCGAACACCAACAATCTCGATGCCCCCTGTACACCACCACCCTATCGTCGCCAGCACCCGCACTCCGGCAGCCCTAGTCAATAGCCAGCGCCAACGCCTACAGCCAGTGCCGCCATTGCCGCTACCGCCATTGCTATTGTAGTTGTTCTTGCGCTTGATTGCTATCGATCTTGCTGTGTTGCTTTTACATGCTTTGCACGTGTCACTTGTGCTGTCTATTACATGTATTTTGGCCATACATAGTTTGCACGTGTATTGTTGGCGTCGGGATCCTTGTTCCGTTATTCTTTCGTGTTCAGAGTCATCATCTTTTAGGCAAGTTTCTCTTGAACTAGTTTTATTTTTCTTGTTCAAGAATTTTCTTTGATCTCCGCAAGTAGCTCCTCTTTCAATTACCATATTTTATCTGCCCTTCAAAGAGATTATTATGGATTCATCGGCAAACCAAGTAGTAGTCCTCTTTTCCTGCCTTTTCCCTTGGTTCAAACCAGCCGGTATATAGTCACATGCACACACGATAAGAATACATAGATTAGAACTTGTATATAGACATTGAGGATTGAAATGCATTTCTTTTGAATGTGATGATCATGCTATGTTGATAATAATTTGTCTCATCTATAGTAGAATTCCACCCGAAAGATTGGCTATGAGTTTCTGTAATTTTTGCTTTGAAATCATATGCCTACTTGATTATTTTGTTGTCTTTTAATAATAACCTACTTGCTGTCCTGGTATTTGCTCTGTGCTGATTTAAGTTTTCGACCTAGTTTCTTTTGTAATTTGATAAAACCTTGTAAACATCATCTGTAGCTTTTTGAATTTATATTTCATAACTTTATACAGAACTATATTTCGAATTCTGAACTGAAAGATATCATATTTTTAGTATTGCTACATTTTCAATTTCCAGATTTCTGTCTAGAGATACATCAACTTGAATTTCTATTAAAATAAAATACTACCAACATAATTAGAACTTGAAATTTTATATTTTTTTACTAGAAATGACTGGGAATCACCTTACTATTTTTGTAATATTATTTGAAAATTTTCTAGACTTTCTATAAATAAGAAAACATGACCCTAGGTTGTTGTTAGAACACTAGCTCCGTAAAGAACCCTATTTTTGACCTATCTACAGATAATATCAATTAGAACTCTTTAAATAAGAATTATAGTCTTATGTGTCTAAATTTTGGATCATCTGACAGTTTTGCAATCTGACCTATAGATTGCAAGATATCCATATTTTTGTACAGTGACATTGAATTCTAGAATGCAGATTGAATATGCACCACCCTGCTTAATTAACTGAAACAGTAGATCAAATTTAAGAAATAAAATTTGAGATTAATTGTGTTATAAACATTGTTAGGAATTAAAATATAACTTTTGTAAGATTTTTAAAGGATTTTACAGTCTATTTTTATACACAAGTATATTGACTCTGATATGCTACCTAAACCTGTAATCAGTAAAGAACGAACTTATAGGCCTAGTTTCTGTATTTTTTATTATATGTCATATGAATATTCACTAGAATCATTAGAAAGTCTGTTTTCCAAAAACTCAGACGGAACCTGATTTGCTTTCTTGTAGTAACGGGAAACTTGATTTTTGTACAGCAATTTTGTATTTTGCTTATATAACCATGTTTGATTTTGCATCTAAGGAATATAATTTTTTGTATCATGCATTGCATAACTTTTCCATTTCTTTCACATCATTTCAAAATTTATTCATTCATTGAATGTCCACATTTAAGTATAGTAAAATATTAACAAGCCAGAGTAAATAATGGTCAACTTGGTAGTGAACAATCGGAGACTGTACTCAGTAGGGCCCCTTGTTCTAGATTGATTATGGTTGTGAATGGTGGATTATTTGTTGGGAAATATTGATTGTTAATTGTTGATTATTGTGCTGAGTACACTATCTGTTGAGTTTACCATCATAGTCTAAACAATCACTGTTTGCATGCACCGAACCTATGGTATGGAACGCAGTATTACGTACATTAGATAAGATAATAAAATATTAATTAACCTAGGATTGACACTCGCATTCTTGAACATGATTATTGTTATTGATCTTGCATCATTGATTACAATCACTGTTTATTGCATCATAAATTGTAGACTTTGATTTTATCACCAATTCGTATTATTGTCATTGATCTTTGATTTTGTTCTAGCATATTATTTCTTGACATACCATATTTTCCTTGCTTTTTTATTTTGCTACTTGTTGTCTGTAACTTGCTCTAACGGACAATATTTTTCCACCTATAGTCAATGAGTTTGCAGGTACAGAAGAAAATATGACTCAAGGACTTGGTGAGCAAAAATTTTGAAGATCGAAGCTGGACTATTAGACTATTATAGTTATCTCATGTTATTTGTTTATTTTATTGCTTTTATCATACTTTGTATTTCGGACTGGTGTGTCCCGAAGTTTGCTTTTTCCCAGATGTTGGATATTATTTAGTGAATTTATTTCATGATTATTTTGGAGTTTATTCTTTGTTTATGGGTTATTCTCTCTTGCGTGATTGTATTCTCTTGTGTATTGTTGAGTTAATCTGTTACAACCATGGATGGTATTTTTATCATTCGCTGGGCCTTTGTTACGTGTTCGTGCTCCCGTATCTTGCGAAGTGGGGCGTGACAGGTTTTGAGTGGTATCAGAGCCCAGATTAGGCTCTAGATAGGTTAACTGAATAATATGCGCATTACATTGATCGCATGAACATGTAATAACCAATGTATATCTGGGTACTCACCAACTTGATGTTTTGCAGACTATGGCTCGTGGAGGTTCTTCTACTACTCGACCCAAGGATGAGCAGCTAGACAACACTTCTATCCTTCAGGAAATGCAGCAGATGATGGCCTTGCAACAAGAGCACAATAAATTTATGCGGGCTACATTGGAGGCGGCCAACCGAACTGCTGTTGGTCCTGCGACAGGGCTACTACCACCGAGGTCGGTACTGTGGAAGATTTTATGACGTTTTACCCGGACAAGTTCTTGGGTACTGAGACATAGTTGGAAGCCGAGCAATGGCTGATTCGAACGGAGAAATTGTTGATCACAGCTCAGATCAAGATGTGGTTTGGGTGGATGTGATAAGCATCCAGCTTGTGGACCTCGCTAATATCTGGTGGTGAGCTGAAACCGAAAGGCTTGAGAGACTCATCACTTGGGCCACTTTCACAGAGAGCTTCATAGAAAAATTCTTCCCTAGTGTCACCAAGGACGAGATGGAGCGGCAATTTGTCTCTTCCACTCAGGTTGGTCAGATAATGCTATTTAATGTCGTGTACTGTTGCATACTTATATGTGACAATATAAATTGAATCTTTATCCTAACTCAGGGGAACCGATCTGTGGAAGAGTACGCTACTGAATTTACTTAGCTTAGCCATTTCGCAGCTGCTATGGTGGCCAATGATGAGGATAGATCTCGCAGGTTCTTGATAGGCTTGAATTTCAACATTCTGGACGATTTGGTTGCTCACCGACACCACACCTATGCCGATGTTCTTGACGCGGCCAGGATTCAGGAGCAGGCTCATAAGAGGATGAGTGCTCCTCAGTAGGCAGTGCAGCACCCTACCCCCCGCCCGGCCTACTGGAAAGCCTATTCGGGGGCCAGTTCCGAACCTTCCTGCCAGAGCACTGCCTATTTGTTTGTTGTCCCGAGGACAATTCATACTTGTGACTACTGCGATAAAGTCGGGCATCTATAGAAGGAATGCAGACTAGCCAATCGTCTGTGCCTTGCATGTGGAGGCAGTGATCATGTGGTCTTAGATTGTTGGAGGAACAGGCTCCGTGCACCTACTGGAGGATCAGATCAGCAAGGAGCACTAGCTCGAGGCCAGGGTAAACCGCCTCTTCCACCGTAAAGGCAAGCTTTTGATCAGAGGAGGATGGCCTCGAGGGGAGGTCAGATTGGAGGTCGTGGTCAGGCCTATAACCTGACTGTAGCTGAAGTTGAGACGGCTATTGGTGTCGTTGCAGGTGTGTGTCATCTTAGTATTCTCTCTTCCTCCCCATGTTCTTTTTTATTCTAGTGCTACCCACTCCTTTATCTTTTCCTGCTTCGTGGATCGACATCGTCTAGCTTGTGATGTCTTGCTTGCTGCTTGGAATATTACCACAGGTGGAGGCATCATCATCTGTTTTAAGGTGTGCAAGTAGAGCCCTTTGTTGATTAGGGGCATGCAGTTTAAGGCTGACCTGATTGTGATCCCCAACTCTACCTTTGATATTATCCTTGGGATAGATTGGCAGGGAGTTACCCATGCTGTGATTGATTGTCGTGCGAAGAAGGTAATATTCAGGCTTCCAGGTCACCAAGAGTTTGTGTTTCATGTGGGTGAGACACCGTATGGGCATGTCAAGAACTTGATGAACCAGGAGGCTCGTGCACTTAAGTCGTTGTGCACTGTTGGTGCAGTTTCACCCGTTGTTGTTCGGGATTTCCTTGATGTTTTTCCAAAAGAGTTGCCTAAATTGCTGCCAGACCGAAATGTGGTAGTCGGTATCGAAGTTCAACTAGGAATGACACCAATCTCGAAGAGTCCGTACTGGATGGCACCAGTTGAGTTGGCTGACTGAATCTGCAAGTTCAGGAGCTATTGGATAAGGGTTTTATCAGGCCAAGTATTTTGCCTTGGGGTGCCCCAGTGTTTTTCGTCAATAAGAAGGATGGTAGTCGTAGACTCTACATTCACTACCGTGAGTTGAACAATGTCGCTGTGAAGAACCGGTACCCTCTGCCAAGGATCGATGATCTATCGATCATCTGGGAGGTGCTTCAGTTTTCTCGAAGTTGGATCTCAGTTCTAGCTATCATCAAGTTAAGGTGAAGGCTGAAGATATTCAGAAAACAACGTTCCACACGAGATATGGACATTACGAGTTCTTAGTAATGCTATTTGGAGTTACCAAACCAACAGTGTTCATGAGTTTGATGAACCAGGTGTTCTTTCCGTTCTTCGGCAAGTTCGTGGTGGTGTTCATCGATGATACTTTGGTGTATTCTCGGAGCAGAGAAGATCATGCTGAGCATTTGAAGGTTGTCTTGCACATTTTGAGGGAGAATCAGCTCTATGGGAAGCTCTGTAAGTGTGAGTTTTGGCTCGACCGAATTGCCTTTTTGGGCCATATTGTCTTTGGCGTTGGTGTGTCTATTGATCCGTCGAAGATTTCTGTAGTCAGGGATTGGCTAGTGCCGAAGTCAGCATCTGAAGTATGGAGTTTCCTCGGATTGGTAGGGTTTATCGGAAGTTTGTCCAAGAATTCTCGAAGATTGCAGGACCCCTAACCAATTTAACGAGGAAGGAGCAGAAGTTTGTTTTGGATGGAGCTTGCGAGGAAGCCTTCTCGGTGCAGAAGAATAGTTTGACGTCAGCTCTAGTGCTGACCATTCCAGACAGTTTTGATTCATTGTGATGCTTCGGGCTGAGGTTTGGGAGCAGTTCTGATGCAGCGAGGAAGAGTTGTCGCTTATACATCTAGGCAGTTGGTGCCTCATGAGAAGAACTGTCCCACACATGATCTTGAGCTTTCGGCTGTAGTCTTTGCCTTGAAGTTATGGAGGCACTATCTACTTGGGCATAGAGTTGAGATTTTTACTGATCACAAGAGTCTCAAGTATGTGTTCAATCAGAGGAAATTGAATATGAGGCAGAGGAGATGACTTGAATTGATGGCGGACTACGACATCAACTTGCAGTATCATACTGGTAAAGTAAACCTAGTACCCGATGCTTTGAGTAGGCGGCCTGCTGTTATGTTCCTCATCCAGCATAAGGAAGTGTTGGAGGATATGAGGAGGCTGATACTGGATGTGATTCTCCCTGGTTCAGCACACCAATGTGTGGTGTTGCAGTTGCAGTCTTCGTTGATAGAGCAGATCAAGGAGGCCGAGGCTGGTGACCAACAATTGCAAGAATTTCGGAGTGAAGTGGAAGCTGGATTGAGAACTGACTTGGTCATTCATTCTGACGGGTTGCTTTGTTTTGGAGCTAGGTTGTGTGTACCTAGGGGTGAAGTCAGGTAGAAACTCCTTACAGAAGCTCATCGCTCGCCCTACTCCATTCATCCTGAAGGCACAAAGATGTACAGGGATCTGAAAAAGCATTTTTGGTGGCATGGTATGAAGAGAGACATAGCGAGATTTGTTTCTCAGTGTCTGATCGGTCCACAAGTGAAGGCAGGACATCATAGGACGACTGGACTTCTTCAACCACTTCCGATCCCAGAATTGAAATTAGAGAACATCACTATGGACTTCTTGATGGCACTACCAAGGAGTCCCAAAGGTCACAATGCTATTTGGGTAATAGTATACATTTGACAAAGAGTGCCTGTTTCATCCCTTTCCGAGTGGGTCAGTCCACCGAGAGCCTGGCAGAGAAATACATACAGGAAGTTGTAAGGCTACATGGTGTTCTTGTCAGCATCGTATCGGATAGAGATACGAGATTCAGGTCTCAGTTTTGGGAGAGTCTTCAGAGGAGCGTGGGTACTAAGTTGAGCTACAACACTGCTTTTCATCCACAGACAGATAGGCAATCCGAGAGAACGATCCATACATTGGAGGACATGTTGAGGTCTTGTGTTCTTCAGTTTGGAGGTTCTTAGTTGAGTTCTCATACAACAACAGCTACCAGGCAAGTCTCAAGGCAGTTTCGTATGAGGCACTTTATGGTCGGAAGAGTAGATTGTCGATCTGTTGGGATGATATCAGTGAGAGGAAGCTTTTGGGTCCTTAGTTGATCACAAGGACTACTGGTGCAGTGGCTCAAATCAGAAAGCAGTTGCAAGCATCTCAGGTTAGGCAAAAGAAGTGGGCTGACTGTCGTCGAAGGCCTTTAGAGTTTGTGGCAGGCGATCATGTGTTCCTCAAGGTATCTCCATGGAGAGGTGTTATCTGATTTGGAGGAGGGGGCAAGTTGAGTCCCTGGTTCATCGGTCCTTCGATATTATGGAACGAGTGGGCAAGGCAGCCTACAGGCTCGCGTTGCCACCGGCTTTATCATGTGTCCATGATGTATTTTATGTCTCTCAGCTAAGAAAGTGCATCAGGGATGACAGTCATGTGTTTGACTACTCGGAGTTGTCCGTTAGACCAGACATATAATGTGAGGTCCAACCAATCTCTACCTTGGACATGCGTGAGAAAGTCCTGAAGAATAAAGTCATCAAGCTTGTTCGTGTCTCTTAGAATCCTCACTCGCCGGTGAGTGGACTTGGGAACTTGAGGAGGAGATTCAGAAGAAGTTCCCCTATCTCTTTGAGTAGTTGTTTGGTTTTTTTTGTTGTTGTTTTTCTTGGGGTTGCACTATATACCACTTGAATGAATTTCGAAGAAGAAATTCTTCTTGTAAGGTGGGTAGGAATTGTAACCCTATTTCTTTTTTTTTTCGAATCTTTATTTGTAATTTCTTATTTCTTAAACTTTTGTATTCGGATTTATTTTAATAATAAATTTTAGATATATTCCTTGGACTCATTTGCTCTCTTTTGATCATCTGTATTCTTTTGGCTTGAACCCTAAAATTTTGGTACACTGCTAATTTTATTCTTTTGGTGTATTGGGTTTAATTTAATCCATTATATTCATATCTCCATTATTATTGTTATTTATTTCTCTTTTGGATCCTAACCCTATACCCTACAACCCAAACCCAACATCCTATAATACCCTATAAATACCGACTAAACCCTAAATATCATTAACCCTAATACTAATCCATCACCCTAATCTCTCCTGCCGCTCACTAATCTCTTCATCCCCTTCTTCTGTTTTTTCCCCTTTGCCAAAACCCATCCCCACACCACCTCAGCCTTCTGTCCTCCATTGCTCCGACCACTGCTCCGCCTCCATCATCCTCATCCTCGACCTCGCTTCTGCCATCGTCTTCTTTCCGCTCCTCCACCCTCGTCGCCATCTCCCTCGTCCCCGCAACCACCACCAGTTACACCATCCATCCTCGACCACCGCCCTCATCTTCACCACTGCATCCCTCCTCGTCGCCTCCAACCTTCGCAACAACCACCATCATCGTCGACAAGAACCCCTGCCTTTGCCGCCCCGAACACCAACAAGCCGCTGCCGCCTGTACACCACAACCTTGTCGTTGCCAGCACCCGCACTCTGGCCGCCCTAGTCAACAGCCAGCGCCGACGCCTGCAGCCAGTGCCGCCATTGCTATTAACGCTGTTCTTTTGGTTGATTGCTGTCGATCTTGCTGTGTTGCTTCTACGTGCTTTGCACATGTTGCTTATGCTGTATATTACACGTGCGTTGGCCGTACGTAGTTTGCACATGTATTGTTGCCGTCGAGATCCTTGTCCGGTTATTCTTTCATGTTCATAGTCGTCAATATTAAGGCAAGTTTCTCTTGAACTAGTTTTATTTTTCTTATTCAAGAATTTTCTTTGACCTCCGCAAGTAGCTCCTCTTTCAATTATCATATTTTATCTGTTTGAACCCTTCAAAGAGATTATTACAGATTCATCGGCGAAACCAAGTAGTAGTCCTCTTTTTGTGCATTTTCCCTTGATTCAAATCCAGCATGTATATAGTCAAATGCACACACGACATGAATACTTAGATTAGAACTTGTATATAGACATTGATTATTGAATGCTTTTCGTTTGTACATGATGATCATGCTATGTTGATAATAATGTCTCATCTATAGCAGAATTTCACCCTAAAGATTAACTATGAGTTTATCTAATTTTTGCTTCGAAATCATATGCTGACTTGATTATTTTGTTGTCTTTTAATAATAACCTACTTGCTGGCTTGTTGTTTGCTCTGTGTTGATTTGAGTTTTCGACCTAGTTTCTATCGTAATATGATAAAACCTTGTAAATGTCATATGTAGATTTTTGAATCTGTTTTTCAGAACTTTTTACAGAACAAGATTCTGATTTACGAACTGAAAGATATCATATTTTTAGTATTGCTATGTTTTCAATTTTCATATTTCTGTCGAGAGATACATCAACTTGATTTTCTATTAAAATAAAATACTACCAACATAATTAGAACTTGAAGTTTTATATTTTGTTACTATACATGGTTGGGAATCACCATATTTTTTTTGTAATATTATTTGATAATTTTCCAAACCTTCTATAAATATGAAAACATGACCCTAGGTTGTTGTTACAATACTACCTCAGTAAAGAACAAGATGTCTTACCTATCTACAGAGAATATCCATTTGAACTTTATAAATAAGAATTATATCCATGTGTGTCTGGAATCCGAACCATTTGACGGTTTTGCAATCCGACCAATAGATTGCAAGATATCCATATTTTCGTACAGTGACGTCTGAATTCCAGAATGCAGTTTGAATATGCATCACCCTACTTAATTAACTGAAACAGTAGATCAAATTTAAGTATAAAATTTGAGATTAATTGTGTTATTATTAAACATTGTTAGCAATTAAAATATGATTTTTGTAAGATTTTTAAAGGATTTTACTGTCTATTTTTATACACAAGTATTTTGACTCTGATATGCTCCATGAACATGTAATAAGTAAAGAACGAACTTATAGGCCTAGTTTCTGTATTTATTATATGTCGTATGAATATTCGCTAGAACCGGCAGATAGTCTATTTACCAAAATCTCTGACGAAACCTGATTTTCTTTCCTGTAGTAACGGGAAACTTGCTTTTTGTACAGCAATGTCTTGCAGTCCAAAATGTGTGCATTGTATTATGCTTATATATCCATGTTTGATTATGCATCGAAGGAATAGAATTTGTTGTATCATGCATTGCATAACTTTGCCATCTCTTTGACATCATTTCAAAATGTCTTCATCAATTGCATATCCACATTTAAGTATAATAAAATATTAACAAGCCAGGCTAAATAAGGGTGGACTTGGTAGTGAACAATCGGAGACTGTACTCAGTTGGGCCCCTTGTTCTAGATTAATTATGGTTGTGAATGATGAATTATTTATTGAGGATATTGATTGTTAATTGTTGATTATTGTGCTGAGTACGCGATCTGTTGAGTTCATCATCATAGTTTAAACGATCACTATTTGCATGCACCGAACCTGTGGTATAGGATGCAGTATAACGTGCATTAGATAGGATAATAAAATATTAATTAACCAAGGATTGACACTCGCATTCTTGATCATGATTATTGTTATTGATCTTGCATCATTGATTACAATCACTGTTTATTGCGACATAAATTCTAGACTTTGATTTTATCACCAATTCTTATTATTGTCATTGATCTTTGATTTTTGTTCTAGCCTAATATTTCTTGAAAACCCATATTTTCCTTGCTTCTTTGCTTTCTCTACTTGCAGTCCCTAACTTGCTCTAACGGACAATATTTTTCCACCTCTTGTCTATGAGTTTATGGGTACAGAAGGAAATATGACTCATAAACTTGGTGAGCAAACTTTTTGAAGATCAAAGCTTGACTATTAGACTATTATAGTTATCTCACATTTTTTGTTTATTTTATTGCTTTTATCATACTTTATATTCCGATCTTGTGTGCCCCGAAGTTTGCTTTTTCTCAGATGTTAGATATTATTTAGTGAATTTATTTCATGATTATTTTGGAGTTTATTCTTTGTTTATGCGGTAATTCTCTCTTGCGTCATTGTATTCTCTTATGTATTGTTGAGTTAATCTGTTACAGCTATGGATGGTATTTTTATTATTCACTGGGCCTTTGTTACGTGCTCATGTTCCCCTATCTTAGAAAGCGGGGCGTGACAACTTTATTATGTTCATTTAATCATAATAAACAACACAATAAATGAAATGTCTCATATACGAAATAAACATCATGATACAATGTAAAATAGTAATGTCAATACACAACTAACCTCTACGGCATACACCAACACCCGCCACGTGTGCTCTAATAAAGGAATATTCTCTTCTTTCAAACCAGTAAATAATGGGGAAAAGATGTTCATGAGGAACTCGGCTACTTCAGAAACCAAGGGCCAAGGTAAGGTGATCTTGAAGATGACTTCTGGAAATGAAGTGACTCTGAACAATATTGTGTATGTTCTGAAATTCATAAGAACCTAGTATCTAGTTCTTTGCTTAATAATCACATATTTCACTTAGTGTTTGAGTCAAATAAGTTCGTTTTGTCTAAGAGTAGAATGTATGGCGGTAGAGGATACATGATTGGTCGAATGTTCATACTCAATGTAATGAGCATAGTCAAGAATATCAATAAAGCTAGCTCTTCTATTTATATGCTTGAGACTTTCAATTTATGGCATGGTAGCATAGGACATGTTAATTATGATACTTTGCGTAGACTAATTAACTTAAATTATATACCAACATTCCACATTGATTCCAAATACAAGTGTGAAACTTGTGTTGAGACGAAACTAATAAGATCATCATTTAAAAGTGTTGAAAGAAAAACTGAAGCCCTTGATTTAATTCATAGTGATATTTGTGATTTAAAAATGACACAAACAAGGTGTGGTAATGTAAGCTCTATTTTCAGTTTTCATTGTATTTTGTATTCTTTTGATTATTGTAATTGAATTCTTTTATTATGGAGTATTTTGTTTTTTTCATGGATTTTCCTTATTCTCTCTTGATCAATCTATGCTCTTTAGCTCGATTCTGTTCTTTTGTGGATTTTGCTCTTTTCCATTTTGAATTTGATTTGTTCTCCATTGTGTTCATCTTGTCTCATTGCTTTTGTTTGTCTCTTTTTGGAGCCAGAACTGAAACCCAGAACCCACAAAATCTTAACCTAAACCCTAATTTCCTGATTCCTATAAATACCCCATTAATTAACCCTAATAAATATTACCCCTCTCTCTCTCACCGCCACACTCTCTCCCCGTAACCAACTCTCTTTTCTCTGTTTTCCCTAACCTAAACCCATCGTCTCTCACCCCTCGACCCCCGTCCATCCTCCGACCTTCGCCCATCCCCGTCATCACCACCGTCTCCGTCTCCATCTCCGTCTCCTCTACATCCCCATCACCGTCGCTCGTTCCCCTCGTCCTCGCCATCCCCGTTCGAACCCATTGCCAAAGTTTTGCCATCGCCATAACTTCACCTCAGTCGCCTCTCCCTCTCCGTGCTCCACCATCGTCTTCGTCGTTCGCCGCCGCTCCACCGAGACCCCCTTACCACCGTCAACGAGCCCCGAAGTCGCCGCGTCGCCGCTCCCTGTTTTCAATAGCAAAAACAGAGCTCTTCGCCGAAGTTGTTGTCGCCGCCGTCGCTTCCCAACCGTGGTAACGATGCCGCTCTGCCACCACAGCCACCGCTGCAGTCGTCGCGCGTCGACAGTCCGCCGCTCTCTCTCTCTCTCGCCATTCTACTATCGAGAGGTTGAAGACGTGACGTGAGTGGGCGATATCGTTGTCCGCTGTTTTGCCGCATCAGTTCCCAAGTCGTCGTTGCGTGTTTGGGATTGGATCCGATGTGAGGTCGAGATCTGGTTGGTTGGTTTCGCTGTTTCGTGTTCTGTTGCACTCGATCCGGTTTCGTGTTCTATGTTCTGGGCTAGATCCGGTGTGGGACTGTGTTCTTATTGGGTTGATTCGGTGTTCCGTGTTCTGTGTGAGCCAAATCCGAGTTTGGTGTTCAGCGTTCTGTCCCGATCTGGTGTGTGGGAATTTCTCTAGGATCTTGTTGTTGTTGTGGATTCTTCGTGCATCTTTGGAAGATTTCGCCGGGATTCTGATCCCGTTATTCTATTATTTTCATTAATATCTACAATAACAGGCAAGTCTCTTCTTGAACCCTTTTTATTGTTTGTGTTCAAGATTAATTGATCTCATGCAAGTAGATCCGTCCATTTTGTTATCAAAAATCTGTTCGACAATTCTGTTAAGATTATCGAGAGTTTACATGAGCTAACCCGACATACTTTTAACTTCGTGCTATCTCCTTGATCTTTAATCCAGACCCCAATGTTTCATGCATGTGCACAATTAAAATAACTAGAATTGTACTTAGAACTGCTTGATGAAATGGACATAAGTGTACTGGTTTGGTTAAAATAATGAATTGACACCATAACTGTAATAAAGGTACCATGACCCTTAGAAATTGAATGTTGACACCTAGGATTCACTTGATTACAAATTTGCATGCTTTATATGATCATATGATTTATTTAATTGCTATTCATGTTTAGACATTTGCTGGACTATTGTATGTTTCATTTTGAAATAGATTTTTGACCATGCTAAAGACATTCTGAAAGAACTTACTTAACATAAAACATAGCCCTTGATGTCTAGATAATTTTTCCCTACTCTAGATTTAAATTCCAATTTACCATCTATTAGTTATCACCACTTTAATGCAACTGTGCTAGTAATTTCAGACTCAGCTTTTCATGCATTTTCTACTGTTGTTGATTTTATTTGACTCTGTTAATTGTACAATAAAAATCTGAAATAATTTAGGCTGGACCTAGACATTTGTAGGTATAATCCAGAACTTTTATAGATTTTAATAATGAATTCTCTGACTCGAAACAATTAGTTTAACATAATTTACTGCATGCTGCCTGGACTTAAAATCTGATTAGAACAGAGTTTTCACCTTAGTTCTTATATCTTTTATATACCTTAATTATACTCGCTGGAACCGTGTGGAAGTCTATTTTCCAAATCTTTCAGCAGATTCGGTTTTTCTAATTTGTAGTGCCCAAAATCCATGATTTGGTATAGCAAGGTCATGCTGTCCTGATTTTGTGAAATGTGTTTATTTGATGTGTTGACCCATGCTTTGTCTGTAAATCTTAGAATTAGTCACACTTAGTAATGGAAAACATTGAAACCCTCTTGCATGCTCACATAGGAAGAAATAAAATGATAACAAGCCGGGGTTATATGGGATGACTTGGTAGTGAATAATCGGAGACTGTACTCGGTCGGGCCCTACTGTATTGACTGTACTGTATGGCCACAAACACTACTCGAGAAACACTAACACTGAACATGATACACTAATTTTTGGGCCGAGTACATGAACCGTGAATTCACCATCAGTCTAAAGCATTCACCGTGTGTTATGCGAAATCTGTGGAATGGGATGTAGTAGTACGTGAACTAGATAGATTAATAAAATACTTAATACCTTGCATTTCCTGCTTGATACTGATATCACTCATTACATGCGTGATTACTATACACCCTTGATATTTTGCCTGCTCTTTATTTTGTTTCTTGTCTTTGACCATGTCCTTATTCCTTGATATCCATGTTTCCTTTACTCTTTGTTTTCTTTACTTACCGCACACGACTTACTCTAAGGGCACTCTTTTATTTCTATTTAGACCAGGAATTTACAGGTGTTGAAGAGATTATTCCTGAAGAAATTGGTGAGCAACATTTCTAGTGATGGTCCAGTCTCTGCTGCATAATTTTACTTATTGCTATTTATTTATTGAACATTGGTAAGACTTGTACTTGTTTGGGCTCTATGACCCGTAGTTTTGCTTTGATTCTGGATGTTGGATATTTATATTGTTGGTTCATTTCATTATTATTGGAATTCATCTTTTTCATGTGATTATATTTTCTTGCATGGTTGTATCTTGTTGTTCTTATTATTAAGTTAGTCTGGTACAGCTTATGGATGGTATTTACATTATTCGCTGGGCCTACGTTACGTACTCGTGTTTCCGTATTCTAGAAAGCGGGGCATGACAGGGTTTTTAGTGGTATCAGAGCCAAGTTGAGTAATATATCAATCAAACATGACTATCTTTGCGAGGGTTAGCTTTGATTGGTGTATTAGTCGAGCTTGGCTCTAACCAGGATAACTCGGTGAGTGCACACCACGATAATCACATGAATGCTGATGTGAATAATTGCAAGTGTACAAAATCGCAACAAGTAATATAATAGTGAATAGAGTGTCGTTCCCACAGAGACTAGTTACTTTACTAAGTACCGATATAACTAGATTAGCTACTATTTGGAAGATCGAAATTTAATAAATAAAGAAAACAATTTTAAAAAAAATCTAACTAACTAAATTAATGGCGAGGGAGCGGAGTCTGAAAATTGTAATTTGTTAATGGCAAAATTAATTCTAGTGCTTTTGACTTCACCTAGTTCATCCCACACAATTTATAATTCCTAAAAATATTATTTTTCCAAGTTGTAGACCGAAATCCCCAAATTATTTAATGCTTTCTCTCGAACAACACCAAAAATATTTCCAACTAACAGTTTGACATATCTCTATGTAAATTTAATTAATCGAAGACTCATTAAGTTCTGTGGATTTCTTAACGGTCACATTAATCGCGGTAAATTATCTCTAATTTCGCTCAAATAATGGTGTTCAATTTTTATTGTTCTAAATCACAAATTACCTCTCGGTCTCTCCATGATCCAATAATCATACAAAAATCGGCCAAATAATTGTAAGCATTAAGCACAAAAATTAAACACACAACCAAGGAGAAATAGAAATAATATGGAATTAAAAATTGGGTTCTCAAAACTAGGCTACATCTAAACCCTAGAAAAATAAATTTAGTTCATAATAAATTTATTGCAACTAACAAATTTGTTCATGGATTGCATAATAAAATTAGAGAGAAAAAATAGATACAAAAATATATCGTTTTTGTAATAAAAATTGCAAACCGAACGGTCTTGAAAATTGTGCCCAAACAATAAGCGTAGTCTTCTCTCTTTCTGTCTTGGAGTCGTCTCGGAGAGCATGCCAGAGCCACATAAACGCGTCGCCAACTGTCTCTAGTCCCTTCCCTGCGCCACGTCAGCGCATCGAGTCCTGTGCACGCCAGGTGCTGTCTTTTCGAGCCAGTCACGCCAGGTCACGTCCCGCACGTGCCAATACCTCACGCCTCCTTGATCTTTTGTTTTATTTTTTTTCTTTTGATTTGCTCCTTCTTTGTGTTTTAATGAATCCCTGTAGCCACCTACCACATCCCCCCTTCTCTTCGTTTAATTCCCTGTAGTATATATAGGATTGAGTAATGCTTTAGCCACTACCAATTTTACTACCATTTTCTTCACTACCTTAGGTGGCATACTCCTATTGGAGAATTCTCCCACCTACTCTATCATCCCCTACCTATTGGAGTGTGCCACCTAAGGTAGTGAAGAGAAATGTAGTGAAATTGGTAGTGACTCTAGCATTACTCTATAGGATTATATAGTAGGTTAGTTAAAATGTAATTAGGATAAATAATTATCTCAAATAGTTGTTTAGAATTTAAGATTAATATTAACCTTAAACTACTAAAACCGTGCATTCTTTTTTCTTTTTATTATTATTTTTTTTTCTTTTTTTTTCTTTTTAAATTAATTTTTAAATTACAAAATTTTATTCTAACTCTTAACTGATAATAATATTTCTATTTTGCTTTTTAAATGGCCAAAATGTAAAAATTAAAAATCAACAAATCAATAAAAATAAATAAATCAATAGTTTTGCTTTGATTGTTGATTTTTATCAAAAATCTTCTTTTTTTGCATCAAAAATCTTATTTCTTCATAAATAATTAATTACTTGAAATCTGATGGAAATAAGACAAATTATAAATAAGATAGATGAAAACAAGCAATTTTAATGTGTAAATGAGTACAAATATTTGTATATAAATTAGACGCATCAAATACCCCCAAACTTAAGATTTTGCTTGTCCTCAAGCAAAAAGTGGAATCATGAATAAGAGAAAAATAATCAAGAGTAGACTCATCTCATCACACTAAGAGATCTTATCATGTAAGCATCAAAATTTCAACTAAAAATATAAACAAATTGCAAATGAAGGAAAACCAAGCATACCCACTTTCTCCAGTACAATTATTTATTCATAATTCCAAACACAATCATATTTGTCATGCAATTAATGGAATTATAGTATGTAACAACTCAATCTGTGATTATCCCTTCTCACTACTACAAACCGATCGAGTAGCAAACTAGAGTTTTTTTTTTCTTTTTGTTTTTTGTTTTTGTTTTTTTTTTTTTTTTTTAGTCTCTTCTCTAAGTTGTCACTTGCCTTTTGACGCGAATGCAAAACATTTGTGATGAATTCACCCGGTTACTCAACAAGTCACAAACTTAAAGTGCTTTGCATACTCATATTTCAAGTTGTCGTTTTACGTAAAAGTAAACATTGGTGATGAATACCCCTAGTTACTAAGCAACTCAAAACATTGGAGTAGATTGACTTTATTCATAATTTGTTTTTTTTTTTTTTTGTCTTCCGTTATTACTCTATTTACTTAAACTCTGTTTAGGACTAGATCAAAGGGTATAATCACAAGAAAAAGCATCACATTTGTCTTTAATGTATAATAGCATGACCCACACAATTTTGTAAGAAATTTTGAAACTCAATAATTCTAAAGTAAATAAGTATGCTTACTCTTGCTTTATAAGCAATTGTCTATCCCCCCAAAAAAATATTTTAATGCTTATCACAATAAAGAACTCAAAAGTGTAGAAGTGAGTTTAATTGAAATCCTTTCAAAATTTTGTTTTTGTTTTTTTTTTTAAAAATAATTAATAAAATTTAAACCATCCCCCCCCCCCCCCCCAAACTTGAATATCACATTGTCCTCAATGGGAAAGGAAAAGAAAAACAAAAAGAATGCAAAAAGTTCAGAATTTCTCCCCTGATTCGTCTTGAAAATTCTATATGCACAGCGTTCAGTATTTTGGCAATATCTGGAGCTGTAGATGTCCAAATGGGCTGAATATTTTTTTGCTGGGAAGCTAAGACGATAGGCTACAACTTTCCTTTGAATAAGTTTTCCAGATTTTGACTCCAAACTGCTCAAAAACAGCCATCAATGAAGATGTTCAAAACAGCTCCGCCCGGCGACTTCCAGAATTTATGCAATCCTACAAGATAAAATCAAAAATTAAAATAAAATAAACTAAAAGATAAATCAAAACTAAATGCAATAAAATAAAACATGGGTTGCCTCCCAAGAAGCGCTAAGTTTTAAGTCTTCAGTCAGACATGGGGGTGAGATGGTTAAGTAACGCCAAGATCCAACAACATTAACACATCCTTTCTAATTTTTCTCTTCTGATGTGGATCAGGTTCAAACTCTAATTTGAGGCATTTTCTTCGTGATGATGATGTCTTTGATTCCCCCACCTCTTTGAATTTATGCTGCAAAAATGAATAAATAGAGGGTGCAGCATCCAAATACATAACATTTTCAAAAATATTTTCTTTTTCAGTTTCAAATGTTGCTGCATTTGTTGGACATACTTCGATTGGCAACTTTTCAATTTCGACCTTATCTTTCTCGCCCACAATTATATCAATTTTACTTACTTGAAAGCATGACTGTTCTTCAGGAGGAAACTTTATGGAATTAAAAACATCATACGTTACTTGCTCATGTTGCGTTTGTTCCTCCACAATTGGTTCGATCTCACTTTGCCTTTCAACCAGATTCTGTTCGCCATTTTCTTCTTGTGGTTGCTCAATTATCCTCCCACTGCTTAGTGTTATTGCTTTGACATCCTCCGTGGGATTGACAACTGTGTTGCTTGGTAATGTTCCTGCAGTTTTTTCATTAAAAATATTTAAAATTTGATCAATTTGTACCTCAAGATTGTGAATGGAAGCCGAAGATGAATTTGCAACATTTTGAATTGCCAAATCTGCCTTTTGTATGTACTGATCTGTCTTTTGTATGTATTGGTCTATCTTCTGCATGTGTTGCATGAACACTTCTTCTAATGTCGGCTTCTTTTCTTGCTGTGGAAAATTTTGAGGTGTTATAACTGCTCCTTGATTGTTGTTCCATGGAAAATTGGGTGTGTTTCTCCATTCTTGATTGTATGTGTTTGCATAATGATTGTTTTGCATTGAAAAGTTTGACACAAAATTTTCATGTTCGGCATTTGATGGAGCAAAAGGGTTCCCCACTTGGCAATCTGCACTATAATGGTTTCCTGCACAAAGATTACAAATGCTATTAGATTGAATAGAATTATATTTTGTATTTTCTACTTCTTTATATAAAATATCATTTTTTGCATTTAAAGTAGAAAAATGATCAAGTTCAAAAACTTCAACCACTTTTCTTGGCATTGCTCTCTCTGAAGACCACTGGTAATCATTTGTTGTCATCTCCTCTAAAATCTCATAGGCTGCTTCGTAAGTTCTGCTCATGAGTGCACCACCAGCTGCTGCGTCAACCATAGATCTATGTATAACTCTCAAACCATTATAGAATGTTTGCATTTGCAGCCATTTCGGTAGTTCATGATTAGGACACTTTCTCAATAACTCTTTAAACATTTCCCATGCATCATACAAAGACTCAGTCTCAAATTGAGTAAATGTGCAAACATCATTTCTTAGCTTTGCGGTCTTTGCTGGTAGAAAATACTTGGCTAGAAACTTTTGTGCAAGTCCCTCCCAAGTAGTAATACTACCGGGTGGTAGATAATGTAGCCAAGCCTTTGCCTTATCTCGTAGGAAAAAAGAAAAGAGTCTCAGTCTAATTGCATCGTCTGATACACCGTTGTACTTGAAAGTGTCACAAATTTCTAAAAAGTTTGCAATGTGAGCATAAGGATCCTCGTGCGGTAATCCCCAAAATTGAACGGTCTGTTGAATCAATATAATCATCTCCGGTTCAATCTTAAAATCGTCAACTTCAATAACCGGCTTCTTTATGCTTAATTCATAAATCGAGGGCATAGCATAGTCTCTCAAAGGCCTATTTTCATCGTTTGCCATGATAATGTGCTTGTATGTCCTGAAATGTGAGTATTAAAAAAATAGGAAAACTAAAAAAATAAGAAAAATAAATGAAAGTAAAAATAAGTCAAAAAAAAATACAAAGATAAAATAAATACAAAAAAATCCAAATTAGTAATAATCTAGCAATTTTCAATATCAATAAAAGAATAACTAGTCCCCGGCAACGACGCCAAAAACTTGATGTGAATAATTGCAAGTGTACAAAATCTCAACAAGTAATATAATAGTGAATAGAGTGTCGTTCCCACAGAGACTAGTTACTTTACTAAGTACTGATATAACTAGATTAGCTACTATTTGGAAGATCGAAATTTAATAAATAAAGAAAACAATTTTAAAAAAAATCTAACTAACTAAATTAATGGAGAGGGGGAGCGGAGTCTGAAAATTGTAATTTGTTAATGGCAAAATTAATTCTAGGGCTTTTGACTTCACCTAGTTCGTCCCATACAATTTATAATTCCTAAAAATATTATTTTTCCAAGTTGTAGACCGAAATCCCCAAATTATTTAATGATTTCTCTCGAACAACACCAAAAATATCCCCAACTAACAGTTTGACATATCTCTATGTAAATTTAATTAATCGAAGACTCATTAAGTTCTGTGGATTTCTTAACGGTCACATTAATCGCAGTAAATTATCTCTAATTTCGCTCAAATAATGGTGTTCAATTTTTATTGTTCTAAATCACAAATTACCTCTCGGTCTCTCCATGATCCAATAATCATACAAAAATCGGCCAAATAATTGTAAGCATTAAGCACAAAAATTAAACACACAACCAAGGAGAAATAGAAATAATATGGAATTGAAAATTGGGTTCTCAAAACTAGGCTACATCTAAACCATAGAAAAATAAATTTAGTTCATAATAAATTTATTGCAACTAACAAATTTGTTCATGAATTGCATAATAAAATTAGAGAGAAAAAATAGATACAAAAATAGACCGTTTTTGTAATAAAAATTGCAAACCGAACGGTCTTGAAAATTGTGCCCAAACAATAAGCGTAGTCTTCTCTCCTTCTGTCTTGGAGTCGTCTCGGAGAGCGTGCCAGAGCCACATAAACGCGTCGCCAACTGTCTCTGGTCCCTTCCCTGCGCCACGTCAGCGCACCGAGTCCTGTGCACGCCAGGTGCTGTCTTTTCGAGCCAGTCACGCCAGGTCGCGTCCCGCACGTGCCAATACCTCACGCCTCCTTGATCTTTTGTTTTATTCTTTTCTTTTGATTTGCTCCTTCTTTGTGTTTTAATGAATCCCTGTAGCCACCTACCACATCCCCCCTTCTCTTCGTTTAATTCCCTGTAGTATATATAGGATTATATAGTAGGTTAGTTAAAATGTAATTAGGATAAATAATTATCTTAAATAGTTGTTTAGAATTTAAGATTAATATTAACCTTAAACTACTAAAACCGTGCATTCTTTTTTCTTTTTATTATTATTATTATTATTTTTCTTTTTAAATTAATTTTTAAATTACAAAATTTTATTCTAACTCTTAACTGATAATAATATTTCTATTTTGCTTTTTAAATGGCCAAAATGTAAAAATTAAAAATCAACAAATCAATAAAAATAAATAAATCAATAGTTTTGCTTTGATTGTTGATTTTTATCAAAAATCTTCACTTTTTGCATCAAAAATCTTATTTCTTCATAAATAATTAATTCCTTAAATCTTATGGAAATAAGACAAATTATAAATAAGATAGATGAAAACAAGCAATTTTAATGTGTAAATGAGTACAAATATTTGTATATAAATTAGACACATCAAATGCATGTAATAAACAACATATGATCTGGGTACTGACCATCTTTTGATCGTGTTTCAGGCTATGGCTCTTGGGAATCCTTCTTCTTGCTCGGGGGATCAGCAGCCGGACAATGCTGCTATTCTCCAGACGATTCAGTAGATGATGGCTCTTCAGCAGGAGCACAATGAGCTGATGAGAGCCACTTTAGCAGCCAATGGGAATGCCGCTGGACCTCCCCCCTAGTGCTTTGCCACCTAGGCCAGGTACGGTAGCAGATTTCATGAGGTTGGACCCGGATAAGTTTTCGAGTACTGAGTCTCCGTTGGAAGCAGAGCAATGGCTTATCCGGACGGAGCAACTGCTGGTCACTGCTCGTGTTGCTGAGGCGGATCATGTGGAAGTGGTTCGCATCCATCTGGTGGATCTCGCTTATATCTGGTGGCGGGTTGAATCTGAGAGGATGCCGCGACCCATTGAGTAGGCCACTTTCTCTGAGAGCTTGATGGCAAAGTTCTTTCCCAGTGTCACCAAGGCAAAGATGGAGCGACAATTTGTTTTCCTAACTCGGGTCAGCTAGATAATGTTCTTAATTGTCATTTATTGTTGCCTACTTCACTTGTGACGATATTAATTTGAGCATTATCTTAATCAGGGAACCCGTTCCGTGGACGAGTATGCTGTACAGTTTACTCGACTCAGTCGCTTCACCCCTGCCCTCGTTACCACTGATGAGGCTCGGGCTAGTCGTTTTCTGTCGGGCTTGAGTTTTCCCCTCCAGGACCGTTTGGCTGCTCTTCGGCTCGTGCTTACTCCGATGTTTTGGATGCGGCTCGGATCCAAGAGCAGACTCTTAGCAGATCTGGTGTTCCCCAGAGGACAGTTTCGCACCCCGTTGCACGTCGGCCTTCTGGAGAACCTATTCGGAGGCCAATTCCGCCCCCTCCCGCGAGAGCACAGCCGTACGCACTTGTTGTCCCGAGGAATGTTGAGACTTGTGGCTTTTGTCATAAGACTGTGTATTCCCAGCGAGACTGCAGGAGGGCCAATCAGTAGTGTTTAGTGTGTGGGAGCAGTGAGCACATGGTACGTGACTGTCCGAGTAGCAGAGGTTCTGTGCCGGTTACTGGTGCTGCTCGGCTAGGAGCGCCGATGCGTGGTCACGGCAGGCCGTCTATTCCTCCACAGAGGCAAGTCTTCGATCAGAGGTGAGTGGCTCCTAGAGGAGGCCAGGTTGGTGGTTGTAGTCAGGCTTATAACCTGACAGCTGAGGAAGCGGCAGATGCTGTTAGAGTGGTTGCAGGTATATCACAGAAGTTAAACTTTCTTTTCTTTCTTTCAGTTTTCTGCATGTTATTGTTATTTTTATTATTCCCTCCTTTGTACAATTATCCATGTATATATCTTGCTAGCACCTTAATCTTTGTTTGATCTTTTTCTATGTGTGATTTTAGTTTTCTCTCTCCCTGCTCATGTGTTGTTTGATTCGGGTGCTACCCACTCTTTCATTTCTGCTCGTTTTGTCAATCAGCATGGTTTGGCTTGCGATGCTATGTCTGCAGCTTGGGACATCACCATAGGCAGAGGTGTTGTTGTCTGTTCTCGGGTTTGCAAGCAGAGTCCGTTGCAAATTGGAGGTGTGGTCTTTGTGGCTGATTTGATTGTGATTCCCAACTCTGGTTTTGATGTCATTTTGGGCATGGACTGGTTGAGTGTTTTTTGTGCTGTGATTGATTGCCGGGAGAAGAAGGTGACTTTCAGGCCTTCTGGACAGCAGGAGTTTGTTTTCCATGTGGGTGAGACACCATCAGGGCGTGTCAAGAACTCGTTGAATTCCGAGGTTGTTTCCCTTGCGTCGCTGGGTTCTGATAGGGTTGTTGCACCCTTGGTTGTGCAGGACTTCCTTGATATGTTTCCTGAGGAATTGCCCAGTTTGCCGCCAATCCGAGATGTGGAGTTCAGTATTGATGTTCTGCCTGGTACGACCCCTATTTCCAAGAGTCTGTATCGTATGGCACCGATTAAGTTGGCAGATTTGAAGGTTCAGGTTCAAGAGCTGCTTGATAAGGGTTTTGTCATACCTAGTGTTTTGCCATGGGGAGCCTCTGTTCTGTTTGTCAGTAAGAAGGATGGAAGCCGCAGGCTTTGCATGGACTATAGGGAGTTGAACAATGTTACCGTCAAGAATCGGTATCGATTACCGAGGATCAACGATTTGTTCAACCAGCTGGGTGGTGCTTCGGTGTTCTCGAAGTTGGATCTGCGTTCCGGATACCATCAAGTCAGGGTGAAGTCAGAGGATGTTCCAAAGATGGCTTTCCGAACGAGATATGGGCATTACGAGTTCTTGGTGATGCCTTTCGGAGTGACTAATGCACCGGCAGTGTTCATGAGTTTGATGAACTATGTGTTTTCACCGTTCTTGGATCAGTTTTTCGTGGTTTCTATCGACGACATACTAGTGTACTCGCGAAACAGGGCAGATCATGCCGAGCATTTGAAGGTAGTTCTGCAGACTTTGAGGGAGAACCAGCTGTATGGGAAGCTCAATAAGTGCGAGTTCTGGTTGGATCAGGTTGCTTTTCTTGGCCACATTATCTCCGGTGCTGGTGTTTTAGTGGATCTGTCAAAGATTTCTGCGGTCAAGGATTGGCCTATTCCGAAGTCTATTTCTGAGGTGCGGAGTTTCCTTGGTTTGGCTGGTTACTATCGGAAGTTCATTTAGGATTTCTCCAAGATTGCTGGACCCTTGACCAGTTTGACCAGGAAGGAGCAGAAGTTTGTTTGGGATTAAGCTTGTGATGAATCTTTCACCGAGTTGAAGCGTCAGTTGACGTCAGTGCCAGTGCTAATTGTACCTGACAGTTCGGGTGGTTTTGTGATCTTCTGTGATGCGTCAGAAAGAGCTCTAGGAGCAGTGCTGATGCATCAAGGTCGGGTTGTCGCTTATGCTTCGAGGCAATTGAGACCTCACGAGAAGAACTATCCTATGCATGATCTGGAGCTTGCTGCCATGATCTATGCCTTGAAGTTATAGAGGCACTATTTGATTGGGGATAGAGTTGAGACTTTCATAGATCACAAGAGCCTCAAGTATGTGTTCACGCAGAATGAGCTGAACATGAGGCAGAGAAGATGGCTGGAGTTAATGGCAGATTTTGACATCAATTTGCAGTATCACCCGGGCAATGTTAATTCGGTGCTAGATGCTTTGAGTTGGAAGCCTGCTGCTATGTTCCTCACTCAGCAGAAGGAGCTTGTGGAGGACATGAGGAGGCAAGAGTTGAATGTGTTTCTTCCCTGATCAGATCGGCATCTTATGTTGTTACAGTTGCAGTCGTCCTTGGTAGAGCAGATCATGGCTGCTCAAGGGAGTGATCAGCAATTGCAGGAGTTTCGAAGCAAGGTTGAGGTTGGTTTGCAGTCTGATTTTGTTGTTCATGCTGATGGGTTGCTTCGGTTTGGCTCTAGGTTGTGTGTACCTAGAGGAGATGTCAGGCAGAAGCTACTCGAGGAAGCTCATTGGTCCCCGTATTCCATTCATCTTGGTGGTACCAAGATGTATAGGGACTTGAAATAGCATTTCTGGTGGTAAGGTATGAAGCGGGATGTGGCTCGATTCGTTGCCCAATGCCTAATCTGTCAGCAGGTGAAGGCAGAGCATCAGAGGACCGCAGGACTTTTGCAACCCCTTCCTATTCCAGAATGGAAGTGGGAGAATATCACGATGGACTTTGTGAAAGATTTGCCGAGGAGTCCTAAAGGTTATAACGCTATCTGGGTGATAGTGGATCGACTGACGAAGTATGCTCACTTCATTCCTTTCAGTGTGGGTCAGTCCACGGAGAGTTTGGCCGAGCATACGTTCAGGAGATTGTTCGTCTGCATGGAGTTCCTGTCAGCATCGGATGGGATCGGGATACGAGGTTCAGGTCTCAGTTCTGAGAGAGCTTGTAGAGGAGCTTGGGTACTAAGTTAAGCTACAGTACAGCGTTTCATCCTCAGACGGATGGGCAGTCAGAAAGGACAATTCAGACCCTAAAAGACATGTTGAGATCTTGCGTTCTTCAGTTTGGAGGTTTGTGGGAGGATCATTTTCACTTGGCCGAGTTCTCTTATAATAACAATTATTAGGCGAGTCTCAAGGCTACTCCATTCGAAGCTTTATATGGGCGCAAGTGTAGATCGCCAGTTTGTTGGGATGATATCAGCGAGAGGAAGCTTTTAGGCCGTGAGTTGATCACGAAGACAGTTGATGCCGTGGCTCAGATTCGCAAGCATTTGCCGGCCGCTCAGGATCGGCAGAAGAGGTGGGCTGATTGTCGTCGGAGACCTCTAGAGTTTGAGGCAGGCGAGCATGTGTTCCTCAAGGTATCGCCTTGGAAAGGTGTTATCCATTTCGACGGTGGAGGCAAGTTGAGTCCTCGATTCATCGGTCCATTCGACATTGTGGAACGTGTAGGCAAGGTAGCTTACAGGCTCGCGTTACCGCCAGCTTTAGCAGGTGTCCATGATGTATTTCATGTTTGTCAGCTCAGGAAATACATCAAAGATGACAGTCATGTGGTTGACTACTCAGACTTGTCTGTGAGGCTGGATTTGTCCTGTGAAATTCGACCCGTCTCTATTTTAGACCGTCGGGAGAAGGTGCTAAAGAATAGAGTTATCAAGTTCGTCCGAGTTTCTTGGATTCCTCGCTCGCCAGGGGAGTCTACTTGGGAGTTAGAGGAAGAGATTCGGGAGAGGTTTCCTCATTTGTTTGAGTAGTGGTTGCTTGTTTTGTTTTGCTTTGTTTTTTTCGGGGTTTGCCCTATGCACCTCTTGTATGAATTTCGAGGACGAAATTCTTCTTGTAAGGTGGGTAGAATTTGTAAGCTCTATTTTCAGTTTTCCTTGTATTTTATATTCTTTTGATTATTGTAATTGAATTCTTTTATTATGGAGTATTTTGCTTTTTTCTTGGATTTTCCTTATTCTCTCTTGATCAATCTATGCTCTTTGGCTCGATTCTGTCCTTTTGTGGATTTTGCTCTTTTCTATTTTGAATTTGATTTGTTCTCCATTGTGTTCGTCTAGTCTCATTGCTTTTTTTTTTTCTCTTTTTGGAGCCAGAACCGAAACCTAGAACCCACAAAATCTTAACCTAAACCCTAATTTCCTGATCCCTATAAATACCCTATTAATTAACCCTAATTAATATTAACCCACTCTCTCTCACCGCCGCACTCTTTCTCCCCATAGCCAACTCTCTCTCTCTCTCAGTTTTCCCTAACCCAAACCAGTCGTCTCTCACCCCTCGACCCCCATCCATCCTCCGACCTTCACCCATCCCCATCATCACCATCGTCTCCGTCTCCGTCTCTTCTACATTATCACCATCGCTCGTTCCCCCCGTCCTCGCCATCCCCGTTCGAACCCACTGCCGAAGTTTTGCCGTCACCATAACTTCACCTCAGTCGCTTACTCCCTCTCCATGCTCCATCATCGTCTTTGTCGTTCGCCGCCTCTCCACCGAGACCCCCCTAGCGCCGTGGACGAGCCCCGAAGTTGCCGTGTCGTCGTTCCCTGTTTTCAACCGCAAAAATAGAGCTCTTCGCCAGAGTTGTTGTCGCCACCGTCGCTTCTCGACCGTGGTAACGATGCCGCCACTACAGCCGCTACTGCAGTCGTCGCGCGTCGCCAGTCCGCCATTCTATCTCTCTATCTGTTCCGCTGTCAAGAGGTTGAAGACGCGACGTGAGTGGGCGATATCGCTGTCCGCTATTTTGCCGCATCGGATCCCAAGTCGCAGTTGCGTGTTCGGGATTGGATCCGGTGTGAGGACGAGATCTGGTTGGTTGGTTTTGCTGTTTCGTGTTCTGCCACACCCGATCCGGTTTGGTGTTCTGTGTTTTGGGCTAGATCCGGTGTGGGACTGTATTCTTATTGGGTTGATTCGGTGTTCCGTGTTCTGTGTGCGCCAGATCCGAATTTGGTGTTCAGCGTTCTGTTCCGATTTGGTGTGTGGGAATTTCTATAGGATCTTGCAGTTGCTGTGGATTCTTCGTGCATTTTTGGGAGATTTCGCCGAGATTCTGATCCCGTTATTCTATTATTTTTATTAATATCTGCAATAACAGGCAAATCTCTTCTTGAACTCTTTTTATTGTTTGTGTTCAAGATTAATTGATCTCATGCAAGTAAACCCGTCCATTTTGTTATCAAAAATATGTTTGACAATTCCATTAAGATTATCGAGGGTTTACACGAGCTAACCCGACATACACTTAACTCCGTGCTATCTCCTTGATCTTTAACCTAGTCCCCAATTTTTAATGCACGTGCACAATTAAAATAACTAGATTTGTACTTAGAACTACTTAATGAAATGGACATGAATGTACTGGTTTGGTTTAAATAATGAATTGACACCATGACTATAATCAAGGTACCATGACCTTTAGAAATTGCATGTTGACACCTAGGATTCACTTGATTACAAATTTGCATGCTTTATATGATCACATGATTTATTTAATTGCTATTCATATTTGGACATTTGCTGGACTGCTGTATGTTTCATTTTGAAATAGATTTTTGACCATGCTAGAGACTTATTTTGAAGAAACTTACTAAATATAAAACGTAGCTCTTGATGTCTAGATAATTTTTTCCTACTCTGGATTTAAATTAGTTATCACCACTTTAATGCAACTGTGCTAGTAATTTTAGACTCGAATTTTCATGCATTTTCTGCGGTTGTTTATTTTATTTGACTCTGTTAATAGTACAAGAAAAATCTGAAATAATTTAGGCTGGATCTAGACATGTATAGGTATAACCCAGAATTTTTATAGATTTTAATAATGAATTCTCTGATCCGAAACAATTAGTTGAACACAACCTACTACATGCTGCCTGGACTTAAAATCTGATTAGAACAGAGTTTTCACCTTAGAACCTATATCTTTTATATACCTTAATTATACTCGTTGGAACCGTGTGGAAGTCTATTTTCCAGATCTTCCAGCAGTTTCGGTTTTGCTAATTTGTAGTGCCCGCAATCCATGATTTGGTACAGCAAGGTCATGCTGTCCAGATTTTGTGAAATGTGTTTATTTGATGTGTTGACCCATGCTTTGTCTGTAACTCTTAGAATTAGTCACACTTAGTAATGAACAACATTGACTACCTCTTGCATGCTCACATAGGATGAAATAAAATAATAACAAGCCAGGGTTATATAGGATGACTTGGTAGTGAACAATCGGAGACTGTACTCGATCGGGCCCAACTGTACTGACTGTATTGTATAGCCATAAACACTGCTCGAGAAACACTGACACTGAACATGATACACTGATTTTTGGGCCAAGTACATGAACCTTGAATTCACCATCTGTCTAAAGCGTTCACCGTGTGTTGTGCGGAATCTGTGGAATGGTACGCAGTACTACGTGCACTAGATAGATTAATAAAATACTTAATAACCTGCATTTCCTGCTTGATACTATATCACTCATTACATGCGTGATTACTGTACACCCTTGATATTTTTCCTGCTCTTTGTTTTGTTTCTTGTCTTTGACCATGTCCTTATTCTTTGATATCCATGTTTCCTTTACTTTTTGTTTTCTTTACTTGCTGCCTACGACTTGCTCTAAGGACACTCTTTTATTTCTTTTTTAGACCAGGAATTCACATGTGCTGAAGAAACTATTCCTGAAGGAATTGGTGAGCAACATTTCCAGTGATGGATCCAGTCTCCGCTGCATAATTTTACTTATTGCTATTTATTTCTTGAACATTGTTAAGACTTGTACTTGTTTGGCCTCTATGACCCGTAGGTTTGTTTTGATCCCAGATGTTGGATATTTATACTGTTGGTTCATTTCATTATTATTGGAATTCATCTTCTTTCATGTAATTATATTTTCCTACGTGGTTGTATCTTGTTGTTCTTATTGCTGAGTTCGTCTGGTACAGCTTATAGATGGTGTTTACATCATTCGCTAGGCCTACGTTACGTACTCGTGTTTTCGTATTCTGGCGTGACAGGTAATAAGTTTTTTATTAACTTTATTGATGACAGCACAAAATATTGATATGTGTATTGCTTGAAAGTAAGGACAAAGCTATAGAGGAATTTATTCTCCATAAAAATGAAGTTGATAATCTGTTCAACAAGAAAAGTAAGGCACTAAGAAGTGACCGAGGTGAAGAGTATGTATCGTAATGTACTGACACTTGCGCTAAGTATTAGATTATACATGAGACTACTGCACCTTATTCTCCTCAGTCCAACGGTATTGCTGAGCGAAAGAATTGTACTTTGAAGGTAATGATGAATGCAATGTTAATAAATTCTGGTTTAACACCAAATTTGTGGGGAGAAGTTATTCTTTCAGCTATTTCCTTTTAAATAAGGTACCCAAAAAGAAAGAAGAGAAAACTCCATATGAATTATTGAAATGAAGAAAGTCATCTTACAATTACTTGCGAATGTAGGAATATCTTGCCAATGTGTCAGTACCTGCACCTAAGAAACTGAAAATAGGACAAAAAATGGTTGATTGTATTTTCATTGGCTATGTACATAATAGTACTGCTTATCAGTTCTTGGTGTATAAATCTGATATCCCTAATATACCAAAGAACACGATAATGGAGTCTAGAAATGCATCACTCTTTCAAGATGTATTTTCATGTTAGTCGAAGGAAGAACAATGTTCTTCCAAACGAACACATAAGACTATCAGTGAAGATAGTGAAAACTTAGATGAAAAAGTTGATGTGGAACCTAGACGTTGTAAAAGAATAAGAATGGAAAAATCTTTTGGTCCAAATTTCTTGAATTTTATGCTTGAAGGTGAACCTCAAACTTTCAAAGAAGTTGTGAGCTCTAGTGATGGTCCTCTTTGGAAAGAAGCCATCAAGAGTGAAATTGATTCTATCTTGCAAAATTATACATAAGAAAAACTGGATCATTAGACAGGAAGTAAATATTTAGGTTCCAAGTGGATTTTTAAGAGAAAAATGAAAGCTGGTGGATCAATTAATAAATACAAGGCATGGCTTATAATCAAATGTTATAGACAAAAGAATGTCTGGATCACTTTAATCATATTCTCCTCTGACGAGAATAAATTCCATTAGGATGGTACTTACAATAGTAGCTTTGCGCAATCTTGAAGTACATAAAATGATGTGAAAACAACTTTTCTTAATGGATATTTCTGTTCCATGTAGATGAAGAAATCTACATGGAACAACCTGAGGATTTTTCTGCTCCAGGACAATAAAAGTAAGTATGTAAACTAGTGAAATCATTATGTGGCTTGAAACAAACTCCAAAGCAGTGGCATGAGAAATCTGACAACATCATGAAGACAAATGATTTCAAAATCAATGAATGTGATAAATGTGTGTTTGTCAAAGACATTGAAAGCGGATATCTCATAGTATGTTTGTATGTAGATGGCATGCTTATTGGTGGAAGTAATGATAAGTTGATTAAATCTAATAAAAATATGTTGAACGAGATTTGACATGAAAGACATGGGATTTGCTGCTATTATATTAGGAATTAAAATCACAAGAACATCAGATGAACTTGTTTTAAGCCAGTCACGTTATATAGACAATATTCCTGAAAATTTTGATAATGATGATTCTGGAATTGTCATAACTCCGATTGATCTAACATTACACTTATCCAAGAATAAAGGATAGAGTATTTCTCAGATAGCTCTAGAATTATTGGCAGTTTAATGTATTTGATGAGTTGTACAAGATAAAACATAGCTTATGCAGTTATTAAACTGAGTAGATATACGAGTAATCCTAGAACCGAGCAATGACAAGTGATTATATGAGTACTAAAGTACTTGCGTTTTACTCGTAATTATGGACTACATTATACGAGATATCTGGCTGTACTACTTAAGGATACAGTGATGCGAATTTGATATCCAGTGATAATTCAAAATCCACCAGTGGCTATGTGTTTACACTGGGTGGTGCAGCAGTTTCATGGAAATTGTAACCCCTGTTTTTCATTTTATGTATTTTTGGAGTGTATTTTTCATTTTGTGGATTTTTATCTCTATTGTATTTTTCGGAACCGTATATTGGATTTGATTTCAATATATATTCATTTTATTTCATTTGAGCTCCTTGTGTTGTTTGTTCATCGTTTTTGTTCGTTTTTGCCATTTTGGTTTCTTTTCTTCATTTTTGGCCACATTATCTTCATTATATTTTTCCATGGTGATGTGATGGTATTTTGGTGGTGTTTTTCCAAACCTATGATTTTTGACCCCTAATTACATTTTTCAAGAGCCATGGAATTCATCCTAAATTGTATTCCCATTTGTTAATTACCCAATACCCATTACCCATTTGTATACCTATTACTACATACTAATACCCACAACCCATTAACCCACATTGCACCCTTTATATAAATCCCTAACCTCCTTAAACCCTAACCCTAATCTCTATTATCTCTCTCTCCCTCTCCAAACATCCCAGCCTCTCTCTCTCCTAATCTCTCCAACCCGGCCTGCATACCTCCCCATAACCGAGCCCCTCCATCCTACTCCAACCGGCCACCACCTCACCTCTACTCCGGCCTAAATCCACCATACAACCCGAGCTCCTCTTCCCATTGATTTCCGACTCCATACTACCATCAAAAACACCATCAACCATCATCCATCTCTCTTTTGTGGTGCTTCTCAAAGTGGGTATTCTCCACTTTGTTCGTTGCATCAAGGGATTCGTTCGTGGGAGTTTTTGTTCGTTGTTTGCTTGGATTCGCGCTTGGAGCGGATATGGTTCGTGGGTTTCTTTTCTCTTCGCATTAGGCTCTTCGCATTAGGATCGTTCTCCATCTCCTACTAAGGCAAGTAACTTGGACTACAATTCATTAGGTTGGTACAAGTCAAAAAGTTCACATCTAGTGTAGTTGGGTCTAGAGACAACCAAAAACTGTGTTTTCCATGATGGGTTTTGTTTCTATTGTGATAAATTGGTCATAGATGACATATGACACCAATTTTGATAGGAGATAACCTAGGTTTGCCCAAATCTTGATTTTTAGTCATATATGTGAATATTTGTGTGAATTGATGTTTGGATGAATACCCATGTGAAATAACAGGAGTGGACATGTTAGTAACCCTAAAACATGATGTTTAGATGTTTGGTAGGTTGTATTTCAAATTTGGTTGTGTTTGGATCAATATTCTTGAAGTTATGATGTTCTTGATTAGAAGTGTGAAATCTGTATTTAATGGGTATTCTGTTTTGATTGTTGTTTTCGTCCATGCTACAGTCCGAATCTTGATTCCAAAATAAAAGATGAATTTTAGATAATTTTGTCTATTTTCAAACCCCACTGGTTTTGCTTGATTTGGATTTCGTATGACTGGGTTATGAATGTTTTGGTACAGACGTATCGATAAATTCCTGATTCTGTTTTGGGTTAATTTTGTTAAATAACTATTTTCAAGAACTATTCTATACATAATATTTTGATCTAATATTTTGGTCAGTGTTTCTTTATGATATTAGGGACTACCCAGATTTTTGATGAATTTTAAAGACAAGTTTTGTGTGGTGTTTTATGCTCTTTTCTAAAATCTTCTCATGCTGTATTTTGCTTACTGTTTAGTAAAGAATTCTATTTTCACTATACTTCCCTATACTGTATGCAAATTCTTTGTGAAATATGAAAGTTAGTAATATCTATCTATTTTCATGTCCCTTTGGTGGAATTGGATTTCGATTCACTGATTGCGAGATATCCTAGTTTTCGTACAGCAGTGTTGAGATTTCCAGATTCGTTAAACTCTGTTTTCTTGATGCTTTGGTATTTTTGATGACTGACCTATACTTACTGGAATATTATGAAACTTGTTATTTTGACTCTAGACTTATAGGGGAATACCCCAGATTTTTCGTGAATTTATCTAAATTGTTTTCAGGCTGTTTTCTTGTTCATGAAGTTGTTTTCCTGATTTCTGGCTGAACCTAAATCCTGTATTCAAATCAGTTTTGAGCTGTATTGTTGTGAACTAGTATGTGACTTATTTATATGCGTTGGAATCGTGTGGATGTCTAGTTTCCAGGTCCTTCGATATGTTTGCATTTCTGTAGAGACCAGAATCACTATTTTAGTACGGGTCGGTCATGCTGTCCTGATTATGAACATACACCCTTTTGCTCGATTATGTGACTTTATATTATCTAAGCACACTGATTTGTTTTTCTGAACCTAAACCTGATTATATCATGTTAGTTTCACACTATTTCGCACATTTTCATGTCTGTTTGATAACCATAATAAATGTGACCAAGCCGGGGTTTATGGAAAAGATCTAGTAGTGGGAAAACATAGAAATGTGTACTAAGAAGGGGGCCATGTTTCCCATCTGTTGAGATCATTTTAAATGATCGTCTGTTGAGATCATTTCACATGATCGTCTGTTAACTGTTATAAGATCATTTTACATGATCGTCTGTTGAGATCATTTTATATGATCGTCTGTTGAGATCATTTTACATGATCTTCTGTTGAGATCATTTCACATGATCGTCTGTTATCTGTTATGAGATCATTTTACATGATTGTCTGATATCTGTCTGAACTCTAAGTGCACGGCCCTATATGATCCCCTACGAAATCTACAAACGAAACTGTTTTGAATGTAGCAACCATGTGATAAAAGTATGGCACATGAAGTGCTACCTAGATAGTAATCACACAAGACTTATATAAATATGAATCTGAATCTGCTTCTGAAATCTAAATCTGAATCTGAATCTGAATCTAAATCTTTTATATGGAAATCTGTTATCTAAATATCTGATTATCTGATTACCTGATTATCTGTTATCTGTCTGACACTACCTGCATATCTGTTTGCAAATTATCTGACACTTGACACTTGACCCATGTTAGTATACCATGTTAGTTGAATTCTGCCATGCCATGCTAGGTCTGTTTCTACTATTAATTAGATATGTTAGTTTTCCCCATGTGCTTGTATCCTACATTATTTGTGATCCGCGACTTGCAATTGACGGGTACTTGTTTTCTTTTTTTCTCCTTTTTCTGCAAATTACTAATTGCAGATCAGGTTGGTCAGCTGCTGGATGGTAATGGCAAAATTATGTATTAATTTGGAGATTTCTGCTTTATGATTATTATTAGTTGTTACTTGAACATTGAATAAAGTGTATTTGGTTTATTAGACATTTATTTGTATTTAGGCGATGTGACCCAGGATATTTGTTTTCTCCAGACTTTGATTTATTTGAGGATATTGTATTTGGTTTTTAGTAAATTTCTGTTGGTGTTTTGTTTCAATATTGCATGTTGGTTGTGCCTTTTGCTTCCGACTCTGATTATATCTGTGATGTGTTGAAAAGATTCTCAAATAGCTTAAGGATGATGAAAATCATTTGCTGGGCTTTTGTTACATATCCGTATTCCGTATTCTTTTTTGGAAAGCGGGGCGTGACAGGGTTTTTAGTGGTATCAGAGCATCAGGTTTGGCTAATGTATCAGTTGCCTAATATATTAGACAAGCTTGGCTCGAACTGGGATCTGCACAACATTTCACCAACCATGCATGCATAAATGAAACTTATACCAACTCAGATTCTGGATGCTAATTATTTTTGGAGCCAGAAGACTCCATCTCAACTACTAGAGGCGCAGCTGAGCATCATGGTGATACTCTCGTAGTTCGGGATTTCATGGACGTTTTTCCAGATGAGTTGCCTGGATTACCCCCTGATAGGAAAGTAGAGTTCGGTATTGATGTTCAGCCTGGAACAGAACCGATATCGATGAGTTCCTACAGGATGGCACCGGTTGAGCTGGTAGAGCTTAAGGTGCAGATTCAGCAGTTGCTTGATTTGGGTTTCATCAGACCTAGTGTTTCGCGTTAGGGTGCTCCGGTCCTTTTTATTGATAAGAAGGATGGAAGTCGTTGTCTGTACATGGATTATCGAGAACTGAACAGAGTTACTGTGAAAAATCAGTATCCGTTGCCCAGGATCGATGACTTATTTGATCAGTTGAGTGGGGCTGCTATTTTCTCGAAGTTGGATCTTCGTTCTGGATATCACCAAGTTAAGGTGAAGGCTGCAGATATACAGAAGACTGCTTTCAGGACTAGATACGGGCACTATGAGTATCTTGTGATGCCGTTCGGGGTCACGAACGTGCCAGCTGTATTCATGAGTCTTATGAACTGGGTCTTCTCTCAGTACTTGGACAGATTTGTGGTGATTTTCATTGATGATATTTTGGTGTATTTTTGGAATCGGGAAGATCATGCTGAGCATCTTAGAGTGGTTATGCAGACTTTGAGAGAGAATCAGTTTTATGGAAAACTTAGCAAGTACGAGTTTTGGCTCGACAGGATTTCTTTCTTGGGGCACATTGTTTCTAGCGATGGTATTTCTGTGGATCCTGCCAAGATTGAGGCTGTGAAGGATTGGCCTATTCCCAAGTCAGTTTTAGAAGTCAGAAGTTTTCTTGGTTTGGCTGGCTATTATCGGAAGTTCGTCCAGAATTTTTCGAAGATAGCAGGACCGTTGACTAAATTGACTGGGAAGGATCAGAAGTTTTGTTGGTCTGATGAGTGCAATGAGGCTTCTGTTAAGTTGAAGAACAGACTGGCGTCAGTGCCTATGTTGACTATTCCAGATGATTCAGGCGGATTTGTGGTTCACTGTGATGCTTCTGGTAAGGGTCTTGAAGTAGTTCTTATGCAGAAGGGCCGTGTTATTGCATATGCATCGAGGCAGTTGAGGCCGCATGAGAAGAACTATCCTACTCATGACTTGGAGTTAGCGGCAGTGATCTTTGCTTTGAAGCTATGTGACATTATTTGGTTGGAGATCGAGTGAAGATCTTTACAGACCACAAAAGTCTCAAGTACGTCTTCACCCAGAAGGAGTTGAACATGAGGCAAAGGTGTTGGTTAGAACTTATGGCCGATTATGACATTAGTTTGCAATACCATCCTGGTAAAGTAAACTTGGTGCTTGATGCTTTGAGCAGAAGACCAGCAGTTATGTTTCTTACTCAGCAGAGAGATCTCATTGAGCAGATGAGGAGGTTGGAGCTTGATGTTGTGTTGCCGAGTTCTGGTTGAAGTTGTTTGGCGCTCTAGCTGCAGTCGTCTCTTGTTGATCAGATTAAAGAGGCGCAGGCTAGTGATGCGCAGTTGCAAAAATTTCGAGCTGAGATTGAGTCTGGGTCCAGGACGGACATGGTTATTCATGCAGATGGTTCGCTTCATTTTGGTTCCCGGTTATGTGTCCCTAAGGGTGAAGTTTGTCAGAGGTTGCTTGAAGAAGCTCATCAGTCTTCGTATTCTATCCATCCCGGTGGTACTAAGATGTATAAAGATTTGAAGCTTCATTTCTGGTGGCAGGGTATGAAAAGGGTTATGACTCAGTTTGTTGTTCAGTGTTTGATCTGCCAGTAGGTTAAGGTAGAGCATCAGAGAACCGCTGGATTTCTTCTACCGCTTCCTATTCCAGAGTGGAAGTGGGAACATATCACCATAGATTTTGTGACCGCTTTGCCGAGGAGTCCTAAGGGTCATAATGCTATTTGGATGATTGTTGACCATTTGACGAAGAGTGCCCACTTCATTCCTTTTCGCATAGGTCAGTCTACTGAGAGCCTTACTAAGAGGTATATGCAAGAGATTGTTAGACTTCATGGGGTTCCAGTCAGTATTGTATCCGACAGGGATACGAGATTTAGATCTCAGTTTTGGGAGATTCTTCAGAACAATTTGGGGAGTAAATTAAAGTACAGTACAGCTTTTCATCCCCAGACTGATGGACAGTCAGAGCGGACTGTTCAGATTCTTGAGGACATGTTGAGGTCCTGCATGCTTCAGTTTGGTGGGTCTTAGGAGGATCATTTGCATCTTGTAGAGTTCTCGTACAATAATAGCTTTCAAGCCAGTATTAAAGCTGCTCCATTCGAGGCACTCTATGGACAGAAGTGCAGGTCACCAGTGTGCTGGGATGACATTGGTGAGAGGAAGTTGTTGGGACCAGAGTTGATCATCAAGACAGTGGATGCAGTGGTTCAGATCAGGAAGCACTTGTAGGCAGCTCAGGATAGGCAGAAGCGGTGGGCTGATGTTCATCGTAGGGCTTTGGAGTTTGGTTTTGGTGACCATGTTTTCCTCAAGGTATCGCCATGGCGCGGTGTCATTCGGTTTGGTGGCGGGGGCAAGCTTAGCCCGAGGTTTATTTTACCGTTTGAGATTTTGGAGCGAGTAGGCAAGGTGGCCTATCGTCTTGCATTGCCACCAGCTTTATCAGGAGTGCACGATATTTTCCATGTCTCACAACTCAGGAGATACATCCGAGATGAGAGCCACGTGATCGACTACTCTGAGTTCACCGTTAGGCCGGATTTGACTTGCGAGATTCTGCCAGTTGCTATTGTGGATCGGCGAGAGAAAGTGCTTAAGAACAAGGTCATCAAGTTGGTTCGTGTTGCTTGGAATCCTCACTCGCCTGGTGAGTCGACTTGGGAGTTGGATGACGAAATTCAGCAGAAATTTCCTCATTTGTTTGAGTAGTTGCTTTGGTTTTGTTTTTTCTTTTTTATTTTGTTTTTGGGGTTACCCTATGTATCTTTCGTTTGAATTTCGAGGACGAAAATTTTTCTGTTAGGTGGGTAGGATTTTAACCTCTGTTTTTCATTTTATGTATTTTTTGAGTGTATATTAAATTTTGTGGATTTTTATCTCTCTTGTATTTTTCGGAACCGTATATTGGATTTGATTTCAATATATATTCATTTTATTTCATTTGAGCTCCTTGTGTTGTTTGTTCATCATTTTTGTTCGTTTTTGCCATTTTGGTTTCTTTTCTTCATTTTTGGCCTCATTATCTTCATTATATTTTTTCATGGTGATGTGATGGTATTTTGGTGGTGTTTTCCCAAACCTATGATTTTTGACCCCTAATTAGATTTTTCAAGAGCCATGGAATTCTTCCTAAATTGTATCCCCATTTGTTAATTACCCAATACCCATTACCCATTTGTATACCTATTACTACATACTAATACCCACAACCCATTAACCCACATTGCACCCTTTATATAAATCCCTAGCCTCCTTAAACCCTAACCGTAATCTCTATTATCTCTCTCTCCCTCTCCAAACATCCCAGCCTCCCTCTCTCCTAATCTCTCCAACCTGGCCTGCATACCTCCCCATAACCGAGCCCATCCATCCTCCTCCAACCGGCCACCACCTCACCTCTACTTCGGCCTACATCCACCATACAACCCGAGCTCCTCTTCCCATTGATTTCCGACTCCATACTACCATCAAAAACACCATCAACCATCATCCATCTCTCTATTGTGGTGTTTCTCAAAGTGGGTATTCTCCACTTTGTTCGTAGCATCAAGGGATTCGTTCGTGGGAGTTTTTGTTCGTTGTTTGCTTGGATTCGCGCTTGGAGCGGATTTGGTTCGTGGGTTTCTTTTCTCTTCGCATTAGGATCGTTCTCCATCTCGTACTAAGGCAAGTAACTTGTACTACAATTCATTAGGTTGATACAAGTCAAAAAGTTCACATCTAGTGTAGTTGGGTCTAGAGACAACCAAAAATTGTGTTTTCCTTGATGGGTTTTGTTTCTATTGTGATAAATTGGTCATAGATGACTTATGACACCAATTTTGATAGGAGATAACCTAGTTTTGCCGAAATCTTGATTTTTAGTCATGTATGTGAATATTTATGTGAATTGATGTTTGGATGAATACCCATGTGAAATAACAGGAGTGGACATGTTAGTAACCCTAAAACATGATGTTTAGATGTTTGGTAAGTTGTATTTCAAGTTTGGTTGTGTTTGGATCCATATTCTTGATGTAATGATGTTCTTGATTAGAAGTGTGAAATCTGTATTTAATGGGTGTTCTGTTTTGATTGCTGTTCTCGTCCATGCTACAGTCCGAATCTTAATTCCAAAATAAAAGATGAATTTTAGATAATTTTGTCTATTTTCAAACCCCACTGGTTTTGCTTGATTTGGATTTCGTATGACTGGGTTATGAATGTTTTGGTACAGACGTGTCGATAAATTCCAGATTCTGTTTTGGGTTAATTTTGTTGACAAACTATTTTCAAGAACTATTCAATACATAATATCTTGATCTAATATTTTGGTCAGTGTTTCTTTATGATATTAGGGATTACCCAGATTTTTGATGAATTTTAAGGACAAGTTTTGTGTGGTGTTTTATACTCTTTTCTAAAATCCTCTCATACTGTATTTTGCTTACTGTTTAGTAAAGAACTCTATTTTCACTATACTTCCCTGTACTGTATGCAAATTCTTTGTGAAATATGAAAGTTATTAAAATCTATCTATTTTCATGTCCCTTTGGTGGAATTGGATTTCGATTCACTGATTGCGAGATATCCTAGTTTTCGTATAGCAGTATTGAGATTTTCAGATTCGTTAAACTCTGTTTTCTTGATGCTTTGGTATTTTTGATGACTGACTTATACTTACTGGAATATTATGAAACTTGTTATTTTGACTCTAGACTTATAGGGAAATACCCCAGATTTTTCATAGATTTATTTAAAGTGTTTTCAGACTGTTTTCTTGTTCTTAAAGTTGTTTTCCTAATTTCTGGCTGAACCTAAAACCTGTATTCAAATCAGTTTTGAGCTGTGTTGTTGTGAACTAGTATGTGACTTATTGATATGCGTTGGAATCTTGTGGATGTCTAGTTTGCAGATCCTTTGACGGATCTATGCTTGTATTTCTGTAGAGACCAGAATCACTATTTTAGTACTTATCTGTCATGCTATCCTGATTATGAACATACACCCTTTTGCTCGATTATGTGACTCTATATTATCTAAGCACGCTGATTTGTTTCCCTAAACCTAAACCTGATTATATCATGTTAGTCTGACACTATTTTGCACACATTTATGTCTGTTTGATAACCATAATAAAAATGACCGAGCTGGGGTTTATGAGAAAGATCTAGTAGTGGGAAAATATAGAAATGTGTACTTAGAAGAGGGCCCGTGTTTTCCATCTGTTGAGATCATTTTACATGATCGTCTGTTGAGATCATTTCGCATGATCGTCTCTTGAGATCATTTTATATGATCGTCTGTTGAGATCATTTCCCATGATCGTCTGTTATCTGTTATGAGATCATTTTACATGATCGTCTGATATCTGTCTGAACTTTGAGTACACGGTCCTATATGATCCCCTACGAAATCTACAAACGAAACTGTTTTGAATGTAGCAACCATGTGATAAAAGTATGGCGCATGAAGTGCTACCTAGATAGTAATCGCACAAGACTTACATAAATCTGAATCTGAATCTGTTTCTGAAATCTGAATCTGAATCTGAATCTGAATCTGTTATATGGAAATCTGTTATCTAAATATCTGATTATCTGATTACCTGATTATCTGTTATCTGTCTGACAATACCATGTGACACATTACTTAACACTACCTGCATATCTGTTTGCATATTATCTGACACTTGACACTTGACCCATGTTAGTATACCATGTTAGTTGAATTCTGCCATGCCATGCTAGGTCTGTTTCTACTATTAATTAGATATGTTAGTTTTCCCCATGTGTTTGTATCCTACATTATTTGTGACCCGCGACTTGCAATTGACGGGTACTTGTTTTCTTCTTTTTTTCTTTTTCTGCAAATTACTAATTGCAGATCAGGTTGGTCAGCTGCTAGATGGTAATGGCGAAAGGATGTATTAAGTTGGAGATTTCTGCTTTTTGATTATTATTAGTTGTTGCTTGAACATTGAATAAAGTGTATTTGGTTTATTGGATATTTATTTGTATTTGGGCGATATGACCCAGGATATTTGTTTTCTCCAGACTCTGATTTATTTGAGAATATTGTATTTGGTTTCTAGTAAATTTCTTTTGGTGTTTTGTTTCAATATTGCATGTTGGTTGTGCCTTTTGCTTCCGACTCTGATTATATCTGTGATGTGTTGTAAAGATTCTGAAACAGCTTAAGGATGATGAAAATCATTCGCTGGGCTTTTGTTACGTACTCGTATTCCGTATTCCTTTTTGGGAAGCGGGGCATGACAGAAATCATCGAAACAAACAGTGGTTGCTAAATCCACAATGAAATTTGAATTTATCGCACTGGACAAATATAGGAAAGAGGTTGAATGGTTACGCTATTTCCTTGAGGATATTCCAAGGTGGACCAAGCATGTGCCTACAATCTACATACATTCAGATAGTCAATCTGTAATTTGTAGAGCATAGAGCAATATGTATAATGGTAAATCTATACATATTCGTCGAAGACATAATACCATTAGACAACTACTCTCTACTGGGGTTATCTCTGTGGACTATGTAAAGTCAAAGGACAATATTGCGGATCTGCTAATCAAATGGTTAAATAGAGAGTCAGTTGATAAGTCATCGAGGGGAATGGGATTAGAGCCTATGAAAGAATAAGTCAATACAATGGGCACCCAACCTAGTTGACTAGAGATCTCAGTATCTAGGTTCAAAGGGACAACTAAATTGTAAAGACCATCTTGGATCACTATGGGGATTTCCACATGTCCCTTCCTACGATGAAAAGTGATGCCCGTAAAGTAAGAGGTTAAGTTAGACTTTTAATAATTCTTATGCGTCGAAAATTCTAGCAGAGTAATTCGAGTTACTCTTAATTAAGAAATCACCTATGTGAGAAGGAAGAAGGGCCGCTTCCAAAGAAATAGTATAGGGCAAAATTCCTATTAAACTCTTGCAGAACCAGATATATGTTCATGGCTAAAATGAACATAACAGTGAGAACTAAAATGTGTTAGGAAGATTCCTGTGGGAAATATGTTGTCGTTTACACAAATGACAGAACAGTTCAAAGTCATCGCGTCCACTGTCTAGTTAGTCAAGTAAATATATTTTTATAAGGGAAGGTTCAAAGGGTAACACCTACTTATCCTATGCAGGTTTCAACTGTTGAATTCTATCACGTCAGTCTGTCGTGTCTGAGGTCGTTAATTATATTCATGTGGGTAATGTTAGAAAATAGATATTTTAACATTATTTTATGAATTATTTTTTAGGAAATTTTTTGATTAAGATCCATTACATATTAATGAGAGATCTTTATGGGTTTGTGTTCTCTTTCATGAGTACATTAAAATCATATATTTACTTGCTCAAAACGGTTATGGGGTAAATAAGAAATTGTCTTCCAAAGTGTAACACTTGATTTGAGAAAATGGGTTGAGGGACTTTAATCACATATCGGAAAAATCATAGGAATTAAAAGGGTATAGATAAAAGCTACTTTCTTTGCTTTCTAAGAAAGCAAGCTAGAAGCTCTCTCTCGCGCGCGCAGGGGTTGTAAATCTTGGACCGGATTACAAGTGGTATGTGTGCGTCTGCACGTCCTGCGGATACGAATGTCGGACCAACTTGAACTGCACCCCGTGTGAAGTTTTTTTGCCACATTTTTGATTTTTTTTATAACTTGTAATGGTAAAAAAAAAATGCAAAAATGGTTTTGTCTGTGAAATCAATTTGAAACATTTTCTCTCCTGCATTTATTTGCACGTTTCAAAACCGAGAAACGGTTTTGTCTACCGTTTCTTCCCATGCAATCATTCACATGTCTCCCCGTACCCCTATAAATTGAGACCCCTTCTCTTATCATTATACATGCTAGAAATATTCTTCTCTCCATTATGTTCTTTCATTCCGGTTCGGTTGTTACGGTCTCTCTGTTGAGTAGGTGATAGGGTTCTGTAATGTTACAGTTCGAGAGTATGACGTGGTGCTACATTTGACCCTCCTCAGCCGTTGTATCCTTGGAGACGGACGCCTCTGCAAACTCCAGCACTTGAACGAGCCGAATCTGTTTTGAGGGTATTGTGTGATACAAAGGCCTCAGCTTAAATCGGTTTGGGTTTATATTTTGTTATTTCATTTTCTTTATTATTTGTTCGGTTTTTATCTTTTTCTTCTTTGTTTTTTGTGTCTTTCAATCAAAGTTATTTTCTTGTAAACTTTTATAACACTTCCCACTGGAGTTGATGGCAGATAAGGGAAGATAGTTTGCTAAGAGTCACTGTGAATTTAATTCGGAAGCAGAAATCCTAACTAGAAAATGAGACATTAGGTGAAAAGAAATTGTAAAAGAGAATTGAGGTTTTTTCTTTAAACTTGATATTTAACGTTAGTCTTAAATCAAGTCTACACACCCTATCTACACACCCAAAGTGGATGATCCCTAGTTAATATATATACCAAGTTATAATTAACCACAAACAATTATATTCGATTACAGACAGGGATGGAGTCATATTGACGCAAAAGATTGCTAATGATACCCCAAACTGTTTGAGAAACCGTAATATTTGATATTTACCACTATAATCTCTCTCAAAATTTTGATTTTACCAGTTATATGGACCCTTTATATTTCAAAGAGTAATATATTTCTTCCTTCTCCTACTTATTTCTTTAGACTACGTACTCTTGAATTTCTCAAAACCCTCATCCCATTGGAGTTGATTGCAGACGAAGAAAGATAGTTTGCTAATAGTTTGTGTGAATTTGATTCGAAAGGAGAATTCCTAACTAGCAAATGAGACATTAGGTGATATGATTTGAAAAAGAGAATTGAATGTTTGAGGTTTTTTTTTTTTTAAGAACTTGATATTTAACTTCAGTGTCTACACAACCTATATCTACACACAAAATGTGGATGATCCCCAGTTACTATATATACCAAGTTATAATTAACCACAAACAACTATATTCAATTACAGACGAGGACGGAGCCATATTGACACAGAAGATAGCTAATGATACCCCCAATTGTTTTTGAGAAACCCTAATGTTAATATTTACAACTAAAGTCTCTCTCAAAAAATTTATTTTACCAGTTATATGTGTTATATGTGTTAGAACTCGAATATCATAAAATAGGAAATTCCTAACAATGTTTGTGAAGAACTACAATTACAGGAATAAAAGAACAAACCAGACACTTTAATACAGAGTCGAGATTAAGATTCTGTCCTTAAAGCAAAATTCACCCCGTAATGTGACGGTAGTTGATGAATTGCCTCCAAGGATACAACCGTATATTACCTTTTCCTGAAGAGCAGCACCCTAGCTTCAGAGATATCAGCGAACCAGTAGCTGTGATGTACTCTCAGACTTAGAGGAAGAATAAGAAGAAGATTATGAAGTGCAAAACCTGTGTCTCTGGCAAACAAAATTGCAGGTTCTTATAGGTGATGAGGGCGTAAATAATGGATCATGGATCCATTACTCTGTAACAGCAGAATAATGGCTCCAAAAACGTAACTGATGGATCCATTATTCTGCTGTTACAAAAATAATGGCACCAGTTACAGAATTTCAAATGCCTAAAAAACTAAATCCAGTGGGAAAAAATAATGTAGGCCAGAGCCTAGCCGAGCCGAGCCGAGCCAGGGCCAAGGCGCATGTGTGTGTGTGTTTGTAATTTTGGCTAGGTCATCTCTCCACTGCACATTAGTGGTAACCCCAGGACTACGCTCTTTAGTCCATTTCTTTAGCTTATATATTAGAGAAATCTTTCCCATCTTCCGATGTGGGACTATGTATTTTCTCCAAATTCCCAAGTTAGTACATTTCGAGTACCCAACTTTGGACGAACATTTCTCATTCATATGGAAACCGTTTTTGGCATTAGGAATAGTACTCGACGAGAGGAACGTAATCCAATCACTTTCCGGCGCCACCGGTGGCCGGAGCCCACCGGAATCCGGCCCGAAAAATATGCCAAAAATATTTCCAACAATCCCCCCACATGAGTGGAAATTACCAGACTATGCAATCCAAACACGACAGAAAAAGACATGACAGAAAAGACTCTGAGAGTACAATCGGAAAATCACTGCATCAGGAATGGTAGTAATTTTTCAACTTTGAACCACCCTTAGTGAGTAGCCATCGGATTCACTTGACCAGATAGTGAACATGATGTCTTGAACTACTTTGGCTTTGATGTGAACCTAGACAATAACTATCACACAGTTTCATCTTCTCACTAAAACTAAGTTTTCTTGTTGTGTTCATTTTGGCCTTGAACAACTCTGGTTAATTGTGAGTGAACTTGGAGAATGTAGCATCTCTTCGTTCTCCTAGAAACGGCCTTATTTTACACTCACAAGGTGATTTCCCATAAAGAGTATCCTGCCGCACCTCACTTTTATTTTAAAACTATGGGAATCATTAAAAGCCAAGTTTATCCTAACCCCTTGTAGGCAATACTGTTTTATCATCCTAAGAGTGGGTACGAGATTTTAATCTCTCAGTGCTCACATCGATTCAACAAGATTTAGTTGTCCCTTTTAACCTATATCTTGGGATCTCCAATTCCCAGGTAGGGTTTCCATCAAGTATCCTCTTTCATTATAGGCTTTAAACCCATTCCTCTTGATGATCTCACAACTTGCTCTCGTGACAAACCTTTTAGTAAATGGATCCGCTAGGTTGTCGGTTGATTTTATATACTCTATAGAGATAATTCCATTTAAGAGCAGTTGTCTAATCGTTTTGTGTCGCCTCCTGATATGACGATACTTACCATTATATATACAACTCAGTGCCATTGCTATAGCCGATTGGCTATCACAGTATACACATATAGCAGGCACCGGTTTTCCCTACATGGGAATATTCTCTAAAAAGTTCTGATGCTATTCTGCTTCTTCTGTCGCTTTGTCTAAAGTAGTAAACTCAGATTCCATGGTAGAGCTGGCCAGTAATATTTGTTTAAAGGATTTCCATAACACAGCCACATCACCAAGAGTGAAGACATACCCATTTGTGGATTTTGAGTTCTTAGAGTCCGATATCCAGTTGGCATCACTGTAGCCTTCTAGTACTGCTGGATATCTAGTGTAATGCAGCCCATAACTCTGAGTAAGTCGCAAGTAGTTCAATACTCTAGTTATACCTTTCCAGTGACTTTGTCCTGGATTACTTGTGTAGCGGCTCAGTACATTTACTGAATACGTCAAGTCCGGTCTTGTACAATTTTTTAAGTATATCAGACTACCAATTACACGTGCATATTCCAATTGTGATATGCTGTCACCCGTATTTTTGAACAAGTGAAGACTGGGATCCACAGGACTTTTAGCAGTCCCATTGGACTAATTCTTCAATCTTTCAAGTACCTTCTCAGCGTAATGAGATTGAGTCAAAGTAATTCCTTCATATGTCCTGGAGACTTTGATTCCTAGTATGACATCTGCAACTCCCAAATTTTTCATATCAAACTTACCACTAAGCATGTTCTTAGTTTGTTTGATAATGTCATTATTGCTACCAATAATGAGAATGTCATCTACATACAGACATACCAGAATATATCCATTTGGAGTATCTTTGATATAGATACACTTATCACATTCATTTATTTTGAACCCATTTGACATCATAACATTGTCAAATTTTGCATACCACTACTTTGGAGCTTGTTTCAGTCCGTACAAAGATTTTACAAGCCTGCACACCTTGTTTTCCTGTCCAGGAACTATGTAACCCTCAGGTTGTTTCATGTATATTTCTTCTTCTAAGTATCCATTTAGAAATGCGGTTTTGACATCCATTTGATATATTTCGAGTTTACGTAGAGCTGCAATAGCTATCGGCATTCTTATGGAATTTATTCTTGTGACCGGAGAATAAGTATCGAAGAAGTCTAGGCCTTTCTTTTGCCTAAATCCTTGTACCACAAGTCTCGCCTTATGTTTTTGTATTGAACCATCTTGTTTCAATTTTTATTTGAAAATCCATTTGCATCCTAGAGCTTTACACCCAGAAGGCAAATCGACCAACTCCCATGTATAATTTTGCATAATGGAGTCTATTTCACTTTTGATTGCTTCCTTCTACATAGGAGCATTAGGCATAGATATAGCTTCCTTGAATGTTCTGGGCTAATTCTCTAATAGAAAGGCCGTTACAATGTCATGACCAAATGACTTTGATGTTCTAGCCCATTTACTTCGTCTAGGTACATCATTATCATCTCCTGGTTCATCAACCGAGGTACTTGCACTACCTTGCTGATGTGTACATTTTGGATACATAGCATCCTTGCATAGAAATACGTGTTCAAATAAGGAGGCATTCCTTGATTCCATTATTGTGTTCACATGAATGTCCGGTATATCTAATTTATATACCAGGAACCAATATGCACTGTTGTTATGTGCATAGCCTATGAATATGCAATCAATGGTTTTAGGTCCTATGTTGACCTGTTTGGGATTAGGTACTGCTACCTTTGCTAAACACCCCCACACTTTGAGGTATTTGTACGAAGGTACATTACCTTTCCACAGTTCGTATGGTGTTTTTCCAGTTTTCTTATGAGGTATCTTATTGAGAATATAGTTGGCGGTCAGCAACACTTCCTCCCACATGTTCTGAGGTAACCTAGAATTCAACAACAAGGCATTCATCATCTTCTTTAGAGTTCGGTTCTTGCGCTTGGCAGTACTGTTTGATTCAGATGAGTAAGGAGCAGTGGTCTGATGAACTATTCCATGTTCAGACAAGAACATATTAAATGGTGCATCATATTCCCCTCCTCTATTACTCCTAACGATTTTAATCATTTTACCAAGTTGATTCTCAACCTCAAGCTTATATTCCTTGAATTTATCCAATGCCTCATTTTTGCTATGTAACAAGTATACATAGCAGTATTTTTTATAATCGTCTATGAACGTCACAAAATACTTTTTACCGCCTCTGATCTGCATGTATTTTAAATCACACAGATCTGTGTGAATTAGACCTAGAGTTTCAGTGTTTCTTTCTACAGAACGGGATGAAGTTTTAGTGAGTTTGGTTTCTGTGCAAACTTCACATTTGTCACAGTTGTCTACCTTAAACTTTGGTATTAAATTCATGTTAATTAATCAATGCAAAGAATTAAAATTAACATGGCTTAGTCTTTCATGCCAAATAGAAGAAGACTCAATAACATAAGCGACATGATTAATTTCATTAATTTTGGGAACAACAGGAACAACAGATTTTGGAATGACTGTCATTACATTGAATTTGAACAGTCCATCCTTAACATACCATTTTCCTAAGTACACTCCATTCTTTGAAAGTACAAAATTATCAGATGCAAGAACGACCCTAAATCCATTCTTACTTAGCAAAGATCCCGAGACCAGGTTCTTTCGAATATCCGGAACATGCAACACATTGGTTAGTGTTAGTTCCTTGCCAGAAGCTATCTTCAGTACTATCTTCCCTGTTCCTCCAATCTTGGAGGTGGAAGTATTTTCCATAAACGATTGTTCATTCTTGTTTTACTTCTGGTATCAGGTGAACATATTCTTGTCAGGACAGATGTGCTTGGTGGCCCCAGTATCATACCACCACTCACGAGGATTGCTGCCCACCAGATTGACCTCTGATACAACAGCACAGAGGTCCAAGTCAGAGAGACCAGTGGACAAGTCCTCAGCAATGTGCGCATGGGATTTATCATTCCCTTTTGCCTTTCCTGTTCCAGCACGGATGTTATTCTTGCTGCGACAGTAAGAGATTTTGTGCCTCAGCTTACCACACTTGTGGCATTTTTCCAACAAACCTCTTTGCGGCAGGTTTTTTGTTCGAGTCATGTGACAATAACTTCCTCTTTTCATCCTTCTTTTCGTGCTCTCCTATGTTGGCATTTTCTATAGACTGATTTCCATAGGACCTGTCAGGCTTGCGATTCTCCTCTTCAATCCGCAATCTGACAATCAGGTCCTCAAGGGACATTTCCTTTCGCTTGTGCTTGAGGTAGTTCTTGAAGTCCTTCCATCTAGATGGAAGCTTCTCAATGAACGCTGCAACTGCAACCTAGAATGGTTCACACAGCGTTATGTTCTCTGCAGCGATTTCGTGCATTATCACCTGCAGTTACTGAATTTGACTCACAACAGTTTTGGAGTCAACCTTCTTGTAGTCCAGAAATTTGCCAACTACAAACATCTTGGAGCCGGCATATTTCGTTTTGTACTTCTTCTCCAAAGACCCCCACAGAAGTTTGGAAGTCTTGAAGACGCAGTACACATTATAGAGCGGATCTACCAAACCGTTCAGGATGTAATTTCTGCATAAATAGTCACCCTGAGTCAATGCATCAACCGCAGCAACGGAGTGCGCATCCATAGGTGCCACCATAGGGGCTGTTTCAGTGAGAAATCTGCCCAGCTTCAAGGTGGTCAGGTAGAACTGCATCTTCCCTTGCCACTTCTTGAATCCAGTTCCATTGAACTTTTTTGGTTTTTCTTCCACAGTTATATGTGTGGGCAGAACGACCGTTTGTACCGCAACCGATTGTGCAGGTCACTGGTGTTTGAGCACTCCACTGACATTCTCATTTTGTGTGTTTTCCATTTTTCTGAAATAGTTAAAATTAAACTGTTAGTTTTTGTTTTTGTTTTTTCCGAAATGATAACAGTACCTGTAAAGAATCTTCACAAAAACTGTTAAAATAAAGGAAAATTTTTGCTTTAAGATGGTTAGAACTCGAATATCATAAAATAGGAAACTCCTAACAATGTTTGAAAGAATTACAATTATAGGAATGAAAGAACAAAGAAGACACTTTAATACAGAGTCGAGATTAAGATCGATATCCTTAAAGCAAAATTCGCCCCGTAGTGTGACGGTAGTTGATGAATTGTCTCCCAGAATACAACTGTATATTACCTTTCACTGAAGAGCAGCACCCTAGCTTCAGAGATATTAGCGAACCAGTAAAGTCAAGCCAGGAGGCCAGGCCAGACCAGACCAGACCAAGCCGAGGCCAGAGCCGCAGCCGAGTCGGGCCGGGCCGGGCGCACGCTCACGCGCGTGTGTTTGTAATTTTGGTTAGGTCCTCTAGTCCATTTCTTTAGCTTATGTACTAGAGAAATCTTTCCAATCTCCTGATGTTGGACTATTCATTTTCTCCAACTTCTCAAGTTAGTACATTTTGAGTACTCAACTTTGGACCAACAATTCTCATTCATACGGAAACTGTTTTTGGCAAATGAGTACATTATGAAATAATACTCGACGAGAGGAACGTAATCCAATCACTTTCCAGTGCCGCCGGTTGCTGGAGCCCATCGGAATCCAGCCCGGAAAATATGCCAAAAATATTTTCAACAATATGGACCCTCCATTTTTCAAAGAGTAACAGATTTCTCTATTCTCTATTTCCTCGACTCTTGAGTTTTTTCGCAACCCTCTTCCCACTAGAGTTGATGGCAGACGAGGGAAGATAGTTTGCTAACAGTTTGTGTGAATTTGATTCAGAGCGGAAATCCTAACTCACAGATGAGTCATTAGGTGAAATAAATTTGAAAAAGAAAATTGATTGTTTGAGGGTTTTCTTTTTAACTTGAGTCTTCAATCAAGTCTACACACCCTATGTCTACGCACCCAATGTGGATGATCCCAGTTAATATATATACCACGTTATAATTAACCAGAGACAATCATATTCAATTACGGACGGGGAGAGAGCCATATTGACGCCAAAGATAGCTAATGACACTCCAAGTTGTTTTTAAGAAACACGAATGTTTAATATTTACCACTGCAGGCTCTCCCAAAAATTTGAAAAAACACCCATTTAAGTAAATATTCTACGCCTTAGCCCTCTTGATAAAAACTTTCTAGCTTCATCCCTGATTATATTCCAAAAATAGCAAATTTGTACCCCCAATCAATTAACTTGTATAACGGTCTATGAACTACAGAATTCAGAGAAAACCCTTACTGATAGTTCAGTCCAAAGCAGAAACTATTCCTTCGTTGAGATCCATCAGAGATGGGTAAAAATCAAAGCTACACGATCTCCACACACATCTCGAAGCTTCTTAAGGGCAATATAGTAATTCCAAAACAACAGTATAGATCTCCAGCTTATTATGTCTTACTTACAGCTTAAGAAAAAGGGATTTTCGGTTAATTAGAGTTCTTAGTCAAATCCCCCAAATCAGAAATTAAAAAACTAATTCTATGCCTTAACTAGGGGAATCTCCAACTGAATCTTAAAAGATACATTTTCAGGTCTATCTTCTATAACTAATTTCTAGCATATAAATACCCTCCCACCTCAATGAGTAAGAGGTAATCAATATTTCTCCACTAAAAACCCTAATCTTTATTCTCGGTTGCTGACTTGAGAGTCGGAGAGTCTTTCGCTTGAGCCACATCCGGTATAGAGACAATTTGCAGGTCATCGGGCAATTCTAGACATCAAAATCCAGATCTAGACAATGCCAGCCATCCAAATCAAGATATTGTCGATCACCAGCCACCCAGATTTAGATCACGACCGACGATCTAGATCAGAGTTTTTCTCCTCAAATAAAGAACTCATCACCTAATTGCTCCCACACCAGAAAAAACAGGACAAATTGATGCTGTCTATGGGAAAAGCCACAAATTTGCTGGTCCGATCACATTTGTCGTCAAGAACACTTCCGACCATCCCTCCTGCGAGAAACCAAAAAGCGGCTGTTGCTAGCAACTTGCAGAACGTAGTGAGAGGTGCAAATAGTATAACATAAATAGAAGAGCTAATATGACTACAATACAATTGGAAGAGATTAGACAGACATAATGCCAATATGCGAGAAATTTGGCGAGAAATCGAGAATTGCATTTTCCATACCGATTATGAAGGAAATCTATATAATAAATTACAAGGCAAATTTTTTATAAAAAAAAATTAAATAAATAAATAAATAAATCAAGTGGCCATCCTTCAATTGAAACAAAATCAATGTCGCACATTTACCCTTCCAAAAGCCTCCCCCCCCCCCCCCCAAAAAAAAAAAAAAGAAAAAAGTTTTCATCATCACTTCATTACTATCTCTCTTTCCTCTGTTCACTTTTTCAGATCTCTATCTCTCTCTCTTCACTTTTCAGAAAAGGATGAGCTACAAAATCAGACCTTCTTCAACAATTGGATAGTTAGTAGTAATACTAGCATGTTGGATTTTCTTTAACTTCTCTATGTGATTTGCTTGCATTTTCCATTTGTGTTTACAGGACTTTTCATATGCTGCATCGTTCACGAAGACGTGTGTAGGCACGTGTTCTGTAATATCCCCAAAATAATTAACAATTATTTTGTACAATAACATTTTGCATATGAATATTGTTGCACATGCTAGTAAATTTTTGTCTTGGTTAATTGTGTATGTTATTATAAATTGAATTTGACAACCAATCAAGTGTTAACTAACACATTGAGTTGTATGGTTGGGCTCGAACCAAACTAACTCACATTAGGTAGACCCAAATAGGCTCAACCATACCAACTTGTTCATAAACACTTGCACACTTGCACACTTGTCACGTGAACACATTATACATTGTAACATGAGCATGCTACAAAAACAAATAAAAAAAAATGGGTGACAAAATGGTGGTCGGTTTTGACTTGGAGGGAAGAAGGGGATTTTGATTTTGTAGGGTGGCTAGGTATCTAGGGTCCTATTATGAGGTTACCTAGATTGCACTTGAGTATGTGGGAGACACTAAGCAACACAAAGCCATCCCCACACTCCACCCACTCACCCGAAGCCGGCCAAGCATAAAAGAAGAGCAAGAGTGATGCCCTAGCCCATTTTCACTTATTTCTCCACTCCAAACACTCTCTCATTTCCTCTAGTTGTTGTTTTGGAACAAGAACAAGGAGACTTGAAGCATGCTTGGAGCAAAGAGGAGAAGAAACAAGTTAGAGAAAAAGATGGCAAGCATGGAAGCTATTTGCATGTGTCAGGACTCCCCATAACAAGGTGGGTGTTCTCCTAACCTCTTGTATGTTTCTTTTCATGGAATGGTTGCATGGTGTATGTATGTATGAAGTGCTTTTGGAAGGGCATGATTAAAAAAATATGTATAAATGCCTGATCATAACAACTAAAAGAACTAAGAATACTGAATTGTTAGAAAGAAAGAAAAAAAAGAAAGATATAATCTTTGATTGTAGAGAGCTATTTTCTAGCAAAATGCCATGTTGAATATTCGTTAGAAAGTCACTAATATCATGCTAAGATGGTTAAGAATGATGTGATTTCTATGTGGAACTAATGTCATGGAAAATGAATAGAAATCCTAGCTCGAATTTGTGATCACGTAGCTAAAAATTTCTGTTTGTGCGTGTGCTAGTTCATGCGGGTAAATAAGACATACAAATCCCATATTAATGGCTCGTCTCCATGCTACATTGTGTAAGACGGTTGTGTAACATTTTTAAGCTATTATTATTAAGTTTGAGTATGTTTCGAACAAACAAATCAAAACGGTTAACATATGCTTACGGCTTTCTTTTGCACGTATAAAACATCATCTCTCTAGAGTGTTGTGATGAACTTTCAATCTTACTTTTAATACTTTAGAATCATGTTATGAGATGTATTTGAGTTTGGGTAATAATAAATTTCAATTTGCATGTGAGTAGAATAGTTAATCAAGCACAAACATACTAAATAATTTGTATATGCTCAATATTTTGAGATAAAATTAGTTTTCGTTAATTAAATATTTGTGATGACCATACTTACTGTTTAGGGAATGTAAATACCCCCATTTCATGTCTAATAGTATTGTATATTGTGTATATAGATTCAGTGCAAGTTCGGGCTCGAATAGCCCTTGAAACGGGTTCAAAAAGAACTTATAAGCTAGCATCAGTTTTTGCCATGTGGTGCTTCCTGTTTTGAAATGTTAATTCGTTGTTTTAGGGCTTTTATTCACTTCTTTTGTAATTATCATGTTGACCATAGACCTATGGTATAGTGCTATTGTAAGGTCACTTAGACGTTGTTTTGATCACTAAAATGAGCTCAAAAAGTCGATTCACACGCTGTTTTAGGATGTCGTTGTTAGCTTATTTTTGCTTGCTATTTTGAGCGATTGCACAAGTTCGGTGTCCTAATAACACTCTTAAGGACCCTAACTTGCTATCTAATAATGTAACAATATGAACCCTAGGCCCTAACTTGATAACACTTAAATTTTGGGGTAGAATAGGAGCTCGTATCGCCAAGAACGTGTCGGTTGTTGACGATATTCGCGTGCCATCTTGCTCACTATCCAAGGAGGATTTCACTCACTATTTTGTGAGCCATGACTCGTCGGGAGGACCAAGGAGGAGTTAGAAATCAGTAGAACTCAAGGAGAGCTTGGTCGCGGCCCAAAGAAGTGTTCAAAGCATTAAGCGAAAAGGGCTAAACGGCGATCGATGAGAGCTCGACTCGTAGTTTTCGTTGGACCAGATTTAGGCCATGTTTGGGCCAACATTTGGGCCTGATTTGGAGGTTAAGTTGGACCCTAGTTGGGTCGAGTTAAGACTTAGTTAATCTGACTAACTTAATTAACAATATAGAACTAGACACGCGTCGTCTTGAGTTCATTAATAACTTGAGTCTAACAAGAAGTTTACTAGTTGTTCTAACTTGTGATAAGGAAATGGAAAACAAAGTTGGGATTCTCTAATTAGAACGGTTGATCGTTCATTAATGAATTAATGAAATATAAGAGATGTTAATAGTGTAGAGCAAGTAGATCACCTAGCAATTCAACTTAGTTAGTTGAACTTGTAGGAAAATAAAAGCTTGGACTAAGAGCACGGTTTAATTAACTAAGTAGTACAATGTCTATGTTAACAAACTACTGTGGTAATAATAGAGCCATTAGTGTAAAGCCCCGAATTCCAAAATACACTGAATTCGAGATTCCACAGGATCTTTACACTTCTTTCGTACAATTTTACAAGGAATTCAAAACTTTTCACTTTACATCAGAGTTACAAGAAATCTTTACACTTTACATTTTACAGCGGAAGCAAATTTACAATATTTATATAAAGGTACATCAACATTTGAATAATCGCTAAGCATCATTTCTCCTTTAATCTTTATCATGTCATTTACCCTGCATACAAAACTGTGGGTAAGTCAGTTTATTCAACCGACGAACATTATACACGGCCATCCTCTCTATACCGGAAATAGTATAACTGATTTTCCATATTTAACAAACACAAACTTGTCACATATCAAACTAAAGGGAATACCCTATTGATGTCGTGTTGTGATTGTGCACTTAGTCCTTAATGCAGTTATTTATATTATATGACACTAATGCGCACTTGTTCGGATTCTATGCATCCCAAACTACATAGGTCCGAGGGCAAGCCTCTTAATCGTTCTTCATCTTGTAGGGTTCAATCGCTCGTCATGACTTAATCTACTACTGTAACTACGGTAAGTATCCTAGATGTCCTATGAGTACGAGCTCATGTACAGAAAAACTGGAGGAGAATCCCACGTCATATCACGACGCATCATGAAGACTATCAATGGACAATTCAGCCTCCTTCATGGCACAAGATCCTCTCGCAGTCACCAAACACCCCACAAGCATCGCCAAGATCTCGATAATTTTGGAGTAGTGCCCACATCATGTCACGATGTATCGTGAAGACAAACTGTGAATCACACCCACATCGTAGACTCGAGTTCCTCATACTTGTGTTTTTCTCTCACTTTCATCACCTCTTCACTATGTACTAATTCTTAATTCTAATGAAATCATGAACAAAATCAATCTCTTAAAGTTAGCCCTCTCACTACTACCGGTCTTATTTCTTTCATTTCACAATGACCCAAACTTGGTCTTTTCAATGTCAATAATCATATTTCATCACTTTTCACTTGCTGGTGTGAGTTTTGGCTACACCCTAATTTTCAATTTCAATTTACAAATTTACAATCTGAGTTATCAAACTCAAGAACATTTTTCTTTTTCAATCACATGGTTTTCCAATCTCTTCATGAGTCAATAATCATACATGGAGATCAATTATGCATCATGTATTTCATAACCAACATTTATTTCCACATTAAAATCATATCACAAAATATCTAGTCAAAGTGAATATTCACAAACTCACTATTGTCACACTATTCTTTAATAAGAATAACTCATACAACTTCACGTCTATACTCTCTTACTATAGAATTTTCCTTTTCTAACACTTATCTCAATTTCTTCGTAAAACACATTTTTTTACGAAACATACGAATGTAAACTATAATTTCAATTTCACTTTTACTTTAAAAAAAATACGCTTTATTTCATTCTAGTAACTCCCAATAATTTTCATAGGTTGTACTCATTTATACTAGGCCACAAGTCATAGGAATTGTCTCACAAAAGAAGACAGATTCACTGAAGTTTTGGAAAAGTCGACTGTCGAAATGGTCAGTCGGCTGTTCCGCAATAATGCAAAATTCGAAGGGAAGTCGACTGTTAAATGTATCAGTCGGCTGTCCTGCGATATTTTTTTAAACTCGAAATCAAAGATCAGGCCAGTCGACTGTTGCACGTGGCAGTCGACTGTACTGCGGGTTTTTTCAATAAATATAATTTAAATCCGTGTACTACTCTTTTCATAGTTCATTTGACATTTCTTGAATACAATTTAGTATTAATACATCCTACATCAATTTCTTGTTTATCCTCCTTTTATAACTCAAAACATGTCTTAATTTACTCATTCTAACTCATATCACGAAAGTCCATCTAAGCACATAAAGCAACAATTTCTCCTACTAGCATTTTGTACTTATTTTTGATGTTCAAAACAATTCTAATTCCTACATTCCATAGCTACAAAACAATTTACATATAACTCAAGATTCATAACAAGATAACATACAGTCTATCAAGCATTGATTTAATCAATCAACAAGTCATTTTTCCAATTAAGTGTACTCTTATTAGTTTTTTTCATGCATTATCATCTCAATCAACCCTAACATGGTATCTAGTTAGAAATATAGAAAAACAACCGACCTTATTTGGAGAGAAAAATATTTTGCAACACCTCCTAAACAAAAGAGTCATTCTCGAACTTGCCAAAAGAGCGTTCCTCCTCCTCCTTGATGTGCAAAACCGAGCCTTCAAAGGTGCAACCCGAGCTCCAATAGATGATGTCAGCCTTCCTTGTTGCAAGCACACACCAACACTCTCAATCTCTCAATCTTTTATTCTCACTACTAATAAATTACTACTAACAATTGTATTCTCTACTATAGGTTTTTGGAGAAATGAAGGGTGCAAGAATAACTAGGCCGGGGGGGGGGGGGGGGGTATTTATACTAAATTTTGGAGCAAATGAAGGGCTAGGATCAATCTAGGGGTTAAAGATAAAAGGCTAGGATTTAAGGGGAAGTTGTTGTAACTAGCCATGATCCAAACAACTACCACCCCCAACTACCACCCCATGCACGTGTACGTGCAAGACACGTGCATTTACTAGTTCTCCATATAAAAAGTTGTACATTTTATTTTTTACAAAAAAATGATCTATAAAAATAGTCTACATTATAAGTTGTAATTAAAAGGAAAAATAAATTCATGGGCCTTTATTTAATGGGCCAAATTTAGTTTACAAAATAAATTAGATTTGGGCAATAAAAGGACTTATGTTTATTTGAAGAAAATGGGCCTTAATAAAAACAATTAGAGAACACATACGCATATATATATATATATATATATATATATACACACACACACACTACTGTAACTCCTGTTTCCCCATATTTATATTTTATACTGTATTTTGCTCAATTGTACTCTTTCGTCCATTTGAGATCCTGTAATTTGTTCAGATTGAATAAAATCATTATTTTCGTCTCAAGTCAATTTCTTGGTCCTTTTATCGAATTCATTTGTGTACTATTTGTGTCGTTATTCATGAAGAATTTACCATTCCTTCTCATTTATATCTTTAATCTCCATTTTAGTGCATTTTGACCCTTTCTCCTATTGGGCTCTTTTTGAAATGGATCCCCAAAACCCACGAACCCGCAAACCCTACTATTTAAACCCTACCCTAACCCTAATCCAACCCTGATCACTGTTTTAACCTAAAAACTACCCGCCGCTAATTCCTTCCTCCTTCGTCTCCATCTTTCTCGCCAACCAACCCACCTTCGATGCATTTTCGATCGTGTCACGCCCCGCTTCCCAAAATACGGAAATACGAGTGCATGACGAAGCCCAGCGAATGATCTCAACATCATTCATAAGCTGTAGGATCGACTCAGCATCACAACAAGTATATAACAAGAGAGATATATAAAACCAAGCATGCATGAATACTTTATTAGCAACCGAAACAACTGAAATATGATAAAACATCCAAGTAGTTTCAAGTCTGAATCAAAGTAAACTCGGGAACATCAGACCGTTACAAATTCTCAAATCTCAAGAAATAATAATCCAAAATAAACAAATAATGCAAGAATTTAAATATTCTAGTCAGGTCCTTCTCCACTTGGAATCTAGAACCTTTGCTCACCAATTCCCGCGGGCAGCTCGTCTCCAAAGTCTGTTTAATAAATATAAACAGGAAAACAAGAGGGGAAACAAGAGAAAATGCCCTTAGTGCAAGCTAGGGCCACAAATAGTGAAAGCAAGTACAAGTAAGGAAAATAAGAATTGGAATCAAGAAAAAGCAGAGTTATAAGAAGTAGTAGGCAAATTCAAAGGCTAGCTAGCAAAAGGAAACATTTTAATAACTAGATTGGATACCAACTGCTAGTGGTGAAACACATGTCAGATACACCTATAGGGGTATTTAATATTAAACGACAAAACTCAAGTCTAGTGTCATATGTTATTTCAAATGTCGGTCTCAAACGTCAACTTGTCAAGTTCAAGTCTAGTCTAGTATCAAGTTCAAGTTATCAAGTTATCTAGCCTCAAGTTATCAAGTTCAAGTCTAGTGGTGATTACTATCTAGGTAGCACGACATGCATCCATTCTTTTACTACATGGTTGCTACAGTCAAACAATTTCGTTTAGACCTAGTAATGGATTTTATAGGGCGGCGTACTCAGGTATCTAGTATCAAGCAAGCCATGGTTCATGAATCGAAAATTTAATAACAAGTTCACGAAGCAAGTTCGCGAATCCACAAGCAAGTTCAAGAACCACACAACGGGTTCATGAATCAAACAAGTTCATGAGCCGAGTAACCGACTCCATGAATCGAATAAGATACAACAAGTTCATGAACCAAGTATTGGGAAACACGGGCCCCCTTCCGAGTACACTTATCTATATTGTCCACTCTATCATCTTTCCCAAAACCCCGGCTTGTTATTTTTATTAACCCTTATCAAGCAAGCATACAAGTGTAATATATTGTGATTTAATTCTAGAAAAAATTGGGGATGTCCTATATGGTGTCCAGCAGCTACGTATAAAATTTGGGGTCAAACGCTAGCTGTTTACACAGCTAAAATAATTCGCAAAGAAAATATATACAGCAGTTTTGCAAAACTGCGTCTACTGACACAGCTGCAGTATAACTGCCATAACTCCTAAGCCGTAGCTCCAAATTCGATCAACTTGGAGTCTATCGAGATCTACACATCCGGATCTACATTTTATATTCAGGGCTCAGGCCCAAATTCCAATGATAAAAGGGTCGAAACCGCAAAAGAATATTCAGACAGCAACACTCAGAATTTATTTACTAATGTAGGTTTCATGGAAATATGTAATTTGGTGTCTACGTTATTAAGTAGCATAAATACATAATCATGGAGATCAAACAGCAACTAATAAATATTTTTCAAGTCATAATAGTCGCAAATTCGTCAAAATACTAAATATATATGTATCTACAAATTTTAGGGGTCCTTAATTCATATGTCCATGTGATTCATGTGTTCAAGGGGATAAAAGAGTCCAATTGATTATTATTTAATACGAGGAAGTTTTGTGACTCTTAGATTTGTGGGTTTGAAGGTTCAAAATTGATTTACAATGATATTTCAAAGGGAGTCACAATCTAACTATATGTGGTATTTTCAAGAAAACTTGTACTAGAGCAATAAAATGTAAAAGATGAATACTTGCCTTAAATCGACGATTATAAACTCCGCTTGTTGAAGCAATTGAGAAGAAAAATCCCCGAAGATGTCCTCAAAAAGCGCGTGCAAAAATTGATCGGAGATCGAGTTTTCCCCGCACACAGGATCGGCCCAAAACAGCGAACAGCGATCGGATCTGGTGCGGCACGAACACGGGACAGCAAAGCCGGCGAATCAGATCGCTGTGAAGCAGCGGATCTGAGGCCAGAACAGCGTACAGCGGCTTCGGATCCGGTGTGGACGAAGACCGAACAGCAATCACGGCGCGGATCATGACGCGATCTGACGGCTGTGATTCGCTCCCGCCTTTCCCTCCTTCTTCTTCGTTCGATTCTTCGAAAACAGAGCGAGAGAGAGGGGGGTGCAGCGGCGACGGCGGGGGTTCTTCGACGGCGGCGCTACGTCGGGAAGCGACGCGGCGATGGGGCGGACGACGGCGATGGGGCGGCGACGGCGGCGCGTCCTCTGTTCGGTTCAAGAACAGGGGAGAAGTGTTTGGCGGTGATGGCGAACGGTGGGGATGGCACGGAGGTGGTGGTGCTGTGGGTGTCGACGAGGCGAGGTCGGGGGTGACGAAGTGGACGGACGGAGATGGGTTGATTGCGAGAAGGAGATGGAGAAGGAACGGGGTGAAAAATTAGCGGCTGTGGGTTCTAGTTAATAACAGTGATTAGGGTTGGATTAGGGTTAGGGTAGGGTTTATATACTAGGGTTAGCGGGTTTGCGGGTTCAAGGGTTTTGGGGATCCATTTCAAAAAGAGCCCAACAGAAGAAATGGTCAAAATGCACAATAATGGGGATTAGAGAGATAAACGAGAAGAATCGGTCTATTTCTCATGAAGAACGGTGCAAGTGGTACACAATCGAAGTTGATAAAAGAACCCACAATTCGAGTTGAGACAAGAATAATAATTCCATTCAATCAGAAGAAATTACATGATATCAAAATAGACGAGAGAGTACAATGAGGCACAAAACAGTACAAAATATAAATACGGGAAAATAGAAGTTACAAATCCTACCCACCTAACAAGCAGAATTTCGTCCTCGAAATTCAGACCTGTAGTACATAGGGTAACCTCCCAAAAGAAAAGAAAGAACAACAAGACTACAGAAATAAATGCGGAAACTTCTTCTGGATCTCTTCTTCCAATTCCCAAGTCGACTCACCCGGCGAGTGAGGATTCCATGCAACCCGAACCAGCTTGATAACTTTGTTCTTCAACACCTTCTCTCGCCTGTCCAAGATAGTGACCGGCGGAATCTCACATGACAAATCTGGCTGTACCGACAACTCCGAGTAGTCAATCACATGACTCTCATCCCTGATGTACCTCCTGAGCTGGGAGACATGGAAGACATCATGCACTCCAGATAGGGCTGGCGGCAGTGCGAGTCGATAGGCCACCTTGCCTACTCGCTCTACAATGTCGAAGGGCCCGATGAACCTGGGGCTTAGCTTGCCTCCACCTCCAAACCGAATAACGCCTCTCCACGGCGATACCTTGAGGAACACATGGTCTCCCACCTCAAATTCCAATGGCCTCCTGTGAATGTCTGCCCACTTCTTCTGCCTGTCCTGAGCTGCCACAAGGTGCTTTCTAATCTGAGCCACTACGTCGACTGTCTTGATAATCAAATCTGGCCCCAACAATTTCCTTTCACCAATGTCGTCCCAGCACACTGGCGACCTACACTTCCGACCATACAATGCCTCGTACGGTGCAGCTTTAAGACTGGCCTGATAGCTGTTGTTGTACGAGAACTCAACTAAGTGTAGGTGATCCTCCCAAGATCCTCCAAACTGAAGCACGCATGACCTCAACATATCCTCCAATGTCTGAATGGTCCTCTCTGACTGTCCATCTGTCTGAGGATGGAATGCTGTACTGTACTTCAGCTTGCTCCCAAGACTGTTTTGCAGGCTTTCCCAAAACTGAGATCGGAACCGGGTATCCCTGTCGGATACGATGCTGACTGGAACCCCATGGAGTCTGACAATCTCCTGCATGTACCTCTCTGCTAGAGTCTCAGTAGACTGACCAACTCTGAAGGGGATGAAATGGGCGCTCTTCATCTGTCTGTCGACAATCACCCAGATGGCGTTGTGACCCTTGGGACTCCGTGGCAAGGCGGTCACAAAATCCATGGTGATGTGCTCCCACTTCCACTCCGGAATGGGAAGAGGCTGGAGCAAACCGGCAGTTCTCTGATGTTCTGCCTTCACCTGCTGGCAGATCAAGCACTGAGACAGAAATCTGGCCACTGCCCTCTTCATGCCATGCCACCAGAAATGGAGCTTCAAATCCCGATACATCTTGGTACCACCGGGATGAATGGAATAAGCTGACTGGTGGGCCTCCTTGAGTAGTTTCTGCCTGACTTCACCCTTTGGGACACACAGCCTAGCCCCAAAGCGAAGTGATCCATCGGAGTGAATGATCATATCGGTCCTCAAACCTGCTTCAACTTCTGCCCTGAACTTCTGCAACTGCTCATCACCTGCCTGAGCTTCCTTGATCTGTTCCACCAAAGATGACTGCAACTGAAGCATCATGCAACTGCGATCGGTGCCTGGCAAAATCACACTCAGTTCTAATCTCCCCATCTGCTCGATAAGTTCCTTCTGTTGAGTCAAACACATGACGGCTGGTCTCCTGCTCAATGCATCTGGAACCATATTCACCTTACCAGGGTGATACTGCAAGTTGATGTCGTAGTCAGCCATCAATTCTAACCAGCGCCTCTGTCTCATATTCAGCTCTTTCTGAGTGAAGACATACTTGAGACTCTTGTGGTCAGTAAAAATTTCCACTCGGTCTCCCAGCAAGTAATGTCTCCACAACTTCAGAGCATAGATCACTGCTGCCAACTCCAAGTCGTGAGTAGGGTAGTTCTTCTCGTGCGGCCTCAACTGCCTGGACGCATAAGCAACCACCCGACCCTTCTGCATCAGCACTGCACCTAGACCTCTGCCTGAAGCATCGCAGTGAATAACGAAGCCACCCGAACCATCTGGTATAGTTAACACGGGTGCTGAAGTCAACCTGTTCTTCAACTCGGTGAAAGCTTCACCGCAGTCCTCATTCCACTCAAACCTCTGATCCTTCCCTGTCAGCTTAGTCAACGGCCCAGCAATCTTCGAGAAATCCTGTACAAACTTCCTGTAATACCCTGCTAGCCCGAGAAAACTCCTCACTTCAGAAACTGACTTTGGCACTGGCCAATCCTTCACTGCAGCAATCTTGGACGGATCAACTGAGACTCCCTCGCCCGAGATAATATGTCCCAAGAATGGAACTCGGTCAAGCCAGAACTCACACTTGCTGAGCTTTCCATAGAGCTTGTTCTCCCTTAGAGTCTGCAAGGCTGTTCTCAGATGCTCCGCATGTTCTTCTCGATTCCGCGAATACACTAAGATATCGTCTATGAAGACCACCACGAATCTGTCAAGGAACTGGGAGAAGACTCTGTTCATCAAGCTCATAAATACTGCTGGGGCATTCGTGACACCGAAGGGCATCACCAAGAACTCATAATGCCCGTACCTGGTCCTGAATGCAGTCTTCGGCACATCCGCTGCTTTCACCTTCACCTGATGGTACCCCGAGCGAAGGTCCAACTTCGAAAACACTGCAGCACCGCCCAACTGATCAAATAGGTCATCGATCCTGGGTAGTGGATACCGATTCTTCACAGTAACATTGTTTAGTTCTCGGTAATCCATACACAACCTGCGAATTCCGTCCTTCTTATTGACGAATAGCATAGGAGCTCCCCACGGTGACACACTCGGTCTGATGAAACCCAAATCCAAAAGACCCTGAACTTGTACCTTCAACTCTGCAAGCTCGACTGGCGCCATTCTGTACGGGCTTTTCGATATAGGCACTGTACCTGGCAGAACGTCAATACCAAACTCCACCTCTCGATCTGGAGGTAACCCGGGCAATTCCTCTGGGAACACATCCAGGAATTCCCGCACTACAAGAGGCGCAGCCTCACAGCCTGTGTTCAATTCCATTGCACAATCTTCATCATTTGCTACCTTCTTACCTCGACCAAGAGGTGTTTCTCCAGCATGGAATTCAAACTCATCCTGCTCTGGAATCCTGAATACAACCTTCTTCGCTCGGCAATCGATGACAGCATGAGACTCCCCCAGCCAATCCATACAGAGAATCACATCGAAACCTGAATTGCCAATCATTATCAGGTCTGCCTTGAAATCCCTGTCCCCAATAATCAAGGGACTCAGCTTACACTCCTTGGAGCAAACGACAACACCGCCACCTGTAGTGATGTTCCAAGCTGTCTGCATATCACTGCACTCCAACTGATGCTGATCCACGAAGCGGGAGGATACGAAAGAGTGGGTCGCCCCGGAATCAAATAGGACATGGGCAGGAAAGGAATGGACTAGGATAATACCTATGATGGAGTCAAAATACGGGAAGGGATGAATATGCGGATAATAAAGGATAGTGAATACTGATGTGAAAGGAACTACACAAGGTATAATGCAAGATGAACAATAGAGCATAAAATAAATAACACACAATAAAATACAATTATACCTGCAACGACTTCCTCCGCGGTCTCAGCTTCCTCTGTAGTCAGGTTGAAGGCCTGACCTCTCCTCGGGGTAGCGGTCCTCTGACCGAAGATCTGATGCTGAGGGGGAAGTGGTGGCCTAGCCTGACCCTGAGCTGGCGCAGCCCTCCTCTGCGGACAATCCCGAACAGTGTGATCTCCAGCGCCACACTCAAAACATCGACGGTTAGCCCGTCTGCAATCCTTGCGCACATGCCCGGGAATCTGACAGAAGTCACAGTAAGTCCCCCTCTGTGGAGCAGCAGGGTAAGGAGCAGTCCTGGCAGGGTGGGCTGGAACTGGCCTCCTGATTGGCCCTCCAGTGGGCCTAGCAGCGACAGGGAGTGGGGCAGACTGCTTGATAGCACGCTTCCGTTTGCTGGTCTGTTCCTAGCTCCTGGCAGCCTCTAAGATATTGGGGTAGGAACGAAGCCTCAAAGCAGCCAGACGATCCTGGATGTCGATGTCCAAGCCCAGCAAAAAGTGACGGCCTTTGGCCTCATCATCAGCCACCATAGTCGTAGCAAAACGGCTCAAACGGGTAAACTCCGCGACATACTCGTCCACGGTCCGATTTCCCTGATTCAAGGTAGTGTTTTAGTCAAGCATCAGTATATCATAGACTGACAAATGAAATTTTGCATATAAAACACTATTTGACGAACCTGGGTGAGCGCAACAAACTGTCGCTCCATCTCGTTCCTGATGACATCAGGGAAGAACTTAGTAAGGAAGCTCTCCCTGAAAACGGCCCAGGCGACGGGGCGCTCAAGTCTCTCCAACTCAGATCGCCACCAGATATGGGCGAGATCCACCAGCTGGATGCTTACAACATCCACTCGGTCCACGTCAGCTATCCTGGCAGCGAACAACAACTGCTCAGTCCTGATGAGCCACTCCTCAGCCTCCAGTGGACCTTCAGCTCCCGTAAACTTGTCGGGATGTAGCCTCATGAAATCGGCTACATTACCCGGTCTAGGTGGCAATCCCCCGGGTGCAGGTGCAAGCGGTTCTCTGTTGGCAGCTCCTAAGGCTGCCCTCATCATCTCGGCATGGTCTCGCTGCAACTGCATCATCTGCTGCGCGAGACGCTCATTCTGTTCTTGTTGCATCTGCAACAGCTGCGCAATGGCGGGCTGATCTGCCTGATCACCCCCAGTCTGGGAAGACAAAGCGTTCCTTCGAGCCATGTCCTGCACAACCCAAAACATTCAGGATCCAGATCGAGTTAATAATAAAATTTTTCATGCAATTTCATGGCCTGTCAAATGCTGAGTTAACCCTGACTGAGTCAGGCATGTCTAATGTATTAGTTAACTAACACATTAGCCAAACCTGGCTCTGATACCACTAAAAACCTTGTCACGCCCCGCTTCCCAAAATACGGAAATACGAGTGTATGACGAAGCCCAGCGAATGATCTCAACATCATTCATAAGCTGTAGGATCGACTCAGCATCACAACAAGTATATAACAAGAGAGATATATAAAACCAAGCATGCATGAATACTTTATTAGCAACCGAAACAACTGAAATATGATAAAACATCCAAGTAGTTTCAAGTCTGAATCAAAGTAAACTCGGGAACATCAGCCCGTTACAAATTCTCAAATCTCAAGAAATAATAATCCAAAATAAACAAATAATGCAAGAATTTAAATATTCTAGTCAGGTCCTTCTCCACTTGGAATCTAGAACCTTTGCTCACCAATTCCCGCGGGCAGCTCGTCTCCAAAGTCTGTTTAATAAATATAAACAGGAAAACAAGAGGGGAAACAAGAGAAAATGCCCTTAGTGCAAGCTAGGGCCACAAATAGTGAAAGCAAGTACAAGTAAGGAAAATAAGAATTGGAATCAAGAAAAAGCAGAGTTATAAGAAGTAGTAGGCAAATTCAAAGGCTAGCTAGCAAAAGGAAACATTTTAATAACTAGATTGGATACCAACTGCTAGTGGTGAAACACATGTCAGATACACCTATAGGGGTATTTAATATTAAACGACAAAACTCAAGTCTAGTGTCATATGTTATTTCAAATGTCGGTCTCAAACGTCAAGTTGTCAAGTTCAAGTCTAGTCTAGTATCAAGTTCAAGTTATCAAGTTATCTAGCCTCAAGTTATCAAGTTCAAGTCTAGTGGTGATTACTATCTAGGTAGCACGACATGCATCCATTCTTTTACTACATGGTTGCTACAGTCAAACAATTTCGTTTAGACCTAGTAATGGATTTTATAGGGCGGCGTACTCAAGTATCTAGTATCAAGCAAGCCATGGTTCATGAATCGAAAATTTAATAATAAGTTCACGAAGCAAGTTCGCGAATCCACAAGCAAGTTCAAGAACCACACAACGGGTTCATGAATCAAACAAGTTCATGAGCCGAGTAACCGACTCCATGAATCGAATAAGATACAACAAGTTCATGAACCAAGTATTGGGAAACACGGGCCCCCTTCCGAGTACACTTATCTATATTGTCCACTCTATAATCTTTCCCAAAACCCCGGCTTGTTATTTTTATTAACCCTTATCAAGCAAGCATACAAGTGTAATATATTGTGATTTAATTCTAGAAAAAATTGGGGATGTCCTATATGGTGTCCAGCAGCTACGTATAAAATTTGGGGTCAAACGCTCGCTGTTTACACAGCTAAAATAATTCGCAAAGAAAATATATACAGCAGTTTTGCAAAACTGCGTCTACTGACACAGCTGCAGTATAACTGCCATAACTCCTAAGCCGTAGCTCCAAATTCGATCAACTTGGAGTCTATCGATATCTACACATCCGGATCTACATTTTATATTCAGGGCTTGGGCCCAAATTCCAATGATAAAAGGGTCGAAACCGCAAAAGAATATTCAGACAGCAACACTCAGAATTTATTTACTAATATAGGTTTCATGGAAATATGTAATTTGGTGTCTACGTTATTAAGTAGCATAAATACATAATCATGGAGATCAAACAGCAACTAATAAATATTTTTCAAGTCATAATAGTCGCAAATTCGTCAAAATACTAAATATATATGTATCTACAAATTTTAGGGGTCCTTAATTCATATGTCCATGTGATTCATGTGTTCAAGGGGATAAAAGAGTCCAATTGATTATTATTTAATACGAGGAAGTTTTGTGACTCTTAGATTTGTGGGTTTGAAGGTTCAAAATTGATTTACAATGATATTTCAAAGGGAGTCACAATCTAACTATATGTGGTATTTTCAAGAAAACTTGTACTAGAGCAATAAAATGTAAAAGATGAATACTTGCCTTAAATCGACGATTATAAACTCCGCTTGTTGAAGCAATTGAGAAGAAAAATCCCCGAAGATGTCCTCAAAAAGCGCGTGCAAAAATTGATCGGAGATCGAGTTTTCCCCGCACACAGGATCGGCCCAAAACAGCGAACAGCGATCGGATCTGGTGCGGCACGAACACGGGACAGCAAAGCCGGCGAATCAGATCGCTGTGAAGCAGCGGATCTGAGGCCAGAACAGCGTACAGCGGCTTCGGATCCGGTGTGGACGAAGACCGAACAGCAATCACGGCGCGGATCTTGACGCGATCTGACGGCTGTGATTCGCTCCCGCCTTTCCCTCCTTCTTCTTCGTTCGATTCTTCGAAAACAGAGCGAGAGAGAGGGGGGTGCAGCGGCGACGGCGGGGGTTCTTCGACGGCGGCGCTACGTCGGGAAGCGACGCGGCGATGGGGCGGACGACGGCGATGGGGCGGCGACGGCGGCGCGTCCTCTGTTCGGTTCAAGAACAGGGGAGAAGTGTTCGGCGGTGATGGCGAACGGTGGGGATGGCACGGAGGTGGTGGTGCTGTGGGTGTCGACGAGGCGAGGTCGGGGGTGACGAAGTGGACGGACGGAGATGGGTTGATTGCGAGAAGGAGATGGAGAAGGAACGGGGTGAAGAATTAGCGGCTGTGGGTTCTAGTTAATAACAGTGATTAGGGTTGGATTAGGGTTAGGGTAGGGTTTATATACTAGGGTTAGCAGGTTTGCGGGTTCAAGGGTTTTGGGGATCCGTTTCAAAAAGAGCCCAACAGAAGAAATGGTCAAAATGCACAATAATGGGGATTAGAGAGATAAACGAGAAGAATCGGTCTATTTCTCATGAAGAACGGTGCAAGTGGCACACAATCGAAGTTGATAAAAGAACCCACAATTCGAGTTGAGACAAGAATAATAATTCCATTCAATCAGAAGAAATTACATGATATCAAAATAGACGAGAGAGTACAATGAGGCACAAAACAGTACAAAATATAAATATGGGAAAATAGGAGTTACAGATCGCCTCGCCACCTCCGACCACCACCTACTCGACTCCCGCTCCTCGTCAACCCCACATCACCACCACCGCCTGCATCCACCATCATCAACAACGAACCCAGCTTCGAACCCATCCACCTTCGTACCCAATTCTCGACAACCGCTCCATTACCATCACCATTACTACATCTTCATCGCCTCACCATCCCCATCACAGCCGCAACTGATCCCCTCGACGCATCACCCTCATCAACCTCTGTTCGCACCACCAACGCCCCAAACCCACTCCCTTCGCTCCTCCCCTGTTTCGAACCCAGAGCAGAGCCGCCGCGCGATGAGTGTCCCTCTCGACGTCGTCGTCGCCGCCGCCGCCTACCGTCGTCACCGTCGTAGACTGCTCCCCATTCGAACCCCTACCAAGCTATCGCCGCCTTCAGTCGCCGTCGAACGAACCGGAAGAGAACGAAGAAGAAGAAGACGGAGGATTGGCGGGATTCGATCTCAGCCGTAGGATCGCGCCAAGATTCGCGCCGTGATCGCTGTCCCGTGTTCGCGCACAGCAAATCCGGAGTCGGTGTTCCATGTTTGGGATCAGATCCGCTGCGTTGGAAGAATTCGATTGGCTGCGTTTCGGTGTTCCCTGTTTTGCCCCACCGAATCTCACTTGGGCGTTCGCTGTTCTGGGCATCGATCCGGTGTGCGGGAGAGTACTGATTGGGTGGGTTTGCTGTTCGCTGTTTTGGCGCAGCGGATCCCGATCGGCTGTCCGCTATTTTGGCTGATCCTGTGTGGGTGGAAAACTCGATCTTCGGTAATTTTTCGCACGTGCTTTTTGAGGACTTCTTCCGGGATTTTTCTACCCAAATTGCTACAACAAGTGGAGTTTATCATCGTCATCTAAGGCAAGTATCCTTGTACATTTTATTTTTCTAGTACAAGCACCCTTGAAATACTATAAATAGTTAGATTGTGACTCCTCTTTGAAATATCATTGTAGATCAATCTTGAACCTCCAAATTGACAATTCTAAGAGTCACAAAATTTTCTTGCATTTAAATTATAATTATTGGATTCTTTTACCCTTGAACACATGAAAACATAGACATATGAATTAAGGAGCCCTAAATTTTTAGATACATGTCACATTCAATTTTTGACGAACTTGCGACCCTATAACTTGAAAAACATTTATTATTTGCTGTTTTGACCTCCATTATCATGTATTTAGGCTACTTAATAACTTAGACGCCAAATGACTTCTTCCCATGTAATCTACACTAGCAAGTTAATTCTACGTGTTGCTGTCTGAATATTCTTTTGCGGTTTCGACCCTTTTATCATTTGAATCTGGGCCCGAGCCCTGAATAGAAATTGTTGATCCGGATGTGTAGATATCGATAGACTCCAAAATGTTCGAATTTGAAGTTACGGTCTAGGAGTTATGGCAGTTATACTGTAGCTATGTCAGTAGACGCAGTTTTGCAAAACTGCTGTATACATTTACTTTGCAAATTATTTTAGCTGTGTAAACAGCGAGCGTTTGACCCCAAATTTTATATGTAGCTGCTGGACACCATATAGGACATTCCCAATTTTTCCTAGAATTAAATCACAATATATTACACTTGTATGCTTGCTTGATAAGAATTAGTAAAAGTAACAAGCCGGGGTTATGGGAAAGACTATAGAATGGACAATATAGATAAGTGTACTCGGAAGGGGGCCCGTGTTTTCCAAATACTTGGTTCATGAACTTGTTGTATCTTGTTCGATTCATGGAGTCAGTTACTCGGCTCATGAACTTGTTTGATTCATGAACGCATTGTGCGGTTCTTGAACTTGCTTGTGGATTCGCGAACTTGTTTCGTGAACTTGTTATTTAATTTCCGATTCATGAACCATGGCTTGCTTGATACTTGATACCTGAGTACGCCGCCCTATAAAATCCATTACTAGGTCTAAACAAAACTGATTTGACTGTAGCAACCATGTAGTAAAAGTATGGATGCATGTCGTGCTACCTAGATAGTAATCACCACAAGACTTGAACTTGATACTTGAGACTAGATAACTTGATAACTTGAGCTAGACAACTTGATACTTGGACTTGACAACTTGACATCTGAGACCTGACATTTGAAATAACACTTATCAGTAGACTTGGCACTTGTTATATGAAACTAGACTTGAGATTTGTCGCTTGATATTAAATAACCCTATAGGTGAACCTGACATGTGTTTGACCCCTAGCAGTTGTTATCCAACCTAGTATTTAAGATGTTCCCTCTTGCTAGCTAGTCCTTGAATTTGTTCACTACTTCTTATAACTCTGTTACATTTTGAATTCCAATTCTTGTTTCCCTTACTTGTACTTGTTTTCACTATTTGTGGCTCTAGCTTGCACTAAGGGCATTTTCTCTTGTTTCCCCTTTGTTTTCCTGTTTATATTATTAAGCAGACTTTGGAGACGAGGTTCCTGCTGGAATTGGCGAGCAGACATTTCAGGTTTTGCTTGGAGCAAGGACCTGTTTAAATAGTTTCTTTCCTTAAGGTATTTATTTCTTCTGCTGTTTAAGACTTGTTTCCGAGTTTACACTTGATCCAGACATGGGAACTATTTGAATATTATCATTTATTTAAATTGTTTCTGTTGCTTAAATAATTATTCGTGCATGCTTGATTACATATAAATCAGGTTATATTCTTGTTATGATGCTGAGTCGATCCTACAGCTTATGGATGATGTAAAAATCATTTGCTGGGCTTCGTCACGTGCTCGTATTCCATATTTTTGGGAAGCGGGGCGTAACAACTACAAAAATTGCATGTGCACAATACGTGCAAAAATAATAATTTTCATAAATGAAAATCGGGGTATTACAACACTCCCTTCTTAGAATAGTTCCGTCCCCGGAACTACAGTCAAGTGCAAGAAACAAAACACTCACAACAAGCACAAGAAAATACAAAATACAAATCAAGCAAAAAGCTCAGGATAATCCTTCAACATCCTCTCCTCAGACTTCCAAGTAGCCTCTTCAGCCATATGGTTTCTCCAGACTACCTTGACCATCGGTATTTTCTTATTCCTCAAGACTTTCTCTCGACGATCAACAATCTCAACAGGAGACTCGATGTAATTGAGATTCAATTGCAAACCTTCCGGCACTTTAGGCAAATGATGACTCGGATCTGGAATATAACCTCTTAGCATAGACACATGAAAGACATTGTGCACCTGAGATAACTCTTCCGGTAACTCAAGTCGGTAAGCAGTTTTCCCGATCCTTTTCAATATCTTGTACAGGCCTATAAACCTCGGGGCTAACTTCCCGCCTTTGCCAAATCGAATCACACCTTTACTGGGCGATACTTTCAGAAAGACGAAGTCACCTTCCTCAAAGTCAAGGTCCCTTCTCCGGTTGTCTGCTTAGCTCTTCTGCCTGCTCTGAGCCTCTACCAACCTTTTCCTGATCAGATCAATCTTTTCAGAGGTTTGCTGTACAAGCTCAGGTCCAAACAATTGACGCTCCCCAACTTCAAACCAACAAATAGGCGTTCTGCACTTCCTGCCATACAAAGCTTCATATGGCGCCATTCCAATGCTAGTCTGAAAACTGTTGTTGTAGGCAACTCTACCAAAGGTAAATGCCTTTCCAACTACCTCCAAAGTCTAGTACACAACACTGAAGCATATCCTCAAGAATACGGTTGACTCTCTCGGTCTGCCCATCGATTTGCGGATGAAAAGCAGTGTTGAAATCCGTCTTGGTACCTAAAGCTGTCTGAAGACTCCTCCAGAAATGCAAAGTAAACCGCGCATCTTGATCAGACACAATAGTTGACGGAACACCATGAAGCTTTGACGATCTCGCCAACATACAACTCAGCTAACTTGTCCATCGAAGCAGTGAGTTTCATCGCCAAGAAGTGAGTGGACTTGGTTAGTCGATCAACTATAATCCAAATCACATCATTGCCTTTGGGACTCTTGGGCAATCCCGTGAAGAAATCCGTACTGATGTTATCCCACTTCCATTCCGAAATAGGTAATGGCTGTAATAGACCTCTGGGTCTCTGATTCTCGGCTTTGACTTGTTGACAAACCTCACACTTCGCCACAAATTCAGCCACATCCCTCTTCAAACCTGACCACCAGAAATGCAGTTTGATGTCTCTGTACATCTTAGTACTCCCAGGATGTACCGACAAAAGAGTAGCATGTGCCTCCTGAAGAATACTCTCTTTCAGGTCCGCCTGATTTGGAACACACAGTTTATCTCGGAACCACAACACTCCATCCCTGATTTGAAATCCGGACAACCTGCCAGCACTAACCTGCTCCTTCATCTCCAAGATATCAGCATCAACCTCCTGACTTGCAATAATCCTTCCATTCAATGTAGGCTGAAGCCTCAACTGAGCTAAAGATGCTCCCAATCCTTGCAAGACAACTTCAATACCGGCTCGGTCCAATTCTTCCACCAGATGCTTCTGAGTTGTAATCAAACTGGGTAAACTGCTCTTGTGACTAAGTGCATCAGCAACAACATTAGCTTTCCCAGGATGATACTTGATCTCAGGTCGCATGTCCTCAAGCACTTCTAACCATCTCCGCTGCCTCAGATTCAGATCCTTCTGCTGGTATATATACTTCAAACTCTTGTGCTCCGTGTACAAGTTCAATTTCTCACCATACACGTAGTGTCTCCATTGCTTCAAAGCAAAGATAATCACAGCCAACTCCAGATTATGAGTTGGGTAATTCTTCTCATGCGGTCGTAGTTGCCTAGACCCATAAGCGATTACTCTTCCTTCTTGCATTAAGACACAACCAAGTCCACGATATGAAGCATCGCTGTAAACGTCATACTCAACACCTGCTCTAGGCAAGGCCAAAATAGGTGCAGTAGTCAGTTTCTCGTTCAACTCCTGAAAGCTTGCCTCACATTGCTCCGTCCACTTGAAGTTCACACTCTTCTTGGTCAAACCGGTGAGCGGCACGGCTATCTGAGCGTAGCTCTGGATAAATCTCCTGTAATATCCAGTCAATCCAAAAAAACTTCTGACCTCCTTTACTGTAGTAGGCCTTGCCCAATTTCTTACTGCCACTATCTTCTGAGGATCAGTTTCCACTCCCTCCTTAGAAAGGATGTGACCTAGAAATGTCACTTCAGATTTTCAGAAATCGCACTTGGATAGCTTGGCATACAACTCCTGCTCTTCTAGCTTCTTCAAAACTACAGCCAGATGCTCGGTGTGCTCCTCCTCCGAATTGGAGTACACGAGGATATCGTCGATAAAAACCACGATGAAAGAATTAATGAACGGCCTCAGAACTTTGTTCATCAAATCCATGAAGATTGCGGGTGCATTCATCACTCCAAATGGCATAACTAAGAATTCGTAATGCCCATGTCGAGTTCTAAATACAGTTTTGTGCACATCCTCAGCTTTCACTCGAACTTGATGATATCCTGATCGAAGATCTATTTTGGAGAAAACAGTAGCTCCTTGTAGACGATCGAACAAGTCATCAATTCGGGAAATAGGATACTTATTCTGAACAATGACCTTATTCAGCTCTCGATAATCGATACACATTCTCATCGATCCATCCTTCTTCTTTACCAAAAGCACTGGTGCTCTCCAAGGCGACACACTAGGTTGAATAAAGCCTTTCTCCAACAGTTCCTCAATCTGCCGTTTTACCTTATCCTGTTCCACAGGAGCCATCCTATATGGTGCCTTAGAAATGGGTGCACTTCCCGGTTGAATAGTGATGATGAAATCTACATCACGTTGCGGGGGTAACCCAGGCAAATCATCCAAGAACACAGTCGGATAGTCCCGAACCACAGGAATCCTTTGCACTTCCACAGAAATTTCTTCCTTGCGGATAGCTGCCACCAACCTAGAACACTTCTTTTTCCCTTGGAAATTGACTTCAGGTCCACCTGGAGCCTTCACTGTTACCGTCTTGGTCTTACACTCGATGCTTGCACTGTACACCGATATCCAATTAATGCCAATGATAACATCGACTCCCAAGATAGTCAGCTCAATTAGATCAATTCCGAAGATTCTGTCCCCAATCACAATCTCGCAATCCGCATAGTACCGATCAGTGGTTAAAGTTTCCCCTAATGGAGCAGTTACTGCTAAGATCTTGCCTGGAAAAATCTTCAGTTCAACCCCCAACACTTTAGCAAATTTAGGAGAAACAAAAGTATGAGAGGATCCAGTATCGAACAAAACAACAGCTTTCATTCCATTCAAATAAAGTTCTCCTGTTACATAATACACACTCATTACGTAACAGTTTACTAAATAAACGGGAAAAAGAAACAACCTGAACCTCTAAACATCCGCCCTCGTACCAGTGATGACATGATCTACCTCATCAGCATCAGCTTCGGTTAAGGCAAATACTCGCCCTTGTTGGTACGGTCTTTTCCCAGCCTGCTGCATTGGTACATTGCGATTACCATTCCGTGGTTTGGGACATTGAGATTGGTAATGTCCCGTCTCACCATAGTTGTAGCAATTTACCGTAGGAGGTCTCACAACATTGTTCCCGGGTCCTCCAACCACATTGATAGCGTTTGCCCATGTCGGTTTGAACCTTTGTGGCGATGGTTGACCCTTGAAATTTCCAGAATTTGCAGGCCTCTTTCCAGACTGCCAGTTGTTCCTCCAATTCTAAACAACCTGAAACTGCTCCATGTCTGCTTCTGTGGCTGCCGCGCGCTTGACCAGTTTGTCAAACCTTCTGATACCAAGAGGTATCATCCGGGACCTCAAGCTCGGCCTCAATCCATGCTCGAACTTATGAGCCTTCTTCGCCTCATCCATCACCAGTTCGGGAGCATACCTCGAGAGCTGAGTAAATTTGGTCTCATACTCCCTAACTGACATGCCACCTTGTTGCAGTGATAGAAATTCCATGGCCTTCTTCTCCTGGACGTCTGAAGAAAAGTAATGACTGCGGAATTCCTCCAAAAATTCCTCCCAGCCTAGAATAATACCTCCCATCGTCCGCTTCATCGACAGCCACCACACAGCCGCATCCTTCTCGAATTGCAGAGTCGCCAACTTCACCTTGCTGCCTTCAGGGGTCTCCAAGACTTCGAAGATAGTCTCTACCTGCCTGATCCAGTTGTCAGATGTATCAGGGTCTAACTTCCCTTCAAACACCGGTGGTTTCATCCGCTTGAATGATTCCACGAGTTTGATTGCTTCGGGCAACGGATTTGCAGGTACCCTTCCTTGGTTCTGATTCATGGCCACGGCATTGAGTGTCTGATAGACCCTCGCGAGTTCCGTTTCCAAGTCCAGACCTTCACCATTTCTTGCTCTTCGTCCAGCCATGTTCTGATGCAAAAGATCCATTAAATTCGAAGTGTAAAACATGAACTTTTAAGTCAATATTTCCATTTCATTGAATTTCAACTTTATACATTCGAATTTAAAACATTTTTGACATCAAAATGAAAGCAGTAGACGATACAATGGTCTAACTCCTACGGTTCCTCTTGGCTTCACGAAGCTCTCCCCATAGTTCTTCAATTTATTCCTTCAGCACATCGGTCATATTTGTCCTCTTCTCGAGTTCCCATACACGATGACTGAGAACCGCAAAATCATCCTTGTGCTTTGCCAACTGAGCCTCCAATAGTCCGACTCTCTCCCGCAGTGTTTCTACCTGCCTCTGAAGAGATATCACAAGACTACTTGGAACTGGTTCTTCTTCTTTGTCAGAAGAGTCATCAGATGAATCCGGAGGTGGAGTGATCTCTCGGGACTTGGGCCATTCCTCTCCATCGGAGTCTGCTTGCCCTGGGTAGTACTCTTCTTCAGAATCTTCTTGTCCAGGATAATAATCTTCCTCGATGATATGTCAATCGTTGTCTCCAGCAGGGTCGAAGTGATCAGCCATTTTAGAAATAGGGAGGAAGAAGCATAAATCATAGAGCAACACAAATGTAAGTAACTTACATTTAAATCTCTAGACTCAACACACACTCTAATGTCCACTTCTAGGGTGTCGTTCCTTACAAATTTGTACTAGTGTGAAGCGTGGCTCTGATACCACTCTGTAACGCCCCGAATTTCAAAATACACTGAATTCGAGATTCCACGGGATCTTTACACTTCTTTCGTACAATTTTATAAGGAATTTAAAACTTTTCACTTTACATCAGAGTTATAAGAAATCTTTACACTTTACATTTTACAGCGGAAGCAAATTTACAACATTTATATAAAGGTACATCCACATTTGAATAATCGCTAAGCATCATTTCTCCCTTAATCTTTATCATGTCATTTACCCTGCATACAAAACTGTGGGTACGTCAGTTTATTCAACCGACGAACATTATATACGGCCATCCTCTCTATGCCGGAAACAGTATAACTGATTTTCCATATTTAACAAATACAAACTTGTCACATATCAAACTAAAGGGAATACCCTATTGATGTCGTGTTGTGATTGTGCACTTAGTCCTTAATGCAGTTATTTATATTACATGACACTAATTGGCACTTATTCGGATTCTATGCATCCCATACTACATAGGTCCGAGGGCAATCCTCTTAATTGTTCTTCATCTTGTAGGATTCAATCCCTCGTCATGACTTAATCTACTACTGTAACTACGGTAAGTATCCTAGATGTCCTATGAGTATGAGCTCATGTACAGAAAAACTGTAGGGGAATCCCACGTCACGTCACGACGCATCGTGAAGACTATCTACAGACAATTCAGCCTCCTTCATGGCACACGATCCTCTCGCAGTCACCAAACACCCCACAAGCGTCGCCAAGATCCCGATAATTCCGAATTAGTGCCCACGTCATGTCACGATGCATCGTGAAGGCAAACTGTGAATCACACCCACATCGTAGACTCGAGGCCCTCATACTTGTGTTTTTCTCTCACTTTCATCACCTCTTCACTATGTACAAATTCTTAATTCTAATGAAATCATGAACAAAATCAATCTCTTAGAATTAGCCCTCTCACTACTACCGGTCTTATTTCTTTCATTTCACAATGACACAAACTTGGTCTTTTCAATGTCAATAATCATATTTCATCACTTTTCACTTGCCGGTGTGAGTTTTGGCTACACCCTAATTTTCAATTTCAATTTACAAATTCACAATCTGAGTTGTCAAACTCAAGAACATTTTTCTTTTTCAATCACATGGTTTTCCAATCTCTTCATGAGTAAATAATCATACATGGAGATCAATTATGCATCATGTATTTCATAACCAACATTTATTTCCACATTAAAATCATATCACAAAATATCTATTCAAAGTGAATATTCACAAACTCACTATTGTCACACTATTCTTTAATAAGAATAACTCATACAACTTCACGTTTATACTCTCTTACTATAGAATTTTCCTTTTCTAACACTTATCTCAATTTCTTCGTAAAACACATTTTTTTACGAAACATACGAATGTAAACTATAATTTCAATTTCACTTTTACTTTAAAAAAAATACGCTTTATTTCATTCTAGTAACTCCCAATAATTTTCATAGGTTGTACTCATTTATACTAGGCCACAAGTCATAGGAATTGTCTCACAAAAGAAGACAGATTCACTGAAGTTTTGGAAAAGTCGACTGTCGAAATGGTCAGTCGGCTGTTCCGCAATAATGCAAAATTCGAAGGGAAGTCGACTGTTAAATGTATCAGTCGGCTGTCCTGCGATATTTTTTTAAACTCGAAATCAAAGATCAGGCCAGTCGACTGTTGCACGTGGCAGTCGACTGTACTGCGGGTTTTTTCAATAAATATAATTTAAATCTGTGTACTACTATTTTCATAGTTCATTTGACATTTCTTGAATACAATTTAGTATTAATACTTCCTACATCAATTTCCTGTTTATCCTCCTTTTATAACTCAAAACATGTCTTAATTTACTCATTCTAACTCATATCACGAAAGTCCATCTAAGCACATAAAGCAACAATTTCTCCTACTAGCATTTTGTACTTATTTTTGATGTTCACAACAATTCTAATTCCTACATTCCATAGCTACAAAACAATTTACATACAACTCAAGATTCATAACAAGATAACATACAGTCTATCAAGCATCGATTTAATCAATCAACAAGTCATTTTTCCAATTAAGTGTACTCTTATTAGTTTCGTTCATGCATTATCATCTCAATCAACCCTAACATGGTATCTAGTTAGAAATATAGAAAACCAACCCACCTTACTTGGAGAGAAAAATATTTTGCAACACCTCCTAAACAAAACAGTCCTTCTCGAACTTGCCAAAAGAGCGTTCCTCCTCCTTCTTGATGTGCAAAACCGAGCCTTCAAAGGTGCAACCCGAGCTCCAATAGATGATGCCAGCCTTCCTTGTTGCAAGCACACACCAACACTCTCAATGTCTCAATCTTTTATTCTCACTACTAATAAATTACTACTAACAATTGTATTCTCTACTATAGGTTTTTGGAGAAATGAAGGGTGCAATAATAACTAGGTTGGGGGGGGGGGGTATTTATACTAAATTTTGGAGCAAATGAAGGGCTAGGATCAATCTAGGGGTTAAAGATAAAAGGCTAGGATTTAAGGGGAAGTTGTAGTAACCAACCATGATCCAAACAACTACCACCCACAACTCCACTTCTCTTTTTCCTTTTCCCTCCCATTCAAAACCAGCCACACAAGTGCCCCATGCACGTGCATTTACTAGTTCCCCATATAAAAAGTTGTACATTTTATTTTTTACAAAAAAATAATCTATAAAAATAGTCTACATTACAAGTTGTAATTAAAAGAAAAAATAAATTCATGGGCCTTTATTTAATGGGCCAAATTTAGTTTACAAAATAAATTAGATTTGGGCTATAAAAGGACTTATGTTTATTTGAAGAAAATGGGCCTTAATAAAAACAATTAGAGAACACATACGCATATATATATATATATATATATATATATATATATATATATATATATATATATATATGGGAGCCCTTCGGTTGAGAACTAATTTTGGTGAGAACTCCGTGAGAACTCACGAAGTAGACCCCCCATGAAAGATCCGAACCGACCATCTCGTTCTACATGTCTTAGATAGCATAGCTTAAAGAATTCAAATAATTTGGAGTTCGTTTGCTCATCCATCAAATGGAGTAGAATTTTTAGCCATACAATTTTGCTATGATGTAAATCATGGGAAAATGAATTTCAAATTACGTGAATTCTTTATGTTATGCTATCTAAGGCGTGTAGAACGAGATGGCCGGTTCGGATTTTTCATGGGGGGTATACTCCTTGAGTTCTCACGGAGTTCTCAACCGAAGAGCTACCTATATATATATATATATATATATATATATATATATATATATATATATATATATATATATATATATATATATATATATATATATACACACACACTCATTGTCCAATGAAAATAATTATAAGAATTTATACTACAAAAATTGCACGTGCACAATATGTGCAAAAATAATAATTTTCATAAATGAAAATTGGGGTATTACAATTAGAATCGGGTAAACTAGTTAATAAATGAAATGATCTAATAATTATAGAATCGACTACATTCACTGGTGCTAGTGGTCACTTTAAGCTTGTGTTGACGCCATGATGTCCCAGTATGAAGATTTTTCTCTAAATCTAGGAGCGTGGTTCTAACGGCTAGGCATGGCCCAGGGTAAGGGCAATGATTGTTTACATAAGACCGGTGGAGGTACGCTAGCTCCAGGCCGTGTGGCTTTTGTTTGTAAGGACAGACACTGGTTAGGCATGTACTCACCTGTCAAGGGAACACGTGCGGCATCATATCATCTGTAAATTTATAGGATCTAGTTTAAGAACAGGAATGGTCGGAGTTAGGGGATGGACCCCCTAAGTATCCATCTATGGTTCTATGTTTTCTAATGCGAGCAGGGGGCAAAGCCAGGATTCTAAGACTCTCTGTAGAGCAAGGAAGGCCTGTAGGGTCACCTTTATGTTCGTAACAACTTTTGTTGAGGTTTGGGTGTGGAGAAAAACCGTAGGGTCCGGCACCATACGTGGAGTTACCATGGGTTTAACCGTGGTAGGATATTTAAGACCGGGGAGTGGAGAGAGTCCTTTGGGGCTAGGCACCATCATGGATGCCCAAGAGTGGAAAAAGACCACAGGGTCCCGGCATGACCACTACCGACTGCAGTGACAGAATTGGACCGAACGACTGCAACTTCATCAGTCACTAGATAAATGTCAGAAACAGAGAAAAAGTATAAGAGTATGTCTGCATTGCAGGGGATCGAACCTTGAATCAGGAGAACGTAAGCATGATTGGAAGTATGTAGTATATGATGCATATTTATCTAATTAACTGTGCATTAGAATAGGGCATTGTGTGCATTTGTATTTGTGCATTAGATTATTGGGTCATGGCATACACTGACACTTCTGGTTTGCATGACTTTCACATTCCTGCATTAATATTGATTGTTGATTGTTGAGGACTATTTGTAATACCCCGTAATTTCAAAGAATATAAATAAATAAATAAATAAATAAATAAATAAATAAATAAATAAATAAATATATATATATATATATATATATATATATATATATATATATATATATATATATATATATATATATGGCAGATTGGTTATATAATGAAAATGATTTATATGAAGGGGGAGGCCCATGTGAATGGTAACAGCACAAGTGATGTTGGTTTGTTTTAAAGGATGATGATGACAACATCCTTGTAGTGGGGGCCGGCCTTTGGTTTGAAGAGAGAGAGAAAGATCCTTGTAGTGGGGGCCCGCCTTTGGTTTGAAGAGAGAGAGAAAGCTGTCTTGGTCTTCGGATGGTGACATGGCATTTTCTTATGCGCACGGGTTATAGAAAATAAGAGAGAGATTGTTAAAAGTAATCCCATATCGGGAGTAGACAACGAGTAATTTAATATAAATAAAATTGCCTATGATCTAGAGTCACCTAATTGGTTAACCACCTTTTGAGAAGCAGCCTGTGGTGGGCAGTTGTACTACATAGTATCTAATTTGTCTTCTAAAAAAAATAAAATTGTCTGAATATTGGGGCAGGGCATTACAAATGGTATCAGAGCCGACTTTCGACACCTGGTGTGGAAAAGGGCCTTAGTATGATCTGTGGTGTGAGATAGTCCCTGGAATTATTGAGGTGTGAGTGAAATAGTCTCCGGAATTACCTACAGTGTGGGACTAGTCTCTGGAATTATCGGGATCGAGGACGACGCCACATCAGCTAGAAATGAGGATCCTGTGCTAGATGGCATGCCCCGTACTCAGCGAGGACTCTGGTTTCTAAAAGTGGGGTGTATGTAATACCCTGTAATTTCGAAGAATATAAAAATATTATATATATATATATATATATATATATATATATATATATATATATATATATATATATATATATATATATGGCAGATTGGTTATATAATGAAAATGATTCATATGAAGGGGGAGGCCCACGTGAATGGTAATAGCACAAGTGCTGTTGGTTTGGTTTAAAGGATGATGATGACGTCATCTTTGTAGTGGGGGCCCGCCTTTGGTTTGAAGAGAGACAGAGAAAGCTGTCTTGGTCTTCGGATGGTGACGTGGCATATTCTTATGTGCACGGGTTATAGAAAATAGGAGAGAGATTGTTAAAAGTAATCCCATATCGGGAGTAGACAAAGAGTAATTTAATATAAATAAAATTGCCTATGATCAAGAGTCACCTAATTGGTTAACCACCTTTTGAGAGACAGCCTGTAATGGGCAGTTGTACTACATAGTATCTAATTTGTCTTCTAAAAATAATAAAATTTGTCTGAGTATTGGGACGGGGCGTTACACTATTGGAGTTCACTGGTTTTATCAGCATTGCGTTATTTGCATTCAACTGACGTGCCCACAGTTGGTTGGTTGCAAGACTACCTGATCGTGGGAGCGAGAGACTCAAGCGGCGTGGAGCATCCAAGTGGAAGTACAAAGTGTACAGCTTTACTCGTAATTCATGTTGTAAAATTTTTGTTAACATTTGTACATTGTTATAACACTGATGTAATAAAAAAAAATTAATTTCCTGTGATTTTTCTTTGTTATGAACTCATTTGAAGTAAGATTCTGGATTGTGTCGCGAGTTTCAGTGTTAGAAAATCAAGGTGCTACAGAGTTGGTATTAGAGTCGACTTCAAATTGTAGTCTAACACAGTAGGAAATTAGACTTGGATGCCCCTGTCACGCCCCGCTTCCCCAAAAAAATTTGGAATACGAGCACGTAACATTAACCCAGCGAATGATTTTCATCATCCATAAGCTGTTTAGGAATCTTTACAACATCTCACAAAATAATCAGAGTCGGAAGTAAGAGAATCAACCACACATGCATAATTGAATCAATATACCAACAGAATTTACTTGAAACAAAATGTATTAATCACAAATAAATCAGATCTGAACAAGTCAAAAATCCTGGGTCATACTGCCCAAACACAAAGAATCCAAGTAACAGATACATTGTTCAAAATGAGCAATAGGAAATAAATGAAGATAGCAAAGCCCCAGCCAACTAGAATTTTAGATCACATACTCCATCGGGCAGCTGATCACCAAAATCTGTAATTTGACAAATTGCAGGGAGAAGGAAAAAGAAATAAGATTCCCGTCAATGCAAGTTACGGACCGCTTGTAATGCAGGATATATGTACATGGGAAACAAATCTAAATAACAGCGGAAACAAATGTAGCATGGTATAACACATCAACAGTAATATCTATCATGAATCAGTAAAGCAAAGTCAACTAGTATGGTATACTAACAGGTATAAGTAACATGTGTCAAGTAACAGTGTCATTTGGCAACTAATAGTGTCCAGTAACAGTATCAGATAACAGTAACAGTAGCAATATGTTCAGTGTATCAGTGTAACAGTATGACAATATAACAGTATAAAAGTATCAGTGTAACAGTATCAGTATTATGTTCTTACAGTATTGTGTCTATTATTAACTAGGTAGCACTTCATGTGCCATCCTTTTATCGCATGGTTTCTACATTCAAACAGTTTCGTTTTAGATTTCGTAGGGGATCATATAGAGCAGTGTACTCAGGTATCAGTAACAGTAACAGTCAGAACCTAGTGGTCCTCCTCCGATTACACCTTCCTATAGGGAAGTGTGCATTTAGGTAATCAGTAACAGTAATCAGACAGTCAGAACCTATTGGTCCTCCTCTGAATACACATTTCTATAATTTCCCACTACTAGATCTTTCCCTTAAACCCCAGCTTGGTTATTTATTATTATTATCAGACAGACATGTATGTATCATAAACAGGTCAAGAATAACATGGTATAAACATGTAACAGGTTTAGGGTGGCAGATAAATATGTACAGATGATAGACAGTCATATAAAAGAGTGAAACGGTGTAAGTTCTAATTCAGGACAACAAGACAGTACAGTACTAAAACAGTGAATCTCGTTACCAAAAATATAAAAACCTGAATCTGTCAGAGGATCTGGAAAATAGACTTCCAACCGAATCCAGTGGATACATATAAGTCATATAGTGTTTTAGAAAAACATAACTCAAAACTGATTTGAAACCAGAAAATACCTTCAGCCAAAATCAATAGATCAAATTCACAGTCAGGAAAACAGCATCAAAACACATCAAATAAATTCAGGAAAAATCTTGGGTATTCCCCTATATGTCTAGTATCATAATGCAAAGTTTCATAATTTTCCAGTAAGATTAGTTCAGCCAATAAATCAGAAAATATCAAGAAACGATAGTTTGGCAATCTGGAATTCCCAACACTGCTGTACGAAAAATGTAATATCTTGCAAGCCGTGAAAGGAAATCCAAATCCTCCAAAGGTATATGAAAATAGACAAAATAAGCTAACTTTCATATTTTATAAATATTTTTCATACAGGAAAAGGAATTAGGGTGAAAATATAAAATCATTACAGAACAGCATCAAAATCCAGTAAGTATAGTTTTTATAAACAAGCGTGAAACGGAATATTAAACTTATCAATAAAATCCACCAAAATTCTGGATAATCCCTAAATAGGCATAGAAATACTGTGCAAAATTTCAGATCAAAATAATATGTTTAGCACTAGTATCAAAATAGTTTAGTCATCGAAATTATCAAGAAATGAAATCTGGAAATGAAATACACCTCTGTAGTAAAACAATCATATCTCACACATACGAAAATGAAATCGATCAAGGTCAGAAATTTTGGAAAGAAGACAAATTTCTCTAAAAATCATGTTTAATACTGAAGTTAAGATACTGACCTTAATATGGTCTAAAATAGCAATCAAAACTGATCATCGACAAAGTACAGATTTTCCTTTTACAACAAATCAACATACAACATACTAAACTCGCCCCAAACACATCCAAACCTGTTATAGGGTCTACTAAGTGTCCAATCATCATGAAATAAGGTATATAGTATGTCCACAATAAGTATATCACATGGATTCAAACAAACACACGATTTCTCATAATTATCCCACAAATATGATCACATCAAGAACGGTCAATTCCTAAGTTGTTTCATGTCAAATTTGTGTCGTGAGGCAACCATGGTCAAATAGCACTATAGAGACAATATCCATCAAAGGTAGCACACACGAGTTGTCTCTAGGACCCAACTATACTACAAGCGGTATTTAGTACTGGTATATGCAAATGAATTTAATACAAGTTACTTGCCTAGAAGACGATGATAGAAACGAAGCAAAGAGCAAGAATAAAGGGAACGAATTTCCGGGCACGAACACAATTCCAACGGATCACGAACACAAGGAACAACAGATCGTGAACACGATCGGACGGCTGAGATCAAGAGATCAAAAGGAATGGATCAGATCGGACGACTCTGATCAAAAATCAAGATCAAGATGATCAAGTCGATCGGATGTCCCACAATCAAAGCCATGATCAAGGTGATCCAAACCAACAGCAACACTAGCTTGGCTCGACGGCTGCATGGCTGGCCTGGCGGTGGTCAGCAGGACGGGATGACGGCGAACAGCGGGCACGGCGGCGGCACTGTTTGCTGCCGAAGCTACTGCAGAACAAGGGAGCACACCGCAAGGGCAGGCTGTGCTGTTGCTGCTTGGCTGAGCGTCAGGGAGGCGAGACCAGGGTCGGGGGACCAGGGCGCAGCGCCGAGGGTGCAGGCACTGCGGGTAAGAGTACAGGCTGGCTGCGCTACTACAGCGAGAGAGGAGAAGGGAAAGGAGAGGTGCAGGAGGGTGGCGTCGCCACTGGGTTGGCGTGACGTTGCGGGGCGGCACAGGGAGGGGGTTGATCAGGAGAGAGAGATAGGAGGTCAGGGGGATGAATAGGCGGCTGAAGAGTTAGGTTCTGATGAATAGGGTAAACACAGACTTAATATATATAGGGTGATATTAGGGTAGAGTAGTATTGGGTAACGGGTGGAGTTAGGGTGTAAACGGGTCTGGGAAGTTAATGGGTTGGGCTTAATGCATATTGGGTTTGGGTATCTTGGATTTAAAAATCCAATAAGAAACATACAATAACTAATAAAATATAATTTTATAAAATAATGTAATTTGATTACAATTTAGAATTCAATTTGAAATGGCTACAAATGAAATTAACAAGTAAAGATGGGTTTTCAATAAGAAATCAAAAGTAATAATAATAATATATGCAAAAATCGAGTTTAACAGAATTATTAAAATAATCAACCTGTAATAATATATAATAAGCAGTCGATCAAATAGGAAAGTAATAATTGTTGAAAATGAATTGAAAGCGAAAAGAAAGTTATAGAAATTTTTAAATACAGAAAATACATGGAAAAAGAAAATACACCCAAAATACAAGAAATAAGAAACAGGAGTTACAACCCCAGTTAGAGTCGGGTTTAGTTTGTATAGTAGGATGATCATAAATCATATTGTTACAATTTTTAACTTATGTTTATGATTTTCCTATGTCTGAAATTAATCCTCGTATTTACTCCTTGCAGGATGACTGACGGTGACATTCCGATTCAGGATGTGTTGGTGGAGGAGGAGGAGGAGATGTTTGACTAGGAACCGATGATGGAAGGCGAGGAGCCCATGATGGTTGAGGAGATGGAGGAGGTGAAAAATGGGGACCTCACCTACGCAGAGGATGAGTCATTCCCGCAAACCCCACCACCTACCAGTACTGCAGCAGATCAGTCGTCACCACCACCACCATAGCCGACTGCAGTGCAGCGAGCGATAGACAGACTTTTCCAGGAGTTGGCTGCTTGCCAATGGATCCACGGTAGCCTCACGGAGCAATTTCACACTTTCAGGATTCAACAGCTCACCACCAATGAGTTAGTGGAAAAATTCGAGAGGTTCAAGGCCAGGGCATCCTGAAGGATCAAGTGATTGAGAGTCGCTCATCGGACTGAGGTTTCTCACCTCATGGGGAGGCAGGAGCAGCTACAAGCCCAGGTATCCCAGTTGCAAGCGCAACTCGGGTTGCTTCAAATGGACTACGTTAGGGCAGGCCAGTAGTGGATAGGGTCTGAGTTACATGTTTTCTCTATATTTCTCTTTTGATTTGGAATGAAATGCTACTAAAGAATGTTTTATTTTGAGATGAATGAAATCTAGTTATCATGTTCTGCTTTAAATTTTGGTGTGATATATTATATGTTGAATGTTATATGTGTTATGACATTATGCTATGAACACCCCTTAGACACCAATAAATCGCTTTCCACAAAATCAGATGTTAGGAAGGACCAGAAGCGGTCGCAGCGGGAGAACTGAAGAAGAAAGTATTGGGGCCAATGGTGCAGGCCTCAAGGTCGAATTAGAGTTCACATGGGTCTACCAAATGATGGGAGCTTCCATGGAAGCTAGCTGAAACTTCATGCTGCAGGAAGGGGCTCAGGGCAGGAACCCAGGGAATGCCATTATTGACCATGTCAAGATGGTGGAATCCTTCAAACGGATGAAACCACCAGTATTCGAGGGCCAGGCGGACCCTACGACAGCAGAGGACTGGATAAGGCAAGTAGAGGTTGTCTTTGAAGTGCTGGAGATGCCAGAGGAAAGTAAGGTGAAGTTAGTGACTATCTTGCTAGAAAATGACGCAGGAGTATGTTGGCGATTGGTGAAGCGCACCATGGGAAATGGACCAACACTTGGGAGGAGTTTTGATAACACTACTTCCCCCTGGATGTGCAGGAAGAGAAGACAATGGAATTCATCAATCTGAGGCAGGGAAGCATGACTATTAGGGAATACGAGACGAAATTCACCCAACTGTCTCGCTGTGCTCCAAAAATTTTCCAAGATGAAACTAAGAAGGCGAAAAGGTTCGAGCAAGGTCTTGGAACTGGATTGAGGTCTAGAATGGTACCACTGTGCATTCGGAGGTTCGAAAAATTGGTGCGTCGAGCAGTCGTAACTAAGATGGACATGAACTAGAACCAGCAGATTCAGGGCAAGACGGGGACTTGGAACAAAGGGAAGAGGCCTATTTTTGTTCTCAACTTCAAGAAGCAAGGCTCGAACTAGAAGTTCAAGAAGCCAAATACCATTGAAGGAGCTGTCAAACCAGTGGGATGTTTTCTTTGTGGTGATTAGGGGTAGGTTGGTGCAAGTACTTGTTACAATTGTGAGAAGACTGGGCATATCAAGCCGAATTGCCCACAACTGCAGAAGATCAACAATGGGCAGATTCGAAAGGTCAATGATAAGGGGAAGAAGCTATTCCATCAAGGACATGTCTTCACCCTGACTGAAGAGGAAGCTGAAGAGGAAGAAGGGGTTATTACTGTATATTTGAATATTAATGGAATTAAAGCCAAAAATTTGTTTGACAGTGGATCTTCTTATACATTTGTGTCTAAATCTTTTGCTAAAAATTTAAGGTGCACTCATGAAGCAATTCTTGATTTGGCCTTGAAGGTGGCTATGCCATCAGGAGCCACTTTAACTGCTAGCTATAAAGGCTGTAAACTTCAATTTGGTAGGGAAACTCTCGACATAGATTTGTTGGAATTGGGCTTTGTAGGAGTAAATTTAATAATTTGGATGGATTGGATGTCGAAGCACAAAACGACCATAGATTGCAATGGAAAGAAGGTGACCAGGGCGATACCCGAAAAACCAGATATTGTGTTTCAAGGGAAGAGGAAGTATGGTGAGATTCTTCCTGTTGTAGCTGAAATGAAGATATTGGAGGAGATTAAGAAGATACACATTGTACAGGATTTTTTGCTCGAATTTTTTTAGGAGTTACTTGGATTACCTGTACAGAGATGTGGAGTTGAATATCGTGATTAAGCCTGGAAGTGCACCAGTATTGAAGGTGTCGTATCGGATGGCATCAATGGAGCAGAATCCGATCAAGCAGTAGTTTAAGGAATTACTACAGAAGGGATTTATTAGGCAAACTGCTTTGGCTTGGGGAGCACTTGTGCTACTTTTCAAGAAGAATGATGGATCGGTAAGAATGTGTATCGACTATTGGGAGTTGAATAAGGTCACAGTTCAGAACAAGTATCCAATTCTAAGGATCGATGACTTGTTCGATCAACTTTAGGGAGCAGCAGGTATTCTCGAAGACTGATCTGCAATTTGGCTACCATCTGGTCTGTGTCAAGAAGGAGGATATAACAAAGATGTCCTTTAGGACTCGACATGGTCACTACGAATTCTTGGTAATGCCATTTGGAGTGATAAATGCTCCAACTATTTTCATGAATTTGATGAACTGGTATCTACGACCGTATATTGTCGTTTATCGTGGTCTTCATAGATGACATTTTGGTATACTCAAGGACGGAGGAAGACCATGCCAGACATATGACTGAAGTGTTGAACAAGCTGCAGGAGCATGAGTTATATGCAAAGCTGTCCAAGTGTGAGTTCTAGAAGACTGAAGTCGCATTCCTTGGCCATGTCATTTCTAAGAAGTGGCCACTGGTCCACAGAAGTTTGAGGTGGTGAAAGAGTGGACTCAACCAAAGACAGTGAAAGAAATCAGAAGCTTTTTAGGTCTAACCGAGTACTACAGAAAATTCATCCAGGACTATGCCAAGATAGCATTACCGCTCATAGCATTCACCAAGAAGAATAAGAGTTTCAAGTGAACTAAGAAGTGTGAGAAAAGCCGTCAAGTGTTGAAGAGCCGGTTGATTTCAATGCCAATATTAGTCTTGCCTCAAGCAGACAAGGGGTATGTGATCTACAGTGATGCTTCACATTAGGGATTTGGGTGCATGTTGATGCAAGAAGGGAAGGTGATAGCTTATAGGTCAAGGCAACTCCTGCTACATGAGAAGAATTACCCCATGCATGATTTGGAGCTGGCTACAATAATTTATGCCTTGAAGATATGGCGACACTATGTCTACGGAGGAAAGGTGGAAATGTATACCGATAACAAGAACCTGAAGTATATATATCATTTGAAGGATTTGAATCTATGACAGAGTCGGTGGCTAGAAGTACTGAGGGATATTAGACCAAAAATTATGTACCATCCAGGAAAAGCCTATGTGGCGGCAGAAGCACTTAGTAGGAAGAGAATTTTAGCCACATTAATTGCGACAAAGAAGGAGCTTGAGGACAAGATAAATCGAGCTGGTATCGAAGTGGTAACACAAGGTTTGGGTTCGATCTTAGCACGGTTGGAACTAAAGCCAAGTTTAAAGGAGCGAGTCAAGAAGAGTCAGGAAAGAGATGCAGAGATTCAAGCCCTTAAAAAGCAAGTGAATGTAGGGAAACTCCTTGAGTTTAATATAAAAGAAGGATTGTTATGGTATGGGATAAGATTGTGCGTGCCGAAGGTGGATGATCTATGGGAAGAAACCATGAAGGAGGCACACACTACATTACTTACAGTTTACCCAGGAAGTAGGAAGATGTATCGGTACGTGAAGTAGTACTACTGGTGGGCAGGAATGAAGAGGGACATCGCCGAGTTTGTGGCTAGATGTCTCACATGTCAGAAGATTAAAGTAGAAAACCAGAAACCCAGAGATTGCTACAAACGTTGCTCATTCCAGAATGGAAGTGGGAGAATATCAGTATGGACTTCATCCCAGGGTTACATAGAAGTCCTAAGGGTAATGACTCGATTTTGGTTGTTATGGACCGATTGACTAAATCAATTCATTTCCTACCCGTAAAGATTACTTGGTCACTGGAGAAGTTAGCAGAAGTATACATCGAAGGGATAGTAAAGTTACATAGAGTGCCAGTATCAATAGTATCCGACACAGATGCAAGATTCACTTCGCAGTTTTGGAAGAGTTTTACAGTTTGCCTTGGGAACAAGAACAAATTTCAGCATAGATTTTCACCCACGGACAGATGGACAAACTAAGAGGGTGGACCAAATTTTGGAAGATATGTTGAGGGCATGCGTTATGAATTTCAGAGGGAGCTGGGAGAATTACTTAGCATTGGTATAGTTTGACTACAACAATAACTACCAGGCTAGCATTGGTATGGCTCCGTATGAAGCACTCTATGGAAGGAAGTGTCAGACACCGTGAGCTGGTATGAAGTGGGAGAAAGGCAGATGTTTGGGGCAAAAATCGTGCAACAGACTTTTGAAAAGATTAAGTTGATCAGAAAAAGTCTAGATACAGCTCAGAGTAGGTAGAGAAGTTACGACGACACTCGACTACGGGAGCAGGAATTCGAAGAGGGAGATTTCGATATTCTTGAAGGTCTCACCAACCAAGAGTGCAATCAGATTTGGGAGAGGTGGAAAGCTGGCCTCGAGATATATTGGGCCATACAAAATCCTGAAGAAGATTGAGAAGGCAGCATAAAAGTTAGACTTACCAGCGGAACTGGCACAAGTACACAACGTATTCTATGTATCGATGCTGAGAAAGTACGTGCCAGATCTGAGCCACAAACTACCTGAAATTCCAGAGGATTTGCAGGTGGATCCTTCCCACAATGAGCAACCAGTAAAGATACTTGATCGCCAAGAGAAGGTGCTGAGGAATAAAGTGACTCCAATGGTCAAGGTGCTCTGGAGGAACGAGTTCATCGAGGATGCGCACTAGGAACCGAAAAGCTGGATGAAGAATGTATTTCCTGAGTTGTTTGAATGACTCATGTATTTTCTCTCTACTAAGCGTAGTTCCGGGGACAGAATTATTTTAAGGAGGGAGTAATGTAATATTCCCAAAATAATTAACAATTATTTTGTACAATAAGATTTTGCATATGAAAATTGTTGCACATGGTAATAAATTTGGTCTCAATTAATTGTGTATGTTGTTAGAAATTGTATTTGACATCTTATGAGTCAACCAATTAAATGTTAACTAACACTTTGAGTTGTATGGTTGGGCTCAAACCAAACTAACTCACATGAGCTAAACCAAAATAGGCTTAACCATACCAACTTGTTCATAAACACTTGCATACTTGTCACATGAACACATTACACATTTTAACAAGAGCAAGCTACACACACACACACTCTCTCTCTCACACACACACAAAAAGTGAGACAAAGGATGGTCGGTTTTGGAAGGAAGAATGGGATTTTGATTTTGTAGTGTGGCTAGGGATCTAGGGTGCTTTCATGAGGTTCCCTGTATTGCACTTGAGTATGTTCGACATTAGGCAACACAAAGCCACCCCACACTCCACCCTCTCACCTAGGCCGGCCAAGCATAAAAGAAGAGCAAGGGTGATGCCCTAGCTCATTTTTACTCTTTTCTCCACGCCAAACACTCTCTCATTTCCTCTAGTTGTTTTTTTGGAGCAAGAACAATGAGGCTTGAAGCATGCTTGGAGCAAGGAGAAGAAGAAACAAGCTAGAGAAGAAGAAGGCAAGCTTGGAGGGTATTTGGTTGTGTCAGAACTCTCAATAACAAGGTGAGTGTTCTCCTAACCTCTTGTATGTTTCTTTTCATAGAAAGATTGCATGATATATATATGTATGAAGCTCTTTCAGAAGGGAATGATAAACAAAATTTGTATAAATGCATGATCATAACAACTAAAAGAACTAAGAAGACTGAATTGTTAGACAGAAAGAAAAAATGTGTAATCTTGATTGTAGAGAGCTATTTTCTAGTCAAATGTCATGTTGAATATTCATTAGAAAGTCACTAATATCATGCTAATATGTTTAAGAATGATGTGATTTCTAAGTGGAACTAATGTCATGTAAAAGAAGTAGAAATCCTAGCTCGAATTTGTGATCACGCAGCTAAAAATTCATGTTTTTGTGTGTGATTGTTCATGCATGTTTATAGGGGTAAATAAGACATAGAAATCTTGGATTAATGGCTCATCACCATGCTATTTGTGCAAGAATGCTGTGTAACATTTTTAATCTATTATTATTAAGTTTGAGTATGTTTCATCCTCACAAAATCAAAACGGCTAACGTATGTTTACTGTTTTCCTTTGCACGTATAAAACATCACCACTCTAGAGTGTTGTAATGAAATTAAAATATTACTTCTAATACTTTAGAATCATGTTATGAGATGTATTTGAGTTTTGGAAATAATAGATTTCAATTTGCATGTGAGTAGAATTGTTAATCAAGCACAAACATACTAAATAAGTTGTATATGCTCACTGTTTTGAGATAAAATTAGTTTTCGTTAATTAGATGTTTGTGATGACCGTACTTGATGTTTAGGGGATGTAAATAACCCCATTTCATGCCTAATAGTGCTGTATAATGTGCGTACTGGTTTGGTGCATGTTCGGCCTCGAATAGCCCTTGAAACGGGTTCAGAAAGAACTCATAAATGGTAGTTTCTGCCATGTGGTGCTTGCTGTTTTGAAATGTTAATTCGCTGTTTTAGGGCTTTTAATCACTTATTTTGCATAATTATCATGTTGATCAAAGACCTATAGTGTAGTGCTAGTGTGGTTCATTTAGACGTTGTTTTGATCACCAACACGAGCTCAAAAAGTTGATTCATTCGCTATTTTGGGCTGTCGTTGTTGGTTGTTTTTTGCTCATTGTTTTGAGCAATTTCACACTCGTTTAGTGTGCTAATAACACTCTTAGGGTCCCTAACTTGTTGTATAAAAATGGGACAATATGAACCCTAGGCCCTAACTTGATAACACTTATATTTCGGGGTAGAATATGAGCCCATATCGCCTAGAACTCGTCGGTTGCTGACTATTTTCGCGTGCCATCTTGCACAGTGTCCAAGGAGGATTTCATTCACTATTTTGGGAGCTATGACTTGTCGGAAGGATCATGGAGGTGTTAGAAATTAGTAGGACTCAAGGAGATCTGGGTCACAGCCCAAAGACGTGTTCAAAACATCAAGCGAAGAGGGCCGAACGGCGATCGAGGAGAGCTCGACTTGCTGTTTTCGTTGGGTCAGATTTGGGCAGAGTATGGGCGAACTTTTGGGCCTAATTTATAGGTCAAGTTGGACTCTAGTTGAGTCGGGTTAAGACTTAGTTAATTTGACTAAGTTAACAAAATGGAACTAGATAAGCGTCGTCTAGAGTTCATTAATCAGTTGAGTCTAACAAGAAGTAGACTAGTTTTTCTAACATGAAATAAGGAAATGGAAATCTAAGTTAGGATTCTCTAATTAGAATGGTAGAACGTTCATTAATGAATTAATGAAATATAAGACATGTTAATAGTCTAGAGCAAGCAGATCGCCTAGCAATTCAACTTAGTTAATTGAACTTGTGGGATAATAAAAGCTACGAATTAGAGCACGGATTAATTAACTAAGTATAGAATTGTAATTATAAAGCCGTTAGATTCAGGTAAACTAGTTAATAAATGAACCGATCTAGTAATTATAGAATCGACTACATTCACTAGTTCTAGTGCTCCCAATAAGTTTGTGTTGAAGCCATGATGTCCCAGTATGAAGATTTGTCTCTAAATCTAGAAGCATAGTTCCAGAGGCTAGGCAAGTCCTAGGGTACCGACAGTGATTGTTTACATAAGACCGGTGGGGGTAAGCTAGCTTTAGGTCATGTAGCTTTTGTTTATAATGATAGACACTAGTTAGGCGTGTACTCACCTGTTAAGGGGATAGTGCGGCGTCACCTCGTTTATAAATTTATGGGATCTAGTGTATGAAAGGGAATGGTCGGAGTTAGGGGATGGACCCTTACATATCCATCTATGATTCTATGTTGTTTAATGCGAACAAGGAGCAAGAGTAGGGAAGGCCTACAGGATCACCTTTATTTTCATAACAACTTTCTATGAGGTGAGGGTGTGGAGAAAGGCCGCAAGGCCCAACACCACATGTGGAGTTACTGTGGGGTTGACCAGGAGTAGAGAGACCGCAGGCTCCGGGCGAAGTGGAATATTTACGACCGTGGAAAGGAGAGAGACCACAGGGGCTGGGCACCATCATGGATGTCCGGGAATGGAGAAAGACCACAGGATCCCGGCATGACCACTACCGACTACAGAGGCAGAATTGGACCGAATGACTGCAATCTCATCAGTCACTAGATAAATTTCAAAAACAACGTAAGATTACAAGACTAAGTCTGCATTGCCGGGGATCGAACCCTGAATCAGGAGAACGTAAGCTTGATTGGGAAGTATGTAGTATGGGATGAATATGTTTCCAACCAAGTGTGCATTAGAATAGGGCATTGTGTGCATTTGTGTCTGTGCATTAGATAGGGTCATGACATACACCGACACTTCTGTTTTGCATGACTTTCACGTAGATCGCTGGTTTTATCAGCATTGCGTCGGTTGCATTTAACTGATGTGCCCCCAGTTGGTTAGTTACAGGACTACTGATCGTGGGAGTGGGGGACTCAAGCTGTGTGGAGCATCCAAATGAAAGTGCAGTGTGTACAGCTTTACTCGTAATTCATGTTGTAAAATTTTTGTTAACTTTTGTACATTGTAATAACACTGATGTAATCAAAAGTTTTTAATTTCCTGTAATTTTTCTTTATTATGAACTCATTTGAAGTAAGATTCTAGATTATGTCACGAGTTCCGGTGTTAGGTAATCGGGCACTACATGTCCACGGGCAAACCTAGTTATCAATAAATGTCAATAATTCATATTGTCCAAACAAAATCGGCAATTACATTTTCCATCTTTTATTGATAACATTTGTGCTTCAATTAATTATGCTACGTTATATGCAAGGAATTAACAATTATTAACATTTATGCTTTTTGTTAATCGAGTGGGTAGTGAAAAAAAGTTGGATGCTATATTTTCGGGATTGGATTTCATACTCGAATAAACCTCGTAATCGTAAGAAAGTAGATTTTTTAGCTATGGGCCAAGCAAACGAAAATTGAGATCATTACTGCAAGACATAGAGAGGGTGGTCATAAGCTAATAATGATCCAGATAGTACTATGTTGCAAGTAATACAGACAACAATGAAGAAAATTATGTAAATGAATAAATGTATTATTTAATACCGTACTTTATTTTCCTTACTAATAGTGAGTTTTACGCAGCTTAACCCTACAAAGCATGTCCGCCATTGTTTGATTTCTTAATCATAATAAGAGAAAACATGCTAAACATTTGCAATTACTAGAAAGTTTATGGTCATTTAATCATTGTACTAATACTATTATTTTTAATTAGGTGTGTTTGTAACTAATACAAACAACAATGAAGGAAATTCTATTATGAATGATGGTATGAATTAATACTGCACTTTATTTTCCTTACCACTACTATTTTTCTTCTTCTTAATTTTGTGATCTTCCTAAAAATTAATATAAGAACAACTGTAAATAATGAAGTGCCCAGAAGAGATTGAACGGCTATCGAATGATCAAGAGGAGATCGACGGCCCACACCCAATCAAGCATGATGATGATTAAGCAGATCTGATGGCTAGATCCAAGATCAAGATCAAGGAATCGACGGCCAAGAATCAATCAATCAAGATGATCATGACCGCGACGATGATCAAGATCAAACGGACAGCCCACGTCACTTAATCAACTCCCATGATCAACTGCACCCACCAAGGGGCTACACTGACCGAGGTGCAGTCATTAGCTGCCACAGGGGGGTCATCGGAGTCGTCGAGGCACCGGGGAGTGGCTGTCGAAATGCTGCGGAGAGCAGCACAGCGGACAGGCAGCGCGTCAGTGGGAAGCGCTCACCGCTGTTGCTGATGTCGGGAGGCCGAGGGGCTGGCTGTCGGCGTGAAAGGCGGCAGGGAGGATGGTCGCTACCATCGGAGGGAGACACATGGTAGGGGAGGCGCTGTCGAGAAGTGGGCTGCTTCGGTAGAGGAAGGAGGAAGACGATGGTGTTTTTGGGCTAATGGCGAAGTCGGAGGAGGAGAGGTGGAGGACGACGGGGTCTCTGTGCGACACAACGGAGGGGATGACGATGGCTGTTGCGGCATGGAGCTTCGATGGGTTCTCGGCAATGGCGACAACGGAGAAGGCTCGACGAGGAGGGTGAGAAGATGGCGGAGCTCGTCGAGGTGCAGCGGTGATGGGTTGATGGGTTTGTCGAAGTGGGTGGAGCGGAGGTCGACCACAGTCGTGGGTGACAGGAGGAGGGGACAAGGGAGCTCTGGTGGTTATGAAGGTGAGCGGGGGCGAAGACAAGGGACGGCAATGGGTTCGGAGAGGAGGTCGAGAAGGTGACGAGGCGGGGGAGAAGGCGACGAGGAGTCGGGGCTTGGGTTTGAGAGGCGAACAGGGAAGGGAGAGGGAGAGGGAGAAGGAGGAAGACGGGTTGTTTGGGTTTCTCTGTTTGGTTTTTTTTGGAACAGAGGAGGGGGAGAGAGGAAGACGGGGAGAGAGAGACGGGAGGGGGGATTTTATAAATAAAATAATAATTATATAATATAATAAATATAATAATGGGGGGAGAGAAAGTAGGGGCAAGGGGTTATGGAGTTACGGGAGGTGAGGAGTGGGGGGGAGGGGGGGGGGAATGTAAGGGGTTTTATATACGGGTGGATTAGAAAATGTGGGGATTTGAATAAAATCATATAGGATGGAGCCTATACAATATATATGAGTACTGGGTTTGGGTTTGGGCTTGGTCTATGGGCTCAAAAATAATATAATAAATTAGTTATAGGATTGGACTTAAATTAAACGATTGGGCTTGGACTTCAAATTATTTAAATAAATCAATTAGGGTATTGGGCTTATAATAAATAATTGGGCTCAGATAAATAAATAATAAAATAAAAGTAAGAAATTGGGCTTATAATAAACAATTGAGTTTTATAAAATAGTTTGAATAATATAACCAATTAAGAAAGAATAGTTATAAGATACTAAGGATTTAAAAATACAGGAAAATACTTGAAAAATACATATTAACGGAAACAGGGGTTACACTCTGGCTCACCATGAATCCAAGGAATTTGCCGGACGAGACACCGAAGGCGCACTTGCTCGGATTGAACCTCATGTTGTGCCTTCTCAACACCCCCAAAGGCTTCCTGAAGGTCAAGGACATGCTCCTGCACACAGATGCTCTTGACCAACATGTTTTCCACGTGTACTTCCATGTTACGGCTTATCTGGTCTCGGAAGACCTTGTTAACGAGGAGCTGGTATGTAGTTCCCGCGTTCTTCAGCCCGAAGAGCATGACCCGATAACAGTACAGGCCTTGGTCTGTCACGAACGAGGTCTTCGGAATGTCAGGAGGGAACATCTGGATCTGGTTATCACCCGAGAAGGCATCCATGAACCTGAGGAGCTCGTGGCCGGAGGTCGCATCGATCAGAGCATCGATGCTCGGGAGGGGGAATGGGTCCTTCGGACATGCCCTGTTGAGGTTGGTAAAATCGATGCATATTCTCCAGCTCCCGTTGACCTTTTTCACAATTACCACATTGGATAGCCATTCGGAGTAGTTCACCTCCTGGATGAATCGAGTGTTCAAGAGCTTCTCGACCTCTTCCTTGGTCGCTTGTTGGCACTCGGGAGCGATTTTACGTTGCTTCTGCTGGACGGGCTTGACTCCCAGGGCAACGCTGAGGTGGTGCATCAAGAACTCTTCTGAGATCCCAGGCATATCAGCTGCGGTCCAGGCGAAAAGATCGCGGTTCTCCTTTATACATCGGGAGAAGTTTTCTTTGATGGAGGGGGAAAGGGCCTTGCTGATCGAGAATGTCTTGGTGGCATCTTGTTCTGAGAATACCACTTCTTCCAGCTCGTCCACCGACTCGGAGATGGTCTGGCTACTTTCTCGTGGGAGTTCGTGAGCTTCAAGGGAGAGGACCAGGCCTCCCATCGAGGTCATGTAACACTTACGAGCCGCCTCCTGGCTCCCCCTTACTTCTCCCACCCCGACGGAGGTGGGGAACTTCATTTTCATGTGATAGGCCAAAGAGATGGCCTGGAGAGCGGCCAGACCTGGTCGACCCAGGATAACATTATAGGCAGCTTTCACATCTACCACCATGAAGTCCATCTGCTCTGTGCAGGTGACCGGGGTTTTGCCAACAGTCACGTCGAGGGTTATAACTCCCTCGATTGTCACCGGCACCCCGGTGAATCCATGAAGAGTGTAACCAGCTGGCTTGAGCCGATCTCTTAACAGCTGGTGGCCCTTGAACGCCTCCAAGAAAAGGATATTGACCGAACTGCCGTTGTCCACTAGGATCCGGCGTACGTCGAAGTTGGCCATGCGGAGGTTAATAACAAGGGCGTCGCAATGGGGCGTGCGGACGCCCTCCAAGTCCTTATCAGAGAACGTAACAGAAACTCTCAGACCCTTGGGGGGAGGATGGCTCTGCATGGCGTTCACTTCCCGAACGAAGGCTTTTTGGGAGGAGTTGAATCTCCCCCCATTGGGCCTCCATGTATGAGGTGCAGGATGGCCTCTGCTTTGACATCCGGGGTCTCTACATGTTGTTCGGTTCGTCTATTAGCCCCTTGGGGGTGGAGGTGGATCAGCCATGTCCCTCCTCATGAACCTAGCGAGTTGCCCTATCTGAATGATGGCCTCAATCTCGTCCTTCAGGGCCCGACAGTCGTCTGTGTCGTGGCCGTGGTCCCTATGGAAGCGGCACCACTTATCCTGGTTTCTCTGCTTTCCGGGGGTGTTCATCTACGGAGGTGGCAGTAAAAGACCCTCCTTTCCAACTTCCATCAAGATGGCCGAGATACTCGCTCTGAACGGAGTGAACTTTTCGAAGTGGGGAAGAGGGCAACGTTGACCTCCGTTGTCTTTTTGGAGCTTCTTAGCTCCTTCTTCTTCAGCAGTCTTCCGTTTGTTCTCGGAAGATGACCCCTCGAGAGTGGAGAGGTTGAGAGCTTCTTCAGCTCGGACGTACTTCTCACTCTTGAGAAGGAGTTTCGAGAAGTCCCGAGGAGGCTTCTTTGCCAGGGACGCCCTAAGATCGGGGTTAATGATATTGGACTGGAAAGCAGCCGAGGCTACGGACTGATCCAGAAAGGTGATAGATCTGGCCTCAGCAGTGAACCACTTGACGTAGTCCCTCAGTCACTCGCCCTTCCTTTAACTGAGGAAGAGCAAAAAGGTGCTAGTCTTCTCGGAGCGGCGGCTGCTCACGAAGTGGGTGAGGAAGAGACCTTCGAACTGGTTGTTGGAGAAAATGGAGGCCGGAGCAAGTCTGGAATACCACTCCCAAGCGGACCCCTTGAGCGTGGCTGGGAAGGTTTTGCAGAGAAAGGCATTGGAGGCATGGTGGATCATCATGAGAGTTTTGAAACTCTCAATGTAATCAGCGAGGTCCGACTCCCCGGTATAAGTCTCGAAATGCGGAGGCTTGAAGTTCTCTGGGATGGGGGCCTCCATGATAGTTCGAGAGAACGGCGGCCTGCTCGGGCAAAGGTTTCTCGCCCGTTGTTCTTCGTCTCTATCGAGTTGTCTGAGGTGCCTCTCCATCTCGTGGAGACGGCGGTAGACCGAGTCCTCCCTTCGGTCATGCCTCGCAGAGCCCTAAGACTCGTCTTCATGGAGAAGAGGGCTGGGGCTGTGGCGGCGATAGCTTGCAGTATTTCGTGGACTGGGGGTGCGACGGCGATGGCTCAGAGCCGGCCGAGGACTGAGAAAGCGACGGCGATGGCTCGGAGCCAGCCGAGTACTCGAAGAGCGGCGGCGATGGTTGGGAGCAAGCCGAGGACTGTGAGCCCGTTGGTCGTTGTTAGGGGCGACATTAAGTGCCCGTAGGACTGCCTCCTGGAACTGTTGGAACTCCACCCTCGTAATGGGGGCCTCCTACTCCCGATGAGCTCGAGGGGCAGGACGGCCAACCGGGGAGCGACTTCTTCTCTAGCGATGCTGGGGCGACTCTCTTCGCCTCCTAGGAGAGTTGGACCCTCTGCGATCTGTCCTGCGGGGTGACCGGTCCCTCTGATGCCCCCGACAAGGGTTCCCATCACGAGTCCGCCTCTCATCCAAGCGGATTCGAAGATCTGTATCGTTCTGCCGGTTGTTGAGAACATCTCGTAGATCTTTCGGTGTTGGAGGGCTATGGGCGGCCATGAAGTCGGAGGAAGGGTTGTGTAAGGAGATATGGACCTGATGAAGGGGTTGCTTCGGCGACTTTGACGAGAGGGTTCTCCAACAACCACCTGAGGCCCTTGAGGCTGCTAAATGGATTGAGGGATCGGTTGTTCGATCTGCTGGGCCGGTTGGACGGGCGGAGGGAGATCCCTTGGAGGCGGAGGAGGGATCGAAATTGTTCTACGGTTGGAGGCCATGGACTTCCCTTTCTTCGGAGGCATAGCTAGGAGTGGCTTTTGTTGGTGGAGTAGGGTCAGATTGCTATTCGAGTTCCCACAGACGACTCCAATCTGTTGCCGCTGATTTCAGTGTGGGGGCAATCAGATGATTTGTGGGTTTGTAGGAAATCAAACGGGTCAAACCTGACCACTTCCAGTACTCTTTGACTGGCTCCTTGTTGCTACCGCTGACCTGCACAAAGTTCGAAATACCGGGGTTGATCCCGGCGACGAACCCTCCAACGCTTTTGTCAGTACTCAGAAAAGAATATGAAAGTGCTTTAGGTAGGCAAAGAGTGATCACCTTGTAACGGTAGGAAGTAGGGGGTATTTATAGTCGCCGTGGGAATATGTTCCGAGATAAGAACAAATCTCTACTCCCCGGTGCGGATGGATAGAAGTGGTTAGAACCACCTCCTAGGGATAAGGACGAATCAAGATCTCTCCCTATCCTTTTGAACTGGCTCATGACGGGTTGAGATCCGTATCCCGTTGGACGGATCTGTTCGTGTGTTATTGGGCTCTGGAGAAGAGGCACAGTTCTCATTTCGGAACCGCTTGTAGGTGAAATTACTGTTTTGCCCTGTAAGCTTTCAGATTCGTGCCCGATTTGAATGGTTCCGATTTAATCCCATTTTTAGTCATATCAAGTTATATTTTATTACTAACTTTATAAGTTTTTTATTTGGATTTTAGGTGTAGATTATGGACCTGGGTCAAAGTTTAGTTGCAGCTTTTGGGCTTTGAATAAGAACTCGTCTGTTTGAATTAAAGGAAGAGTAAGATAAAAAGCGTAGTACAGGAATCATATTAATTTCCTCTAATATAAACAAAATATTCCATATTTGTGATTAGTTTTCTAACACTAAACGTATTGAAGCAAGAGTTTATAAATTGGGGGATAGGAAATAACAAAATTTGAAGGACCTAATTAAGATGCACATTGTTTAAATAGTAATATATGGAAAAAATCCTGATAAATTGTGGACAAACAGAAAATTCAAAAAGAAATATCAACTATGATTATGCAAATATTACCTATATAGGCCTTTCAAATTCTTCTTGTTCGCTTGCACAAGTACTGCTTAACAAGTTTTGTTACTACAATATGTAGATCTTTTCTGCCAAAATACAAGGAGTAATGCTACATTCACTACCAATTTCACTATTATTTTGTTCACTACCTTAGGAAAGTGGTAGTAGATGAAGCATTACTCAAATACAAGTTTCATGAATAGGAAATATGCAACTAAACCAGCTGTTAAAAAATAATTTGTCATCTCTACTATTATAATGGGAGAAGGTCTTTGTCCATAACCCAACTTGTGCAGCGCACGTGCAGGTAAAAAAAATTTCCCTTTTCATTCTCCCAATTTTCCTCCACGTGCACAGCACGTGTATAATAAAACTAACCTGAAATGCGGTAGAATGGTAAGGGGAAAACATATAAATGATGGGCAATGAATAATCCATTATTCTTCGGAATTATGTTTGATGATGAAGTGTTAGCCAAATTTACTCACACCTTTTTAAATTCCAAACAACCTAGGTTATGCAGTGAGTTAAATTTGTGTGCATTTCCTACATCTTTCATCTCCATTCTTTATCACTGCAAACTCTCCACACTCTTCCTCGCTCTTTCTGCCTCTTTTTTTGAACCCACAATTCCCTTTTTTTTTTTTTTTTTTTTCCCTCTCCAAACCCAGCATTAGATTCTTAAACTTTTAATCCATTCAAATTGTCACTTAAGCCGTTGGTATGATGCTTCATTTAGAAATAAGAACATGAGCAATGCCAAAATGGAATAGAATTTGAAACATGTGGCTGTAAACAAGCGCACCCAATATTTGTCTTAATATATGAATTGTAAGCATTCATATTCTCAAACAATTAAGAAATATTTAAAGGCTTCTATCAAGATTGTTCTAAGTTCTCGACAAACTCTTCAAAAGCAAAAGCACAAGTTCTTGAACAGCTAAGCAGCAGTTAACAATAATAAAGCAAAAGCAAACAGTACAATTCTAATAAGCAAAATCATATGGTTAATGTTAAGGCTAACAGAGAGATTGAGACTAACAGAGAGATTGAGAAACACTACAATTCTAACTGAGTACAATGACTCATATAGAGGAGGGAACCAAATACTAAACTGATACATAACTCGATATAAGACTAAATATCTAATACAATATCTAACACCCCCTCTCAAACTTAAGATGGGTCAAACAGTGTGAGTTTGCCCACCAAGTAACGAAAACTCTGAACAATGTGAGATTTGGTGAAGAAGTCTGTTGTTTGCTGTGAAGATGTAATAGAATAAAGGGAAATGGTCTCTGCTTTAAAGCGTTCACGAACAGAGTGGCAATCTATCTTTATGTGCTTCATTCACTCATGGAAGATCGGGTTGCTTGCAATCTGCAATGCACTCCGGTTATCACAATGAAGAGGAGTGGCTCCTGTAACAGTGACACTCATATATGATAACAACCAACGAACATGAACAATCTCTCTAGTAGTAGCTGACATTGCTTCGTACTCAGCTTTTGTGGAAGAACATGCAACAACTGCATGTTTCCTGCTTCGCTATGAGATCAGCGAATTACCAAGAAATAGACAGAAACTTATGGTAGGCCGTCTGGTGGTAGGATCACCCGCACAATTTGAATTAGAATATGTACTGAGCTCCAGTTTGGATGTATAAGGTATGAATAATGAGTGAGTGATAGTGCCCCGAAGATATCTGAGGATCCGAAGAAGAGCACCGTAGTGAACTGATGTATGAGCGAAAACAAACTGACTAACAATACTGACTGCATGAGCAATATTGGGTCTGATCATGCATAAGTTGACGAACTATCCAATAATTTGCATGTATCTAGTGGGGTCGGGAAGGAGCTCACCATCTGTGGGACGAAACTTGACATGAAGCTCTAAGGAAGTATCGGCTGATCGACTGTTAGAGAGACATGCAGCGAAAATAATATTTAATGTGTATCTGTTGAGAAATAAGTATCCCCGAGATCCATGGGCAATCTCTAGACCCAGAAAGTAGCGTAATCTGCCAAAATCTTTCATATGGAACTGCTGGTGAAGTTATTTCTTGGTGGATGCAAGGCCTGCGGAATCGTCTCCAGTAATAATCATGTCATCAACATATAATAATAGAAGGACTCTACCATGCGGTGATGATCGCATAAATATAGAGTGGTTCTGTGAACTCTGACTGAAACCAGCTTAGGTGATGACACTGCAAAAACACTCAAACCAGGCTTAAGGGATTTGTTTCAGACCATATATAGCTCGACACAGACGATGAGGAGTGGGAAGGCCAGGAGGAGGATGCATGTAAACAACCTCAGATAAGGTACCATGAAGAAATGCATTCTTCATGTCCATTTGGTATAACGACCAGTGACAAACAACAGCAACGATAAGGAGAGTGCGAACTGTAGTCATCTGTGCAACCGGGACAAGTCTTATCATAATCAATGTCATACTCCTGAATAAATCCTCGGGCAACTATACGAGCCTTGTGCCGCTCAACATAGCCATCAGGTTGATATTTGACCTTGAATATCCACTTACAGCTAACAGGTTGAACGCCCACAGGCTGTGAAACAACATCCAAAGTGTCAGTCTGATCAAATGCACTGAATTCCTCTGTAACAGCTTCCCCCCACTTGGAATATTGAATAGCTTCCTGATAGGTTCTGGGCTTACGTGTGGAGTCTATAGCAATGGGATACGCATGAAACTGTGGTGAGTAGGAGGCTAGGGTGGTAAAACCAAACTGGTCAGAAGGCCTAGTGGCATCAGGTGTGTAACGTACCGGTAGGATGCCCTATGTAGAAAGTCTAGACTGACGGACCGATGACGGATGGACAGTGTGTGGGGGTGAGATAGGTGGTGTGTGTGCATGCAGCTATGAGGATGTAGGTGGTGAGGGTGCATAATGTTGTGGTGATGCAGGTGGTGTCGCTGTAGGAGAAATAATAGGTGGAACGTCAGTATGAGAAAGAAAATGAGCCAAGGGTGTGTGATAAAATGGAATGCATTGAGGTATGGCAGGGGAGATAGGCCCAACAACTGGGGAGTCGAGAAAACTACCATCCTCAAGAGAGGTTAAGTAGTAGGGAGAGTCTTCCACAAAGGAGACATGTCAGAAAATACGAATATGACCTGCCACATGATCCAAACAATAAAATTATTTATGCTCGTGATTGAGACCTAGGTAAACGCACTTGGCAGCTCGGGCGGTAAGCTTCGTGCGCTCAGTGGAAGGGACAAGGAAATAACAGGTGCACCCAAAAGTATAGAGCATATTGTAGTCCGGTGGTGAGTGGCGAAGAGCCTCATATGGTGATGTGCCAGATAGGGCAAACAAGGGAGTGATGTTAATGAGGCTGACAGACGACATGACAGCTTCAGCCCAGAATAAACGAGGAACAGAAGAGGAGAGTAGAAGAGCACGAGCTGTCTCAAGGACGTGACGATGCTTGCGTTCGGCTACACCACTCTGCTCATGCATGTGAGGGCATGATTGCTGAAAGAGTGTACCATGAGATTGAAGGATCGATCTCATAGCAGCGAAAGTGTACTCACGGGCACCGTCTGAGCGAAAGGTTTTGATACGCATACCAAACTGAGTGTGAACCATGTTCGTAAATAAGTGGTACATGTCAGGTATCTCAGTACATTGGCGCATAAGAAACACCTATGTGTATCTCGTAAAGTCATCAATGAATCTAACATAATAGAGAGAACCTTTGTGAGAAGTTGTAAGAGATGGTCCCCATATGTCAGAGTGAATAAGTTGAAAAGGATGGGTAGTTTGAAAAGTGCTTTTATAATTAAAAGGTAGTGCTATGTGTTTGGCTAAATGACAACCCTGACAATCAGATAAATGAGTAAAAGAAAGATGACCAAGGGCACCACTGCGAACTAAAGTCATGAGACGGTACTCATTAATATATCCTGAACGTCTGTGCCACAGATCAGCATCAGAGAACACAACATCAGAAAAATGTGAATGACATTTATGTGCATGGAGAAAATCTAGATGATATAGACGATCCTGTCGACTAGCACGCTCAAACTCCTGACCAATGTGTGAATCGGTATAAGAACAACCTAAAGAATCAAATATAATGACCAGACAACTATCGCACAACTCACTAATGGAAATAAGGTTCATGGATAAATGAGGAGCATAAAGAACGTAAGGCAATGTGAGAGTGGGAGAGCTAATATTGTAACACTCCGAATTCCTAACACTGGTAATTCGAAGCAAATACAGTATCTTTTACTTCAAATTCGTACAAATTTACAAGGAATTTAAAACCTTTTATTACAACAATATTCTTTATAACAGCACACCAGAATTAAATGAATACAATACAATCTAGGATATTGAAAATTCTTCAATCTTATAACAACTTATCATCGTAACTTCAAGTCCATGCCGAATCCAGTCCTGCAACTAAGAAACTGTGGGCACGTCAGTTGCATACAACTGACACATGCTATAATACATCGATTCTTCTACTTTAGCAAACAAAAATTGAATGCAAAAACAAAATATGAAAAGTGACTATCCTAAACATGTCAGTGTATGATATGACCTAATGCCTAATGTAGACATTCACACTTACGATGCATTGATGCACACCTGTTCAGATTCTATGCATTCCATACTACATATGTCCAAGGGCAAGCCCTTATCGTACTTCTAATTATAGAGTTCAATCCCTCGTTATTAAATTCTACTCGGTAAGAGCATCCACAGTCGTTTTTCTCATTTGCCAAAATATGGCAGCTACAGTAATAGCATATAGGGGAGTATCGTGCAGTCGTCGTTTCTCAAATTTTTCTCATTTGGCAAAAGACCAAATTACCCCTGGACTTTTAAATTCATTCTATATAGGTTGAAGGGCAATTTGGGAAAACAAACCCAAAAAAGGAAAAAAAAAAAGGGAAAACCCCCTGGACGGGTTATCATCTCCCGGACGGGAGATGATTCCCCGTCTAGGGATTTTTTCAAAAAAAAAATTATATTTTAAAAGGGAAGGACGGGGTATCATTCCCCGTCCGACCCTTTTTTAAATAAAAAAAATTTGGAAATGCTACCGACGGTATATGATTCCCCATCTCAGTCGATTAAAAAATATTAAAATCCTTCGGACGGTATATGATTCCCCGTCTTCTATAATTTGAGAATTCTTACTTCGTTTCTCAAATTTGAGAAACAGATTTGAAAGAAATGGGAAAAATGGCATATATAGCAAACGATTGCAGTGCATCGTTTGCTATAATATGGCAAAATGGGAGATTTAGAAAACGACTGTGGATGCTCTAACAAAACAAGATTTAGAAATTCCAAAAGTATAGGTTCCAGTCCCAGAGTACATCCGTCCGACCATACAGATGCCTCATCGCACAAACATCCCGTAAGCGTCGCCCTAGCTCAAAACAATGGAGACTCGTTTCTCTTCTGCCCGAATATACATAATCCCGGAGTACATCCGCCCGATTATTCACAGTCCCGGAAGTAATTGAGACTTATCTCACATAAAACTCGCAGTCCCGGAATACATCTGCCTGACTGTAACCATAGTCCCGGAATACATCCGCCCGACCATGTTGAGCCCAGTCCCGGAATACATCCGCCCGACCATGTTGAGCCCAGTCCCGGAATACATCCGCCCAACTGTAACTATGGTCCCGAAATACATCCGCCCGACGATAGAGAGCCGCACCGCTCACGTTTGCCCAAGCTTCATCACATATCCTTTTCTAGTGCTTGTCCTTAAGTTCAAACATAAAAATAATATCACCAAGAGCTAGCTTACCCACTGGACTTAAATTAAACACTGAGAATGTTAGCTCATACTGGATACTTCTCAAAGAGAAAGTTAACCCACACTGACTACTTCTCAAATTTTTACATATCATAACCTGCCGGCATTCTGAGTCTCGCTCAGTCTCTAGAATCCAACCGTCTCAACATAGAGATCAACTGGTTACATCTAACCTATTATAATAATTTCCATTCATTAAATATCTTTTAACTTCTTTTATCCATTCTCTTTGTTATTATCAATTATGAAAAACCAACTTCTTGGAGCAACATTCAATAACACTTGATAAGTTAAAACCCTTATAAACATAATACTCCAAATTCATCCTTTAATTATCTCTTAATTCCTCATAAGTTACATCTTACTAACATTCCAAATTTAAATCCAATTTTATACGTTGTAAAAGTTTTAGGACAACTAGATAAAAGACATCAACTCAATGGTATTGAAAAAATCATATAAATTTCAGTACTACTCAAAAAATAAATTTCTTAGTTCCATAAGAAACATAAATAAGTCTACTACAACTTTATAGTTAAGATCATCTAAAATCATGCTCAATTACTTCGTCTTAATTCATTTGCAAAATAGTAGGTTTACAATCCGAAAACTACAACTCATGCTACTTGTAAAAATCATAGAAAATTCTGTACTTCATGAAATTTTGTTTTTTTTAGATAAAATTAAAGTTATACAAGTCTACTATAATTTTGTAGTTATAAGTTTCCCCAAATATTATGTTTATAACCTGAATTCTTCGAAATCTACAGTAGGGTCGAAATGTTAAAGTACTGCCACTTGTTCAATCTTGTAAAATTTATTATAAATTCAGTTCTTCATGGAAAATTGATTTCTTAGACTTTACAGAAAGGTTAACGAGTCTACTTCAAGTTCTTAGTTTTGGATTTTCTCAAAATGCTGCATCTAAGATGCCAAAATGATCAAAATTCGAAATGTGTACAAATTTCCATCAACTAGCAAACTGCCAACCAGTCCTAAGTTGAAATTTTATTAAAATAGTAAATGACATACAAATATTATGAAATTTAAGAAGTTGATCTTGACATATACGAGATGCTTTGATAAAATTTTTAGCTTTAGATCCATCTAGTTTTATTGATATGATTTTCTGAAGTGTAACTAAAACTTAAATTACAACCTTATGAAAATCCCCCAAATCAATCATATCATAATTTCACACATTCAATCAACAAAAAATAATATAAACTTTCTATATACGCTATTATACATCTAACAATTCACACATATCTAGTATTCTACTAATGAAACTATATTAGAAAGTTGGAGAAAAACTGACCTCAAATGTAGAATTCCTACTAGAACTCCTAGAAAATAATGCTCCAAAGCTCCAAGCTCCCTAAAAGGAAATGGCCGGCTTCTTCCTAGCACATCCCGCAAGCTCATCTCCCTCTTTCTCTCTTTTGTTTTTGTTTTTGTTTTGAGTTATGTTGTTCATGACAAAATTAAGAAGTATTTATAGAAAAATTGTGTGGTCAAAATAGCTCCCCAATTCCTACTAACTAACACCACTCTTCCTCATTCTCAACCATGGTAAGAAACACGTGCACATACAGTCAATGTGTGTGCACACTCTTCATACAAATTTTATTATTAATTTTTATTAGGTTAGATGTGTGTGTTACATATAGCAAGTATACCAAACTAACTATATTATAAATGTATACTTTAGTGTACAAAAAATCAATCATGGGCTTTAAATTAATTTTAGTGGGCTACAAAATAGATTTAGGTCTTTTGGATTTTAATTAAAAATAAATCACACAATTGTGACTAGAAAACTAAGAAGAAACCATTACCATCCACCTCTACCATTCGTACTGCTGGTGGTACACATATGTGCATGATTTCTACTGGCAGGACCGGCTCCCCTTGAGGCAGGTGAGGCGGCCGCCACAGGCCCCTGAATTTTTTGCAATTTTATGGGCCTCAAATTTGTATACCCCTTGTAAATACACGTATTTTTCTCGTAGAAAATTTATAGGGGCACCCAAAAATAATTATTTGGGTCTTTAGAAATTTTTAATAAATTATTTGATTTTGGACTTGATTGAATTTGAGGCTTTAAATTTGGGTGATTTAGAACAAACCCACATTCAAATCAATAGAAACTGAAACCCGAAACTCACATTCAAATCCACATTCAAACCCAACAACCCAAATCTGAAACCCGACCCAATCACTTATACCTTTACCCTCTTTCTTCTCCCCAAATTTTCAACCCGACCATCCTCTTTCTTAGCCTGCACTGCGTTCTTCCCCTTTCTTTATTCTCCCAATCTCTAACTCCCAAAACCCTATATCTAACTTTCTTACCCCACACTGATTTTCACTATATTTTGCATATTTGATGCTTATGACTAAACTTGTTATTCGATGATATATTTTTTGCATATTTTGCCTTGAACAATGTGTAAATATTTTGTATACATTTTTTTAAAATTAATGTATGGGGACCCTATTTCGGGAGTTCGCCTCGAGCCCCTGGGAACTCAAGGCCGGCCCTGTCTATTGGTCATTTCATTGATTCTCCCCATTTTTCTGTCCCTCATGTTGATTATGTTCCTAACGTTACCCTAAACATATTTTCTATATTTCAATTGACTGATTTGAATTTCACACTTACCTTTGATTCATCTTCTTGTGTTGTGCACGATCCACATACGGGGATGCTGGTCGGAATCAGGCACAGTAAAGATAATCTTTATCACATGGATAAACTCTCTTTACTAGTACCTAAAACTGTAGTTATGCTTCTATGGTTTCTTTCTTGTAGTGGTTCTATAGAGAATTTTTCTACCAGCGTTTTATCACCTAGTATTGATTGTAAATTAACGAAAGCAACCAACCTCTCCTTTTCCTTCTAGTGAGCATATTTCATCTTCTCCATTTGAACTTATTCATTCTGATGTTTGGGGACCTTCCCCTCATTTATCTCGAGATGGAAATATATATTATGTGATTTTCATATATGACTTTTCTGGTTTCACTTGGATCTACTTTCTCAAGCAAAAAATATGATGTCCATGATTGTTATGCTGATTTTAGTACTGTGGTTGCTACCAAGTTTTCCTCCACTATTGAAACCTTTCGCTCTGATTCAAGGGAAAATACATTTTCCATCGATTTCAAAATTTTCTTGCCTCCCATGGTGCTCTACCTCAGCTCTCTTGCCCTCATGCACGTTAGCAAAACGATGTTGCAGGGAGAAATCATCACCACATTTTTGAAACTAGTAGATCCTTGATTTTATCTGCATCTGTTCCTATCCAATTTTGGGCTAAGGCTGTTCTCACTAGTGTCTACATTCTCAATCGTATACCTTGTTCCATTCTTCAAGGTCTTACTCCCTATCAAAGGCTTTACAATACTTTACCTAACTACACCAATATGCGAGTATTTGGTTGTACGTGCTTTGTGCTCATTCCTCCACCAGAACGCACCAAACTTTCTCTTAGATCAGCTATTTGTATTTTTTTGGGATATAGTCTTGAGCATAAAAGTTATTGTTGCTTTGATCCAGTTGCTCGTTGCCTTCGAATTTTCCCACATGCGACCTCTTTGAGCACCTAAAGAAGCTGCATATTGTTTTAACTACGTGTTAAAGCAAATGTTGAGAGTTGTTTTTTATTTTATTTTATTTTCTTATTTTTACCTCATTTTTTTGTTGCATCGTTTTTATAATGAAAAATTTGTTTAACATATTTTCCTTTTTTTGTCAATAAATGAAGTGTGCGTCATCATGTTTGTTGGTGTGTTTGTATACAAGTCTCTGTACATTGTACATGATACGAAGAAATGCTTGTCATTGTACACAATATTTTTGTATTGGTCTTAGGAGTGCTAGTGCTTCCTAAGGAATAAATAGGATTCTTTAGTTTATTCGAAACGTGTTATATTGTTTTTGTATTTAGTCAAACCTTTATTCATTAGAAGAAATAAAGTTAGAGTGACATTGTTGTGCAAGATAATCTAAACAAGACAACTAACGGTGTTTGTAGACTATTATGCAATTGAAAAGAAACTGCATCTTCGTACTATGTGTATGGATGAGTTGCTTGTGGAGCTTTAGCTTAGTGATAGAAGATGCATATGGCATGGCAGAGTATATTCGAGTGGGGAAGTCTCCATTATAGTTAGTTTTCATATCATCAATGTTTTTCCTTCTAAACTTTTTATTTCTTATTGGCTTTGTTGATGTGTGAGGTATTTTTATTGTTGTTTAAATTAGCTGACTTTCAGACAGGAAAGATTGCAGTGTTAGATCTAAGAATGTGGTTTAGTAAGGAGAGAGGTGGCAGATGGCAGGGTGAGGTGGACTAAGAGGTGGAGGGAGGTGTTGGAGAGGGGGACATCGCGACTGTTGAGGACGGAGGACACTCGGGACAGGAGTGAAGAGTGAAGGGCGGCGTCGGAGAGGGTATGGATTGGGGAGGGGGAGGAGAGGGTCAAGATGAGGTGGGGCAGGGCATGAGTCTTGTCGTCCAGGATGTGCACAAAGGATGGACTGTGTGCGTATTTGTTAGAATAAGTTTTACTAAACTATATATTTGAAAATGAAATTTCTCTCAATTCTCTCAAAAGTTTTTAGAGTTATATATAATTTTATGAGTCCCTCAACATTATTTTAGTTACAATTTACGCATGATAACACTAGTAATAAATAAAAGGTTAAGATAAGGTGTGCTTTAATAATGTTTAAAATTGTACAGTGGCATTATGTTTGGCATTATGTTTGTTATTGTAATATCCCGAACGGATATTACATTGTATAAATTATTATTTTAGTATTATTTTTATTATTATTTAAATACTAAATTATTTTATTTCTTTTCATATTTGAACTATCTCTTTTGTCATGACAACCTAATTAGATAATTAGGTTTGATGGAGAATTAAACCTAGGATTAAGATCATAAGAATATTAGGAGATGTTCTTCTAAACGACCTCTCTCTTCCACCTCACCCCTTTTCACCATACTTCCACCTCACCTAGGTATGGCCTTCCCTTTTTTATGGAAGGGGGTTTTTTGCAAAATCTCCTTGGTGCTTTTGCACTCTCCACCCTCTCTTCAACCCTATAAATACCCCCTCCCCTCATCTCTTGTCTCATTTTTACAAAGGGAGGAAAAGAAAGAGAGAAAGCCTAACTAAGAGAGTTTTCATTTGTAGGTTTTCTTAAGAGATGTTTCATAGGAGCTAAGGGGAAGGAGAAGGTGCATAGGCTAGTTCTTCCTACTTGAAAGACAAGGTGGGGGTTTCTCTATCTTTTATTGTTCTCTTTGTTTGATTTGATTTTTGTTTGATTTTGATTTTTGTTCTCTTTTTGTTTGATTCTTGTTTTCTTTTTGTTGTGTGTTTGTGGTGTATTCTAATAAACAACTTGGACTAAATCATGTGCATAAGAAAGGTGGTGGATCAAAGATGATCACATGAAAGAAAGTAGATGGTAGGACTTAATAAAAACACATAAAAATAGAGTCTTTAGTATTGCTATGGTTAATTGTTGTTATTGTTGTTATTTTGGCTAATGAAAAAAAACTAACAACTTAGACTAATTTCCTAAGCATATGAATGATAGCATGACCACATGAGAAGGATGGTGGTACAATCTTGATTATGTTGTTAAAAATGAACAACTTGGACTAATGGACTTAAGCATATGGAGATTGTGTACATACCCATCTTGGGGTTGTAGAACTCAAACAAGGACTAATCAATATAAGCATATGAAAATTGTGTAGTAGAAATAATTACTCACCCATTTTGGGGTTGTAGACTATAAAAAAAATAGATTTTTGTTGTTATTTCTCTCTACTTGATTAATTAACAAATCTTGCTAATTCTTAGTTCATAAAAAGGGTAAACTTGTTGTATGTAGGAACTAAGAGGTTAAAGAAAAGAAGATGGCAATAAGTAGGACTTATAAATTTTGTTGTGTGTAATTTGTAGTTCATGCATAAATTAGAATCCATGCTTAAGTAGTAATAAAGATCCATCCTTAGTAGTAGAATCCATGCTTGAGTTGTCTACCAAGTTGTAGGAAACCCATGTTTATGTGTATACCATGCTAAAATTGTTGTAGGGTTGATGCCCATGCTACATACCATGTTAGATTGTTGTAGGAAAGATATATACCATGTTTAGATTGTGGTAGGAAAGTTATCTTCCATGCTTAGATTGTTGTAAACCATGCTTAGATTGTTGTAGGAAAGATATATACCATGCTTAGATTGTTGTAGGAAAGATATATACCATGCTTAGATTGTTGTAAACCATGCTTATATTGTTGTAGGAAAGATATATACCATGCTCAGATTGTTGTAGGAAAGTTATATACCATGGTTAGATTGTTGTAGAAAAGTTATATACCATGCTTAGATTGTGGTAGGAAAGTTACACACCATGCTTAGATTGTTGTAAACCATGCTTAGAATGGTGTAGGAAAGTTGTATTCATGCTTAAGATTGTTGTAGGTTCATGCTATGTTATATACCATGCTTAGTTGTTGTAGGTAATGTAGTAAAGAAACTCATGCTACGTTGTATACCATGATAATTTGTTGTAGGATAATGTAGTACATACTCATGTGTAATTTGTAGAAATTATCTATGCTTCAGTAGTAGTAGGAGAATCATCCATGCTTAAGTAGTAGTAGAAGATTCATGCTTAAGTAGTAGTAAATATCCATGCTTAAGTTGTAGTAAGTATTCATGCTTAAGTTGTATCTACGCTTGAGTTGTAGAATGGCCTATGCTTGAAGTAGTAGTAGATACTCATGTTGTAGTTAAGTTGTAGTAAAAGAATCATGTTGTAGTTATAATGTTAACTATCATGTTGTAGTTATAATGTTAGTAAAGGAACTATCTTGTTGTACTTGTGGTGTTAGTAAAGAACCATGCTTGAATTGTAAATGGTTGTAGTGAAAGATTAAAAAGAACCCATGAACCCATGCTTGAGCTAGGTGTTCTAGTTAAACTAATGAAATGAACCTATGTTATATGTTGTTCTAGTCAACTTAAAGAGAAACCCATGAAACTAGAACTACGGTAGTTCTAGCTCAATTGATAAGAGAACCCATGCACTTAGTTTCTAGGTGATTCTAGCTCAAACTTGAGATAGAACCCAAGAATCTAGTTGCATGTAGTTCTAGTTCAATTGGGAAATGAACCCATGGATTCTAGTTGTATAGGGTTCTAATAAAAGTTGGACCATATCACGTGAACATTCGTCTTCTTCATGGGTAATAAGGGTTGGGAAGATCACTAATAATTGTTAGCTTGATAAAAGTTTTTTTTCGCTTTGGGATTCTCATTGGTGGAATGTCTATTTTAAACTGTTAGTAGATTCTTCTGTTGCTTCTAATTATAGAAAAACAAATTTTGCTAGCAAGCACGTGTATTTCTTGTAGGTCGATTTCTAGTATGGTTGTTTGTATGTAGTTGTCTCACACATGGCTCACCTGGCCCATATGTAACGGTTGGTCTCGTAAGTAGCTTATTTGGCTCGTATGTAGGTATTGTCTTGAATAAGTAGGCTGGGAGTGGATCCAATGAGATCTTGCGAAGTCTAGGTTAAGACTTGGTTAATTGTGTCAACAAATTATTGCACTCTTTAGAAGAGGGACACATACGGTGCTTTTTCATGCCAAGTTGGAAGCACAGTAGCATGTCTCACTTGTTTGGTTAGAAGAGGGACACCTACAGTGCTTTTTCATGCCAAGTTGGAAGCACAGTAGCATGTCTCACTCGTTTGGTTAGAGGAGGGACACAGACGGTGCTTTTTCACGATAAGTTGGAAGCACAGTGGCATGTCTCGCTTGTTTGGTTAGGGTTAGTGATATTGTTAGGCTAGTAACTTGTTACTTAACCATTTTATATATATATGCATTGCCGAAAGGTGAGAGTTGGTGTTAGGGGTGATACCCTATAATCCGACTTCTTCTGTAGGCCGACACTAGGAGGTGTTATTGGGATGTATGCCCTGTCAAAGGGATACGGGCGGTGCTTTTTCATGATAAGTTGGGAGCACGGATTCTGTATCTCGCTTGTTATTTCTTGAATATGCCATGATAAGAACGGGAGGTTTTCTTAGGAAAATAGACCCTACGATTCCAAAGGTTCTATGCCTTCTCATGAGGAGTTGATGGCATGGAAGAAGGTTGACAAAGTATCTTGTAGTTCATGTTGGTTTTTGCGTGGGGTCCAGTGCGACCGGGCAATAGTGGCAAATAAGGACACCACTATTGACTGCAGTAACGAAATTAGACCGTACCTGGAACATTGCCAGTCATGTAGTATTATGTCAGGAACAGGATGGGTACAAAAGTAGAATACATGGCGCGAGTTCAAATTCCTATATATGAAGAAACGGCTTGAGATGGGGCCTATGTAGTATGGGCTGCATACTATCCCAGAGTCTTGCTTGCATTAGAATAGGAGCATCCTAGCCTTAGTTGACATTGCATTAGATTCTAGTCATAGCACTCACGAACACTTAAACTACACTGACATATTTTACCATGTTTTTATATGTTTGTTTTTGGAGATTCACTGCTAGTCATCAGCCTTTAAGCGTCAGTATATGTACTGACGTCCCCACTTTAATAGGTTGTTGATACATGATCACCAAATCAGGAGGACTCTAGTCATGGCATGGTTTACAACGAAGAGCACGATGTTTATCATTTTATTCATGTATACTCTGATGTAATGTATTGAGAACACTCGGCCTGTAATATTGTATTAATAAAACGTTTTAAAATTTTCTTGTTTTATGTGTATTTTGACTAATTGAATGTAAAGGTCCTGGCTCGTGTCTCGAATTCTCCACATAGAAATTTCGGGGCGTTACAGTTATCATCGTCAACTTCTCTCTCAGATAAACATTAACCTTCCTCTCTCTCTTCCTTCACAACAATTAGTTTATTTTTTATCCTTTTCTTTTCTAGTACACAAAGGTTGGTTATTGATGTACTTCTGTAGTTTTGTAATTTTAGTTAACTGGTAATTTTAAATAGACAAGGATTCTTTGTTCTGTTGGACAAATGTGAGTAATTTAAATGTATAGATAGCTTGCCCCTTATCAAAACTTGAATTTATATTCATCTCTTTCACTTGTTTATGTATGTGAACATATGTTGTGAAAGAACTAAGTAAGAAGCAGGGGCGGATCTTGGCCCAAGCAGCACAAACAACTACTTTGGATCCCCAATTTTATAGGGCCACATATTATTTTAAGTATTTACAATATTTTAAAAAAAGTAATTGTTTTTAGATATGATTACGCTGTATTATCTAAAATTTGAAACAATAGTTGGCCTATTAGCTCATCAGGTTAGAACATCGTGCTAATAATGCGAAGGTCGCAGGTTTGAAACCTGCATGGGCTAATTAATTTTTCAATCATTTTTTTATTATTTTTAAACTAATTATTTTTCACATAGCCATACATGTCATTTTACCATTTTATGAATGTAATATTATTTTTCACTTAGCCCATACATGTCACTCAATGATATTTTCTCAATGTTCTGAGATATATCCTATTTACCTGTTTATGGTAAATTTCTAACCAAAAAATCTTCAAGTGCATATGGTTATTTTACATTTTAAGCTACCAACTAGTATTCTCATATGCATATATTCATTATCACTTCTTTATGACTGTGTTCTCTAATATTTTATATTTACCTCTTTGCGATAATGTAATCTTCAAGTGCATATACATGTTTGTTTTGTTTGCTTCTTTTCCTTTCTTCTAAATTTTGTATCTGTTGAAGAAATGAATACTAGAGTTGTCTTCAAAAAGAAAAAATATATAAGGGACGTTTGATAAAATCAAAATGTATCCGTGAAAGCATTCAAAATAGTATTATACATATACTTCAATCATGTCGGCTTAATATTCCTCTTATTGTACACAAACTCAACGTGTGTTTGCTTGTATGTTTTGAACATAATTTTTTTTATTCCTCTTTAATTCTCTCATTCATCATTTTACATCTTCTCAAATAACATACAATTCAGAATAAATTCATTGCCGCTTCTTCCTTAGAGTTTGTCCGAGTTTCGTTTTGCCACGGGGCATTTCATGTAAAATACATACGTTATCAATTAAATTTTTTTGGAAGCATATATATAAATTTGTTTGCATTTTTAGTTTGTGCTTCAAGGCTCCAAGTTTGTTTGCATTTAAATATTTGTTATTTTCATTTTGTTAACTTGCAAAATGCCCCATTTGAGAAGTTGCTTAGGCCCCCTGAAACTCTGATACGCCCCTTGTAAGAAGAAACAAGCGAGATATGGAATGTAACCCTCGTTTTCGATTATACGGATTTGTATTCTTTTTTCTTCTCGTATTCTCGTATTCCAATTTTCTAAATAAATCATTTTCTGAATTCGATTTCTTCTTTTGGACATTCAATTATATTGTTAGAGCCCGGAATTTCAATCTATTATTATTATTATTATTATTATTATTATTATTATTATTATTTATTTTAGTTAATGATCAAAGCCCATCCTATAACTATTTAATTTCTTATTTGATTGTGAGCCCAACTCCTAATCCATTACATAATTTGTTTATTGATTTATTTTGTAAGCCCCTTTCTATTTTAATCACAACTATTTTTCGTTTTATCCTAGCCCACTCTATAAATTATTTAATTTTTTTTATTTTATTGGGAGCCCAACTTAAGACCATACAAACCCAACCCATCCCAAACAAGAAGAAACCAAAAAAATCATAACAGCCAAAACCTCTTCACCTCCGTAACTGGATCCATTATAATCTATTAAAACAAAAATCATAACATACCCCACTAATTCTTAATCAATTATCTATTAATCGCCCCATTATTATATTATAACTATATTTTAATAAATCCCCCCCCCAACCAAATCTCTTCTTCTTCCTTCTACTGCAGCCAACTGACTTCACCCCGACTACCACTTTTTCTTCTTCTTCTTCTTGTTCTTCTTCTTCATCCGCATCCAGCCCATCGATGTCATCTTTCACCCGTCACCCCTTTCCATCACCGCATCCCCTGCCATCTTCACCGTCGACCCATTGCCATCTCCAGACCACCGAAATCACCTGCGCGCGACCATCCCCGATTGCAGCTCCGAGCGCCACCTTCTGTCTTCCTCGCTGCTGCTCCTCCTCATTGTTGTCACCCCAACCCCAAACCCCCCCTCCCCCCGACTGCGCTCCTCCATCGACGACTGCTAGCCCCCTCTTCACAACCTCTCGCTGCCTACAGCCGACACCTCACCCTGAAGCACCGAGCCCCACCAACCGCAACTCCACCTCTCCTTCCTGCCTCTCACCTAATGCCACTGTCTCCTCGACAGCAACCCCCACCGCTGGTGCCTCTTTCCTACCATTGCCAACCTCCATTTCATTGCAGCCTTGTTGTTAATCCGAGCTCCCTCGCCGTTGTATCACTGTCTCTTTTTGTTGTCGCTGCTGTTATACACTGTTGTTGTCACTCTTGCTCACAGTTGTTGCCATTCCCGTTGTTGTCGCTTGCCGTTTATGTTGCTGTAGCCATCATCGCTCGTACTTACTGTTTCATCAATCGTACTCACCGAATATAAAGCAAGCATCACTTGTACAATCTTTCTATTTGTGAGACCCCGTATTTTGAATGAAGGAATGAAAGAAATGAAGAAAGTGGATGTCTGTGGTGGGTTTGACCGGATTTACCGAGGGATTAAATCCCATATCGGTGGTGATAGAAGGAAATAAAAGGAATATATAGGATTAGCCAAGGATTAAGGGTACCCAACGGTTAACTACCCTTTTGAGGCAGCCTGTGGTGGGCGTGGCTAGAATTTAGTTAATTGTGTGCTTACGAGTTGAGTACGGGGCGTTACATTATTCTTGTGCAAGCATATTCTTGATCCCCGTAAGTAGTCTCGTCCTTGTATCCATGTCATTAATCTAGTCGTTGCCGTCATATATCGTTTGAATTCGTATTTGACATGGTTCATCGTTTCATTCGACTTATATCTACCCAAAAATCATAGAAATACATGAGAACCCGTTTATATTTGCATACGTTACACAAACACAAATTTGAAGCACAGAATTATTAAAGAAAGAGTGGTTTGAATGAATTGTGTTTGCATATGATCAAATGATTATATTCGTAATTTAATATTGTTGAAGTGCTAATATTCGTCATGTCAATATTAGAAAACCATACAGATTTCTCGATGTGGATGTATGTTCATTTTTAACCATAGAACTAACTATACACTTGCAAAGGAAAATCATTAGCATCAACATGTATGTTTGTGGCATGCTGTTTGCTCCAAATTGGAGTGAGAATTCGACCTAGTTACTGTTGATATTATCTAGAACTTATTAAATAGAAATTGTAGCACACTGTGTCCAGTTTCTAGGACATATGACGGATTCTCAATTCGACTTATAGATTATAAAATATTTAGATTCTACCACTGTACTGTCGTAATTCTAGATTCACTATTTTATAATTATATTGGCATGTTCAACTGATTGAAACAGTGGTTTAACGTAAGATTTAAGTTCTAAAAATTGCAGGAATGTTTATGAATACTTTCAGGAACTAAATTATAATTTTCGTAAGAATTTTAATTAAGTTTTTAGTCGAATTATCCATATAATAACATTATACTAAGTTACTGCCTAAAAAGTATACTCATAAAGAATCAACTATTAGACATAGTTACTGTAGTCTAAATGCATCGTGTGAATATGCGTTGGAACTATCTTTAGTTTGTAGAAAATTTGACGGAACCTGATTCGCTTTCCCGTAGCAGCGGAAAAGTTAATTTTTGTACAACAACGTATTGCTGTCCAGGATTGTATTTTTCATGTTTTAAAGAGAAATATGTTTAAACTTTACATCTTATGAATTGCACAACATACAGTTCATTGTACAATCATTGATACCTTCTTAATACCATTTCTTGACACTGTTCCATCGAGTGCATATGCATGATTTATTGTAATTAAATAATGACAAGCCGGGGTAAAAAGGGAACGACTTAGTAGTGGGTAATATAGGAGACTATGCTCGTTGGAGGGGCCAGTATTTTTCGTACTGATTACTGATATTGATTACTGTTTTATTGATTAATTGCGGATTGCTGACTATAGTATCCCAACTATCGTGTACTGTTCCATTATTGATTACTATTTATTGATTACTGTTGCCTAGTACATGAACCTATAAGATTCACCACTATAATCGAAACATTCACTTGATTGTATGCACCAGAACCTGTGGTATGGAATGCAGGATTGCGTGTATTAGAAAGATTAATAAAAGACTGATAGACATAAGATTAACACTGAGCATAGACACTTACATTTTGATCATTATTTATCGTTTATTGATCATTGATTATTGAATATTGATTACCGATCATTGCATTATTGTTTACTGTTTATCGATCATTGCATTATTGACTATTGTTTACCGATCCTTACTTTCTTGATCATGTTATCACCTGTTATTCATTGACTCTGATATCGTTCTAATTTCTTGCTCTTGATATATCGTCCTTTTATTGTTTAACAGCTTGTCACTACTGGTGGCTCGTAGCTTGCTCTAACGGATACTCTTTCCTCTTTATTTTGAGTTAATGTTTATACAGGTACATATGATGGGATACTGAAAGATCTTGACGTACTATTATAGTATTTCATATTCTTGGGTTTATTGTAAGTTCTTGTATCTCAGATATTGGTTATTCATGCTATTATTATTCATGTGATTATTATTATTGTATTGTTGAGCTTATCGTTATTGTACAGCTTATGAATGATCTGAGTTGGTATACTTATATCATTCGCAGGGCCTCAGTTACATGCCCGTGGTTCCATATAACGGGAAGTGAGGCATGACATGGAAGGTGGAAGACTGTACAAACAATTGGTGGGTTATGCTTGCATGACGCGGAGACCTGAACTCATACTGCCTTTCTCGCAGCAACTGACAAACCTGGGGCCCTAAAAGTACTTATTTCGCATCTCAAAGAGAAATTGAGATCGAAATTTGTTCTAAAAAGAGTGTAAGAAAATTAGGAAAATTTAAGATTTTTTTCATATATTTTTTCATTTATTTTGCTGAGGTTACTCCGAAACTGATTCATGGGCTAGTAGATTCTTATGGTCTTTCCCTCTCTCAAGTTAAGAGCCTGTCAAGGGTCGAAACTCTGTGTTCATTCGAATTGACCATGAATTTGGGGAGTAGGGTTTGAGCGAGCTAAAATTGGGAAAAAACACAACTGAAATTGGATTTAATTCTTAATTCCTCCTTCCATTGGGTTTCTCCACCATTGATAGGTAGTTACAAGAAAGAATAAGAGAAATACCGTGCAGCATATGTACATTTGAATGTGGGTTGTTGTTATCCAGGCCTAACAGCAACAAATACCCATCAAGTAGAAGGAAGGACTCTGGGTGTTTGGGTGAAAGCGGTAATGGAAACAACGGAGTAAGGGAGAAAGCAAAAGGGGATATGGACGAAGAAGGTAACAATCCCTTGTTATTTCTGCCAATTGATTCGCTCACCGCCCAAACCGTTCACCCATCCAATCCCCTTTCGACAGATGGCAAGCATATCAAGCTGATTGGGAGGCCAACTGACGTTAGTCAAAACCCTTCTGAACCCACCGTTGTTGCAGCCAGTCACAACGCGACAGCTGGCCCGGGCGGTATACTTACCGCCCACTGTCGTTTTGCGGAAGGCGACAATTACGAAGGGATGGGTACACTGCGCCGCGGAGGAGCAGAGGGATTAACTGATGGTGAAGAGAGGGGTTGGTGGGCTGAGTAAGAATGGAGGCCTTTTTATAGATATTCACGGGCCCAAAGAGGGGTCCAAGGGGAATGTTTCTGTATCTACAACTTCCAACTGTCAGATTCTCTGTAATACTAGTAGCGGGCCCACCGAGGGGTCCGCTTTGGGACAAAACAACACTACTACATCTGTATCGTCAAGCCGTGGGCTAAGTGAGAAGTCTGCCTTGAGAGACACTATTATTAGACCAGTTATTCAACACTCAGACAGTGAGGAGGACCAAGAAGGGCGACTAAATTTGGACGAGGAGTTCTCCTTCACAGATGAGGAGTCTGAAGATCTAGAGTTTATTGCCAATACCCAAAGAGAGATCTCTCCTGAGATGGTCCTATCCACGCTTCTAGAGTCTGCACCTAGAGATGGTTCTGGATCACTGCAGAGGACAGTTGGGTTTAAAGTTCACCGATCACCTAAAAGGGCTCATGTGGAGTCCTTGGATGACTATCTTGAGGTTGCGGCGGGGGCCAAAGCCGCTAAGTTCGACAAGGGAGGTACGACTGCATTTTTAGCATCTATTTTGAATTTCATGTTTGATTCTGATGTATTTACCCTAGCTAGAACTTGTGGGTTAGAGGTGTGTGACACGGAGCGCAATGCTTTACTTCTCAACAAAATTAGGGGTTGGGAAACTGAGAGGGTTAAGGTTCACAAGACCACTCTAGGTTATAGTGCTGGGACAACGGACATCCTAGAGGATGGGGCCGGCCCCACACCCACACCAACGATCACCCCCGACACAGTTCCCAAATGAATACACTATTCTGGAATGTTAGGGGATTAGGGGATTGGGGAAAAAGAGACATGGTTAGAGACGTTATCAATAGATCCAAAGCAGAAGTAGTAGGGCTGCAAGAGACCAAACTCCAATTTGGGCACAAACTCAGGCGGATTGGGGGCAACAGAATTAGGGAATGGGTGTTACACCCATCAGCTGGGGCCTCTGGAGGGATTGCTATTGGGTTCAACTCGGATATTCTCTCATGTACTGAGGTGTACAGCGGAACATTCTCTTTGAGTGCTCGATTGAAACGTAAAGCCGATGACTGGCTACAAACGGTGACTGTTGTCTACGGTCCGAATGTGGCATCAGAATGGGATGCCTTTTGGGAAGAGCTAATCTTTATCCGACAGCGCTGGCTTGGGGCCTGGATTGTTGGAGGAGACTTCAATATCACTAGATTTGCCTTGAAACATAAAGGCCGAGGGTCCAGTGACAGGCATCGAGAGGACTTCAATAGGGTGATCACGGAACTTGAGCTGATCGATATCCCTATCAATGACAGACTATACACATGGTCCAATATGCAAACAACTCCAGTCATGGCCAAACTGGACAGAGTTCTTGTCTCGATGGAGTGGGAAACTAAATTTCCATTAGCTACAGCCAGGTCAATCCCGAGACCAACGTCTGACCACACACCGATCCTGCTCGATGTGGGCCATTATAGAGAGCAGAGGAGGCGGAGATTCAGATTCGAGAAGGCCTGGCTAGAAATTCAGGGGTTGCATCACATGGTTATGGAAAATTAGGCGCTCCCAACGGCTGGTAGCTACGCCAGAGAGCTGAACGGTCGACCGTAACTTGAGCTGTATACTGTTTTGGAATGTATCGTTTCTATTTTTGGATACACTTTCTCTTCTACTTTAGAGAATTAATCCACTGTGTCTTCTCTACCGATCACTTCTGAGAAAAATATTTTGAAATAATCATTCGATAATCAATCCGAGTGTGAGCGTGAATTTGATTGTATTCTTCAGTCAAGATCTCAAAACAATCTTGAGTCTTCTTTCTATTTGTTTTCCACTTCGGTGAGATTGACGGGACTTGGATTAGAAGTCCTGTGGGTGTAATAGGTCTCTCGGCCTGAATTCGAGAATCACTGTACTAAGGGTTTTGAGTATAGTGGAACGCTTATGGCGGAGAATTGCTACAAGTAGGTGGTGTGGACGTAGACCTGGAGGTCGAACCACGTTATATCGCTGCATCATCTGTGTTTGCTTTTCTTATCTCTCTTGCATTTACTTTACTTTACTTTACTCTATTTCTTTATTTTTTAATTCCGCACGATCACCCTATTCACCCCCCTCCCCCAAGGGTGATTAATAGTGGTATCAGAGCGAGGTGCTTATAAAAAGCTTAAAAGCTTAAGCGAAAGGTCCAATGGCCGAAATCCCTCCTTCCCAAAACTTGTACTCATCGAGCCCTTCATCTCCAACGGGACAAGTCTTACACGATCACCATTTTTTGATGGAAAATGCTATGACATCTGGAAAGTTTGTATGTCTCATTTTTTACAGTTGCTCGGAGAAGAGGTATGGAATATATGTATCAACAAAACTGAAATCCCAATTAGCGATGGAAAGAAGACATTCACATCGGCGGAGCTAGCCCTCAAGACAGCAAATTCCAAAGCAATGACGGCTCTTTATGCAGGGTTGAACAATGAAGATCTAATGCGATGCGGGCGTAACTGCAAAACAAACTACGAGATTTGGAACAACATGTTGAAGCGGCATGAAGGAACCGCTTCTGAGGTAAAAGCTAAAGTGAATTTGTGTTTTTATAAATTTGATGTGTTCCGCATGTTGCCAAGTGAAAATGTTGACCAAATGCTCGTCCATTTCAACATAATTGCCCACGAGCTTGAGAGCTTGGGTAAGGGGCTTGATGATGACCGAAAGGTTGGAAAGCTCATAAGCTGTCTCACGCCAAAGTGGGACGTTAAGGCCGCGGCAATGAGAGAAATACTTGAAGAGAAGGGATTTGATTACTATACATTTCACGAAAAGTTAAAAACATACGAGATGGAAATGTTGGAGACAAAACGATACAGGCAAAACATCGGGATCGAACCGAAGACTGAGGATAGAACTATTGCACTTAAAGCAGAAAGGATCCGACCATCAAAAGCTGATTCAGAACATGAGGAGTCAGACGAGGACATTGCTCTATTAACAAGACAATTTCGTAAGTACCTCAAAAACAAAAAATATGGAAGGTATCAAGAAGAAAGGGAAAAGAAGAAAGAGGATGTATGCTACAAGTGCAAGAAGTCCGGACACATCCGTGCAAACTGCCTTAATCAACAAGACAGGAACGGGGAATATTATCGCTCAAATCCAAGGCAGAAGAAGAAGACGATGAAGGCAACTTGGCTAGACTCGGACTCAAGTTAGGAAGAGCAAGACCACAGCGACGTCGGCTTCATGGCTCTTGGGAGTGGAGAGGTGCAATCACCTTCTCAAGAGAGGTAATCGAACAACCAACTTATGATGAACTTGTAGATATATGTAATGATTTGAAAGACTATGCCAAGAAACTAAGTCGTGAACTTAGACAATATTAACAAAATTCTAATGAAATACATGACGCCTGCATAACAAAAAATTACAAACTGAAAAATAAGAATGCCCTAATTTTTGAAAAACTTGAGTCATGCCAAAAAGATCATGATATTTTGCTAGAAGAAAATGAGATTTTGAAACAACAAATTCGTTAATTGCTAGCAAAGCATGATGATCAATTAAAAAAGATTCAGGAGAAATTTGTCAATATTGCCAAGCTCACAAATGACTTAGACGAATGTAATAGGAAATTTGATGAAGTAGTGGAAGGATGTAATGAAGCCCTTAATCAAAATTAGGATTCTTGATGCCACATTAGATACTCTTCGTTGGAACACAAAAGACGATGAGATAACTAGAAAAAGACTGTGTAAAAAGGTAATTGAGCTCGAAAAAATTATTGAAAAGCATGAAGGGCCCAATTACTTTATTACAAAGAATTCAAGATCCTATCATGATAATAGAGGGCTTGGTTAGAAGAGCCAATACCTCATCAGAAACCATCATGTCATATACACTTGTATAAAAATCAACACAATCACAAAACAAAAATAAATCATACAAGTGTGCATGACCCAAGGCATAGTCGAATCACATGTAATTTTTGCTGTAGACTAGGGCATATTTCTTATAACTGTTCACTAAAAGAAAATACTAATCTTGTGTGGGTGAGAAAGAATACAAATGCAGGTTCAAAACAAACTTGGGTACACAAAGTTATTTCTACTAATCTTGGTGTAGGTACCCCAACGTATCAAGCCTAAAGATCGGTGGTACCTTGATAGTGGTTGTTTAAATCACATGACTGGTGACAAATACTTTTCATCACTATCAAGGAAAAAGGGGAAGGACATCATCTTTGGAGACAATAGCACTGGTCAAACCATTGGTAAAGGTAAAATCAGCTTTGGTTCCTCATGCTCCATTGAGGATGCCCTATAGGTAAGAGGTCTAAAGCACATCTTAATTAGTGTTAGTCAACTATGTGATAAAGGGTATATTGTCACTTTTGATAAAAATATATGTACTGTATTAAATAATAATAAAGATTATTTACTTCTTACTAATAGATGCAATAATGTATATGTCATAAACTCAAATGAATTAGCACAGAAAAGTATGAGATGCTTTGTTGCACGAAATGAGGATGGATGGCTATCACATCGTAGGCTCGGTCGCACACACATGGACAACCTTAACAAACTTGTAAACAAAGAGCTTGTGAGAGGAATCCCTAAAATTAAGTTCGAGAAGGACAAACTATGTGAGTCATGCCAATTCGGTAAGCAAACAAAAAGTTCTCATAGACCAAAGAAAATGGTATCAACTTCTAGACCTCTTGAACTTTTGCACATGGATCTTTTTGGTCCATCACAAACACGTAGCAATGGTGGTGCACGATATGCATTTGTTATTGTTGATGACTATAGTAGATTTACTTGGGTTGCCTTCTTGCCACAAAAAGATGAGTCAATACATGTATTTCAAAAATTCTGTCGTAGAGTGGAAAATAAGAAAAGTCTCACCATTGTTACTATTCGTAGTGATCATGGTGGAGAATTTCAAAACGAACACTTCACATCATTTTGAGACAAAAGGGAATAAAACATGTGTTCGCATGTCCTCACACTCCCCAACAAAATGGGGTTGTTGAAAGGAAGAATCGATCTTTTCAAGAAATGGCCCGTACAATACTTAGTGAAAAAGATTTACCTAAGTCATTTTGGGCAGTGGCTGTCAATACAGCATGCTATACCATAAACCAAGTAATCATCAGAAAGTATCTTGAGAAAACTCCTTTTGAACTATATTATGGAAAAACTCCCAACCTAAGCTACATTCGTGTCTTCGGATGCAAAGTATTCATTTTAAATACTCTTGATAATTTGGGAAAGTTTGATCGTAAAAGTGATGAAGGAATTTTCCTAGGATACTCTCTTAATAGCAAAGCATATCGTGTATTTAACAAAAGAAGATGTATTACTCAAGAATCTATTGATGTTGTTTTTGATGAAACTAACCCCTACTCCAAAGAAATATTACATGTTGTTGATGATGATGAGGCAGGAGTTCGTGTTGAAAAGAATAGGTTCATATTGAAGAAAAACCACAAGCAAATGATCAAAATCAAATGGTGCTTCAAGACAAAGATGAATCTAAAAATCAAATTGATGAGATGCCTACAGAACAAATTGATGCCATGGAAGACGAAAATACACACGATCAAGACGCCACAAGTGAGAAACGTCTCGCATGGAAAATCATGTCTAGTCATCCTCCATCTCTTATACGGAGTGATATGTCTAAAGGGGATGAATTCGAAATGAGTATGATAGGCGAACTAACCTATTTCCTTGGACTTCAAATACAACAAAGAAAGGATGGAATATTCATAAATCAATCTAAGTACGCCAAAGAACTTGTCAAGAAATTCGGACTTGAAAATGTAAATGCCTAAAAAACTCCAATGACTACTACCACTAAGCTATCTAAAGATGAAACTGGTAATAACGTTGATATTTCTACTTACAAAGATATGATTGGTAGTTTGCTTTACATTACTACATCGCATCCTGATATTATGTTTAGTGTCTGTTTATGTGCACGTTTTTAATCGTGTCCTAAAGAATCACATTTGGTTGCCGTTAAGCGTATCATTCGATATCTTAAAGGCACACCAAATAGTGGTCTTTGGTATCCGAAAAATAGAAATTTCTCTCTTGTAGGATACTCCGATGCAGATTATGCCAAGAGCTTAACCGATAGGAAGAGCACTAGTGGTACATGTCACTTCTTGGACGATTACCTTGTTTCGTCGGCATCCAAGAAGTAAAATTCCGTTAGTCTTTCGGCTGCCGAAGCTGAATACACTGCGGCAGGATCGTGTTGTGCGCAGGTATTATGGATGAAACACACTTTCGAGAATTATAAGGTATTCTTTGACCACATCCCCATAAAATGTGACAACACTAGCACCGTACACATGACTAAAATTCTGACCAACACAGTCGCACAAAACACATTGATATTAGATATCATTTTATTAAATAACACTTTCAAAAGGGAGATATTTTACTTGAGTATATTTCTACTGATTCACAACTTGCAGATATCCTTACAAAACCTTTAGACGAAAAACATTTTTAATTCTTAGAGGGGCATTAAATGTTATCGATTTTTCATCCTAAAAGATGTTTTGTGTGAGTCGGTCGACTGTACGATCGTCCAGATCATTCTCTGTGGCCTCTGTTGGTTTTTCGGTTGACCTTGCAATCGACCGGTTCGCTCTCTGGATAGTTTTTGCAAAATTGTATTTTGCGGTCGACCGGTATGCTCTCGGGATAGCTTTTGCAAAATCGTGTTTTGCGGTCGACCGTGCGGCCGACCGGTACGCTCTGTGGATAATTTTTGCAAAATTGTGTTTTGCGGTCGACCGGCTCTCTCTCTGGTCTTGTTTTTCACAATGTTATAAAATCAATGATTCCTCTCTCAATTTCTTGATTTCTTTGTTGCTTTCATATGTATTAGGGAGAATCTCAAATCTATGATATAATGTAGAGCTCTCACTGTACATCAAAGAGTCTCGTTATCAACGGTATAATGTAAGAAGATTCTCTTCCATATTTTTATAAATTTGTAATATCCTCGAATGTGCGTCTTCATTATTTTAATTGATAATTGGTTTTATGAACTTTCCAAGGATTATTTTACTTCTGTCCCCTCTTGGTGTGTTCCAAAAAGGGGAAGAATGTTTTTAGAATGTTTTCAAATGGTTTCAAACGATTTTCCAAATCATTTCATGAATTAATGCTCTCATTCCTCTCTTATAATTGTTCAATAAGTTCTGTATTACAGGTGATATTATATTAAGGGGGAGTATTCGCTCTCTTAAAAGCTTTTTCTATATGAAAATCTGTTTTACGGGATGTACTAAATTCAGGGGGAGTATTTACATACTTTGTTTTAATTTTCAAACATTCGTGCATGTTTTACTCACACCAAAAGGGGAAGATTGTTGACTCTTAGTTTGGTGTGCACAAAACGTGCTAACTTGTACTAATAAGTTTAAATTTAGTGTGTCAAATTTTTAGGATCAATTAACACTAAGAAAAGATCCAAGAGAAATTCACAAATATACAAACAAGGAAAGTAATAAAGGAAGATTGCATATATGAGCAAAAGAGGAAGTTATTCAAAAGGAGTTCTCAATTAATTGGTCTCCAAGCAATCTATCAAGACTGGATTTTTAGTAAAATTTTCGTGAGATTATTATTGTATATGATTGATTAAATATGGATTAATTTATGGTAAGAAAACAAAGTGGATTCAAATTATACAGCCAAGACCGGTCGACCGAACATAATGTCGGTTGACCACATCACAATCGACCGCAAGTTTAGTTTCTTATGACAACGGTCGACCTTTCATCTCTCTAGCTATGCCATTTTGAAATAATCCTTCGAAAATAAATCTGAGTGTGAGCGTGAATTTGATTGTATTCTTCAGTCAAGATCTCAAAATGATCTTGAGTTTTCTTTCTATTTCTTTTCCATTTCGGTGAGATTGACAGGACTTGGATTAGAAGTCCTGTGGGTGTAATAGGTCTCTCGGCCTGAATTCGAGAATCACTGTACTAAGGGTTTTGAGTATAGTGGAACGTTTGTGGCGGAGAATTGCTACAAGTAGGTGGTGTGGACGTAGACCTCGGGGTCGAACCACATTATATCGCTGCGTCATCTGTATTTGCTTTTCTTGTCTCTCTTGCATTTACTTTACTTTACTTTGTTTCTTTAATTTTTAATTCTGCACGATCATCCTATTCACCCCCCCCCCCCAAAGGGTGATTAACACCTCCGACACTCAAGTCAGAACTCAGAAAATATATGTGAGCTTTAGTGACAAAATATTGATTATCTGGTTCTTGTGGAGGTCATTGGGTATTTATAGTCGCTTTAGGGGTCAGTTTCAAGATAATGATTTATTTTTACATCCCAGTATTTTGGATAGAGTTGGTTTTCTCTTCTTCATGAAGAGATAAGAATAGTTATGGAGATAGTGTTAAAAATCTTCTTTTAATAAGAGATATTGTTTTTGAACCGTCTCTTATGGATAATTATGAGTTGAAATCATATTTAAATAATTATGGAATCATTTACGTTGGACTGTTAGGAAAACCCTGTTAGACAAGTTTGTTTTGGGTTTTTGGGCTTGAAAGAGGCCCAATTCCCATTTACGAATTCATTTCTAGCTGAGTTTACCGTTTTACCCCTGAGAACTTTAAGATTCGTGTCCGATTTAAACGGTCCCGATTTGGTTCTATTTTTATCCATATCACAAGCCCCCCACTCCCAAAGACTGAATTTTACAGCCTTTGAGGAATAGTTCGCCCATTTTTAATGGCTTACAAAATTTATCGGAGTTCTCGGGGACATTTGAATCTTGCTTTGGATATGACAGTGTTATTATGAGTTTTTAAAATACCCAGAATTATTTTTAGAATTTTCTCGTTTTTCGTGACTTTTCCAGATTTTTCTAAATTTCTTTTCCAATTTTTAATCATTTTTGAATTTTTATTTAATTTTCGAATTTTAATAATTAATTGTTGAATTTTGATTTAATTATTCTAAATTTATAAATTTTCGAAATATTTCAATATTTCTTAAGAATTAATAATTATTTTCAGAATTTCTAATTAATTATTTCAAAATTTTAATTATTTTTTCAGAATTTTCAAATAGTTAAATCGAATAAATAATTAAATAATGGATTTAGTTAATTACCTGACGACGTGGCCTCATATGAGTTGTTGATTGCAAGGAGGCACGACCGTTGAGAGATCAAACGGCTCGACACGTGCTCGCTATTACCCAGTTCCACTCTTACTCGGTGTGAAATCGGGTATGCCTTTTGAGGAATTTGAGCCTTTGATCATCGATAGCACGAAAATTGGGGAGATCAAAGGGGCCATTTGGCGCTTCGTGTGCGTGTTACCCGGTTTCACTCTTACCTTGTGTGTTGTCGAGTAAGGCGCTATGTGTCGCACAGGGGGCGTGACACGTTAGCGTTGACTGGGTCAGCGCTGACCCAGTCAACGCCAACTCCAAATAATATTTTTTTTTTCTTTTTCATTCATTCTTTCTTTTCTTCTCTTTTCTTTCCTCGGCTTGTTCTTCTTGGGCTTTTTTGCTGGGCATTCCTTTCGATGGGGCCCACACAAATTTTGGGGGGAGCCCAGCCTATAGCTTGGGGGTTTAAAACCCCCAACCTCCTCACCTCCTCTTCATTACTCTCTTTCTTTCTTTCGGCCATTTTTCTCTCCCAAGAAACACAGATGAATTTTTTTCTTCTCCGGCGAACTTTTCTTACTGTACGGGTCACTTCAAAGGTAATTTTGAAATATTTTATATGATGTCTAGGATTTTATCAGGTGAAGACCACTCTTCAAATCGATCTGTAGAGGAAGTGTTTACTTCTGACCCAGCAAGAAAGAGAAGGGGAAGTAGGTAGCAGAGCATCCTTGTTTGAAGGTAGTGGAGATTTTGGAGGTGGATAGGAGAGCTGGTGAGTTTGGGAGGCTCCTATGCCCTTTAACGGGTCTCACCCGTGTTCGACAGTACCTCGATGACTTGGGGGATCTGGTAGAGCACGATCATCAGGTATGAGGAGCCCGAGTATCGTGAAATGACTAAAGCCGACTCAGTTCCGAGTATCTTATCGGAGGCAGATCTTGATATGATTAGAGACTGTTTTGCGATCCCTCTATAGTTCGAGCTTCTTCCACCTTCACCCGGGACTAGGGTGTGTACGACTCTCCCCAAAGAGTATAGTTTCTTCTCCTTTGATGCTCTTCATGCCGAGCTTCGCTTCTCAATACACCCCTTCAACAGGGACGTCTTGAGATAGTACATGATTAGCCCGGTACAGTTTGTGCTGAATATGTGGAAGCAGGTGACAACTTTCATTCTACAGTGCTGGGTAATTGGTGCCAAGCCGAGTTTAGCAGTGCTACAGAGGGCTCTTTAAACTTCATAAAAAGAGCAAGTCAGCGTTCTGCTTCTACCTCACTCCTCGTACTGGAGTAAAACTGATTGAGATTCCCAACTCGGTCAAGAATTGGAAAGAGAATTTATTTATGATGCATAGTTTAGAGCAATGGGGAATTCTCACTAAGTGGCAAATGGCAGTGCCAAAGTGAGTTAGGATAGAGCCGATGCTGGGGGAGGTAGAAAAGAAGTTGTGCGATGACCTCCTTAGGCGAGAGCCGTTGAAGTGGAGGCGGGTTACAGAGGAGGCTCTCTTTCTTGGGGGTCTGAGCCTGATAGATCATAGTACGACTTTAGCTCTTTCATTTGCTCAAGTGTTCTAGTGTCTTACTTTTACGAATTCCATTCCTCATTTTGACTCTCTCCTTGTTTCCAGTTGGTAGATACAACGGATATGGATTTCACGGCGATCATGATGAAGTGCACTGGGATCAGTGCCACAACAACGGATAGGCAGAAAATGTAGCAGATAGTGACAAAGCCGGGGGTGGAATGACGGCTAGAAGGTGGAGGCCTCCGTAGGGGGTGCAAGAGTGAAGGGCAAGGAGGACATCGGGACCTTTTTCCCCAAGCTCCGTTTACTGGGGTGGATCCTTGACTCCTCTTCTTTGTTTTTGTAGTAGTTTTTGTTTAGTAGTTCTTTTGCATGTGCCTAATAGCGGACTGACCACGACGTTATGTATAGGTACTTACAAACTCTTTTGGTATTTGATACTTGTGTTTTTTTTGCCGACGACTATTTTCGATGTGTTGGGTTTGAACTCTTGAGTTTTTACGTCTTTAGTATCTTTGATTACCACTTTTATTGTGAACCCTTGTATTTCCCACTAGCCACTTGATGAGAATGTTGACTAGGAGGAATCTCGAGGCACGCCATCTTGGTTACCGCCTGCGGGAGACATCTTTACCTGATGCAGAGGGGTGCTTATGCGATGATGAAGTTCCTCTTGCTGAGAAGGTTATCGGGAGAGATTCAGAGATTAAATCCCTTCGTCGCACTTTGCTTGGAGCTACAACCGAGAGGGATGGGTTGAAGAATGTGATACTTGAGAAGAGCTTGGAAGTTTCTCATCTGAAAGCGGTAGTCCCCGAGTTCTTGGGAAAAACTCATCTGGATTATTCGGCTCGCATTTGTTGGAAAGTTAGGGTGGAGGATGCCCACCTCAAGAAGAGGCTTGTCGAGTAGGAGGTGAAGTTCCACCGGTTGAAGCGGCTCTTGAGGGAGCTAGGACCAAGAGCACATCTTGTTCTCATGAGGAGCTAAATCAAGGGAGGTTATTACATGAATTGGCTTTACGTCCACACGGGGTCTCGAGGAATCCGGGAGATGCCCAAAGCGGAATTGCCGGTTCAGCAAGTGTTGCCTTGGCTGGAGGGGCAGCGCATGTTGTAGGACACATAGCTCAGACTCAATCTGCGGGTTTGGTTTTCTCTTCTGATGGTTCGAGGGATCGAGGTGGTGCTTCGGTAGCCAGTGGGAGCCATAGACCACGTTTGTCCCTTAATAGGAATATCCCCTTGCCACGAAGGAGTAAAGATGACTTTGAGGGAGAATTGTAATCTTGTAGAGACTTGTAACCTTGTAGGGACTTATAATCTTGTTTACTTCTTATTTCGAACTTGTATTAAGATGTTGGTGTGAAACGAAAAAATCAGCTAAGTGTTCAAGCATTCTCTTTGAGTAGTATCTCTTTGTGTTTAGGGTTCTTGTGACAACTTTAGCAAAGGGGTGGACCTTTTGTACTCTTGTTATGGCGAGATGTGGGAGTATCCCTTGGGAGGGAATTGGCCCCATTTTTAAAAATTGGGGTGGCTATCATGTGGCGATAGTTCGCTCTGAATGGTGAGTTAGGCTCTCTAACTTGGTTCTTTGTACGTTGCTGAGGCAACTTCATGCCAAGGATGTACACTCCAAGCTTGTTTGTTTTAAGCATATTAGGAGCAGAGAGAGTGGCGAGTTAAGTCTATAAGCTTGCTCAGATGAGTGCTAACAGACATACTCTATGAATCACGAGTATGGACTCTGAATGGGTTGACGACGAGTTTTGGGAGCAATCGAATGGCGAGGCATGCTCCGTACACTTACTCGGTGGCAAATGGCTAGAGTGACTCTAAGAACCATGACTATGAACTTCGAACTTGTCCGATGATTGTTTTGGGAGCAGATCGAATGGTGAGGCATGCCCTGCCCTTGCTCGGTGGCAAGTGGCCAGAGTGACTCTAAAAACCATGAGTATGAACTCCGAATAGGCTGGAAATGAGTTTTGGGTGCAGATCCAATGGCGAGGCATGCCCTGCACTTGCTCGGTGGAAAATGGCTAGAGCAATCTAAGAACCTTGAGTATGGACTCCGCACTTGTCTGGGGGTTGTTTTGGGAGTGGATCGAATGGCGAGGCGTGCCATGCCTTTGCTCGGTGGCAAGTGGCTAGAGCGACTCTAAGAACTATGAGTTTGGACTCCGTACTTGTCCGGGGTTATTTTGGGAGCAGATCAAATAGTGAGGCATGCCCTGCCCATGCTCGGTGCGAAGTGGCTAGAACGACTTTAAGAATCATGAGTATGGATTCCGAACAGGTTGACGACAAGTTTGGGAGCAATCTAATGGCGAGGCGTGCCCTGAAAACTTACTATGTGGTAAGTGGCTAAAGTGACTATAAGAACCATGAGTATGGACTCCGCACTCATCCCTTGGGGTGCTTAGTGAGTAGATGGTGGTGCACAGGGGTGAATGTAACTTCCGTTTTTCGTTTTCCGTATTTTTTTGGTGTATTTTTCTCTTTCTTGGTATTTGTACTCTCTTGTATTTTTCTGAACCATATGTTGGAGTTGTTTTCAATATATATTCGTTTTATTTCATTTTGAGCTCTTTGTGGTTGATTGGTTGTCTTTTTGTTTTGTTCTTCATTATTTTGTTATTTCTTTCATTTGGTTCTTGTCTTCTTTATTTTGTGTTCTTGGGTGCTTGTGGCGGTGATTAGTTGCGCATCCTATTCCCAATCCTATTTTTTGATCCCTAACAAGTGTACCAAAGCCAAATTAAAATCCACAATCCTATTTGATATCCTATAGATTTGTATCCTATTTGAAACCCAATAAAACAAATCCTACTACTACTCCTAATTACCCACAACCCAATTATCCATTGACCCTAATCCCCTTATATATATCTCTAACCCCTCTCCCTAAACCCTAATCCCTAACCCTAGCCTCCACATCTCTACACCCAGCCTCCCCCCTTCCTCCTTGCTTGCGCCACAACCCGATGCCCAGATCTCCCCCAGGCCGAGCCCCTCTCTCCAGCCAGTGCACACTCCGACGCCGCAACACCCCAAACCCGAGATGCCCTCTATTGGCCATCCTGACCTCCTACACCACCATATACCACCCTAGTCTCTCTCTTGGTGTTCCCTCGTGGCCGCAAGCCACTATTGTTGTCATTATCTCTCTTGGATCATCTCTCTTTTGGTGGAGTTGTTCGTGTGGAGATTTTTGCTCGAGTTTGCTTGGATTCATTAGTTCATGGATCTTCGTTCGTGGGTTTTGCTTGTTGTCGGAAATCCATTTCCGTTATTCTTGATTTTCATCGTTCTTCATCTTTAGTTAAGACAAGTAACTTGTACTCAAATTCCTTTGTATGATACAAGTCAAAAATACCACATATAGTGTAGTTGGGTCTAGAGACGACTCTTGTTTGCATTATTCTTGATGAGTTTTGTCTCTATAGTGCTATTTGACCATAGATGACTCATGACATAATATTCGACATGAAATAACTTAGGTTTACCCGTTCTTGATTTGATCATGTGTGTGGGACTTTTGTGAGAATTCGTAATTTTGTTGAGACCCATGTGACATACTTGGTGTGGACATGGTAGATACCCTAATTCATGATATTTGGATACTTGGTAGACTCGATTTTATGTTTGGTTGTGTTTTGAACAAGTTTTGTATGATATATGTTGAGTTGTTATTAAAGGAAAAAATCTGTATTTTGTCGCTGATCTATTTTGTTTGCTGTTTTGGACTATCTTGAAGTTAGCATCTTAGTTCCAGTATAAAACAAAAGTTTTAGAGAATTTTATCTATTTTGAAACCCCTCTAACCTTGCTCGATTTCGTTTTCGTATGTGTGAGATATGACTGTTTTATTATAGAGGTATAGATCTTTTCCAGATTTCATTTTTCGATGATTTTGATGAATAAATAATTTTGGTACTTGTGCTACACATATTATTTTAATCTGAAACTTTGGTCAGTATTTCTTTATCTACTTAAGGATTACCCAAAATTTTGGTGGATTTTATTGATGAGTTTTAGGTGTCGTTTCATGCTCGTTTGTGAAAACTATACTTGCTGTATTTTACTCGCTGTTCTGTAAAGAATTGTATTTTCATCTTGTTTCCTTTTACTGTATGAAAAATATTTGTGAAATATGAAAGTTAATATATTTTGTCTATTTTCATCTCCCTTTGGCGGATTTGGATTTCGTTTCACTGGTTCCGAGATATTATAGTTTTCGTACAGTAGTGTTGGAAATTCCAGATTTGCCAAACTCTAGTTTATTGATGTTTTCTTATCTTTGATGACTGATCTAATTTTACTGAAAAATTTTGAAACTTTATATTTAGATACTGGACATATAGGGGAATACCCCAGATTTTTCGTGGATTTATTTAATGTGTTTCATTGCTGTTTTCCTGCTCTTGAATTCGTTTTCCTGATTTCTAGCTGAACCTATTTTCTGTATTCCAATTAGTTTTCAGCTATGTTTTTGTGAATTAATATATGACTTATTTATACTCGCTGGATTTGGTTGGGAGTCTATTTTCAAGACGTTTTAACGGATTCAGATTTTCATGCTTGTAACACTGGAAATCACTGTTTTACTACAGTATAGTTTTGTTGTCCTGAACTTGAGATTTGTCTATTTTATTCTTTCATGTATTATCTTGTACTTGTACATGTTTATCTTGCAACTTGCACTTGTCACATGATCATGCCATGTTATTCTTGATATATTTTGCACATATACATGCTTGTTTGACATTTATAATAAATAACCAAGCCGGGGTTTAAGGGACAGATCTAACAGTGGATAATTTAGAAACGTGTACTCGGAAGGGGATCCACTGATCTTACGTGATTACTTGAGACATTATACTTGACACGTGATTACTTGATACTTGCAAGCAAGACACGATACTTGCCACTTGCACAACTTGACATGTGATTACATGATACATGATACTTGGAGCTTGGAGCTCGATTACTTGACTTGTCCCCGAGTATACTGCCCTCTATGGTCCACTATGAAATCTAAAGCGAAACTGTTTGCTATAGCAGCCATGTAAGGTGGGTTGCATGAAGTGCTACTTAGATAGTAATCACTAAAAGACTTGATACATGATACTTGAACATGATACTTGAACATGATACATGCTTGCTTGATACTTGACTACATGATACTTGAGACTTGAAACTTGACACTTGTTTACATGAGACTTGATTATTTGATACTTGATTCATGCCATTTACACTTGTTCACTTTGCCATGCTAGTTATTTATTTTGGCATCTGCTTATACCATGTTGCTAGTTAGTTTCTCCATGTACTTGTATCCTACATTATAAGTGGCCCGTAACTTGCAATTGACGGGTACTTGTTTTCTTTTTCCCTCTTCCCTGCAGTTGTTGAATTGCAGATTTTGAAGAATAGGTTTCAGACGGTATTGGTGACATGAAGTATTAGTACTGCATTTTATTATTATTATCTCTTGTAGCTTGCTGGAACAATATTGTATTTTGAGACTTGGATTTATTCTTGTATTTGGGCAATGTAACCCAAGATATTTGTCTTATTCAGATAATGACTATTTGAGATTTATATATTTGGTTTCAAGTATTCTTGTTGGTATTTGGTTCATATGTGCATGTGGTTGATACTTTTGCTTCCGACTCTGATGATTCTTGTGAATGTTGTAAAGATTTTTGAACAGCTTATGGATGATGAAAATCATTTGCTAGGCTTTTGTCGCGCATCCGTATTCCGTATTCTCTTTTGGAAAGACAGTGAACCATGTGTCTAAATCATTGTTTGCATCTAGTGGGATTGTACAAGAATTTTGCAAAAGAAAAAAACTAAAATTTTATTTAAAAAACAAAACTAAGTGGCTGCTTTGAATGCAAGCCTTTATTACAGGATGTGACTATTATAATTGTCGGTCTTTATTACATGTTTTGAAGCTAACCACTAGGGGGCGTTAAGCCCCCTCGTTGTACTTCATCAGGTGTTCGGTGTTTCAAGTCCTTGATATATTCTTCCCCCCAGGTCTTCAAGTCAGTAAGCTCCTGGGCAGACCACTTGTGAGACCTTGTATGGCTCCTCCCAATTAGGGGCGAGCTTTCCCTTCTTGCGTGGGTTGGATATCTCAAGCTTTCGAAGGACGAGGTCCCCATCTTTAAGGTTGACCGGGCCGACCTTCTTTTTGTAGAACCTCTGTACCCTCTGCTGGTAGATATTTCTTTGATGGAATAATTGCAAGCGCAAAAAATTGCAACAAGTAGCATAGTTTAAAAGAAAAGTGTGTTGAACCCACAAGGACTAATTATTTTATTGAGTACCGAAATTTATCAAATTATATACTATTTGGAGAATCAAAAATTTGATAAAAACAACAACTAAATTAAATTAAACTAAAAGCAAAACTTAACTTATTAAAAAGAACAAAATCTAAAATTTAGTCGAGTTCGTTGAAAGATGAGTGGGCTAGCTTGGAGAGGGCATCAACTTGCCCATTTTCCTAACATGGAATGCGAGTGACTTCGGTCTCTTTGAAAGTGGACATAAGTTTCTTCACATAGGGCAAGTACTTAATCAAGCGGTCATATCTGGCTTCATATTCGCCCCAGATTTGGTTCACTACCAGTTAGGAGTCGATGAACACTCTGTAGCACCCCGAACTTCCTATATTGAGAATTCGAGACACGAGCCAGGATATTTACATTCAATTAGCCATAATACACAGAAAAATAGGAAAATTTAAATTTTTTTACTTAATACAAATAGTACAAGACAAGTGTTTCCATTGTTTCGATAGATTACATCAGAGTTTACATGAACGAAACAATGAACATTGAGCTCTTCACTTGGAATCCATGCCTTGACTAGAGTTCTCCCGAGTTGGTGATCCTGTATCCACAACCTATTTGAATGGGAATGTCAGTACATATACTGACGCTTAAAGGCTGATGACTAGCAGCGAATCTAAAAAACAAACATATTATAAGCATGGTAAAAATGTGTCGGTGTAGTTTAAGTGTTCGTGAGTGATATGACTTAGAATCTAATGCAATGTCAAGTAAAGCTAGGATGCACTTATTCTAATGCAAGCGAGAATCTGGAGTCGTATGCACCCCATAACTACATACGTCCATATCACGCCGTTCTCCATATTTAGGGATTTGAACCCGCGTTATGAACTCTACTTTTGTACACAACTTGTTCCTGACAGATACAACGTGACTGATAATGGTACAGATGCGGTCAAGTCCCACTAATGCAATACGCTCCGGGTGTCTATGTTTGCCACTACTACCCGGTGCACTAGACTCACTCAAAAGCCAGACGAACACAGGGTATCCGCAGCACAGGATAAAGCAAAGCCTACCCTGTAGCACCCATAACTCATAGACCGTGGTCTAGGGCCTGTTTGCTTCCCCGGCATAGAACGTGACGAAATTCCGGGATCCATACCCTAGTTCCGAAAGGAGAACCTCTCGTTCTTATCATGGTACAAGAATTAACAGAGTGAGATACGCAACCCGTGCTCCCAACTCCTGAGAAGGCACCGTATGTATCCCTTAGACCGGAAGGTACAACCCAATAACACTGCCTAGTGTCGGCCTATAGGACGAGTTGGATAATAGTGTATCACCCCTAATACCAACCCTTCCCTTTTGGAAAAAATGGTTAAGTAATGATCTTTATAAGTTACGACCCTAACGATGTCACTAAACCTAAACAATCATACGGGGTTTTCAATTTAGACTTTCTTAAGATTATCACGGTCCAACTCATGGCTTATCGGTCCAAGACACCGGTGACGGGATCTCCCTCACTCATCACTATCCCTAACTCGGATCTCGTCAACAATCTTGGCCCGCGATCAACCCACACCGGTTAAGATCCGTCGGCACACGAGGTGTGATTTATTCATAGTTTCCACGGTGGTAAGATACGAGTCTTGATGGTCGATGATCCCTAGGGTAACTATAAGACCCTAGACGAGCTTTTATCAAGCCAACAATAATAGTGACTTTCCCAACCATACACCCATACATTGAAGATGAAGAATGTTCACATGAAATAGTTCAATTTTAATTAGAACCACCACCTACTACTAGAATTCATGGGTTCTCTTTCCCAATTGAACTAGAACAACATGCGACCAGGTTCATGGGTTCTTTCCCAAGTTGAACTAAAACAACATGCAACTAGGTTCATAGGTTCTTTTCCAAATTTAAGCTAGAACACATGCCACTTGGTTCATGAGTTCTTTCTCAAATATAAGCTAGAATCACTTAGAAACTAAATACATGGGTTCTTCACCGAATTGAGTTAGAACTACCATGGAACTAAATTCATGGGTTTCTTTTAGAATTTGAACTAGATTATCATGCAACCATAACATACAACTTAAACACGCAGGGGTTCTTTTTGCAACCTAGAGTAATTAGAGCATGCTACTACAACAAACAGTTCAAGCATGCATGGGTTCTTTACTAGAACAACTACAACTCAAGCATGATGGGTTCCTTACTAGAACAACTACAACTAAAGCATGATGGGTTCCTCACTAGAACAACTACAACTCAAGCATGATGGGTTCTTTACTTGAACAACTACAACTTAAGCATGATGGGTTCTTCACTGGAACAACTAAACTCAAGCATGATGGGTTCCTTACTAGAACAACTACAACTCAAGCATGATAGGTTCTTTACTAGAACAACTACAAATCAAGCATGATGGGTTCTTTACTAGAACAAACTACAACTCAAGCATGATGGGTTCCTTACTAGAACAACTACAACTACTTAGGAATTTCTACATATTACTTAGGCTACTTATGAATTTCTACATATTACAAAGAAAACTTCTTTCATGAATTACAAGTCTTACATATTAAAAAAATATAATTTTATTGAATCTACAAATCCTACATATTACAAAACCTACTACTCTTTAATCTACAAGTTCCTACATATAACGAGGTCCACTTTTTATGAGCTTGTGTTAGTAAAAACTTTGTATTTAACATGGTAGAGAGCAACATATAACAAAAAGACTCATCTTTTAAAAACCCCAAATTTGGTATGTAAGTATTCTCACTTCACTAATCTTATATGCTCATAGTTTTAGTCCAAGTTGTATTGTAACCCCTGTTTTTCATTTTTGTGTATTTTTGAGTGTATTTGTCGTTTTGGTGTATTTTCTCTCTTGTATTTTTTTCCTGAACCGTATATTGGAGTTGTTTTTAATATATATTCATTTTATTTCATTTTGAACTCTTTGTGTGTGATTGGTTGTCTCTTTTGTTTCGTTCTTTAGTACTTTGTTCTTTCTTATATTTTGTTCTTGTCCTTTTTATTTTTGTTCTTGGGTGCTTATGGTGGTGTTTGGTTGTTAACCTTTTCCAATCCCATTATTTTTATCCCAATTTGTTCACCAAAGCCTAATTAAACTAAAATCCTATTTGTATTCCTATTTGATTTGACCGAAATCCACAACCCATTGGTATAACCTATTAATACTCCTAATACCCAATTAAACCCACAACCCAACTTGTATTATTAACCTAATCCCTCCATATAAATACACCCTCCCTCACAAAAACCCTAACCCTAATTTCCCTCTCCCTCACACGGCCTCCCTCTCTCTCGTTGCTTGCACCGCAAACAACCGACCCCAACCCGACACCCAGGCCGACACCCACCTCCGGCCTACCTCCGACGCTGCAACCCCCCCAAACCCGAGCCCCCATCTCCTCTTCCTCTCTTGGCCGATCTCTCTCTTGGCCGGCCTCCTACACCTCCACACAACCCTCTTGCACCTCCTCGCTCCACCACATATAATCCCTAGTCTCTCTCGTGGTGTTTTCTTGTGGCTGCAAGCCACTATTGTCATCTCGCTTTTGGAATTTTTGTTCGTGTGGAGATTTTTGCTAAAGTTGCTTGGATTCGTTGAATCGTGGATTTTCGTTCGTGGGTTTTGCTTCTTACTCTTGGTTTTCATTGTTCTTCATCTTCGGTTAAGGCAAGTAACTTATACTTCAATTTATTTGTTTGATACAAGTCAAAAAAATACCACCTATAGTGTAGTTGGGTCTAGAGACGACTCTTGTTTGGGTTATGTTTGATGAGTTTTGTCTCTATTGTGAAAACTTGACCATAGTTGCCTTATGACACAATATGGACATGAATTAACTTAGCTTTTACCCGTTCTTGATTTTGATCATGTATGTGAGACATTTGTGAGAATTCGTGATTTGATTGAGACCCATGTAATATTCTAGGTGTGGACATGCTAGATACCCTAATTCATGATATTTAGACACTTGGTAGACCCAATTTCATGTTTGGCTGTGTTTTGAACAAGTTTTGTATGATATATGTTGAGTTGTTAAAGGGAAAAATCTGTGTTTCATCGCTAATCTGTTTTGTTTGTTGTTTTGGACTGTCTTGAAGTCAGTATCTTAATTTCGGTATAAAACATGAGTTTTAGAGAATTTTGTTTATTTTCAAACCCCTCTTACCTTGCTTGATTTTGTTTTCGTATGAGTGAGTTATGACTGTTTTACTACAGAGGTGTCGATCTTTTCCAGATTTTGTTTTTCGATGATTTTGATGACTAAATGATTTTGATTCTAATGCTACCTATATTATTTTGATAAAAAACTTTGTTTAATGTTTCCTTATCTAGTTAGAGATTATCCAAAATTTTGGTGGATTTTATTGGTGAGTTTTATATGTTGTTTTGATGCTTGTTTATGAAAACTATACTTGCATTATTTTACTCGCTGTTCTATAAAGAATCATATTTTTACCCTGATCCTTTTTATTGTATCAAAAATGTTTGTGAAATATGAAAGTTAGTATATTTTATCTATTTTCATATCCCTTTGGCGGAATTGGATTTCGATTCACTGGTTGCGAGATATCATAGTTTTCGTACAGCAGTGTTGGGAATTCCAGATTTGCCAAACTACCGTTTATTGATGTTTTCTTATTTTTGATGACTAATCTAATTTCACTAGAAAATTATGAAACTTTATATTTAGATACTGGACATATAGGGGAATGCCTCAGATTTTTCGGTGATTTATTTACTTGGTTTTCATGTTGTTTTCCTGCTCTTGAATTCATTTTTCTGATTTTTGGCTGAACCTATTTTCTGGATTCAAATCAGTTTTTAGATATGTTTTGGTGAATTATTATATGACTTATTTATACTCACTGGATTCGGTTGGGAGTCTATTTTTTAGAAGTTTCGACAGATTCAGATTTGCATGTTCGTAACACTGGGAATCACTATTTTACTACAGTATGGTCTTGCTGTTCTGAACTTGAGATTTGTTTATTTTATTCTTTTATGAGATATCTTGCACTCGTACATGTTTATCTTGCAACTTGAACTTGTTACATGATCATGCCATGTTATACTTGATATGTTTTGTACACCTACATGCTTGTTGGATAATAATAATAATAAAATAACCAAGCCGGGGATTAAAGAAGATGTAGTAGTGGATAGTGCAAAAACGTGTACTCGAAAGAACCTATTGGTTATTGGAGCTTGTTCACTTGTCGAGCTTGACACGATATACATGACACGTACACACATGACACTGAAGTTTATCTGGGTTTTGGAGCTTGTTTACATGATACATGATTACATGACACTTGGAGCTTGTCCCTCAGTATACTACCCTGCATGGTCCCCTACAAAATCTAAAGCGAAATTGTTTGTTGTAGCAACCATGTAGTAAAAACAGGGATACATGAAGTGCTACCAAGATAGTAATAACTACAAGACTTGATACATGACACTTGAACCTGATACATGCCCACTTGATATTTGACTACATGATACATGAGATTTGATACATGATACATGCTACATGATTACTTGATTCTTGATAATGGTTACTTGATGCATGACACTTGTTTACATGACACTCGACACATGCTATTATACTTGCTCATCTTGCCATGCTATGATTTATATCCTGTAATCATGATTATACCATGCTAGGTTTGTTACATAGATTTACCTATTCCATGTACTTGTATCCTACATTATAAGTGGCCCTTAACTTGCAATTGACGGGTACTTGTTTCTCTTCTTCCTTCTCCTATAAATTTACTAATTGCACATCAGGATGGTCGGCTGCCAGATGGTATTGGCGAGATGATGTATTAGGGCTGGATTTTCTGCTTTATGATTTTTATTATTAGTGTTGCTTGAATTTGAATAAAATGTACTTGATTACTTGGATATTTATCTTATATTTGGGCGATGCGACCTAGAATATTTGACTTGTTCAGAATTTGATTATTTGAGATTATTATATTTGGTTTCAAGTTATTTCTATTGGTATCTTATTTCAATTATGCATGCTTGGTTGTATCTTTTGCTTCCGACTCTGATTATCTTGTGAAATATTGTAAAGATTCCTGAACAGCTTATGGATGATGAAAATCATTTGCTGGGCTTTTGTCTCGTATCTGTATTTCGTATTCTTTTTTGAAAACGGGGCGTGACAAGGTTTTTGGTGGTATCAGAGCACCAGGTTTGGCTAATATATTAGTTGCCTAATATATTAGACAAGCATGGTTCGAACTAGGATCTGCTCAACATTTCACCAACCATGCATACATAATTGAATGTATACCAACTCTGGTTCTGGATGCTAATTGTTTTGATTTTGTGTAGACTATGGCTCGCAGAGGTTCTACTTCTCAGTCGCAGGTTAATTCGATTGAAGCTGTCACCACTGTGCTTGAGCGGCTGATTAATCAGCAGCAAAACCACAGTGATCTTGTGATGGTTGCTCTTGAAGCTATCCGGGTTCCGCCTCCTGTTGTGCTTGTGTAGGCAAATCTTTCGCCTCGTCCAGGGACAGTCACAGATTTTATGAGGTTGCATCCGGCCGTTTTTCGACTACTGAGACGCCTTTGTAGGCTGAACAGTGGTTGATCCGGACTGAGCGCTTGTTGTTAGCGGCTCGTGTTGCCAAGGCTGATTGGGTGGACGTGGTTCCCATCCAACTGGTGGATCTGGCCCATATCTGGTGGATGGCCAAGTCTGAGGACTATTGCTTGGGCTACTTTCACTCGGGGATTCTTGGAGAAATTCTTCCCCAGTAGTACTCGAGTTGAGATGGAATAGCAATTCCTGGCCGTAAAACAGGTTAAGTCATTATTCTATTTTGAATTTTGTTTCATAATTGTTCCTGCAATGTTGTAACATGGACTTCCTTGCAACAGGGTTCTAGGTCAGTGGATGAGTACGACTCTTCCAGTCTGTGGTCCTGTACTTCCTTGCAACGAGATTGTCCACAGCAGAGGGCGACTCTTCCAGTCTGTGGTCCTGTCCAGCTGGTAGTTCCAGCTCGTGGTCCAGTTAGGCCACCGCTTCCTCCCCAGCATCAGATTGTCGGTCAGAGGACCGCTGTTCCGAAAAGAGGTCAGGCTTTCAACCTGACTGGTGCAGATGCTGAGTCAGCTGAGGGTGTGGTTGCAAATATCTTTTGTTTTATTGTTTTATTGTTTGTTGTTTCTCTTTGTTTTTCTTCTTTCCTTTGTTTTATTTCTTTCTGTTTGTCCTTTCTGTATTTGTTTTCCCTCACCCCTATTCAACCATTCTTTTCTTTGTCCTTTTGCTTTCTGTCTTAGGTATCATCCTTGTTTGCTCTTTTTCTGCCCACGTTCTTTTTGATTCTGGGGCAACCCATTCTTTTGTCTCTTCTCGATTTGTCGCTCACCATCAGTTGGAGTGCAACAACATGTCAGAGACTTAGAGCATTGTGACAGGTGGTGGAGTTGTCATATGTTCCCGTGAGTGCAGGCAATGTCCCGTTGTTATTGGGGACGCGGATTTTAAAGCCAACCTGATTATAATTGGAAATTCGGGATTCGATGTTATTCTCGGTATGGATTGGTTGGGTGAAGCCCATACCATTATTGATTGCCGTGCCAAGAAAGTTGTCTTCAGAATTCTAGATCGAGCAGAATTTGAGTTCCATACCGGAGAGTCTTTCCTTGGCCCAGCAAAGACTGCTGTTGAACAGGTGGATTGTGTAATGGAATTGCATTCAAGCTGTGAGGCTGCACCTCTAGTAGTTCGGGATTTATTGGATGTTTTTCCAGATGAGTTTCTTGGCTTACCCCCTGATAGGGAAGTGGAATTCGGTATTGATGTTCAGCCTGGAACAGTGCCGATATCGAAGAGTGCCTACAGGATGGCACCGGTTGAGCTAGCAGAGCTTAAGGTGCAGATTCAGCAATTGCTTGATTTGGGCTTCATCAGACCTAGTGTTTCACCTTGGGGTGCTCCGGTATTTTTTATTGACAAGAAGGATGGTAGTCGTCGACTGTGCATGGATTATCGAGAACTGAATAGAGTTACTGTCAAGAATCGTTACCCGCTGTCCAGGATTGATGATTTGTTTGATCAGTTGGGAGGGGCTGCTATTTTCTCGAAGTTGGATCTTCGTTCTGGGTATCACCAAGTTAAGTTGAAGGCTGCAGATATACAAAAGACTACTTTCAGGACTAGATACGGGCACTATGAGAATCTTGTGATGCCGTTCGGAGTCACGAACGCGCCGGCTGTATTCATGAGTCCTATGAACCGGGTTTTCTCTCAGTTCTTGGATAGATTTGTGGTGGTCTTTATTGATGATATTTTGGTATAATCTCGAAATCGGGAAGATCATGTTGAGCATCTTAGAGTGGTTCTGCAGATCTTGAGAGAGAATCAGCTCTATGGGAAACTCAGCAGGTGTGAGTTTTGGCTCGACAGGGTTTCTTGCTTGGGGCACATTATTTCTGGCGATGGTGTTTCTGTGGATACGGCCAAGGTTGAGGCTGTGAAGGATTGGTCTATTCCCAAGTCAGTTTCAGAAGTCAGGAGTTTTCTTGGTTTGGCTGGCTATTATCAAAAGTTCGTCCAAGACTTTTCGAAGATAGCAAGACCGTTGACTAAATTGACTGGGAAGGATCAGAAGTTTTGTTGGTCTGATGAGTGCAATGAAACTTTTGTTGAGTTGAAGAACAGATTGACATCAGCGCCTGTGTTGACTATTCCTGATGGTTCAGGCGGATTTGTAATTCACTGTGATGCTTCGGGTAAGGGTCTTGGAGCAATTTTGATGCAGAAGGGCCGAGTCGTTGCGTATGCATCGAGGCAGTTAAGGCCGCATGAGAAGAACTATCTGACTTATGACTTGGAGTTAGCGGTAGTGATTCATGCTTTGAAGCTGTGGAAACATTATTTACTTGAAGACCGAGTGGAGATCCTTATAGACCACAAAAGTCTCAAGTACGTCTTCACCCAGAAGGAGTTAAACATGAGGCAAAGGCGTTGGTTGGAACTTATGGCCGATTATGACATCAGTTTGCAATACCATCCTGGTAAAGTAAACTTGGTGCCTGATACTTTGAGCAGGAGACCAGCAGTTATTTTTCTTACTCAGCAGAGTGATCTCAGTGAGCAGATGAGGAGGTTGGAGTTGGTTGTTTTATTGCCGAGTTCTAGTCGGAGTTGTTTGGCACTCCAGGTGCAGTCGTCTCTTGTTGATCAGATTAAGGAGGCGCAGGCTGGTGATGCACAGTTGTAGGTTTTCGAGCTGAGGTTGAGTCTGGGTCCAGGACGGACATGGGTATTCATGCTGATGGATCGCTTCATTTTGGTTCTCGGTTGTGTGTCCCTAAGGGTGAAGCTCGTCAGAGGTTTCTTGAAGAAGCTCATTAGTCTTCGTATTCCATCCATCTTGGCAGTACTAAGATGTATCGGGATTTGAAGCTTCATTTTTGGTGGTATGGTATGAATAGGGCTGTGGCTCGGTTTTTTTCTCAGTGTTTGGTCAGCCAGTAAGTTAAGGCAGAGCATCAGAGGATCGCTGGACTTCTTCAACCGCTTCCTATTCCAGAGTGGAAGTGGGAACATATCACTATGGATTTTGTGATCGCTTTGCCGAGGAGTCCTAAGGGTCATAATGCTATTTGGGTGATTGTCGACCGTTTGACGAAGAGTGCTCACTTCATTTCTTTTCCCGTCAGTCAGTCTACTGAGAGCCTAGCTGAGAGATATATGCAAGAGATTGTTAGACTTCATAGGGTTCCAATCAGTATTGTATCTAACAGGGGTACGAGATTCAGATCTCAGTTCTGGGAGAGTCTTCAGAACAGTTTGGGGAGTAAACTAAAGTACAGTATAGCCTTTCATCCCCAGACTGATGGACAGTCAGAGCGGACTATTCAGATTCTTGAGGACTTGTTGAGGTCCTATATGCTTCAGTTTGGCGGGTCTTGGGAGGATCATTTGCATCTCGTGGTGTTCTCGTACAATAACAGCTTTCAAGCTAGTATTAAAGCTGCTCCGTTCGAGGCACTCTATAGGTGGAAGTGCAGATCACCAGTGTGCTGGGATGACATTGGTGAGAGGGAATTGTTGGGTCCGGAGTTAATAACCATGACAGTTGATGCTGTGGTTCAGATCAGAAAGCACTTGCAAGCAGCTCAGGATCGACAGAAGCGATGGGCTGATGTCCATCGGAGAGCTTTGGAGTTTGGTGTTGGTGACCATGTTTTCCTTAAGGTATCACCGTGGCGCGGTGTCATTCGGTTCGGTAGTGGGGGCAAGCTTAGCCCTAGATTTATTGAACCGTTTGAGATTTTGGAGTGAGTAGGCAAGGTGGCCTATCGTCTCGCATTGCCGCCAGCGTTATCAGGAGTGCACGATGTTTTTCATGTCTCACAACTCAGGAGATATATCCGATGAGCCATGTGATTGACTATTCTGAGTTGACCGTTCGGTCGGATTTGACTTGTGAGATTCCGCCAGTTGATATTGTAGATCGGCGGGAGAAAGTGCTTAAGAACAAGGTCATCAAGTTGGTTCGTGTTGCTTGGAATCCTCACTCGCCTGGTGAGTCGACATGGGAGCTGGAGGATGAGATTCGGTAGAAGTTTCCTCATTTGTTTGAATAGTTTTGTTTTGTTCTTTTGGTTGTTTTGGGGTTACCATATGTATCTTCTTTTGAATTTCGAGGACGAAATTCTTCTTGTTAGGTGGGTAGGATTATAACCTCTGTTTTTCATTTTTGTGTATTTTTGAGTGTATTTTTCGTTTTAGTGTATTTTGTCTCTTGTATTTTTTTCTGAACCGTATATTGGAGTTGTTTTCAACATATATTCGTTTTATTTCATTTTGAGCTCTTTGTGTGTGATTGGTTGTCTCTTTTGTTTCGTTCTTTAGTATTTTGTTCTTTCTTATATTTTGTTCTTGTCCTTTTTATTTTTGTTCTTGGGTGCTTATGGTGGTGTTTGGTTGTTATCCTTTTCCAATCCCATTATTTTTATCCCAATTTGTTCACCAAAGCCTAATTAAACTAAAATCCTATTTGTATTCCTATTTGATTTGACCCAAATCCACAACCCATTGGTATAACCTGTTAATACTCCTAATGCCCAATTAAACCCACAACCCAAGTTGTATTATTAACCTAATCCCTCCATATAAATACACCCTCCCTCACAAAAACCCCAACCCTAATTTCCCTCTCCCTCACCCGGCCTCCCTCTCTCTCGTTGCTTGCGCCGCACACAGCCGACCCCAACCCGACACCCAGGCCGACACCCACCTCCGGCCTGCCTCTGATGCTGCAACACCCCCAAACCCGAGCCCCCATCACCTCTTACCCTCTTGACCGATCTCTCTCTTAGTCGGCCTCCTACACCTCCATACAACCCTCTTGCACCTCCTCGCATCCCCACATATAATCCCTAGTCTCTCTCGTGGTGTTCTCTTGTGGCTGCAAGCCACTATTGTCATCTCGCTTTTGGAATTTTTGTTCGTGTGGAGATTTTCGCTCAGGTTGCTTGGATTCATTGATTCGTGGATTTTCTTTCGTGGGTTTTGCTCCTTACTCTTGGTTTTCGTCGTTCTTCATCTTCGGTTAAGGCAAGTAACTTGTACTCCAATTCATTTGTTTGATACAAGTCAAAAAATACCATCTATAGTGTAGTTGGGTCTAGAGATGACTTTTGTTTGGGTTATGTTTGATGGGTTTTGTCTCTATTCTGAAAATTTGACCATAGTTGGCTCACGACACAATAAGGACATGAATTAACTTAGGTTTTATCCGTTCTTGATTTTAATCATGTATGTGAGACATTTGTGAGAATTCGTGATTTGGTTGAGACCCATGTGATGATCTTGGTGTGGACATGCTAGATACCCTAATTCATGATGTTAAGACCCTTGGTAGATCCGATTTCATGTTTGGTTATGTTTTGAACAAGTTTTGTATGATACATATTGAGTTGTTAAAGGGAAAAATCTGTGTTTCGTCGCTAATCTGTTTTGTTTGTTGTTTTGGACTGTCTTGAAGTCAGTATCATAATTTCGGTATAAAACATGAGTTTTAGAGAATTTCTTCTATTTTCAAATGCCTCTGACCTTGCTTGATTTCGTTTTCGTATGAGTGAGTTATGACTGCTTTACTACAGAGGTGTCGATCTTTTCCAGATTTTGTTTTTCGATGATTTTGATGACTAAATGATTTTGATTCTGATGATACCTATATTATTTTGATCCAAAACTTTGGTCAGTGTTTCTTTATCTAGTTAGGGATTACCCAGAATTTTCGTGGATTTTATTGATGAGTTTTATGTGTTGTTTCATGCTCGTTTATGAAAACTATACTTGTAGTATTTTACTCGCTGTTCTGTAAAGAATCGTATTTTTACCCTGATCCCTTTTACTGTATGAAAAATATTTGTGAAATATGAAAGTTAGTATATTTTATCTATTTTCATATCCCTTTGGCGGAATTGGATTTCAATTCACTGGTTGCGAGATATCATAGTTTTCGTACAGCAGTGTTGGGAATTCCAGATTTGCCAAACTACCGTTTATTGATGTTTTCTTATTTTTGATGACTAATCTAATTTCACTGGAAAATTATGAAACTTTATAGTGAGATACTAGACATATAGGGGAATACCCCAGAGTTTTCGTGGATTTATTTACTGGGCTTTCATGTTGTTTTCCTGCTCTTGAATTTGTTTTCTTGATTTCTGGCTGAACCTATTTTCTGGATTCAAATCAGTTTTTAGATATGTTTTTGTGAATATGACTTATTTATACTCTCTGTTTTCTAGACGTTTCGACGGATTCAGATTTGCATGTTCGTAACACTGGGAATCACTGTTTTACTACAGTATGGTCCTCCTGTCCTAAACTTGAGATTTGTTTATTTTATTCTTTTATGAGATATCTTGCACTCGTACACGTTTATCTTACAACTTGAACTTGTTACATGATCATGCCATGTTATACTTGATATTTTTTGCACACCTACATGCTTGTTGGACACTAATAATAATAAAATAACCAAGCCGGAGATTAGGGAAATATGTAGTAGTGGATAGTGCAGAAACGTGTACTCGAAAGAACCTAGTGGTTTTCGGAGCTTGTTTACTTGTGGAGAGCTTGACACGATATACATGACATGTACACACATGACACTGGAGCTTGTTTGGGTTTTGGAGCTTGTTTACATTATACATGATTACATGATACTTAGAGCTTGTCCCTGAATACACTACCCTACATGGTCCCCTACAAAATCTTAAAGCGAAACTGTTTGTTGTAGCAACCATGTAGTAAAAACCGGGATGCATGAAGTGCTACCAAGATAGTAATAACTACAAGACTTGATACATGACACTTGAACCTGATACATGCCCACTTGACATTTGACTACATGATACATGAGATTTGATACTTGATACATGCTACATGATTACTTGATTCTTGATAATGGTTACCTGATGCATGACACTTGTTTACTTGACACTCGACACATGCTATTATACTTGCTCATCTTGCCATGCTATGATTTATATCCTGTAATCATGATTATACCATGCTAGGTTTGTTACATAGATTTACCTATTCCATTTACTTGTATCCTACATTATAAGTGGCCCGTAACTTGCAATTGACATGTACTTGTTTCTCTTCTTCCTTCTCCTACAAATTTACTAATTGCACATCAGGATGGTCGGCTGCCAGATGGTATTGGCGAAATGATGTATTAGGGCTGGATTTTCTGCTTTATTATTTTTATTATTATTGTTGCTTGAACTTGAATGAGATGTACTTGATTACTTGGATATTTATCTTGAATTTGGGCGATGGACCCAGAATATTTGACTTGTACAGAATTTGACTATTGGAGATTATTATATTTGGTTTCAAGTAATTTCTGTTGGTATCTTGTTTCAATTATGCATGCCTGGTTGTAACTTTTATTTCCGACTCAGATTATCTTGTGAAATATTGTAAAGATTCCTGAACAGCTTATGGATGATGAAAATCATTCGCTGGGCTTTTGTTTCGTATCCGTATTCCGTATTCTTTTTGGGAAGCGGGGCGTGACATGTATAGTTTTGTGTTAACAAAAAATTACAATAATAACAACAATATTCATATCAAGTTAAAAACTCCATCTTTATGGGTTTTTAGTGAGTTCAACCCTTCAAAATGTTTTATGTGATCAATCTTGATCCACACTACTCATATGCACAAATCAATTAGTCCAAGTTTTTAGCTTAGCAAAAGTAACCATAACAAAGTCTTAAAGACTCAGCCTTTATGTTATTTGTTTGAGTTATACCGTCCATTTTTTCATGGAATTTTTTTGATCCCTACAACCATTTTTATGCTTAAGATTGAGTCCAAGTTATTTAGAACATACACATACAACATTCAATAAATAAAAGAGAACAAAAATAATACAATAAAGATATAGAGAAACCCTCACCTTGATCTCTTTGTAGGAAGAACTAGACAAGATCCTTTTCCTTCCTCCTAGCTCCTAATAGAAAACCTACAAATGAAGAACTCTCTAGTTAGGGGTTTCTTTCTCTTTCTTGTCCTCTCTATTTTTTTTCTTTTGGAAAATGAGGCAAGAGGTGGGGGGGGTATTTATAGGAGGAATGAGAAGGTGAGGGTGCAAATACACCAAAGGGTTTTGCAAGAAACCCCTTGGAGCAAGGGGTGGCCGGCCAAACCCTATGAGGTGGAGGGGTGAGGTAGAGGAGAGTTCTAGTAGAAATACACCTATTAATCCTCTTATGTATTGCCATTAATCCTAAACCCTAGGTTTAAACCTCCAAACAAATCCTAGCCATCCAATTTGATTAATCATGATATTTTTGTCCAAAACACATACTACACGATTTGTACAAACGTACAAAATCGGTACAATACGCATACGTATATATTAATACATATACCGTTAATTTTTGTTTGTTAAACCGCACAATCTGTATAGAAATATAATAATTCCAAAAATAATAATAAGAATCAATTTTATTATCGGCTCAGAAGATTCCAGTACCAAAATGATATAACGCATATACATATGGACTGGTATATATATAGATGATGATTATTAATTAAACTAAGTAATATCCACCAAAAATATTTCAATTCTGAAAAATAAAATAAAATAATTAAATAATTAAATAAAAAATTTATTAATAACTGATCGGGATATTACAATACTCCCTCCTTAGAATAGTTCTGTCCTCAGATATGTACTAAGTAGAAAAAAAACACTCAAAATTACTTCGGAAAAGAAAGCTTTATCCTGGCTCCCTAGAGGCATTCTCCACGAACTGATTCTTCCAAAGAACCTTGACCATCAGAATAGTGTTGTTCCTTAGCACTTTATCCTGATGATCAATAATTCTGACTGGCCGCTCCTTATATGTAAGTTCCGCTCGTAGGTCTTCGGGAACGTCTAACAGTTGATGACTCGGATCTGGTACATATTTCCTCAGCATCTAAACGTGAAATATGTCGTGCACTTGGGACAATTTGAATGTCAGCTTTAGTCTGTATGCCATCCTTCTGATCCTCTTCAAAATATGGTATGGTCCAATATATCTTGGTGCTAACTTGCCACCCTTTCCGAACCTAATCACTCCCTTTATAGGTGAGACTTTTAGAAATACCGAATCACCTTCTTCGAATTCCAAATCTCATCGACAATTGTCGGCGTAGCTCTTCTGCCTGCTTTGTGCTACTTGCATCCCTTTTCTGATTAGCTCGATCTTCTCAGATGTTTGCTGCACTATTTTAGGTCCAAACATCTGTCTTTCTCCGACTTCGAACAAGCACACGGGCGTCCTACATTTCCTCCCATAGAAAGCTTCATATGGAGCCATCTCAATACTTGCTTGATAGCTGTTATTATATGCAAATTCTACCAATGCCAAGTGTCGTTCCCAGCTCCCTCCAAAAGTCCATTATGCATGCTCTTAGCATATCCTCGAGAATTCTGTTAACTCTCTCTGTCTGCCTATCAGTCTGCGGGTGGAAAGTTGTGCTGAATTCTGATCTCATTCCCAAAGCTTCTTGCAGACTCTGCCAAAATTGGGACATAAACCTTGCATCTCGGTCGGAAACGATCGACACCGGCACCCCATGTAGCTTTACAATTCCTTCGACGTATACTAACTTCTCCACTGACCAAGTCGTCCTTACTGGAAGAAAATGTGTAGACTTAGTCAAACGGTCCACTATAACCCAAACTGGGTCATTCCCTTTCGAACTTCTGGGCAGTCCCGTGATGAAATCCATGCTGATGTTCTCCCATTTTCACTCTGGAATGGGCAATGGTTGCAGTAGACCTCCTGGTTTCTGGTTTTTTGCCTTAACTTTCTGACATGTAAGTCATTTGGCTACAAATCCTGCCACATCCTGCTTCATTCCAGCCCACTAGAAATGTTGTTTTACGTCGTTATACATCTTTGTGCTTCCTGGGTGAACTATGAATAAGGTGGAGTGCGCTTCTTTCATGATATCTTCGCGCAATTCATCAACTTTAGGCACACACAACCTGCTTCCAAACCAAAGCGACCCTTCCTTCACACTAAACTCTGAGGCTTTTCCTTCATTGACTAACCGCCTTTGTGCTTCAATTTCTGCATCACCCATTTGAGCCTTCTTGACTCGGTCATTTAGACTCGGTTGTAATTCCAGACGTGCCAAAACCGTGCTCAAATCTTGAACAATTATTTCAATACCGGCTTGTCTGAACTCGTCATCTAGCTCTCTTCTTGTTGCAATGAGCGTGGCTACACTCCTTTTCCTACTGAGCGCATCTGCCACGATATTGGCTTTTCCCGGATGATATTAAATTTCTGGTCTGATGTCTTCCAAAACCTCCACCCATCGCCTCTTCCTGATATTCAAATCCTTTTGCTGGTAGATATACTTTAGGATTTTATGGTCGGTAAACATCTCTACCTTTGTCCCATAGACATAGTGCCGCCACAATTTCAGAGAAAAAATTATCGCGGCCAATTCCAAGTCATCTGTCGGGTAATTCTTCTCATGCGGTCGAAGTTGTCTCGATCCATATGCTATGACCTTCCCTTCTTGCATCAGGACACACCCGAACCCCAAAAACAAAGCATCACTGTAGATTACATACCCCTTATCTGGTTGGGGCAGGATCAAATTCGGTGCAGAAATTAGTTTGTTCTTCAGCTCTTAGAAGCTCACTTCGCATTTCTTAGTCCAATCAAAACTTACGTTTTTCTTGGTGAGTGTTGTAAGTGGTACAAATGTACTGTTTTTCATTTTATGTATTTTGGAGTGTATTTTTTTTATTTTTATGTATTTTTATATTTCTTGTATTTTTCGGAACCGTATATTGGATTATTTTCAATATATATTCTTTTTCTTTCATTTTTGATCTCCTTGTGCTGATTATTCGTCGTTTTGCTCATTTTCGCCATTTTGAGTTCTTTTTCTCTTTTTCTTGGCCTCGTTTGTCATTATTATTTATTTCGGTGATGAGATGGATTTTTGGTGGTGTTTTACCCAAATTGTGATTTTTGACCCTTAAGGAGATTTTTAGGAGCCATAGAATTTATTATATATTGTATCCCCATTTGAAACCTACCCAATACTCATTACCCATTTGTATACCTATTAATTCATATTGATATCCACTACCCATTAACCCACAATTAAACCATATATAAATACCCTAATCCTAATAAACCTAAACCCTAATCCTATTCTCTCTCTCCCTCTCCTAATCATCCCGGCCTCCTTCTTTCTTTTGTGTGCATCTGGCTTCTTTCTTTTCTCCAACCGAGCCCCTCTCCCTCCATCCAAATCCGGCCCTCCTAGCATCTCCAGTCCGACCTACACCACCTTACAAATCAATCCACCATATTCCATCCATCCAAACCCTCACCTTTTTCCTTTGGACTGCCGGCCACCATCCAAAACAGCACCATCACCATCATAACACCATCAAAACCCTCTTCTTTTGGTGATCCTTCAAGTGGGTATCATCCACTTTGGCTTGTCGCATTAAGGAGTTGATCGTAGGGCATTTTTGGTTCGTGGGTTCGCTTGGAATCGCGTTGGAAGGATTTTGCTCGTGGGTTTTCTGCTAGGACTCATTTGCTTCGTGTTTCACTCCATTAAGAGGCAAGTAACTTGTACATAATTTCATTAGGTTGATACAAGTCAAAAAGTTCACACCTAGAGTAGTTGGGTCTAGAGACGACCAAAAATTGTGTTTCTATTGGATGGGTTTGTCTCTATTGTGTTAAATTTGGCCATATAAGACTTATGACATGAAGTTTGATAGGTTAATGCCCTAGGTTTCACCCAAACTTGATTTTGTTCATGTATGTGACATATTGCATGTTATGTGTTCGATTGATTGCCCATGTGAGAATTATTAGGCTTGGACATGTTAGAATCCCTAAAATATGATATTTAGATGATTGGTAGGCTTTGTTTCATGTTTGGTTAGGTCTGGATCAAAATTGTGGAAGTTATGATGTTTTGAAGTAGAGATGTGAAATCTGGAATTTGCGGGCTGTCCTGTGTTGTTTGCTGTTTTCACCTATGCTAGGGTCCGAATCTCAATTTGAAGATTTCAAAGTGAATTGTAGATAATTGTGTCTATTTTCAAACCCCACCAGTTTTACTGTGTTTGGAGTTCGTATGACTCAGACGTGTCGGTAGTTTTCAGATTCAGTTTTGTGTATATTTTGTGAACTATTTATTTTCAAGATCTAGGCTATACATAATATCTTGCCATAATATTTTTCTCAATGTTTCCTCATGATGTTAGGGACTTTCCAGATTTTTGGTTTACTTTAAAGATAAGTTTTGAACGATGTTTCATATCCTTTTCTATAATCTACTTTTGCAGTAAATTGCGTGCTGTTCTATGTTGAACCCAGTTTTCACCATATTTTCTTATGTTTTATGAAAATTATTTGTGAGATATGAAAGTTGGAAAATTTTATCTATTTTCACGCCGTTTTGGCGGAATTGAATTTCGATTCACTGATTGCGAGATATGCTTGTTTTCGTACAGCAGTGTTGAGAAATTCCAGATTCGTCAAACTACGATTTTGTGTTACTTCTTATTTTGATGACTTAGCTATACTTCCGGAAATATTATGAAACTTATTATTTTGAGTCTATATTTATAGGGGATTACCCCAGATTTTTCGTGGAATTATTTGATGAGTTTACATGCTGTTTTGATGCTTTTGAAGTTGTTCCCCTGTTTTCTGGCTGAACATAAAATCTGTGTTCAATTCAGTTTTGAGCTGAGATGTTGTGAACTAGTACATGACTTTATTATACTCGTTGGATGCGTGTGGATGTCTACTTTTCAGATCCTTTGACGGATCATGATTTGCATGTCTGTAGCTCTTAGAATCACTGTTTTAGTACTGCTTGGTCTTGCTGTCCTGATTATGAACATACACTATTTTGCTCGTATATGTGAATGTATATCATCCATGCTTGTATATTTGTTTTCCTGAACCTAAACCTGATTATACCATATTAGTTTGACACTATTTCATGCTTATACATGCCTGTTTGAAAATAATAATAAGTAATCAAGCCGGGGTTTGTGGGACAGATCTAGTAGTGGATAGTGCAGAAACGTGTACTCGGAAGGAGACTTGTGTTTCCTGTATAACATGTTACCGACCAAGTTTACCAACAAAATTTACCGACCAAGTTACCGACCAAGTTACCGAACAAGTTCTGTGATTCTGTGAATACCTGAGTAAACTGTCCTGCATGGTCCCCTATGAAATCTAAAACGAAATTGTTTTGACTGTAGCAACCATGTAGTAAAAAAATGGATGCATGAAGTGCTACCTAGATAGTAAAATAACAAGACTTGACATGACATAAACTGATACCTGTTTACTTGATTCATGATTACCTGTTTACCTGTATACTTGTTACCTGATTACCTGATATCTGATACATGTTTACCTGTTTACCTGACACTTGACACATGTTACCTATACCTGTTAGTATATCATGATTATACCATGCTAGGTTGTGGTTTAGATTCACCCATTTCCATGTTCTTGTATCCTACTCTATTTGTGACCCGCGACTTGTAATTGACGGGTACTTGTGTTTTCTCTTTTCCTCTTTCCTGCATTCGTTGTATTGCAATTTTGGAGGACAGGTTCCTAAAGGTATTGGCGAGATGATGTTTTAGATGATGGAGATTCTGCTTATTATTATTATTTCTTGTAGTTGCTTGAACAATAATTGTATTCATGTATTTGGAGTTATTATTTGTATTTGGGCAATGTGACCCAGAATTATTTGTGTGATTCAGATCATGACTATTTGAGATTAATATATTTTATTTCAAGTATTCTTGTTGGTATTTGGTTCATATGTGCATGTGGTTGACTTTTTTGGCTTCCGACTATGATATATTTCCTGTGATGTGTTGCAAAGATTCTTGGAACAGCTTAAGGATGATAATAATCATTCGCTGGGCTTTTGTTACGTGCTCGTATTTCGTATTTTTGGGAAGCGGGGCGTGACAACAACAATTCTGGCATAGTTCTGGATGAACTTCCTGTAGTACCCAGTCATGCCTAAGAAGCTCTTGACCTCCTTCACAGTTCTCGGCTGAGGCAAACTCTTTACTGCCTCGATCTTTTGCGGGTCTGTAGCCACAACCTCCTTAGAAAGGACATGGCCCAAGAATGCCACTTCTGATTTCCAGAATTCACACTTTGACAGTTTGTCATAGAGCTGATGCTCCTATAGCAGATCAGTACTGCAGTCAGATGCTCAGCATGCTCCTCTTCTGTTTTTGAATATACCAAGACATCGTCTAAGAATACAACCACAAATGAATCGATGAATGGCCACAAGATGCGGTTAATCATGTCCATATGATCGCTGGAGCATTGTTCACCCCAAATGGCATCACCAAAAACTCGTAATGACCGTGCCGGGTTTGGAATGTCGTCTTTGGTACATCTTCTTCTTTAACCCGAACTTGATGATAGCCTGAACGCAGATCAATCTTTGAGAATACAGCCGCTCCCTGGAGCTGATCAAACAAGTCATCGATCCTGGGAATTGGGTACTGGTTCCGAACAGTAACCTTGTTCAACTCCAGGTAATCAATGCATATTCTCGCGGTTCCATCGTTCTTCTTCACAAGTAGCACGGGTGCTCCCCAGGGTGAAGCACTCGCCCTGATGAATCCCTTCTGTAGTAGTTCTTCAATTTATATGGTGTCTTAGACACTGGTGCGCTGCCTGGCTGGATAGTAATGCTGAACTCAACATCCTTGTGTGGCGGGAGTCCAGGTAATTCTTCCAAAAATACACCAGGGAATTTACAATTGGTATCACCTTGACTTCACCTGGCACACGTACTCTAGTTGCAGCTGCAAGAACTTCTTCATTCTGCTTCTTCTTTTCTTGGAACACAAGTTCTGGTCCTCCGGATGGGGTGATGGCTACCCTCTTCTCCCTGCAATTGATGTTAGCCTTATGCCTGGATATCCAATCCATCACAATAATCACGTTCGTCCCTGCAAAGCCCAGCTCTAGAAAATCAATACTCAGGGTCTCTCTATCAAACTGGAGTTTGCATCCCTTATAGCACAAATTTGTAGGGAGAGTCGCTCTAGATGGGGGTAGAAACCAACAAAACCAATTCCTGAGTTGCCTCCTGGGTGCATTTCAACTTCTTTGAAAATACTTCAGACACAAAAGAATGCGATGACCCACTATCAAATAAAATAGTTGCCTGGATTTCATTTATATTAATCCATCCTGTTACAAAAGTTTTTACATCATTCATTTCCTCATGTCAAAATATTCAAAATACTACAGTAAACTTAGCCATAATTTCCTTCACCTACTGGTGATGACTCCCTCATCTTCATCGGCGTCTTCCTCCGTAAGCGCGAATACTCGCCCTTGGCGGGCAATCCCCTTTCCCATGCTATTTGTCTTAGGAGCTGTCCAACTGTTGCCCCTCCGAAGCTGGGGACAGTCTGGCCGAACATGGCCAATCTTCCCGCAATTGTAACATGTGCGGGTATCATTCTGAAAGTTCTTCTTTGGGCACTGGTTCTTGAAGTGTCCTTGCTCGCCACATAGGAAACAACTCCCTGTCTTGGCGCCTCAGGTGTTACCAACAGTCTTATGCAATCTCTGATTTCAACCCTAGTTCCTGAATCCCGATGCTGGTGCAGGCCTCTTTCCCTTGTTCCATTCTCCGGTATTAACTTGCGGTTCTGGTCCTCTGCTCATATCCAACTCCGTTGTATCTGCACGACAGACCAATTTCTCGAACCTCCGGATGCAAAAAGGTACCATTTTGGTTCTAAGTTTGGGCCTAAGCCCTGCTCGAACCTCTTGGTCTTCTTGACCTCGTCTTGTACCATTTCTGGAGCATAACGGGAGAGCTGAGTAAACTTGGTTTCGTATTCACGAACTGTCATGCTTCCCTGTTTCAGGTTGAAGAAATCCATTGCCTTTTCCTCTTGCACATCCAAGGAAAAGTAGTTCTGCCTGAACTCTCCTAAGAAGTCTTCCCAGCCAATGGGTCCTTCGCCCATGTCCCTCTTCACCGACTACCACCAGACCCCGGCGTCTTTCTTAAGTAGAATGCTGGCCAACCTGACCTTGCTTCCTTCGATGTCAGCATCACCTCAAATACTGTCTCGACTTGAAGAATCCAGTCGTTAGCTACCGTCGGGTCCGCCTGGCCCTCAAAAACAGGCGGCCTCATCCTACGGAAGGATTCGACCATCTTAACAAGGTCGGCATCTGCAAGTCCCTGTAACCTGCGGGTGCTCCCTATTGCTGTACATTATTTCGGCTTGCCTCTGCAGGTCTCCGAATGCCTGGTACATAAGAGCAAATTCTGCTCCTATGTCCAGACCTGCGCCATTGCCTTCACTACCTTTGCCCTCAACCAGATCGATTCTACCGCTTCTTGTTCTGCGAGACATTTGATAGAGAAAAAAATAATAATGGAATATACAAAGGCATCATAATGTGATATTGCAAAAATAACATCCATCCAATCTCAACATGCACATAAGACTTGTAGAAAATGCAAGGCTAAACTACATTTCATTATAATCCCTTATCTTACATATGCATTTTTCCTTACATTATATCATACATGTAGGTAGCAAAATGACAAAACCACAAAATAACCTATAGGCACCTAACCGCCTAATCGGTACTACTATTGTGTCCTGCAGGGCTCCCTGCAGCTGGTGGCGGTCCTAATAGTGTCTGCAACTGAGTGATCTGCGCCTGAAGCTCCACGCACTTGCGATCTAGGCGCGCAAACTGCACACGGTGAGTGTGCTTCATGACCACTATCCTGCGGTCGGCCCTCGTGTTGGCCCTCCTCAACTCTGCCACTTCCCTCTCGTTATTGAGGGTCACAAACTCGCAAGAGTCCATCCTGTTCTCGAGACAGGCGTGGCACCAGCCCCACATTGCGAGGTCGCGGAATACCTGCTTAAAGGCCTGCTCCACTTCAGTAGGTTGGGGTGGTGGCGGGGGTGGAGGTACTGGAATCTGGCCATCTGTAGGGGCAACCCCTGTTGCGGCAGCTGCTGTGGCCCCGTTGGCTAACCCAGCTTAAACTGGTGACTCATCACCATCAGTGATGGGCTCTAGATCCGAGTCCACCTCGACCATTATCCAGTTTGTCCACCCATTCCCAAGGGGAATCGCTCCATCTGCCATCCTGCAAGGAGTGGGCACACGATTTAGCCTAGGTATAGAAATATTTTAAGACATAAGTTGAAGGAAACAACAGTATGAATTATAATTATCTACGAGCTAAAAACCTAACTCCTGCAAGGCATCTAAGTCTATTTCCCTACTGTGTTGGACTATAAATTGAAGTCGGCTCTGATACCACTCTGTAACGCCCCGAACTTTCTATATGGAGAATTCAAGATACGAGCCAGGATATTTACATTCAATTAGCCACAACACACAGAAAAACAGAAAAATTTAAAATTTTTTACTTAATACAAATAGTACAAGCTGAGTGTTTCCATTGTCTCAATAGATTACATCAGAGTTTACATGAACGAAACAATAAACATTGAGCTCTTCACTTGGAATCCATGCCTTGACTAGACTTCTCCCGAGTTGGTGATCCTGTATCCACAACCTATTTGAGTGGGGACGTCAGTACATATACTGACGCTTAAAGGCTGATGACTAGCAGCGAATCTCAAAAACAAACATATTATAAGCAAGGTAAAAATGTGTCGGTATAGTTTAAGTGTTCATGGGTGATATGACTTAGAATCTAATGCAATATCAAGTAAAGCTAGGATGCACTTATTCCAATGCAAGCGAGAATCTGGAGTCGTATGCATCCCATAACTACATACGTCCATATCATGTCGTTATCCATATTTAGGAATTTGAACTCGCGTTATGAATTCTACTTTTGTACACAACCTGTTTCTGACAGATACAACGTGACTGATGAGGTTGCAGACGTGATCAAGTCCCACCAATGCAGTACGCTCAGGATGTCTATGTTTGCCACTACTACCCGGCACATCGGACCTCACTCAAAAGCCAGACAATCGCAGGGTATCCGTAGCAAAGGATAGCGCGAAGCCTACCCCGTGGCACCCATAACTCATAGACCACGATCTAGGGCCTGTTTGCTTCCCCGGTATAGAACGTGACGAAATTCCGGGGTCCATCCCTTAATTCCGAAATGAGAACCTCCCGTTCTTACCATGGTACTTCAGGAATTAACAGAGTGAGATACGCAACCCGTGCTTCCAACTCGGGAGAAGGCACCGTACTTATCCCTTTGACGGGAAGGTACAGCCCAATAACACTGCCTAGTGTCGGCCTATAGGACGAGTTGGGTCATAGGGTATCACCCCTAATACCAACCCTTCCATTTTTGCAAAAATGGTTAAGTAATGATCTTTATAAGTTTTGACCATAATGATGTCACTAAACCTAAACAATCTTACGGGGTTTTCAATGTAGACTTTCTTAAGATTATCGTGGTCCAACTCATGGCCTATCGATCCAAGACAACGGTGACGGGATCTCCCTCACTTATCACTACCCCTAACTCGGATCTCGTCTTCATTCTCGGTCCGCGATCAACCCACACCGGTTAAGATCCTCGGCGCACGAGGTGTCATTTATCCATAGTTTCCAAGGTTGTAAGATATGAGTCTTGATGGTCGATGACCCCTAGGGTAACTATAAGACCCTAGACGAGCTTTTATCAAGCTAACAATAATAGTGACTTTCCCAACCATTATCACCTATACATTGAAGTTGAAGAATGTTCACATGATATGGTCCAATTTTAATTAGAACCACCTACTAGTAGAATTCATGGGTTCTCTTTACCAATTGAACTAGAACAACATGCAACTAGGTTCATGGGTTCTTTTCCAAATTTAAGCTAGAACACATGCCACTTGGTTCATGGGTTCTTTCTCAAATTTAAGCTAGAATCACTTAGAAACTAAATACATGGGTTCTTCATCGAATTGAGTTATAACTGCCATGGAACTAATTTCATGGGCTTCTTTCAAAATTTGAACTAGATTAGCATGCAACCATAACATACAACTTAAACACGCATGGGTTCTTTTAGCAACCTAGAGTAATTAGAGCATGCTTCTCCAACATACAATTGAAGCATGCATGGGTTCTTTACTAGAACAACTACAACTCAAGCATGATGGGTTCTTTACTAGAACAACTACAACTCAAGCATGATGGATTCTTTACTCGAACGACTACAACTCAAGCATGATGGGTTCTTTACTAGAACAACTACAACTCAAGCATGATGGGTTAAAGCATGATCAGTTCTTCACTAGAACAACTACAACTCAAGCATGATGGGTTCCTTACAAGAACAACTACAACTCAAGCATGATGGGTTCTTTACTGGAACGACTACAACTCAAGCATGATGGGTTCTTTACTAGAACGATTACAACTCAAACATGATGGGTTCTTCACTAGAACAACTACAACTCAAGTAGGATGTGTTCCTGACTAGAACAACTACAACTCAAGCACGATGGGTTCCTTACTAGAACAACTACAACTCATGCATGATGGGTTCTTTACTAGAATAACTACAACTCAAGCATGATGGGTTCTTTACTAGAACAAACAACAACTCAAACATTATGTGTTCCTTACTAGAACAACTACAACTACATCCTTAGGAATTTCTACATATTACATAGACTACTGTCTTATGAATTTCTACATATTACAAAGACTATTCCTTTAATGAATTACAAGTCTTACATATTACAAAAATCTAATTTTATTGAATCTACAAATCCTACATATTACAAAACCTACTTCTCTTTAATCTACAAGTTCCTACATATAACAGGGTCCACTTTTTATGAACTAGTGTTAGTAAAACATGGTCTTTAACATGGTAGAGAGCAACTTACAACAAAAAGACTCATCTTTTAATAGCTTGTTGAGTTCTACTACCCCAAATTGGGTATGTAAGTATTTTCACTTCACTAATCTTATATGCTCATAGTTTTAGTCCAAGTTGTATAGTTTTGTGTTAACAAAAAATAACAATAATAACAACAATATTCATATCAAGTTAAAGATTCCATCTTTATGGGTTTTTAGTGAGTTCCACCCTTCAAAAATTTTCATGTGATCAATCTTGATCCACACTAATCATATGCACAAATCAATTAGTCCAAGTTTTTAGCTTAGCAAAAATAACCATAACAAAGTCTTAAAGACTCAACCTGTATGTTATTTGTTTGATTTCTACCATCCATTTTTTCAGGGGATCATTTTGATCCCAACAACCATTTCTATGCTTAAGAGTCAGTCCAAGTTATTTAGAACATACACATACAACATTCAATAAATATATGAGAACAAAACCAATACAATAAAGATGTAGAGAAAACCCCACCTTGATATCTTTGTAAGAAGAACTAGACAAGATCCTTCTCCTTCCTCCTAGCTACTAATAGAAAACCTACAAATGAAGAACTCTCTAGTTAGGGTTTCTTTCTCTCTTTCTTTTCCTCTGTATTTTTTTCTTTTGGCAAATGAGGCAAGAGGTGAAGGGGGGGGGGGGGGGTATTTATAGGACGAATGAGAGGGTTAGGGTGCAAATACACCATGGGGTTTTGCAAAAACCCCCTTGGAGCAAGGGGTGGCCGGCCAAATCCTATGAGGTGGAGGGGTGAGGTGGAGGAGAGTTCTAGTGGAAATACACCTATTAATCCTCTTATGTATTTCCATTAATCCTAAACCCTAGGTTTAACCCTCCAAACAAATCCTAGCCATCCAATTTTGATTAATCCTGACAAAAAATAAGATATTTTTGTCCAAAACACATACTACACGATTTGTACATACATACGAAATCGATACAATACGCATACGTATATATTAATATGTGTACCGTTAATTTTTGTTTGTTAAACCGCACATTCCGTATAAAAATAAACTAATTCTGAAAATAATAATAAAAATAAATTTTATTATCGGCTCGGAAGATTTCAGTACTAAAACGATGTAAAGCATATACATATGGACTGGTATACATACAGATGATGATTATTAATTAAACTAACTAATATCCTCCAAAAATATTTCAATTCTGAAAAATAAAATAAAATAATTAAATAATTAAATAAATAAAATATTATTAATAATTGATCGGGATATTACATTCCAACCCTTAGGTCTCCTGCTTTCCATGCTAAAAGGAGACCGACAATAAGGGCTTCATACCCAGCCTTATTATTGGAAGCTTGGAAGTTGAGGCGTAGCGAGTTTTGAAGAATGAACTCGTCGGGACCGAGCAAGATGACTCTGGTTTCACCCCCTTTGAGGTAAGATGACTCGTCCACGTAGACACTCGATAGTGGGAGGTTGTCTTCTTCCTCAGGGGGATCAGGAATGGTGCTCTCAACGATGAATTCGGCTAAGGCTTGGACCTTGATTGTTGTTCTAATTGATAAACTTGGCTCAATGGACCACTTCATAAGTCTTCCACAGCTTTCTGGTTTGTGGAGGATTTGTTTGAGTGGTTGATGGGTGAGCACCCAGATATAATGCACTTGGAAGTAGGGTCAAAGCTTTCAGGCAGCTATAACTAGTGCAATTGCCATCTTCTCCATCTTTGAGTTTCGAAGTTCGGCATCGTGGAGTACCTTACTTACGTAGTAGATTGAATTTTGTGCCCTATCTTTTTCCTTTACTAGGAAGGCACTCAGGGTCTAATATGAGGTAGCCAACTAGAGGTAGAGGACCTCCCCTAGCTTGGGCTTGCTAAGGAGTAGAGGATTGACAATGTGTGCTTTGAGACATTCGAAGGCTGCTTGTTGTTTTTCTCCCCACTCGAAACTCTTCACTCCTCAGAGAGCTTTGAAGAAAGGGTGGCACTTCTGTCCAGACTTGGAAAGGAAGCACCCAATGGCAGCAAGGCGGTCAGTGTGCTTCTGAACTTCTTTGATGGTGGTTGGGGGAGACATGTCAATTATAGATAAGATCTTCTTAGGGTTGGCTTAGATTTGTCTTTAGATTATGATGAACCCTAAGAACTTCCCGGAGGAGTTCCCGAAGGCACATTTCGAGGGATTCAGTCTCAAGTTCTATCTCCGCAGTACATCAAAGGCTTCTTGAAGATTGGCAACATGGTCTTCTTTTCTGAGGATTTTGACAAGCATATTATCTATTTGTACCTCCATGTTTTAGCTGATCTGCTCCTTGGAGACTTGGTTCACCAAATGATGATATATGGCTCCGGTGCTCTTTAACCTAAAGGGCGTGACTCGATAGCAGTAGAGATCTTGGTCGATGATGAAGGACGTCTTCGGGATGTCGTGTGGAAATATTTAGATTTGGCTGTATCTCGAGAAGGCGTCCATGAAGCTTAATAGCTCCTGGCCTAAGGTGGCATCGATCAAGGCGTCTATGCTTGGTAGAGGGAAGGGGTCCTTCGAACATGCTTTATTAAGGTTGATGAAATCTATGCAGATTCTCCATTTGTCGTTGTCTTTCTTGACCATTACCACATTCGCTAGCCACTCGGGGTAGCTAACTTCTTGAATGAAATTGGCGGCTAGGAGTTTCTCAACTTCCTCCTTGACTGCTTGCTGCCTTTTGGGGGCAAAGTTTTGATGCTTCTGTTGGATGGGCTTGACATCTGGGTTCAAACTTAACTGGTGCATGATTAGATCTTCTGATATGCCTGGCATGTCTGAGGCCGTCCAAGCAAAGAGATCTTGGTTCTCCCTAATGCAAGTGATGAGTTTCTCCTTGACTTCATGGGGGAGTGCCTTGCTCACCCGAAAACACTTAGCTTGATCATCTTAGAAGAAGAGAATTTTTGCTCGTTCGTCTACGTGTTCAGAGCTAGCTTGTCCCCTATTTTAGCAGAGTTCCATGACACCGAGGGGGAGGACCGAGCCCCCCATTGTGGCATTATAATACGCTCGAGCAGCTTCTTGGCTTCCTTTGGCTTACCCTACCCCTGCTATTTTTGGGAACTTCATCTTCATGCGGTAGGCCGAGGCTACCGCGTGAAGGGCTGCTAGCCCCAGACGACCAAAGATGGCATTATAGGCAGACTTCATGTCGACAACCATAAAATCAAGTGCTTCCGTGCGGATAGCTGGAGCTTTCCCTACAGTTACGTCAAGGGTGAGTATTCCTTCGATCTGAACTAGGTCTCTTAAGAATCCAAGGAGGGTGTAGAGGGTGTACCGGTGGGTTCAAGGCAGTCTCGCTTCAGCTTGTTGCCCTTGAATACATTTAGGAAGAGGATGTTTCCCGAACTTCCGTTATCTACCAGGATGCGGTGCACCTCATGATTGGTCATACATATGTGATTACAAGTGTGTCATAGTGAGGTCTTCAAACACATTTGAGCTCTTGGTCTAAGAATGTGACCAGAACCCCCGAGGGGGGGGGGGGGTGCACTGAGTTCGCTTCATGGAGAAATTCTTTCCTTGAGGAGTTTCACAATCTCTACATTGGTCCTCCATGGATGGAGTGGAATACCTTCATGCATCCCGAGCCTTGGGACTCGAAAGGCCTCTTTGGTCGCTTGCAGACTGCTCTTATAGGAGGAGGTTCGGTGTTGTTTCTTTAGGCAAACTTGGCGAGGTATCCACGTCGGAGCAGGGCTTCGAGTTCGTCTTTGAGGGCTCGACAGTCATATGTGAGATGTCCATGGTCTTTGTGAAACGCGCACCACTTGTTCCTATCCATTCTTTTGATTGAAGTGTTCATCTTAATAGGAGGCTGAAGGAATCTCTCCTTATCAACTTCCATGAGAATTGCAGAGATGTTGACATTAAGCGGAGTGTACTTCTCAAATTAAGGCAGTGGGGGTGGACGATAATGACCCGTGGCATCCTTCTAAGTCTTCCTGGGTCTGTCTTCATTGGTGATTTTTTGTTTGTTCCTGAATGAAGGCACCTTCTGTTCTTGTGGTCGAATAGCATTCTCCACTCGGATGTCCTTGTCGACGCTTTGAAGGAGGTCAAAAAGTCCTGATGGGTCTTTTGATGAAAGAAGCTTTGGGGTGATGATTCACATTGTACCTGAAGGCGACCATGGCTACGGATGAATCGAGTGGGGGGATGGATCAAAACTCGGCTGTAAAGCACCGAACATAACTCTTGAGGGACTCATCGTCCATTTGCTTCAAGTCAGGTAAGGAGGCACTTGTTTTCTCTGTCTTGCAGCTAGTGATGAAGAGTGTGAGGAAGAGTTCCTCAAGCTAATCGAATGAGAAGACAGACCATGGAGAGAGATAAGAGAACCACTATCGTGTTGATCCCTTCAGGGTTACTGGGAAAGTCTTGCATAGGAGGGAGTCAGATGCTTGGTAGATCATCAGGAGGGTTTTGAAACTCTCAATGTGGTCTACCTGGTCGGACTCTCCGTTGTATGACACAATGGCTGGAATTTTGAAGTTGAATGGAACCAGAGCCTCGATGATTAATCTGGAGAAGAGAGATCGAATGGGGTGGTATGTTCCTTCATTTCTTCCCTCTTCTTGTTTCAGCAGTGCTACACAGTCTTCCATCTTTTGGAGGCATTGAAGAACGATGTTGTCTTGCTCATCAGATCTAGTGGAGCCATGAAACTCCTCACGTCGTGGAGGAGTATAGCGGTGAATGCTAGTTTGTCGGGTCCTGTTAGAAACGATGTTGAAAGCTTGAAGGATCTTGTCTTAGAAGTCGCAAAACTCTGCCCTGTTGACGGGTGCTTCTTCCTCTCTACCTTTTCTGGGGCTTGATCAGCTTGTTGGAGTTGGGTTCCTTCTACCGTAAGGTGGAGTCCGTCTTTGTCCCCTTGGAGAGTGATGGCTTCTTCGCCCACTAGGGGAGAGGATTTTTCTGTGTCCATGAATTCGAGGAGAGGGTCCTCTGGTGCATTCCTAGCACGTTGGAGGGGGAGCTCGTCCCGAGCTCGTGTCCTGATCAAGCGGCCTCGGTGGTCAGACTCCTACTGTCTGGAGATTATGATTTGGCGGATGTCTTGCTGTGCTTGAGGTTCCTCGGGGTGCAATGTGGAGGGTGTGGAGGTGTAGACCGACCTCCTTGCATTTTTTGTTTCTTCCTGTATGAATTCTCTTGTATTTTAGATTCTGGTGCATCACATCATTTTACTAGTAATTATATACTGCTCACCACCATCACTACATTTCCATCTCACTTCCCATCTCTTCACAGAGCCGATGGCTCACTACTTCTCACTACACACTCAGGATCTATTAGCTCTTCCACTCTCACATTGCCTAATATTCTTTATGCTTCCTATTTATCCATAAACCTTATTTCCATTAGTGCTCTATGCGATAGTGGCCTTGCCGTTACCTTCAATTATTTACATTGTTCTATTAAGGATCCACACACTGGACAAGAGTTTGGGTGTGCTAGTCGACATGGTCGTTTATGTCATCTAGATTTTTTACATCACATAGATCGTATTCGAGTTTTAATGGTATTGTGTCCTCTGATGCCGATCTGTGGCACAGATGTTTATGTCATGTTAGTGAATCTCGCTTAAATAGTTTAGCCCATAGTGGTTCTGCTTTCAAGTTTGTAAGTTAACCAAACACAACACTTCATTTTCCGAACAAAAACACTTCTCAGACCACTCATCATTTTTAGCTTGTTCTTTCTCATATCTGGGGACCCTTTCTTGTACCTTCTAGCAAAAGCTATCTTTATTATGTTACCTTTATAGATGACTTTAGTCGTTACACATGGGTTTTTCCTTATACGCCACCGATCTGAGATTCCTAACATTTACCAGGTCTTTAGGCTATGATTCACACTCAGTTCGGTGTGCGCATCAAGATTTTTTACTTAGACGGTGCTCGTAGGTATACTTCCACTACTATGTGATCAATTATTCAGTCTCACGACACCATTTTCCAGCAGTCATGCCCTCACACTCATAAACATAAAGGTATAGCTGAACACAAGTATCGTCACATTCTTGAGCCTCTGTTCCTTGTCTTTTCTGGGCTGAAGCTGTCATGATTTATGTCCGTCTCATTAACATCACTCCCTCGTCTATCCTTTTTGGTACGACGCCTCATGAGGCTCTTCATCACTCTCCATCGGACTACAGTATACTCTATACCTTTAGGTGCACCTGTTACATCCTTCTCCCTCTCACTGAGAGCACAAAGCTGATCGCCTGGGCTGCTAAATATTTTCACCTAGTTATCAGTTTTGAGCAAAAAAGATATTGTTCTTTTGATCCCTCGACGCGTCGTGTCCGTATCTCCAGTCATGTCTCCTTTGTGAAAAACTTTCCTTGCGACCTATCCTCCCCTGAGGATATTCGTTTTCTCGATTGCCCAATTTCCTCAACTACCTCACCGGATACCTCTTCATGAACTTCATTCGATCCCACTACTCTGGCTCCTCTCCCATTTAATATAGACCTTACGACTTATGTCCCTCCTACAGAGGCCCCTCCCACACCACCTGCATGTTCATAGCCCCATCCACCCACACTATTTGCATCCCCATAGCCACATCCACTCACACCACCTGCATCCCTATAGCCGTATACACCCACACCATCGACCTCACCTCCACACCCTGCACATCTACCAATTGTAACCTCCATTCCCGACAATAAGTATTTTCCGTATATTACAATTTGGTTTTTTATAAAGTTTTGTGCTAAATTTATTTAGGATATTTATTAAAGTGTTTTCTAATCGAAAATTTTAATTATTTCGAATAATGGTGTATTTTAACCCTACTTCTATTTCTAATTGATCAGCCATTTATATTTGAGCCTAAAATAAATATATTATTATTATTGGGTTATTTTAATGAGTTCGTCAAACCCGAATTCTATTTTGTTATATAATTTTATTATGATTATTAATTGTTACTTCTGATTATTTAATTTATTTTTCATTTACCGAATTATTTCATTTTTCATATTTGATCTGATTTTTCCTGGCGAATTCAATTAATTTTCAAACCCAATTTATATTGTATTCATTTGTAATATTTATTTATTTAATTGGATTTAAATTTTCGTTCATGAACTATTTTCTCTTTTTGTTGGGCTATCGATCTTGTGGATTTCATTTTATTGGATTGTGGGTATTTTATTTGAATCCTATTGTCTTCAAACCCCTCTCTTATTGAACCCTAAAATCCAATTGCAGTTTGTTCTCAACCCAGACCCACTATTATTGGATCCTAACCCAATAACCCAATAATCTATTTGTATTCTATAAATACAACCCTAATACAAACCCTCAAAAACATAAAAACCAAAAATTACATTTTTGACAGCCGTCTTTCTCTCTCCTCTTCCCTCTTTCTCTATCCTCCCTTTTTCTCTCTCCCCGTCAGAACCCAACCCCTCACCTTCTTCTCCAACTAATCTCTAGCACCCCCTCCGGCAATCAAACCCCGTCGCCACCCACCCTCTCAGTCGACGCCACCGATCTCCCTCTTGCTCCTCCACTTCGTCGCTAGCAGGCTGATGCCCCTCTGCCGTTCCCCCTCCCGATCACCGACAGCACTACCTTGACCCATCGACCATCGTCGACGCAGCGCCTCCTCCTCTGTCTTCGTCAGCAGCGCCAACCAAACTTGCCAACCCCTGGTTGTCTCCTCCTTCCCATTGATTTCAGCAACGCTAGACCCGAACCCCCACTCCGGCGCTGCCCTCGACCTCTGGCGACGTCCCCAGTCGCCATCCCCATCGATGTTGCCCCCGCCTTGCCGCCAGCCTAGACCCACTAGTCCCTTGCTCTTGCTGCCATTGCTCTTGAAGTTGTTGCTGCCCTCTTTTACTGTTGTTGCTAGTCTTCCTTGTGCTGTTGATGCTATTGTCTCAATTGCACGTAGTGTGCACATATTATTGCGTGTGATCATGGGTTCGTTGCTTCGGGATTCTTATCCCGTTAATCTTTTTATTCAATTTCTTCTTCTAAGAGACAAGTCACCATCCTCTCGAATTGTACATTGTATCAAATTCAAGTTTCATTGAAATTTTTGCAATTAGATCCTATTTTTTATCATATCGTTGTATTGATTATCTTCGTTGGGTCCATTGAGGGTTTACCCGAGCTAACCCCAATATTCTTGACATCGTGCCACTTTTGACTCTAAAGATTGGATCTTTCACGCATTCATGTAGAATTGGTGATAGGGTTAACCGTATAATCATGACATCAATAAATTATTGTAGAAATAATTTTTAGGTTGTATGTTTGGTTGATTGATTGTTGTTGGTTGATGATAAATTGATCTATGAGTGTATTTTAATTTTATTCATCTTGTTTTTTTTCCACCCATCATGCTGATTATATAATTTATTGACTAAAGAATCGATATCCATTATGTTTAAATTAATTGATTTCAAGAAAACTACACAAAACCTGTATAATGCTTGCTGACATGTATATTGACTGCTTTTTTTGAACCAGTAAATGATCTTAAAATAAATTATTTTCTGAATAAGAATTGTATCCTTATCTTTGTAGTTTCCAGAATATCTTGAATTTTTAAATTCCGAGTTGTGTAGCAAAAGTTATGGCCATTTTACTATAGCTGCGTTTTTTTACTTTTAGATTTTCAGATTCTTGTATCTTTCGTGTTTAAACAGTAAAAAGGCTGATCAAATGATAAAATTTTGCTCTGATAATTTCCAGATTGTTAGTGATTGTGTTTAGGAGTATAATAAATATTTTTAATGAATTTTATCTTGAGTTTTTGCTAATCAAAAAATAAAATAACATGATGTCAATATCTGCCTGAACACGAAATCTGTAAAGAACAATGTCATTGACCTAGCTACTGTTGTCGGATTTTGAACTTTAAATATGCATTGGAACTGTGTGGAAGTCTAGTTTCTATAATTTCTGACGGATTCAGTTTTTGAGTTCTGAAACAGCGAAAAACTGCACTTTTGTACAAATTACTCTTGCTGTCCAGAACTTTATATTTCAGACTTTAATAGATTAATTATTCCTATATCGTACTATTGCATGAATTAATATATGTATGTCGCATTGCATATTTCCAATGAGTTATTGTTCATCTCATGTCTCATAATTATATATTGTATTGTTGCATTGATAAATGATTAATAAGCCGGGGTTTAAGGGTTGACCATAATAGTGGATAATATTGGTAAGTGTACTCGGAAGGGGGCCCGTATTTCTCATGTTTAAAAGTTATATGGAACTAAGTGCCACGTAGAGCTAAGTGCCACGTCGTGGGATGATAGGGGCCACCTCTATAATTTACGGGGGCCACCTCTAGAATCCATTACCTAATTACATGACATGATATAATTCTTGTTTACATGATGCCTGAGTACACGACCCTATAAAATCCACCTTTAAGTCTAAATGTAACTTGTTTGCATGTAGCAACCATGTGGTAAATGAATGGGACACATGAAGTGCTATATTAGTTAGGATTAAAAAGATTAATAGACTTAAGGATTGACACGGTATTGACACTGCATATTGTTCATTACTTTTCCTATTGATATCGAATATTGGCTATGTGTTATTGTTATTGATCATTGATTACTGTTACCGAATATTGCATCATTGTTATAGCCATTGCATCGATTACCGTGATATTGATTATTGATTATCGTGCCATATTATTGATTCCCATTAATCCATTGAAATCATTGTTATACTGTTATTCCATTGTTCTTTGCTTTCTCTACTGCTGTCCACGACTTGCTCTAAGGACAATTTTTCTCCTCTTTTTAGATGAAATGTTTACAGGTGTTGATAGAAAATTGTTTGATCGATGGATTAGGAGAACAACATTGGTGAAGGAATTGATTGCATCGCCGCTTAATAAATTATTGTTTTGTCATGAAGACTTAATTATTGAATTATTGTTATTTCATTATATTGTTGGCTTTTGACCCAAATATTGCTATTATTATTCCAGATGTTGGATTATTATTGTATTTGGATATTTCATATTATTTATTCCAAGTATTATTGTTCATGATATTATTATTATTGCATACGCAATTATTCTGTATTGATTATATTGTTGAGTTGATCGGATAAACAGCTTATGGGTGACATTAGTTATTCGCTGAGCCAATGTCATCTACTCGTATTCTGTATTTTTGGGAAGCGGGGCATGACACCAATGGTTCGTTAGTCTACTTGCTCCACTCCATGCATCCCACCGACAAGTTATACACCTGATGCTACTGGTCCTTCTGACCTGTTTGACTTTGACACTATGGCCTCTTACTCACCATAGTTCCATACATATCTCACCACTATATACTCCACACGTGAGCCAAGAACTTATCAGGAAGCTATTCAATATCCCAAGTGGCAGGAAGCTATTGCAGAGGAGTTCCGTGCCTTTGACCAGACTGGCACTTAGGATTTTGTTCCACTACCAGCTGACATCGAGCCTGTTAATTGCAAATGGATCTTCAAGGTAAAATATCAGCTTGATGACTCCTTGAGCGGCACAAGGCTCGCCAATTTACCTGAGGATTTACTTAGGAGATTGACATTGATTATGATGATACTTTTTCTCCAGTTGCACAGATGACTATAGTTCGCATTCTTCTTGTCGTTGCTGTTATCCGTCAGTGGCCGTTATACCAGATGGACGTGAAGAACACATTTCTTCATGATACCTTATCTGATGTTGTTTACATGTAGCCTCCTCTTGGACTTACCACACCTCCTTATTATTTTTGCCATCCACGCCGAGCTATATATGATATGAAATAGGCTCCTCAAGCCTGGTTTGAGTATTTTTGCTGTGTCATCACACGTAGGCTTCGGTCATAGTTCACAAGATCACTCTATGTTTAACCGCATGGGGGAGTACGTATAATACTATATGTTGATGAAATGATTATTACTGAGGATGACTCGGCATGCATTGCATCCACTTAGAGATACCTTCACCAACAGTTTCATATGAAGCATCTTGGAAAATTACGTTATTTTCTGGCTTTGAAGATTGCTCATGGCTTTCAGGGGATACTTATTTCTCAGCAGAAATGTACTTCAAACATTATTTTCGCTACAGGTCTCTCCAACAGTCGATGAGCTGATACTCCCTTAGAGCTTCACGTGAAGCTTCGTCCAATAGATGGTGAGTCCTCCCCGATCCCACTTGATACAGGAAGATTGTTGGACAACTTGTCTATTTATGCGTGACCAGACCCGATATTTCTCATGCAATTTTTATTGTCAGCCAAATTGTTTCCGCTCCTCGATCAGTTCACTACAGTGCTTTTCTTCGGATTCTCTGATATCTTCGAGGCACTATCACTCACTCGTTATTCATAACTTCTACTTCTAGATTAGAGCTTAGTGCATATTCTAATTCTGTCTTTTTCTTGGTGATTCGCTGATCTCATGTCTTCATAATAAAGAGAGGCTCAAATAGATATTATCTTGCAATCTTTGAACAGCAACTATGCCCAGTTTATTATGAATGTATATGATACATGGTTCCGGAACTGTATATGATGCAGTGGCGGCAGAGACTAAAAGATATGATCTGTTGTTCGAAATCGATGATTTCTGAATAGGGATAGTCTTCTGGAATTAAAAAAAATTTCTGATTTCGAGCTCGACCCCCGCCCGGGGCTGCCGCCCCCGGACCCCTGCTAATGAAGGATTTCGGGGCACAAACGCAGCGAAAAAAAACAGTCGTAAAACCATAAAATCCGAAACCCTAACCCTAGGATCCGTGTACAAGACATGGCTTATTATGGAGAAACGAAATTTTACCTTTTAAGAGCTTTACGAAGTCTGAAAGATGGAGGTCCTGTTATACAATCACCACGCAACCCTTGTTGCAAGATCCGCGTCTCTAAAGCAGTCCACACGAACGTCCGATCGTCCAACGATCAAGGGAGCCGGTACTAGCCGATGATGCTTGCCTCTATCTCTCTCTCTCTCTCTTGCCTCTCAACAGTTGGAGCGGCTAGGGTTTTTGAGGAAAACGAATTTTCCAAAAGATAAAACCCTAAACCAATACATCTCTATGTATTTATAAGAGAGAATGAGGTGGGCGTAACCGTAATCGGTTTGGGCTTCTACTAAACCAAACTGATTCGGTTTAAAGATTTAAATTCGAATTACACTTTAATTAATCAAGTCCAACTCAATTAATTAAATAACTAATTTCGAATTTATAATCATTTAATTTAAATTCCAAATTTAAATTAAAACTCGTTTTAAACGTTCTAAGTGTGTGACCCTTTAGGTTATTATTACGTTGGCAATAATTTTATTATCTAATAATAAAATTATAAACAATGAGCGGCATCTAGTAATACATCATTGCTACCCAAGTAATAATAATAATTGGTGATTCAATTAAACCTTTCGTGACTAATGTCTCCGTGTAATATAATCCTTTTAACCTTGATATTATAGATTAAACTAGAGGCATGGTTCGTGTCATCCTCTTAATAATTTAATCTTTATTTTCTTGATCGATGAGTAGACTATTCAAACAAATCAATATTTGAGCATGGCCATGCATTTCATAGTCTCACTCAAACAAGAGGCCGATAATATCGCTCCTAAAATTAGGAGGGTTAAATTCCATCTAGATCATTCACATTTCTCACACGGTTCATAATGAACCCAATACTATCTTTATCATTACCCGATTAAAGATAACTTTTGATAGAATCAAAGTACATTAATTCTCGTGTAGAAATATAATGATTTCAGGTCAGAGGACCATTACACCATTATCACAGTGAGATTACTTATGACACTTATTTATTTATTCCATGGTTGAATCTCACAGTGGGTCTGTCCAGTACAATGTACTCTTACATTTACCTATGTATTGATTTTAGTATCTCTATACTAATGACCCATGAGAGGTGGTCATCAATCAATCAACATACTAGTCTCAATGTATTATTACTGTCCTAATAATAATAATACTCGACTAGGGACATTTAAGATTATTATACTATATATAATCTCATGTTCATATAGTTCGTATTAATAATCTAAGGACATTTATCATGCTAACATTTATAACGCAGTAAATACGAAGCATAATAAATTATTAATATAATCAAATAGAACATAATGTCAATAATACTGATTACATAATATCATTGTATTGCCTCTAGGGCACCTACACTAACAATCTCCCACTTGCACTAGAGCCAATCACTCATGTATCGAATACCAATGGAACTAGTGTGACCCTCGTGCTTCTGCTGCGACAAAGCCTTAGTCAGTGGGTCAGCTACGTTATCATTTGTTTGCACTTTACATATATGTATATCTCCTCGTTCATTAATCTCACGAATAAGGTGATATCTTCTAAGTATATGCTTTGCCCTGTAGTGCGATCTTGGTTCCTTTGCTTGTGCTATGGCTCCGCTGTTATCGCAATAAAGATCGATAGGATCTGCGATCGATGGAACCACACCAAGCCCTGTGATGAAATTTCGGATCCAAACTGCCTCCTTAGCTGCTTCGCAAGCAGCAATATACTCAACCTCCATTGTAGAATCAGCTACTGTTTCTTGCTTTGAACTTTTCCAGCTTACAGCACCTCCGTTGAGACAAAACACGAAACCAGACTGGGATATAGAATCATCCTTGTCTGTTTGGAAACTAGAATCAGTGTAACCTTTTACCACTAGTCTCTCTTCTCCCCCATATACCAAGAATGAATCTTTAGTCCTCTTCAAGTACTTAAGAATATTATTGACAGCTGTCCAGTGACCTTCACCTGGATTAGACTGGAACCTGCTCGTCATACTCAAAGCATACGACACATCAGGACGAGTACATATCATTGCATACATGATAGATCCAATTGCAGAAGCATATGGAATCGTACTCATGCGGTCCTTTTCATCCAATGTTTTAGGACTATTGTCACTCGAGATCGATATCCCATGAGACATCAGGACAAATCCTCTTTTAGCATCTTGCATCCCAAAACGATGCAGTACTTTGTCAATATATGTACTCTGTCAATATATGTACTCTGATTTAGGCCGATCAATCTTCTGGATCTATCTCTATAGATCCTGATCCCTAATATATAGGTCGCCTCGCCTAAATCTTTCATGGAGAAATTTTTTCCCAACCAAGTCTTAACAGCCTGTAGAGAAGGTATGTCATTCCCGATAAGTAATATCATCAACATATAATACTATGAATGCCACGTGGCTCCCACTAACCCTTTTGTAAACACAAGATTCATTTTCGTTTTGAATAAAGCCAAATTCCTTGACTGTCTGGTCAAAACGAATATTCCACCTCCTTGAGGCCTGCTTCAGTCCATAAATGGATCGACGCAACTTACATATCCTTCTAGCATCCCTTGGACTGACAAAACCTTCAGGTTGTGTCATGTACACATCCTCTTCAAGGCTCCCATTAAGGAAGGCTGTTTTGACATCCATCTGCCAGATCTCATAATCATGATAAGCTGCTATTGCAAGCAAAATCCTAATGGATTTGACCATAGCTACAGGTGAAAAAGTTTCATCATAGTCAATACCATGAATTTGTTTGAAACCTTTTGCAACCAACCTAGCTTTATAGGTCTGAACATTTCCTTCCATGTCGATTTTCTTTTTGAAAACCCATTTGCACCCTATAGGTTTTACCCCTTCAGGTAGATCAACCAAAGTCCATACTTGGTTATCATACATGGAATCCATTTCAGATTTCATGGCTTCTAGCCATCTCTCAGAGTCAGGACTGTTCATAGCATCTTGGTAGGTGAGGGGCTCATCTTGATCTATGAGCATCAAATCACCATTCTCTATTAAGAGAAATCCATAATATCTCTCAGGTTTATGGCGAATCCTACCAGATCTACGAACAATCTGTGTTTCTTGAGCAGTGTCATCTTGAATATTATCTTGAATATCCTGCTCAAGTTCCAATTCGGGTTCAACATTATCTTGTGGGTCTCGAGCTACATCGAGTTCTATTTTCCTCCCACTGTTTCTTTTGGAGACTAGCTCTCGTTCAAGAAATACAGCAGTGCGAGAAACAACTATTTTGTTCTCGGTCGGATTATAGAAGAAGAACCCTTAGTTTCCTTTGGGTACCCCACAAAATAACACTTGTCTGATTTTGGTCCAAGCTTGTCAGAGATCATGCGTTTCACAAACGCTTCACATCCTCATATTTTCATAAATGACATGCTTTGAACTTTTCAAAGGATTCAGATTTGTGTTTCAAAAGATACACATATCCGAATCTACTGAAATCATCAGTAAATGTTATGAAGTAATAAAAGCCACCTCTTGCCATAGAACGCATTGGACCACATACATCACTATGTATCAATTCTAATCGTTCGTTGGCCTTTTCACCTTGTTTAGTAAAAGGAGCTTTTGCCATTTTACCAAGTAAACAAGCATCACATTCATCGTATGATTCAAAATCAAACTTATCCAAAAATCCATCTTTATGTAGTTTGGATATGCGATTCTCATTTATATGGCCTAATCGACAATGCCAAAGATATGTTTGATTTGAGTCATTTGCTTTAAGACGTTTATTCATATTATACACGGGAGTATAATCAAGATCTAGAACATATAAACCATTAAATAAACGCGCTACACCATAAGTTAAATCATTTAAACCAAAAGAGCAACAATTGTCTTTTATTATAAACGAAAAATCCTTCTTGTCCAAACAAGAAATAGAAATAATGTTTCTGCAAATCGCAGGCACGTAATAACAGTTCTCAAGTTCTAAAAAAAGCCCAGAGGGCAACGCTAAATAATAAGTCCCTAAATGGCGCAAAACACAAACAACTCTTTCTCCGTGCGATCAGTCCTTGAGAAGGACAAGCTGACAGGAACAAACTTCCTTGACTGGTCTAGGAATTTGAGGATTGTCCTCAGGCAGGAGCGTAAGCTCCATGTTGTTGAAATTCCTCCACCGGTCCATCCTGGTGACGGTGCAACTCGTGCTCAACTAAATGCTTACCAGAAGCATATTGATGATGCGACGGATGTTGCTTGTCTCATGCTTGCAACTATGAGTGCTGAGCTTCAGAAGCAGCATGAGCATATGGATGCTTATGCTATGCTTGAGCATCTTCAGCCGATGTTTCAAGTACAGGCTCGTCAAGAAAGGTTCAATACGTACAAAGCAATTTTTAACTGCAAGCAAGGAAATAACCCGGTTGGACCGCATGTTCTGAAGATGATTGGGTATTTTGAATACCTAGACCGTTTGGGCTCCGGGCTTACTCGAGAGGCTCAAATAGATATTATGTTGCAATCTTTGAACAGCAACTATGCCCAGTTTATTATGACTTTCATCAGAAGCTAAGTACAGAATGATGACAGCAACCACTAGAGAGATTGTTCATATTCGTTAGCTATTATTAGATAAGGGCGTCACCCTCATAGGAGCTACTCCTCTTTACCATGGCAACCAAAGTGACTTGCATATTGCAAGCAACCCCGTATTTCATGAGCGGATGAAGTACATATAGATTGATTGCTACTATGTCCGTGAACATTTTGAGGCAAGAACCGTTTCATTTCATTTTATGAACTCTTCACAGGAGATGGTAGACTTCTTCACGAAATCTCACACTGTCTACAAATTTCGATACTTGGTGAGCAAACTCATACTAGTAGATCAACCGTGGGTTTGTGAAAGGATGTTAAATATTATATTAGATATTATATTAGTTTAGTCTCATATCAGAATATGCATTAGTTTACTCTTTATTTATCTCCTATATATAGGAGATATGGTACTTAGTTATAATCAATTTAATAATCTTATTTGAATCTGCCTGGTAAACTTTTCAATTATGATGGGGTAGAACAAAGATCGCGACACTGCAGGAGATTCTCATGTTTACCCGGTAGAGCTGACTCTAGTTTGCCATATTTTATTCCCAAACTTGAAATTATATATTTATACAATTGTCTACATCTGCACTACATACAAAGGAGGAAGGGGGTGTGTGATTCTGCTCTTGCGATTAAATGCATATATATTTTTATGCAAATGGAAAATTGATGTTAATCCACACACTTTTATACTAAATACAACAGGGAGAAGGGTGTGTAATTCTACATTTTATATTCCACATACTAATCATCAACTAATTACTATTTGGCCTATCCATTTAACCTATGATATTAATTATTGCAAATTCAACAAATAACTGGCAGGGGCATTTATTGATATTTAATCATAGGCAAACAACACTACAAATGACAGTAATTTCCAGCGTTCTTTTTAAGGATTTTCCGGCGCTCATAAACGTTGAAAAATCAGCTACCGGCATTTGGAAAAATGCCAAAACAAACGCTAGGATAGCGCATGCCGAGGATTGTTTGGCAGCCTATCCCGTCTCTTTTGAAAATGCCGATGTTCGTATTGTACACCCCCCGGGTATAAATTTTTTTCTTTATTTTTTCTTTATTTTAATTTTTGTGGGTAAAAAGCTACCCTGGCGTTTTTTTTAAATTACTCTTTTTAAAATTTTAAAAAAAAAATTGAATTTTTTTAATGAAGGAACCTATAAAAAATTCATTTTCACATACATTAGATCTGCTAGTTCAAGATTACATTGCTGATAATAAAATAAATAGTCTAAGCACCCAATTTATCCTAGTACAAGCAAGCGTAAGCATAATAATAGCGCACTATCTCCATTCTCCAGTTGAAGTGCATTTCCTCCTCTTAGTTGAACCCTGCAGGGTGCAAATAGAGCAACATGAATAGACTCAAATATTGAATAATCGAACTCAATTAGTGATGTTAAACAAAATTAAGACTAGTACACCTAATTTGAGATCGAGCTCATTATTGAATTGGGTTGATCCTCCAACTCCCATCTCTCTTAATGTCTGTATGTCTGCAAACTGCATAAATGATCAAGAAAATAACTCAATAAAGACTATATATTAACCCCAAAGAGTTTTAAGCAATAGCTCAGTATAAAAGCCTGAGAGCTAGCTATCAACTTTACACATGAAATGTCAAATCTTTACCTTCTCACACAGTTCATAATTTTCTTGCTCTTTATCACTCATTTACACTATTAACATAACCAATATTAGTTCAAGAAAAGATTTTTTTTACTTTTTTATTTTTCCAAAAGAATAGGTTAGTAATCAAACTAGCGAAATCATATGTTAGAAGGTCATGAGTACCATGGTTTGGAATTGGCCCATCCCTTCCTTGATCTTTCGGTCAAGCTCCACCCTGACCTTGTTAATGGCAGATTCAAGATTCTGTTACAGTATGTCTAAAACAGGGATAGTGTAATCTTGGCTCCATCGATACACATGAACCTGATTTCGCAATCGCAACATTAACTCAAAAGACATTAACATTTACATGTACTTTTAAATTTTCAAGTAGTAATACAAAAATATGGATTTGGATCATCTCCAATAAACCAGGCTTCAATTCATAAGCCAGTTATCCATCAAGGCATTGTTAAAAGATGCATGGATAATTGAACCACGTTTAACAAGGCTTCATGCATGCCTAAGTGTTTCAAAATACTGATCAAGAAGAGACTAATATGATATAGTGAACCAATTCATCAACACCACTGATATTATGATTGGATTTACAAATGCTTCTCTTTAAAACATAACAAAAATCTTAATTGATCAATAAACAGCAATGGAAAAATAGCTCACTGCCCCCAGTTATTTTACTAACACTGACTGAGAATTTGAAAAATGGATCAGAAACAAATGGATATAGCTTGAAACCCACTGACATATAAGTTCGAAAATCAGTTATATTCTCTGCAGAGAGAAAATCTAGAATGTCTACATACAGTTTTAGATAGGATATGGTCATTGCCTAACAGCTGACTCAATACATGAATTAATCAATTAATGTTGGGTCATAAACTACAAAATTAGCATGAAAACAATATCATCAATCATATCTGATAACTAATATGATTATTTTCCATAGCTTACAGTTTAACAAAGTTCAAAAAATGATAGTTAAGTGAACTAACCTTTCTTGGCATTATCTCCAGTATTTGGTTGGAGCCTCTCTAGAGGGTGGACGAGTAGGTTGTTGAGGCTGTTCTGGCCGAAGAGGTGATCCGGTTGAGTGAGTTGATCCTACTGAGAGGTAGGAGGGACGTCATCATGAAGAAGGGGTGGAAAAAGAGGGTTGACTCGTCGGTTTGAGGCCACCGCCTTCCCTTTCTCTTTTGGAGGCATGACTGAAAACAATTTTTTACCGGCAAATTTTGGTCAGATCGGTTTTTCCATTTCCACAGACGGTGCCAATCTATTGCTGCTTTTTTCTGTGTGGAAGCAAACAGATAATTTGTAGTCTTTAAAAAAATAATAAAAATACTGACCATTTAGTGGCCGTCGATATTGAATCTGACTCGTTTGGAACATTGGATCTGATATGCACTACAAGAAAAACCCTTTTTCGCAACGCCAAATGTCGTTGCTAAAACTCGTTTGTCGTTGCGACAAATATTTTTGGCAACGACATTTGTCGTTGCGCGTCAGGGCGTCGCGAAAGATTTTGACTACGACTTGCTGTCGTTGCCAAACATAGATTTTTTCGCAATGACATTGCCGTTGTAATATATGTTGTCGTTGCCATACCTAATTCCACCCGTGCTATGGTATAAAATCAATCGCAACAACCTTTGTGTTGTCAAACATACTTCATATATTTGGCAACGACTCATGTCGTTGCTAAAGATATTTTTTTCGCAATGAATTATTTTCGTTGCCTTACATTTTCTATTTTGGCAACGACTACTGTCGTTGACAGAGCTCGACTGTTTTGCAATTATTTTTATAATTGCTTTGCATTACTTGTATTTTGGTAACAACTATAGTCGTTGCTAAACCTACCAATTGTCGTTGCGAAAGTTTAATTCTTTTCAAGACAAATTATATATTGTCGTTGCATCAGCCCTATCCAAACTAGCATACACTTCAAAAACATTAAAAACCAACATCATTCCAAAAACTATAATATTAACCTTGTCCAACATATTACATTTATGTCACATATAAGAAGCAATGCCCAAAATATTACAACCATCAACTTCTCAAAAAGATATCTAAGTATCTCATAATCATTTCCATTGTGCATAATAAGCTTAACCATGTTTTCTAATATTCTCTTGACATCTAAACATTGCAACAAAATTGGATGCAAGATTGAAAGAACTGAATCAACTTAAGCTTCACAATCATATTCCTCTTTCTTTTGGATCCCCAAGAACCCAACTGGTCTGTCTTCAAGTCAGTCGACTGGTTTGCCTCCCAACAGGGTGACTGATTTGTTCTTCTCTTGCTCCCAAGAAACCCTCGGCAGTTTCGAGACCCACAGAAACACTTGACCATGGGACCGAAGTGCACAAATCTACAAAATAAACCAAGCCATTGCAAACAAATAAAGGATGAGAATCAAATTTATTCAACGTAAGGAATTCTCTGACCTAAAAGTTCAACAATGAATCATAACTTCTACAATAAATATGACTTTCACAATAATGGGACTCTTCAAAAGGGCTGTTATAAAATACCGAGTGTAAGACATTCTGGGACCTTGGGAATTTATCTTAAGGGAGCATCCCATAGGGGGTGTATTCGTTTGTTCAAATTTGAAGCTTAGAGATAACAATCAAGTGGAAAAAAACAATGTAACAACTTGTATTGAATCAAAAGCCAACTTTCATAATTAATAGACTTCTGATTGATGACCGAATAAGTATAGTGCATAACATATTGGAAATACAATATGCTCCAACGAAACACAAAAAAAATATAGAAAATATTATTTGTATACAAGAAAACATACCTGTAATCATATGTTAAAGGCTCACCAACTTCTATGGACCATGCTGCAAAAACACCCACTCGAGTCTCTCCATCGACTTGCCTACATTGAGAAATAGGTGGATGACAATATCGCTTCTAAAGAATAAAGATAAAAATAGGAGGGCGTCCCTGATCAGATTTCAAAAAGAAAAAAAAAAGTAGTCATGCAGTAGACGCTTACCATCTTTCTAGTTTACAGTTCGGCTCACAACTGTGGTTTAAAAATCGAGAAGCATTTCCTTTAAAAGTTGCATCAATTGTGAAGTCCTTCTTGATTTCACACATGTAAAAGTTTTCATCACCACGGTATTTGATATCCCAAAGCCTTTCTTCACATAAGGCATTATCAATAACTGGAAATAGGAAGAGAGAAGAATATTATAAGAGAGTAAAAAAAAATTAAGAATTTGTAGGAGAATCCATATAAACTATATTGGTAAAGAATGAAAAGCAAAAGCAACAAGAGAGCCTTGAAATCTATGGAGTGCTAATTACACTAACATGTTGAGTTTTCCAAGGTGATTTCAAGGAGAGTTATCACTCTGAAGTGACTAATCCAATTTAATTGTAATATTACTTCCATCTGTTATTTTTCCTTTTAGTACGACATTCATCCACTGTATTTGATTACTTTACAGTCTGTACAATTTCATTACCTCAATCTCCCACTCATACTTTGCTCGCGACTTGATGAATCTAGTCGATGCTCAATCGTATTCTGACCAGTATGATCACTTAACTAACATTCTTCTTCAAAGTGAATCATATTCTTCCCCACTTGACAGACGAGCGAGATAAATGGGGGATAATACATCTCTTGGTACTATTCTGCTTTGGAAGTAAGACAGATTTAACATTTTAGTTTGGTAACAATTTGTTCAAACTTCACATATTACACATTCTTATGCAGAAAATTTTACTAAATTAGTTTGCGTGGGCAACTCCAAAAGTTTCAAAGAGATTTGTGAGGGAGGAGCTTAATAGTTATTAGGCATAAGACGGGAGTACCGGACACATGTATAAATCTTCGTGACTGAAGATTTGTTTGTCTGATGGTGATGGTGGTGTGTTTGTGTGAAGCGGGTGTTGAACAGATTAGTGTGTAAACTTACTTTTTTAATAAGAAGGAGCCACAAAATTAGATTTCGAGCTCTCTTACAAAGAAATCAGATTTCAACCCAACTCAGCTAAGAAGCATAAAGGGCTATCAACATTATGTAAATATCAAGCAAGGTCAGGCCCAACGAGAGAAGCACGGTACAGATCAAACAGATTATCAAGGTTTTCATTGGTAAAAACTACGAATTCACCATTGCTGGAGGATGCAGGCAGAAGCTTTCCCTCACTGGCTTTGCTCTTCACTACGATACTAACTGTATTAGATTAGAAGTTGTTTTTGTTGTTGTGTGTGTGTGTGTGTGTATGGGGGGGGGGGGGGGGGGGGGGGGTTGTTGTTGTTGGGGGATGCTAGCACTCGTGGAACAATTAAAGAATATGCATAAATATCTAGCATTAGCAAGAGAAAGATTGAGAGTAAGGAGATAAATACTAGGTATTTAAAGAATAAAAGCACTCTGTGCGATGTACCTGAACAACAAGGGTGACATCTGGGTAATCAACTCCTCTTGCAGGAACATCAGAACTCACAAGAATAAGACCCTTTGACTCCTTAAACTCTTTGGATACCCTTGTTCTAGAATTCTGAGGCTTTCTAGAATGGATTTCTCGAACGTTTAGTCTCAGCTCAGATAGAAGGTCAGCTACTAGCCTTGTCACCATTGCAGTTGTACAAAACACAATCACCTGAAAATGCCTCCCATTACAGCTTTGCAGGCTAAACAATCAAGATACAAGCATATATCAAACATTTCCATCAAAGATGCATACCTTGTAGTCAACATCCTCAGCTATATGGTCTTTCAAAATGCCATACAGTATTGGAAATTGCTTTTCTAGAGGTGCAACTAAATGCATTTGTCTAACCTGCAATACAAACTCGGTTTTGAAATATTAGCTCTAACATGATTATCAAAGTGAATTTATCAAATCCTACTGCTCCATTTTTCTTTCGAATTTAAGGATTCCCTATAGAATATTTCAACCTAAGTATGTAGGCAACAATAAATCCAAAACAGCAGTATAGCACATGGTCAGCATCGAGCGTCACTTACATTTAGTAGGTGTTCGTCTATAAAGTAAATAAACATTCATTAAGACTTTAAAAGTTTAGACTTAATATAACATGTATGCATAATTTATTGTAGGATATAGGATATTTTTAAAGATAAACATTTTAGCCCCTCCAAAATCTCCTGTTGATACACTACTACCTATAAATCACAATTTCACTTATTAACCTCTACCAATGTTGAATAAGCACCATGTCGTCAAGCATCATAAACAAATTGTTCTTAATGACTGTTGTTAATCCCACATGTCTCTTAACTTACATCAAAAGGGATGAACAGGCCATTCTATTCATAATGACCATTCATGAATTTATGTTAAGTGTTAGAATCTACATGATGTCAAACAAATAAGACCTATATACTGCATTATCGACTTCACAATCAAAACAAACCCATAAATCCACTCTTCACCAACTTCTTCGATACATATTTTTCGTGCATTACACATTAAATAGACGATAAGTTTACCTGATTCTGCACTGCCTTGGCCATCTTACTGAACTCCTTCATCACCGACTTGTGATAAAGCTTAGCCGGCTTCCTCTGCTTCTTGGTCTTCGTCGTCGCGAGCACCACCGCCAGCCCCTTCCCAGCTGGCTGAATGCTCACCGTTTTCCTATTCGCCAACCCTAATAACAATCATGTAAAAATCAATCATTTCCATCAAAAATCGCAACTTTATACCCAAATTTTAAATTCAAAATTCAAAAATCTTCCATTTCTTTTCCATTGCCCTAATAATTAAAAACCACTCATTTTCATCAAAAATTGTACCTTTATGTCACATTTCACACAAAAATTAAAAAAAACAGATATTTGTTTTAAAAATCACTCATTTTGATTAAAGATTGCAACTTTATAAAAATATTACACCATAATTCAAAAAGATTTCATTTTTATTGCAATTACCGGAGTGTTTGAAGGAGTTGAGGTTGTAAAGGTTGTTCTTTTCTTTGTTGAACTGGACTTTGGCGGTGCTGTTACCGAACTGCTTCACCAAAAAGGCGTTGTTCTTCTTCACGATTTGCCAGATGAAATTGCCTGAGACCGCGGCCATTGCTGAGGCGTTAGAGAGAGAGAGACGGCGGCAGCGGAGCCGGAGAGAAAGTGAGAGAGAGGGAGAGGAGCTAGGATTTTGAGAGGTTTGTTTATATACAAACTCGGTTATGTTCAGATGAAATCGCCTAACCTGCAATACAAACTCGGTTATGGGTTAGGGTTCAGGTTTGGGAGTTCGGAGGGATTAGGGAGGGACGTCAGGATTGGGAGTGGAATTGGGGTTAGGGTTTTGAAATATTGAGAGAGATCGGGATTTGGGGGAGAGATCGGGAGAGAAGAGATTAGAGTTGTTAGGGTTGGAATTGAATAAAGGATCTATGGATGTGATTAAGCCTCATATATAATCAATCAGATTCGATCGACGGTCCAGATCTAATCTGGACAGATTTATTGTGGCTTTTATAATAGAATAAATTTTTTTATATTTTTGGCAACAATACTGTCGTTGCAGTAGATATAAGAAAATATATGCAACGACATTTATCGTTTCCAATTTACACAATTTGGCGGGGAGATTTGCAAAGGCCCGCGCAAGTCATTTTGGAGGATGGAAAATTTATTTTATTTTTAGCAACGACTTTTGCGTTGCCGTAACTAATTTTCACAACGACTAAAAAGTCGTTGCCAAAACCTTGTTGCGAAAAAGGGTTTTTCTTGTAGTGATGGATGATGACGATTGCTCTGATTGACCTGCAAAAGTCTAAAACACCAGGTTTTACCGCAGTGACAAACTCTCCGACGCTCAAGTTAGAACTCAGAAAATATATGAGTGCTTTTAGTGGTGAAATACTAATTACATGGTTCTTGCGGAGGTCATGGGGTACGTATAGTCACTTTCGGGGTCAGTTTCAAGATAATGATTTACTTTTACTTCCCAGTGTTTTGGATATAGTTGGTTATCTCTTCTTCATGAAATGATAAAAGCGATTGTGGAGATAAAGTTAAAACTCTTCCTTTGATAAGAGATATGGTTTTGAATCGTCTCTTATGGAGAATTATGAGTTTAAATTATATTTAAATAGTTATGGACACATTTATGTTGGACTATTATGACAACCCAGTTAGACAAGTCCGTTTTGAGTTGTTAGACTTGAAAGATACCCAATTCTCGTTTAGGAACACGTTTCTAGCTGAATTTACTATTTTACCCTTGAAATATTTAAGATTTATGTCCGATTTGAACAGTCCCAATTTGGTTCTACTTTTATCCATATCAATCAGTTTTGCCTTACAATAGAGTCTGAGACATCTGGAAGAGAAATTTAAAAATGCTTGCTTTGAAAATTCAGTGTATTGCCATGTATATCAACCTCACCCTAGTTACAACAACTGACATTAAGATGCTTTTCTTCAGGAGTTATTCTAATATATTTTTGTAAAGAACTTGTCAAATTACTTAGAGCATCCACAGTCATGAAAGCTAAAGTATGCATATATGCATATTATGAATATAACATTCTGTTTGTTTCGCTGCAATGGGTAAAACGCAAAATATAGCAAAGTTGTAAACGGATGTTTCATCCGTCAATTTTTTTTTTGGAATTTTTAAAATATTATATTAAAATTTTAAATATTATTTTAAATATATACGAAACAAAAAAATTCATCTTTTGGTTCGCAACTTGCAACAGAACCGGATGTTTCGTCCGGGTTTTAAGGGTAATTTTTTTTGCTAAAGTGTTGGATTAATTGAATTTTTTACCCCTATTCGTTTCTATAAAATTGGAAGAGGGAAGAGCGGTTGGATGAAGTCGGGGCAAAATGGTCCAAAGGGTTATAATTTTTTTTTTAAAAATTTGGAATGGGACGATGTTTCGTGCCATCTCCTAAAAGATTGGACGAAACATCATGTTTCGTCCTATCCCATTTGTATTTCTCCCCACATTTTCTTTATTTAATAAATTGATTATTCTCATCGGACGTAACATCATGTTTCGTCCGATCCTTTATAAATATTATAAAATATTACAGACGAAACATGATGTTTTGTCCTTTATATTATGCATATTGCTATATCCATTCTCATATATAGCAATCTACTGAATTGAAATCGCTATAATATGCATAAATAGCTTACGATTGCAGCACACTTTTCGCTAAAATATACATATTATGCATAAATGTCTAACGACTGTGGATGGTCTTACATCCAACTCTTGGAATCCGGTGAACTTGTAAAATAACCCATCCTTCAACTTAACTCCAAGCTAATAATTTCTTGGTACCTTCATCCAGTTCACACTCATCACATCTGCTTTTTCGATTTCGATAACCTTCCCACCCCTTGTTTCTTCCATGCTATACCTCTAGAATACACCCTTAGCTACCTCGGGTTCTCGACATTGCTACATCCTGCATCATTTTCATCTCCATCTTTAGATAGGTCTTGAGAAAGATCAGTGAGAAACTCTTCGTGCTGAGACTAGTCCTTCACATTTATCATAGGGAACATATTCACATTCGAGGGATTTTTTACTTCTACAACTTGCTTGGCTCTCAAGATTTCCTTTTCCATTGCTATCATCTATAAGCTCACACTTACTATTCTCTAACACATATGAATCAAACTTCAAGGGATGCAAGAAATTTGATTCAACAACATTTTCTCGCATAGATGGGGGCCATCCATTGAGCACTGCTTTGCCATTACCAAATATAGCCTTGTGATTAGGTATTAAAACTTCCAATTTTGACTTCTTGACATTTCATCGAACACATAATAGGAGCTCAAGATAAGGTAGAGGTACCTTTTGAAGCATTGCCCACTTGGCAACTGGTTAGAGAAGACCAAATACAACTCCAAAGTTTCAACACCTGAATTTGATTTATACTGCTCCAACTCAACTCCCACGGCCTTGCTGTCCTCAACTTTACTAGCCAATCTTTCAAACTCTACAACATATGCCTCGATATCCCCTTTCTGACTCAATTTTGACAAAGCTCCTCCATAATCCTCAAACTCAGTAGACCCAAATCGATTAATCAGTTCTTCTATAAACTCCTCACATTTCATCACATGCCTCCTTTCACTTATGTTCCTCCTATACCATAACAATGTGTCTTGTTTCAAATTCAAATACGCATAGCGCAACCATTGATCTCTTGGAATGCGGAGTAAAATTCCAAGAACTGCTCCGATGCACTAAAAATAGGAAAAACTAAATTGGAAGAAGTTCTTACAGTGTCGTTTGAGTCTTGCTCTGTCCTAGCTGGCAGAATGTTGGAGTTCGCCACCATCGTCGGATCTGTAGTAGTTGGGCGAGGATAGCAGATGGGTTGCACGATGTTCTTGAGCAGATCAACAACGTATTCGAGTTGATTCTGCACCACTGCCATTTGTTGTTCCATCTCCTTGATCGCCTCTTCCACGGACAAACACCCCTATCTCTATCGTCGTCGACGTCGATGGCTATCTCTGATACCAAGTTGTCAGTGGTCAAAACTCTGGGTTGATTCTGATTGGCCATGAATTTGGGGATTAAGGTTTGAGTCAGCTAAAATTGGGGAAGAACACAACTGAAATTGGATGTTATTCTTGATTCTTTCTCCACCATTTATATGTAGTTAGAACATTGTAGCCGTCAGCTATAATCCCAAATTTTGCAAAATTTAGCAAAAAAACTCTACCGTCGTTAACCAAATACCCAAAATTTGTATGATCAAAAAAAAAAAAAAAGAATACCCAAAATTTGGTGTTAAGGAACAATAGTCTGTCATATTTGGGAATAGAAATAGGAATTTCAAAAATATAGCTCACGAAAGATGAAATTTCATCCTATCAAAATTTCCCCCTTAATGTTATCGGACGAGACATAAAATCTCGTCCCAAAAAATTTTTAATTTAAAAAAAAACCTTCAGATGAGATTTGATCTCCTGTCCGTGCATTTTTTTTTATTTAAAAAAATGGACGGGACTTGATCTTCTGTCTTTGCATTTTTTGATTTTAAAAAAAAATCGGACGGGATTTGATCTCTCGTCCGTGACTTTTTAAAATTAAAAAAAAATAAGCGTGACGATAAATCATCTTGCGTCCGTCACTTTCTTTAAAAAAAAAATCATTTTTTGGGTTAAAAAAACTACAGCTCGAACCCAAATTCCTGTTTCTAAATGCCAAATACCAAAATTTTGGGTTCAAATGACTACAAATGCTCTTAGAGCATCTCCTTCAGTCGGATAGCTATTTGGGTTGCCATTTTCAATTTTGTCAACCTAAAGGACAATTTTTCTAAATAATGAGAGATTGTTCTATACCCATGGTTGCTATTTGGGCTACCAAATATGTATATAATAGTATAATAAAAGTGTATAATAGTGTATATATATAATTATAATAGTGTGATATAAATATATAGGGAAAGCTTCGGTTGTGCACTACCTCTAGTGCACACGGCATGTGCACTAGGCATTCGGGCATTCATATCGACGATCCGAACCGTTCACATTGATCTACCCATCTAAATTAGTCTAAATATGTAAAATCAAATCATTTGAAATTCATTTGCCCATCCATCATGTGACTATAAAAAACAATGATTTTCAGCCATACAATTTTGTAACACTTCAATGGATGGGTAAATGAATTTTAAATGATATAATTTTACATATTTAGACTAATTTAGATGTGTAGATCAATGTGAACGGTTCAGATCGTCGATATGAACGCCCGAAGGACTAGTGCACACGCCGTGTGCACTAGAGGTAGTGCACAACCGAAGCTTTCCCTAAATATATATATAATATATATATACACACTATTACATATACATAAATATATTCAAATTTATGGAGAAAGGAGAAAAAAGTGTGGTGATGGTACATTTGGCAATGTCATTTGGTTTACAAAATTTGAGAAAAAAAAAGGGATATTCTCAAATTTTGCTGTCAAAATGGTATGCCAGTGTGGTGCATTTTTGCCATTTGAGTTGCCAAATATGTACATATGAATGTGGGCTGCCTTTATTCTAGACCCAATAGCAGCAAATACCCATCAGGATGCAAAAATAGAAAAAGAATGTGTATAGCGTGTAAATCACTGATCCCTGATACTCCTCTCATCCTTTAATACTTGAACAGAAACTGCACAGCCCTCCACAATCTCAACAGTACTTCCAGTGATCCCTAACACAACCACCTTCAGGTTAATATGTTTGAATCGGTACTAGTCTGTATATATACACGATTTAAATTTTCAAGTTTTCCACCAAAGAAACTTCTACCAAGATTTGGAAGGTTCCATTGAAAAAAAAAAATCTTGTTTTTTATTATTTTCCTATGTTTTACTTTTCTGGGAAAAAATAAATTTTGTTAGTTAACATACTTGAAGTTCAATTGATCTCAAGAAATTCTATATGATGCTGCTTGTTTTCAGCGCAGGAGCAACATGTGTGAGTTCTTATAATTTATGAAGTGGAAGGGACGGATCTCGACCTCAGCTCGGGTTGGTTCCTGAAGGTCAGCTCGGAATAGCTGTTGGAGCTCGGTCGGCCGGAATACCAGCAAAAGGCCTAGAAACACCGAGAGAAATTCCGGCGACAGGTCCTCCGACGATCTAGTCAGTCACTAGAAAAAAGACTGAGCAGCTAGGGTTCAGGTGGAGAAATACCGATTACCTTCTAAAGTGAGGAGGAGACCTGGTATTTATAAGCAGAGGCAAACGGGAATCTAACCCTAATGGGCCGGGTCAGGCCCGTTTGTCTGTGGGCTTGAAATAGTAGAAGGCCCGTTGGACCTGTTGACCTGATGATCTGGGATGAGCGAAATCTGAGGAGATTCGACGGCCCTGATTGGGCCACATCATTTATACCACATCATAAGCCCCACACTCTTGCAGGGCTGCGTGCACCAGCCGTAGAGGAGTAGTTTGACCTTGTGGGAAGAGCAGAGGGAGGTGTTTTGCGAATATGAGAGAGTGAATCCCCGAGAAGTGTTTGGGGTCGGCACCGAGCCGAGCATGGTATACGGCCTCATCGAGGTGCATGTCGAGATTTGAGCTCAAGGGGTTGGTGTCGTTCGTCGAGCCAGGTGGTTCGAGGCCGAGCACGCCGAGCGAGGTGGTTTTCGAGAGAAAGCTACATCGAAGCTCGAGGTTTATGCCGAGCTCCGAGCTTGGGGTCGGCATCGAGTGCCTCGATAGAGGCATTTTGTGAGAGAAAGCTGCATCGATGCTCGAGGTTCACACCGAGCTCTGAGCTTGGGGTCGGCGCTGAGCGTCTCGATAGAGGCATTTTGTGCAAGAAAGTGGCATCAATGCTCAAAGTTCATGCCGAGCTCCGAGCTTGGGGTTGGCGCCGAGTGCCTCGGTAGAGGCATTTTGTGAGAGAAAGCTGCAGCGATGCTCGAGGTTCATGTCGAGCTTCGTGCCAAGTGGTCTTGCTTTTGGGGCAATCTTGTGGAAAGTTGTATCCATGCCCAATGTTCGTGCCGAGCATCGAGCCATATGGCCTTGCTTTTGAGGAAACCATATGGAAATGCTAGGTGCCTGCTCGAGATCCATGCCGAGTGTCGAGCCAGATGGCCTTGCTTTTGATGCATTCTTCTGGAAATGCAGGGTGCCTACTCGAGATCTATGCCGAGCGTCGAGCTAGATGCCCTTGCTTTTGAGGCAATCTTGTGGAAATGTTGGGTGTCTGCTTGAGATCCATGCCGAGCGTCGAGCCAAATGACCTTTCTTTTGAGGCAATCTTATGGAAAGTTGTATCGTTGCTCGATGTTCGCGATGAGCATCGAGCCAGATGACCATGTTTTTAGGCAATCTTGTGGAAGTGCTGGGTGCCTGCTCGAGATCCATGTCGATCGTCAAGCCTGATGGCCTTGCTTTTGAGGCAAGCTTGCAAAAAAACTGGGTGCCTGCTCGAGATCCATGCCGAGTGTCGAGACCGATGGCCTTGCTTTTGAGGCAACCTTGTTGTAATATCCCGGACGGATATTACCGTATATAAATTATTATTTTATTACTATTTTATTATTATTTTGTTTTAATTCCAAAATTAGAATATTTTGGTGATTTTCACCCGGTTTGTTCATAGACATTATCTGTATCCAGATATCGGTCAGTATACATCCGTATTGTATCAAATTGATACCGTGACCTTCTGAACTAATAATAAATATTATTTTATTATTATTTCCGAGATTAAATTATTTTATACGGATTATGCGAAGATTTTCGGTATACAGACATATGCGCACGTACGAGTAGTATGTCGATTAGTGCATTATACGAATTGTGTGTTGTGTATTTTTGGACAACACTTGTTTTGTTATGACAAAACCTAGTAGAGTGTTGGGGTTTATAAGTGGTTAATCCTAGGGTTACAAAGACATAAGGGATTAAGGGAGATTACTAGAAACTATCTCTCCCACACCACACCTCCACCACATAACACCTCCCCCACCTCACCCCTACTCTCCTAGGAGTATGGCCGGCCCCCAATTGGTGGGAGGGCCTTTTTGCACTTGTGTGTGTGCATATTTGCATTCTCCACCCTTTCTCCCACCTATAAATACCCCCTTCCTCCACCTTTGTCTCATTTTAGAAAGATCAAAAAGAAAGAAAGAAAGGAAAGGAAAAGAAAGAGAGAACCTCATTCTAACTTGAGAGTTTCCTTGTAGGTTTAGTAGAGATTTCATAGAAGCTAAGGGGAAGGAGAAGGAGCATAGGCTAGTCCTTCCTACAAAAAGATTAAGGTGGGGGTTTCTCTTTGTTTGTTTGTTTGTTTGTTTGTTTGTTTGTTTGAATGGTTGTTTTGATGATTCTTCTTCTTCTTACCCTCCTTGTTTTATTTTCTTTTTGGTGTGGTTGTTTTTGTATGGGATTCTTGTATGTATGTTTGTAAATAATAATAACCACATAAAAAGAAAAGAAACAAATGGTAGTGTTAAATACACATAAAGATCAAATCTTTATAGTTGTAGTTGTTGTTTGTGTTTGTTATTGGACTAAAATGACATAAGGCATATGAACTTTCACATACAACCGATTGTGGGGTTGTAGGACTTGATATGAACTATACATAAAGCATATGAACATTTATACAACCATTTTTGGTTGTAGGACTTGTATGGGACTTGGACTAAAAGATAAGCATATGATGGTTGAACCAAATGAAGGTTCTTACCTTATTTTTTGTTGTGTTCTTTTATAATCTTAAGTAAAAAGAACATAAATTAGATGTTGGCTCTAATTATGAAAAAGAAATCACTAGTTGTAGAATGAATAAAAAGATCTTTTCTTTTATAATCACTAGTAATAATAAATCAATAAAGATTAGTAGACATTTTAGTAGTAGTAGTATGTTGTTAAAATAAAGTAGTAGTAGCATGTTGTTAAAATAAAATAGTAGTAGTATGTTGTTAAAATAAAGTAGTAGTAGCATGTTGTTAAAATAAAGTAGTAGTGGTATGTTGCTAAAATAAAGAAGTAGTAGTAAGTGTTAAAAGAAGTAGTTGTAGATAGTTGTATGTTATATTCTTGGTTAAAATGAAGTAGTAGTAATAGTAGATAGTGGTAGATGCTTATGTTCATGATTAACATAAAGTAGTAGTAGTAGTAGATGATAAAAAGAAGTAATTGTAGATGCTTTTTATTATGTTAAAATGAAGTAGTAGAATTGGTATATAGTTGCAGATGCTTGTGTTATATTCATGGTTAACATAAAGTGGTAGTAGTAGTAGATGATAAAAAGAAGAAATTGTAGATGCTTTATGTTATGATAGAATGAGGTAGTAGTAGTAGTAGATAGTTGTAGATGTTTATTTTATGTTCTTACTAAAATAAAGTAAATACCATGCTAAGATTGGATTAGATTAATTTAATGATGCTTAGAATGTTGTAGGATTCATTCTAAAATTATCTATCATATGTAGAAATGATATACATGTTGTAGGATTTATTCTAAAAATACCTAGCATGTTTAATGATTTTTAGAATGTTGTAGGATTCATTCTAAAATTATCTACCATGTTTAGGAGTATTATTTATGCCTAGAATGTTGTAGGATTCATTCTAGAATTTCCTATCATATTTAGGAAGGTTATTTATGCTTGGAATATTGTAGGATTCATTCTAAAATTTCCTATCATGTTTAGGAAGGTTATTTATGCTTGGAATATTGTAGATTTATTCTAAAAATTGCCTACCATGTGTAGGAATGATATACATGTTGTAGGATTCATGCCAAAATTGTCTATCATGTTTAAGAGTGACATACATGCTTAGAATGTTGTAGGATCCATGATAAAATTACTTACCATGTTTAGGGATGATATGTACCATGCTAAGTCTTTCTACATGCTTAGAATGTTGTAGGTTAATCACTAAATAAATACCATGCTCACATTGTTGTAGGATTGATGTTAATTAATCTACCATGTTTAGAAGTATATATATATATATATATATATATATATATATATATATATATATACTTAGAAATGTTGCATGTTCATACTAGTAGCTATCCATGCTTAGTAAGATATTCATACTAGTAGCTATCCATGCTTAGTAAGATATTCATGCTAGTAGTTATTCATGCTTAATAAGATTCATGCTAGTAGGAAGGTTGCATACCGTGCTAGATTCACTTATCTATGTTTAGATAATTGTAGGAAAGTGGATATCATGATATATAAATTTATCCATGCTTACATGCTTATAGGAAAGTTGTATACCATGCTAGATTAAATAAATATTCATGCTTACATGATACCCATGCTTAGATAAGTATATGTTCACGCTATGTTAGTAGATGATCATGCTTAATCATTATTCATGATAAGTTAGTAGGTGTCATGCTAATTATCGGTTGCATTAAGTTAATGGTATCCATACTAATGATATCCATGCTTAGATTAGAGTAACTATCCATGGTTATTGTAGTGACTTTTATGTTATATTCTATCCATGCTAGAATGGTTGTAGAAACTCATGCTATATTGTAGGTTGATACTTAACTAGTATACATGACTAGAATGTTACTAGCATGTACACCATGCTATATGTTAATGTGAAAGTAGCATACCATGTCTAGGAAGGAGGTATACCATGCTAAAGTTAAAATACATGCTTCGAATGTGGTAGGATTAATGTTAGAATACCTACCATGCCTTGGAATGTTGTATGTTCATATTAGTTATATATCCATGCTTGGGTTGTGGTGACTAGTCATGATAAGTAGTAAGCATTCACGCTCAAGTTATAACCTATGCTTGACCGTAGCGGACTTTATGTCTAAATCATAGTGATTTTCATGCTAAGATTGATATAAGCACATGCTTAATCATATTCGTACTTAGGAGTATTGTGGTGAGTGGTTATGTTATATAGTTAGATTGTCGTAGGAATATGCTTGCAATTGTATGCCATGCTTAAGGCACTATAGGTTGAAGTAATGAGGATTGGGAAGACCACTAGTAGTAGTCAGTTGATAATGGTTGTTATGTCGCCTTCGGTTTTTCATTAGTAGAATACCGATCATAGACTATTAGTAGATTCTTCTGTTGCTTTTAATAATAGAAGATCAAGTCTGCTAGTAAGCACGTTCGGTTGCTTTTAAGATTGATTACCTGTATGGTTGTTTGCATATGGTTATGCTCGTACGTGGCTCGACTGGCCCGTACGTAGCTGTGGGTCTCGTACGTAGCTTATTTGGCTCGTATGTAGGTTGTTGTCTCGTACGCGGCTCGACCAGCCCGTGCGTAGCTGTTGGTCTCATACGCGGCTTATTTGGCTGGTATGTACGTTTTTATCTCCTACGAGGTCCGCCTGGCTCGTAGGTAGTTATGGTTTCATACGTAGCTTATTGGCTCGTATGTAGTTGTTACCCGTATGTAGCGTCGTAGCTAATACGCAGTTGTTGTACTCATCTAGGGTGATATCATTGCCCTAGTTCTATCGACCATCAAGACGTGTGTTTAGCTTACTCCTAGGGGACTGTGGACGAGTCACTTCGCGGGTGCCGTCAGATCTTAACCGTTGGTTGATTGCGGACCGGAGTGTGACGTAATCCAAGTTCAGGTAGTAGCATGCGAATGCGTTCGTATTGCCGGGGTCTTGGATCGATAGGCCATGAACCGGATCCTGAGGGATTCTGGTAAGTCTAGGTTGAGCAGCCTAGTAGAGTTGTCTTGTGAGGTCTAATTTAAGGCCTAGCATGTTGTGGTTATAATATTATCGTCCCTAGGATTGTCGAGTCAGGGACATCATTAAGGTAGTGACTTAAAAAGGCCATTTTGTTCAGACCCTAGCCGAAGAGAGAGGAGTTGGTTGTAGGGGGATGCCTTACGACCAACTTGTCCCTTGAGGCAGGCCTTAGGTGGTGATAATGGGTTGTACCTTCCTGTCAAAGGGATACGTACGGTGCCGTCTCACAAGTTGAGGACACGGGTTGCGTATCTCGCGCTGTTAATTCCTGGAGTACCATGGCTGAGGGTGCCACAGGGTAGGCTTCGCGCTGCCCTGCGCTTGCGAGACCCCAGAGGGTGCCACAGGGTAGGCTTCGCGCTACCCTGCGTTGGCAAAACCCTATGATTTGGATTTTGGAATGACGATCGTCTGTTTGTTGTGTGAGGTCCGGTGAGCCGGGTAGCAGTGGCGAACATAGACACCACGGGCGTACTGCATCAGTGGGACATGACCACATCTGCAACCTCATCAGTCACGTGTAGGTGTCAGGAACAGGTTATGTACCATTAGAAGTTCATAACGCTGGTTCAAATCCCTATATATGGAGAAACGGCTTGAGATGGGGTCGCATGTAGTATGGGCTGCATGTTGCTTTCAGAGACTTGCTGACGTTAGAATAGGGAGCATCCTAGTTCTATTTAAATATCGCATTAGAGTCTAGTCCTAGCACTCACGAACACTTAAACTACACCAACACCATTGCTATATTTTGTATGTTGTTTGGGAGATTCGCTGCTATATGATCAGCCTTTAAGCATCAGTGAATACTGACGTCCCCACTTCCATAGGTACTGGATCGCCGAAGTACAATGGCGAGATTCAGAAAGACTCAAGGCAAGGAAAGCAAGGAGTCAGTGTTATGTTAGTTCCGCTGCAGTATATGTATTGATCATCCATTAGTTGAGAAGTACTCAAGTGAGAGTTACCAAGTGTTGTTCTTCATTCCTTGTACTCTGATGTAAGATATTGAAGGTTGTAATACTTGGAATGTAAAGGTAATATTGTAACTCTATTGTAAGATATTGCAATTGTATAATGTTCGGACTTGTAATACATTGGGTATTGAATAAAAAGTTTTAAATTCACCTGTTTTTCTGTGTATTGTGACTAATTGAAGAAAAGATCTTGGCTCGTGTCACGATTTCCCAGTATTGGAAATCGGGGCGCTACACTTGTGGAAAGTTGTATCCATGCTCGATGTTCGTGCCGAGCATCTAGCCAGATGGCCTTGCTTTTGAGGCAACCTTGTGGAAATACTAGGTGCCTGGTCGAGATCCATGCCATGCGTCAAGCCAGATGACCTTGCTTTTGAGGCAATCTTATGAAAATATTGGGTGCCTGCTCGAGATCCATGCCGAGCATCGAGCCAGATGTCCTTGCTTTTGAGGAAATATTGTGGAAAGTTGTATCCATGCTTGATGTTCGCGACGAGCGTCAAGCTAGATGGCCTTACTTTTGAGGAAATCTTGTGGAAATGTTGGGTGCCTGCTTGAGATCCATGCTGAGAGTCAAGCCCAATGGCCTTGCTTTTGAGGCAAACTTGCAAAAATGTTGGGCACATAATCGAGATCCATGCCGAGCATCGAGCCTGATGGCCTTACTTATGAGGCATCCTTGTGGAAATGCTGGGTGCCTGCTCGAGATCCCTGCTGAGCGTCGAGCCCGATGGCCTTTCTTTTGAGGCAAGCTTGCGGAAATGCTGGGCGCCTGCTCGAAATCCATGCCAAGCATCGAGCCCAATGGCCATGCTTTTGAGGCAACCTTGTGGAAATGCTGGGTGCCTGCTCAAGATCCCTGCCGAGTGTCGAGCCAGATGGCCTTGCTTTTGAGACAAGCTTGTGGAAAGTTGTATCCATGCTCGAGGTTCGTGTTGTGCGTCGAGATAGATGGTGCTGGTGATTGGCAAAAGCCTTGCTTCTGTGTTTGGCATGCTCGAGGTGCACGTCGAGGCTTGATCGCTTTGGACTTGGGGAGAAACTTATCTTGTGGATAAATTGGGCCTTATGTGGGCCACTCATGCGGTGACACATGTAACGATGACGTCATGTTTGAGGATATCGAGGAGTCGCTGGTTTCAGTATATATCCCCCACCTGTCTCCTCATTTTTCACCTTTTGCTCTCTCTCTCCAAGTTCCCAAGTTTCCTCTCTAGCACTATTCAGTCACCGGTGACGATCTTTTTTTGCCAATTTCCCGGCATTCGAATGGGTTAGTTTCTTTTCATTATGTCGAGGGCTCAGTCTGGTTCGTCCGCTACTACATCGGGTCGGGATGATGACCCCGTCACTCCGACTCAACGTATTGGGAAATAGTGGAGAAGGTCTACGAAGTCACACCGCTTCGTAGCAGAAAGCCCTTCGTAGTGGAGTCAAGCAACTCTGAAGGGACCGTGCGCATGGAGGAGGGTGATGGGGACGAAGTTGTTAGTGGTGTGGAGGAAGATGAGATGATTGAAGGAGTGGTCTATGGTGAGGGAATTGAAGTTATTGAGGGGGACCAGGAAGTGGAGGACGACCCGTCGTGAGAAGACGACCCTCTGGCCCCTTTGGCGACGCCCTCTCCCCCAAGGGGTCGTTGTGTCCGCCTGAGGACAACGAAGTGGATCCTACCGGAAAGCCCGGACGAGATGGATCCTGAAGCAGACTCGATGTCCGCTTCACGGTGCAGCCGTGCTCCATTAGAATGTACCCGGACGATGTGGAGTAGTTGGTCCAATACGGAGCGCAAGCATCCTCGCCTGGTCGATAGAAAATCTCTATGGACAAAACACCGACTGTACTGACAGCGGACGACCTTCCGATTATTCGAGCAACTACTTCATTGGTCAGGAGTACGAACTGTTGATCCCCAGCCCAGGGCTCCGCCCCACCGATAACTTGGCCCCATGTTTCTGTATGTTTCCGGCGGACGCATTTAGTGCGGGTTTGTGGCTGCTAATCCACCTGTTTATTCAGGAGGTTCTGAACTAAGCGTCGTTGATTCCGATGCAATACAGACCCATCTCTTGGAAGCAGCTTGTGTGCTTCATGCTTCTTTGCGAGGAGAGGGGCATTCCCCTGAGGTTGAAATACTTTCGAGCGATCTTGTATATTAGTTCGTCTGGCGAGTACGAAGGGATCTACTGCATCTCGCCTCACCGAGGGAGGAGGGCTATACATGGGCATCCAGTCTCCATTAAAGGGTGGAAGGGAAAATATTTTATCGTTCGGAGCCCGACTCCCTGGGTGATACCCACGACGTGGAGTTTTTATAAGCCCAACCTTAACATCCCTCATAAGTCCGATTTGACTGTCGAGGAGTGGGTAGACGTTGAGCGGATATGTTCAGGCAACAACATTGGTTGGCCGAATGTGACGGAGAAGCATCTGGCTCGGATAGGACTGAGCCCCACTCCTTCTAGTATGTCTTTTGTCTTATTTTTCTTCAAGTGTTTTCCTTCGTCTTATAAGCTTCTCGTTCTTGCAGATATGGACAACTCGAAGATCACTGCGATGAGGGCACTGTGGAAGAAGAGGAAGCCCAAACGGGCCGAGCAGGGGAAGCAGGGGAAGATCCCCTCCGAGGGGGTTTCATAGGAACCTTCCCACCCGATGTTGAAGAAGCAGAAGGCCTCCACATCGGGTCCAAGCTCCAGTAATCTGAGGGTTACTGAGGTGGTGAAGGGTGGCCTCCTCCCTATCGCTCCAACGGCCGAGGAGATCATAGGCGATGCAGGGCTTCAACCATGGGCCCTGGGCTGGGCTGTTAGGGTCAGGTAAACCTTGTCGGATGGTCCCATGGCTATCGAGGTGGTTGAGAAGCTCGCCCCACCTCAAGACCAGAAGGCCCGGGAGTGCGACACCATCAAGTCCAACTACATGAAGTGGGTTATGGCGAGCGTCCAGGTAACCTTCTTTCCATCCCCTTTGTAGTTTTTTTTCTTTACATATATATTTTTTTAAGTCTGATTTCCTCGATTATAGGCTTGCATGGAGGGCGCTCAGCTGATGAAGCTGCACCATAAGGAGCTGAGGAGGGAGGTGACGAATGCTCAGCATTATGAGCGTGAGATGAAGGACCTCAAGATAGTGTAAATGGCGCTTGAGGCTCGGAACCAGGCCCTTCAGGCTGAGCTGGCTAACTAGACAGATGCCAGCATGAGGAAGGAGGGAGAGCTGAGGAAGGAGGCTGACAAAAAAATAAGGAAGTTGAAGCAGGCCAGCATGGACAAGGTCATCACGACTGAGGATTAGGTCTACGCCCTGGCGATCTGGCACGTTAAGCACTACCACCCGGAGTTAGATCTCAGTCAGTTTTATTATGATATGGAGCTGTCTGAACACCTGCTGACTCCCGGGGGTGGTGGTGACGATGACGTTGCGACGACCGATCCCAACGCTGAGCCACCTTCTGAAGAAGAGGTTGGCCAGCAATAGCATTTGTTATTTTCTTTTCCTCCTTTTTCTGTTCGTATTTTGTACTCGCCGAACGCGGATTGGCCACCGCCTCTTTGTAAACACATTTTTGAGTAATGAAACGAGTTTTTGGCCGAACCTTTTGACATGAATTTTGGGCGTGATCAGTCATGTGAGATTTTCTCAATTTTAGTCATGTATATACGGCTTGGAATGATATTTCTCTGTTTGCCTCTGCCAGATAGATGTGACCTCGGGAGTGGACCTCAGTCGTGCCGGGATGGCATGGCTTAGCGATAAGTTCTTGGCCTTAGAGTCCGCTCTGACCCAGTGCCGCAAAGAGGCTCGTGATCGAGACGCAGCTCTCCAAAACTTTATAGATAAGTCGAACGGACTTAGCTTGGAGCTGGCGCATTTTAAGAAGCTGGCCGATCGTGACTTGGGAAGTGCGGAGGTTGTATTTTCGATGGCCAGTACTTCCGCTCGGCGACCGTCATATGAGTTCTTCATTCGTGACGTTATTATGGAGAAGGACTTAGAAGTACAGCTGTACAAGATAATGGTTGGGATGTCAGGGTCCCGATCCGTTTCTTTTGGAAGTGCTTGCCTTTCCGTCAGGGCTTCATTGCCGACCCCGAGAATTGGGCCAGTGAGGCCCTGTGATGCACAGAGCTCGGTTGCGAGTGTGCCTATATTGGCAGCCCCGGGCAATCCTGCGGAGGACCAAACTTACTCAGCTGACCTTGAGTTGGTCTATATTAACCCTGCAGCTCCGATATAGGAGCCCTAGGCCGATTGTAAACAATGTAGTAAGGTCTATCCATGTAATGATACACTTTCTTTGGCTAAAATAATAATAAAAGAACAGTATTGTATTGGCCTTTCGGGGGTTCTTTTGTTGCGCACATCCATTCAAACCCCGAGGATGATTCTTCGTTGTCCGGGCCGAGGGGGAGTGCAAGCCGAGGGGTGAGGACTTTTGGAAAATCAAGGAGACCGAGGGATCCCGATTGAGTGGTAATAAAGGATGTTTTGTCTTCCAATACAATAAATGTGTTTAATAGACGTTTCGACTTCCCATGCCGTAAATGCTCATCTTTGGGGCTATATAATCCTCACTCCCCTCATTTCAGTCATTACTTTACGGTGAGCTCTCATTACTAGTGGCTCCCCTACCGCTCTCTGACAATTAGGGGTAATGGTGATGAATGTCAGTTTATCCCTGGTTGCCAGCGAGTGAAAGGGGGGTTGACTCGGAGTGTGAGGCTCGAGGCACTCGCCAAAGGTGAGTGTCAAAAATAAAAACCTTGTCCGAGGGATCCTGTGACTGGTGGCTCTCCTACCATCCTCTGATAGTTAGGGGTAGCAGCGACAAATTCTGCCCTACCCCTGGCTGTCTATGGGTGAAAGGGAGGTCAACTCGGAGTGCAGGGCTCAGGCCTTTTATCTCAGAATTGGGGTTGAAAATAAGATTCTTGGGTACTGCATATTTCGGTGGAATATGGGAGCCAAGTAGAGATTTTAATAAAGTTTGTACAATGCATTCAAATTGTTGTGTTGGTTTGAGAAGTAAAATTCATGATCTAAAAGTTATACTTGAGGATTGGAGGAATTTTATCTCCATTCCACCAACTGAAAAGAAGATTACAGATATATCTTGGTGGTGTTGGGTTTATGTCTTGCATACCATGTTGGATAAGAAGACGATGAGACGATAGAGGAAACGAGACGATCGAAGACGGAGTGGAAGCAAGGAAAACGGTCAGCAGTAGCAGGTGGAGTTGCGGTCGACCGTACATGGGGTGCGGTCGACTGCCCAACTCTGCAGAAGTTCCCGAGAGGGGGATGGTCGACCGACCTTGTGGTACGGTCAATTGCGCGCGGCACTGATGGATAAATTAGGCCGGGTCTTGGTGATTCGTGAGAAGCCCAACTTGCTCTTCAAGTCAGATCTGACGACTCTTATCGTAGGGTTATCTCTTCCGAAATATCGAAAGACTATTGTATCAAGATATCAAACTAGGTTTTCTCTAGATCTCTATATATTGTTATTACTAGCCTCCATTGAGAGCTATGAGAGAGAGAGAGTGCTTTATTGAAGGAAAGATTGAGTGATTCTCTAATTGTAAACAACTAGTACTTGCTGGTGAGGCTTGAGAGAGGGTCGTTGTGAGAATTGTAATATTCTTGTATCTTCTCTAGTTGAATAACATTTTGGGCTTCTTCTCCCCCGGATTAAGGCAAAAGCCCCAACTGGGACAAATTTGTGTATGCTGTGGTGTGTTTGGTATGATCTCATATGTGCTTGGTGGTTTGTGTTGATTGCATCGAATAACTCGACAAGATTCTAAAGAGGGACTTTTCGGTAGAAATCCTTAACAATTGGTATCAGAGCTTCGGGTTCAAGGGTTTGTTCGAGTTCCTTGGAGAAGATGGCAGATCAGATCACGAAGATCAAGCGGTTCAAAGGCAAGATCAACTTTGATCTCTTGAAGGTGGACATGCATGAAGCATCGGTTCAACAGGACTTGGATCTAGTCCTAGAAGGAGAAAAAGGGAGACCAATCGACACAAAGCAGGAGAAGTGGAAGAAGATATGTTCAGAAGCTTTGGATTTAATCCGATTGTCATCGATGAGCGAAGTCAGGTATAGGAGAAGCATGGCAAGTCTTTGGGCAAGATTCAGAACTGACTACTCGGGATTGTCATCACAGGATCGGATTACCAGCAAAGAAAGTTGTGGGGTCTTAATGAAGGAAAGTACCGCTCTTGTAGATCATGAAGTGGAGTCCAATATGGAGTTATTTGAACTGAGGTCATTCAACACAGATGATCTAAGGATTTTCAACTCAATATATTCACCACCAAATCCATCCAACATGATAACCGTGCTAGATGAGGAACCTATCATGGAGATGTTTTTCATAGTAGGTATGATCAAGGGGTTGGAGGAGGATGCATTTAGGAAGGAGAGTCAAAAATCGGCATCAACTTCTGTGAGTTGCTTGGAGGTGGATTGTACTTTGATCGGAAGGGCAAGTGTATGTAGGGGCAAGGTCCATGCCCACCAGTACAAAGGGATTGAGCATTACATAAGAGACTGTTGCAAGCGGTTAAGTCAGAGGGGTGCCAAATTCAGTGCCGCTGAATCAGGTGATGGCTTAAACAATGCTTTTGTTTCAAGTTCTTTAGATGTGAATTCCGGTTGTTCTTTTGATTCGGTTAGTTTTTCTCAAGTTTGCTCTGAGAGAGAGATGGTTTCTACTTGCAAATTTGAATCATATCGTTGTGTGGGAAGAAAGGTTGATAAGATTTGTGAAGTAATGATTTCTACTTACAAGTTTGCCTCATGTCGTTGTGTGGGAACGACGATTGACAAGACTTGTGAAGCAAGGGGTGAGAAAACTAATGAGTTGAAGATGATAAATGGAATGGGACACACACTAGAGGAGGGCATGCATATTCCTTTGATGAAGTGGAGCCTTATTTTCATGAGAACTCTAGAAGCTCGGGACTGCAGGTACATAGATCCAGGGGGAGTTTGTTCAGTTTGGAAAAGTTATCGCAAGGTGATGAAGGGTGAGAGGGGGATTGAGCAGGGTCAGCACAACCTCTACCAGCTTTTGAGGAACAGGAAACCTTGGCCAAGTGGTTTGAAGCCCATTGTTCCTAAATCACCATCTAGTATGCCGTCACTAAAATCATCCGAGCGAGACTGTGATGTTCGAATATCGTCGGAAGGTGGAGAGAGCCTTGAGGTAGGTGGAGTTCGTGTGGAGGGTGGCACCTCCATGATTACATCTACTGGGGTGTGCCCTTGAGGGAGGCATACAGTGAGAGAAAAACGGGGGGAGATAGATTCAACTAGCAGAGGAAGCCATTGAAACGAGTTGTTTGCAAGAAGAGAAGGAAAAGAGTAGATGGTTTTAAATCACACAGGTGTAGATTCATGAGTATGCAATCCAAGGTGGAGATTGTTGGGTTTATGTCTTGCATACTATGTTGGATAAGAAGACGATGAGACGATGGAGGAATCGAGATGATCGGAGACGGAGTGGAAGCAAGAAAAATAGTCAGCAGCAGCAGCATGTTGAGTTGCGGTCGACCGTACATGGGGTGCAGTCAACCTCCCAACTCTGCAGAAGTTCCCGAGAGTGGGATGGTCGACCGACCTTGTGGTACAGTCGACCACGTGCGGTGCTGATGGATAAATTGGGTCGGGTCTTGGTGATTCGTGAGAATCCCAACTTGCTCTTCAAGTCAGATCTGATGGCTCTTATCGTAGGGTTATCTCTTCAGAAATATCCAAAGGCTATTGTATCAACATATCAAACTAGGTTTTCTCTAGATCTCTATATATTGTTGTTATTGGCCTCCATTGAGAGCCAAGAGAGAGAATGCTTCATTGAAGGAGAGATTGAGTGATTCTCTAATTGTAAACAACTAGTACTTGCTGGTGAGGCTTAAGAGAGGGTCGTGGTGAGAATTGTAATATTCTTGTATCTTCTCCAGTTTAATAACATCTTGAGTTTCTTCTCCCCTGGATTAAGGCGAAAGCCCCAACCAGGATAAACTTGTGTGTGCTTTCGTGTGTTTGGTATGATCTCATATTTGCTTGGTGGTTTGTGTTGATTGCATCGAATAACTCAAGAAGATCCTAAAGAGAGATTTTTTGGTAGAAATCCCTAACAGGTGGATACCCCAAAACTGCACGTAAGATGGAAAACTGTGAACGTACAAAATCTCAAAAGTACAACCCTAGATATTAGAGTATCCTAATCATTTAAGTATTTTTTGATTCGTGCTCTTTCTAACTTCAGCTTCTCTTTGTCTTAGCCTTCTCGAAGTGCTGCATTAGTTTCAAATCCCTTATTTTTTCTTGGAGTAGTAGAGCTTTATGATTGGGCAGAATTCAGTTGTAAATACAGGATTTTGCTAGTCGAAAACAATTTGGAGGTCAGTTTTCAACTGTCCATTTAATTTTCGAAAAGGATGCATATTTCAACTTTTTAAAGTAGATACCTGTTTAACCTAAAGATATACTGAATTAGGTGCTAATTTTCTGTTAATTTTAATTGTGAAGATGCTTACAGGAGTTAAAAATTCTATCGTGGGAGATTCTGTATATTCTTACATTATATTGAAAATGTGGGCCTTGGGTTCATTGCCCGTGCCAGAGTTTTCATTTAGCTTGGCCACAAAAGTTACATTGGGTTGTGATGCGGTTTGTTTTTGGGGGGTGGCTACACCAGGTGTGAGTTCTCTCAATTTATATTTTTACGAAAGCTTCGGTACCGACGGTACGCCCGACCCTCAGCCGGAGGGACAGCTCGGGAGTAGGCGGGAGCGAGGTGGAGGTCGGATGCTCGGCTCGGCTCATATCTGGAAGCTCCGATCCGAAAGTCTCGTGTACCTGCACTCGGCTAAGGAACACCGGGGTTGATCCCGGTGGCAGGCCTTCCGATGGTCTAGTCAGTCACTGAAGAGTAATAGTAACTAGAGTTTTTGAGAGGGGAATGATTGATTACCTTTTGAAGGGGTAGAGGGCCTGGTATTTATAGGCAGTGCCAACCGGGTCGGGACCCATTTGGGGCTGGGTCTAGACCTGGTCGCCTGTGGGCCTGACGTGGCGGAAGCCAAGGCAGTTTAGGGCTGACGTGGCGGAAACCCAGGCAGTTTAGGGATGACGTGGCTGAAGCCTAGGCAATTTAGGGCTGACGTGACGGAAACCCAAGCGGTTTAGAGCTAACGTGGTCGAAGCCCAGGCAGTTTAGGGCTGACGTGGTAGATCTGATGATCAGGGGGTGAAAGCCTTTTGAGGGAATCTTATGGCCCATAAGGAGCCACGTCATCTGACCCATATCAGGAGCCCCACACTCCTGGATGGCTGGGTGATCCAGCCGTGTAGGAGTGAATTTTTGCCTCTGTAGGAAGAGCGGGGTGGTGTGTATGGCGAAGAACGGGATCCGTATCTTCCAAAAGATGTCAGTGGGGTAGGATGATGGGGGTCCCCTCTTGGGGTCACGCGGGGCGTCAGGTGCAGAAGCGTCAGAGCTCGGTTTGCCGAGCATCGAGGGTCGGTAGGCGAGCCCCCTCACTTGTTGGAAAAACAAAGGGCACCGAGACCCGTGAAGTAGGAGCTCTTCTTGCCGAGCGTCTAGGGTTGGCAGGCGAGACCTTCATTTGTTGGGGAAAATTTTGGGGTTCGCGGTAACATCCTAAAGTCAACCCTGAGGTCATTTGGCCAAGAGTAGGGGGTCGGTAGGCGAGCCCCCTTACATGTTGGAAAAGCAAAGGGGCATTGGATTCTGTGGAGTAGGGGTCCTTCTTGCCGAGCATCTAGGGCCGGCAGGCGACCCCCTCGTTTGTTGGGTGATAATTTGGGGCACGCGACCCCCTCATTTTCAACTTCTTAATAACAGAAATTTCCTTGCACACCACTGGCGACCGTTTTTTGTTGACCTTTGCATTCTCCAGTGAAACAGGTTAGTATTTTCGTCACGGTCTCAGTCCGGTTCTGAGGCAGGCACTTCAGGTCGCGGCGAGGAGGAGGTTCATTCGTCCTCAATATCCTTTTCGTCGGGTGACTTGCATTCGGTAAAGGAGGAGGTTCTGTCGATAGGAGGGTCGAATAGAGAAGGCGACGTAGCTATTATCGTAGAGCCCCTGCAATCCTGTAGGCTGGGTAAGGAGCCTGTAGAGGAGGAGCACAAAGAGAGGGATCCCGAGGGAGAGGGGCTTGTGGAGGAGGAGAATGAGTCCGGAGAAGGAGGTCGGGAAGAAGATGAGCAGTTCCAGGAGGGCGATGATTAGGAGGAATCCGAGCAAGGGACTGAGAGTGGTAGTGGCCATGGCGAGGTTGGAGGGACCGCGGAGGAGGTAGGGGAAGAAGAGGCAGACCTCCCACCATTGCCTCCCCTAGCGACCCCTTCCCCTGATAGGAAGGATCGCCCCCGAAGGAGGAAGAGGAAGTGGATTCGGCCCGATAGTCTGGCCAAGAAGGATAAGTATGAGTATGGCTCCAGGTTCACGTACCCCCTTCTCTCCAGCAAAAATCCAGGCTCGATCAGGATGTACCCTGATGACATGAAGGATCTTCTGGCGTATACATCGCTGTTGAGGGACGAGGGCCGGTCCAAGATCAAGATGGATAGCGTGAAGTGTGCCCTGCCTAGGGACTACTTGCCCTTCTTGAGGGTGGCTTACTTCATTCCTCGGGAGTTCGAGCTGCTGGTGCCGAACCCAGGAATCCGCCCGATCTCCGTGCTCGAACCGAGCTTCTGCATGTTCCTTGAGGATGCTTTTGTCTCGGGGTTGAGGCTTCCGTTGCACCCGTTCATCAAGAGGGTGCTGAACTGGGGGGAGCTGAGTCCGATGCAGTACGGTCCCAACTCATGGAAACACTTAGTGTGTTTTATTTTGAAGTGTCAGGAGAAGAGGATTACGTTGAGGCTAACCTACTTCCGAGTCATCCTGGGGATGAGCTCTCTCGGGGACCAGGAGGGGATTTTCTATCTTTTGCCCCGCCCCCACAAGAAGGTGATGCACGGCCATCCGGACTCCATCAAGAGTTGGAAAGAAAAGGACTTCGTAGTCTGAAATGAGAAGGCTTGGGACATCCCCACTGTTTGGAACTTCGGAAAGCCGAACCATAAGCCACCGAAGCGAAAAGACTTGACTGAGAAGGAGTGGGCGAACGTCGACAAGATCGTGGAGGGTCACATCATTGGGTGGCCTCCCATCATGGAGCTACTCCTCGCACGAGTCAGACTGAGCCCGGCCAACCCTAGTATGTTTTTGTTTCTATTCTATATTTCTTTCTACCTTCACATTAACATGTTTACTTTTCTTCTTGTAGAGATGTCTGTGTAGCGCCCCAAATCCCTATACCGGGAACCTGAGACCCTACTCCAGGAGTTGAACTTCAAAATAGCAAAATCACAGAAGTACAGGAAATTTAAAAACTTTTATTCCATATAAATGTTACATTTACAAGGGTTACAATGTCCAAATAAAAGTTAAAATATTTACAACAATATAACAGTACTTGTATATGTCCCTTGGATCCTTGGACCAACTCGAGCTCCGTGGTACCTGTAGATCGGTTCCGGATACCTACAAGGTGGGGAACGTCAGTACTTCGACTGACGCAAAGCTGTTGATAACTGTGATCCTCTAAAATTCAATCACAATCAATAATTTATGTAAAATATAAAGGTGATGTGCCAAAATAAGGGTTTAGTGGATTCGGGTTCTAGTGCAGTGTTATGACATGACCTTAAGTCTAGATGCAGCAAACTCACATGCCTGACTCTAATGCAAGCAAGACTTTGAAGCACGAATGCATCCCATACTACATATGCCCCCAAATCTAGCCGTCTTTCTCCATAATATAGGGATTCGAACCCTCGCCATGCACCCTACTCTTGTACACACTCCAGTTCCAAATAGACTGTCCATCGCCCAAGGAGATTGCAGCGGTCGGTCTAATTCCACCCTGCAGTGCCCAAGTGGTCACTGCCAGTTGGTACCCGCGCACGGACCTCCTTAGAAACCGCGTTGAACCTGGTCCTTACGACCCTTGGTACCACATGTACACTCATGGACTCTCGCATGCGTGTTCACCCCAGGCCCGGGTTATGAACATATATATACCAAAACACAAAACACAAACCCGCGCTTTAGGGACGTGAGCACCACGGGAGGTCAATTCCTCCGGGCCTCCTGCACCTTACTTCGGCAAAACTTTGGGAATCAACAGATCGAGATACGAGCCAGGGACGCAATCCATTAGCGGCCGAGAACGTATCCCTACGACTGGAAGATACAACACCGACTATGGTTTACTAGGACTAATGCAATTTTTCAACCCCTTAATAAACCATTCTAACCCCTACCTGACTCTAATTATTTCGGGTAAGAATTAACTGCTTCCACACTTGCTTATCAGCCTCTAGCCCCTGGCAACACCGGTCCGGTTCGCCACTTCCCCGACTTGGACTCGTTCAGCATAATGGCCTACGCCTGCTGCTACCCCGGCTGTAAATATAAAACTACCCCGTGAGCTCCACTCAGTGGCATGCTCAGACGTCCTACGCTCGGCAGAAGTCTAATATTATAGGCTTGATAGGTGCAGGGTATCCTCTACCCTAATGACTAACTCGAGTCACACATCCCACTCGAGAAGATCAACAACCTCAATAATAGAGATCAACTATTCCTAGACACGAGTCACTGACTCAGCTCACACACAAGGGAAAAATGCTTTCACAACCCTTAGTCCAAACCCAGACTAAGCGACCTACGGGTTTCCGCCCGAATCTCAAAATGGTCATAACTCTCTGGATACAACTCCGATTGGAGTGCACAAGCCCAACCTGGAAAGGTAAGATCCTAGGCTACAACTTCCTAGTTGATCACGAGCTTAGATTCAAACATCTAAGTCCTCGAAATAGCTTCTCAAGCTCCAACCTGCGTGCTTCCTGTGCACGGGCTGCACCTTACCAGTAACACAAATTCCTACTCGATCATCAGAACGACACAAACTCAAATTCTGTAGAAGGGTGTGGGTGTTCTCAACAACTCTCTAGTTGGTCATGAGTCCAAATTATACCATTAAGTCACCCTAACATACTCATCTATCATCGATACACCAATTCACACAATTGGTCTCTCCAATTCAGAGCACTCAGCTCTACTCTAGTCCTCTGTTCAGTCTTACAAAAATCATAATAATTCAACCGTTTACTGGAATTGCCTCAAATTAGTTTTGTTTGAAAGATAGAGGTGTCCACTACAACTCTCTAATGAGTCATGATCCTCAAAATGTGCCTCTAACAAGTCTTAAATTCCCAATCTTTACAGAGTATCAAAACTGGCTTAAAACAGCACAGTGCTTAATCCCAAAATCATAGTAAATTGTACACTTGTCCAAATGACATAAAATTTATGGTGGTGAAACTAGACATCATACCCAACATTATGCAAACACCTCATGTCAAAATTCCAATTATACAGTAAGTAATAGCTATTGCAAGTTAGCACAGAAACCATCAGGTTTTCTAATTCAACATCAGCTACTGGTTATAGATCGATTTTTCTCATGTCTATAAACTCATCAAAATAATTTACTGATTTTTTTACATAATCAAAATGCATTCAGGAATTTTGGGTAAAAACTTCAGATCAATATCATGCTTCAATAAATCATGAAAATTCCTACAATATCCGCCATTTTGTTTATCTTTTTCTGAGTCTGCCTTACGACACAGATCCATCTCACGATTTTATTAGCATATCAAATGATCATAGAAAAATCTGAAATAAATCATTAATGATCCTAACACATATATGAATAAATAATTTTAATTTCATGTTCTAATTCATCATATTTTGCTCTTGGGAAAATCCACAAATGGTACTCCGAATCAGTTTTTCTAGTTCAATTCTGACTTCAACTTCTAACCTATAGATGATCAATCCTATGCATCCTAGCACACATGCATGCAATCAAAATTAATTAAAAGACAATAATTTCAAGTTTAGAGAAACTTTCCATCCTTGGTTGTAGTAGTGGAAGGAACTTCTTCAAGCTTCTTCTCTTGGAAATCTCCTTTTGATCCTTTTTCTTCACTTCCTTCTTCCTTCTCTCCTCCTTCTCTTGAGGTGTTTTCTTTCTGAAATTTCCAGACCAAAAGGGAGGAAATGAAGTGGTAAATGAAGGAGATGGGGGGGTATAGTTCGGATTTGACAGAGAGGGGGGGGGGGGGGTAGGGTTAGGTTATTGGTGGTTTTGTAGACCAAAACCATGGCTTAAGCCCATTGGTTTTGTGTTTGTTATGTTGGCTGCCCAACATAGCCCTTAACGAGTTCAAACGAGTGTGAGACAAGTATTTTAACGAGCACACGCAACCTATATTCACTGTAGTATCATACCGTGTTATATTTGCATGTGCGTCGCGCCGAAAACTAGCATTTATACTAGTATCGGTCCGTCTCGTTCTCGTACATCTTTGGAATGCAACTCTCCCAAGAACCGTCCCGTAGCCCTAACCATCCACCACCATAGAAAAATCGACCCATAATACTACAATCAATTGCACGCATACTAACAATATACATACACATATGCATATATTCAGGTATCGTACAAAACGGGGTGTTACATCACTCCCTCCTTAGAATCGTTCTGTCCCAGTACGTCCTTAGTGGGAGAAAGGAAAACAAAAAACAAAATAGAAAACATTCAAAATAAATCCGGATATAAGGCCTTCATGCGGCTCTCCGGCTCCCACGTGGCTTCTTCCACGAACTGTTTCCTCCAGAGAACTTTGACCATCGGGATGACCTTGTTTCTCAGTACCTTGTCCTGATGATCAAGTATCCTGACTGGTTTCTATCTACAGGAAAGATCTATCTGTAAATCCTTCGGAACCTCTAGCAACTGATGGCTCGAATCCGGGACATACTTCCGTTGCATAGAGACGTGGAACACGTCATGCATTTGAGATAGCTCGCCCGGCAGCTCCAACTTATAAGCCATCCTGCCAATCCTTTTCAGAATCTTGTATGGTCTAATATACCTCGGAGCTAACTTCCCGCCTTTTCCAAACCTGATAACTCCTTTGGTCGGCGATACCTTGAGAAATACGGAGTCGCCTTCCTCAAATTCCAACTCTCTTTGGCGGTTGTCTGCATAGCTCTTTTGCCTGCTTTGTGCTCCTTGAAGCCTCTTCTGAATAAGCTCGATCTGCTCCGACGTCTGTTGCACCATTTCTGGTCCATACATCTGCCGCTCTCCTACCTCGAACCAACAAATCGGCATCCTGCATCTTCGTCCATACAAAGCTTCATACGGGGCCATGCCGATGCTTGCCTGATAGCTGTTATTATAAGCAAACTCTACCAAGGCTAAGTATTTCTCCCAACTTCCTCCGAAGTCCAAAATGCATGCCCATAACATGTCCTCGAGAATCCTTTTGACTCTCTCAGTCTGTCCATCCGTCTGAGGGTGAAAAGCTGTGCTGAAGTCTATTCTAGTTCCCAACGCTGACTGTAGACTTCGCCAGAATCGAGACGTAAATTTTGCATCTCGGTCGGATACTATCGACACTGGCACTCCATGTCGCTTTACGATGTTCTCAATATAGACCTCGGCCAACTTCTCAACTGTCCATGTCGTCTTTACTGGAAGAAAATGTGTTGACTTGGTCAATCGATCCACAATCACCCATAGTGAGTCATTTCCTTTAGGGCTCCTGGGTAACCCAGTGATAAAATCCATACTGATGTTCTCCCATTTCCATTCTGGAATGGGTAAAGGCTATAACAATCCTCCTGGTTTCTGGTTTTTGGCCTTAACTTGTTGGCATGTCAAACACTTGGCGACAAACTCTACTATATCTCGCTTCATCCTTGACCACCAATAGTGTTGCTTCACATCGCGATACATCTTGGTGCTTCCGGGGTGAATCATGAGTAATGTGGAGTGAGCTTCCTTCATGATATCTTCCCTCAACTCCTCGTCCTTTGGTACACATAGTCGGTTACCAAACCACAGTGAACCTTCTCTTATACTGAATTCTGCCAATTTTCCTTCATGCACTTGCTTCTTCATGTCTTCCATTTCTGGAGCTTTGGTCTGAGCCTCTTTTACTCGCTCATCCAAGCTTGGTCGTAACACCAACTGTGCTAGAACTGCACTTATGTGTTGTGTAACCACTTCAATGCCTGCCTGCCTGATCTCTTCATCTATCTCCCTCCGGGTTGCTATCAATATTGCCACACTTCTCTTCCTACTGAGCGCGTCTGCTACCACGTTGGCTTTTCCTGGATGATATATAATCTCAGGCCTGATGTCTTCGAGTACTTCCAACCATCTCCTCTGCCTTAAGTTGAGATCCTTCTGTTGGTAGATATACTTTAAGCTCTTGTGATCAGTGTAGATTTCCACCTGTGCTCTGTAGATATAATGTCTCTATGATTTCAAAGCAAAAATTATTGCTGCAAGTTCCAAATCATGGGTTGGATAATTCTTCTCGTGTGGTCGTAGCTACCTCGAACCATAAGCTATAACCCTGCCTTCCTGCATTAGCACACATCTGAACCCCAAATACGACACATCACTGTAGATGACGTAGTCCTTATCCTCCTGAGGTAAAACCAATATAGGTGCAGAGATCAAACGGTTCTTCAGTTCCTGAAAACTTTCTTCACACTTCTCCGTCCAGTCGAAACTTTGGTTTTCTTTGGTCAAAGCTGTAAGGGGTACAACAATCCTTGCATAATTCTGGATAAACTTCCGGTAATACCCATCATACCCAGAAAACTTCTTACTTCCTTCACCGTCTTCGGTTGTGGCCATTCCTTGACCGCCTCTATCTTCTGAGGATCCGTTGCCACTCCCTCCTTAGAAAGGATATGGCCTAGGAATGCAACTTCCGATTTCCAGAACTCACACTTAGATAATTTGGCATACAACTGATGCTCTTGTAACTTGCTCAAGACTGTTGTTAGATGTTCAGCATGATCCTCTTCCGTCCTTGAATATACCAAAATGTCGTCGATGAAGACCACGACAAAGGAGTCGATAAACGGCCGTAGAATTCTGTTCATTAAGTCCATGGAAATTGCTGGAGCGTTAGTCACTCCAAACGGCATTACCAAGAACTCATAGTGTCCATATCGAGTTCGAAAAGCTGTCTTAGGTACATCCTCTTCCTTGACTCGTACCTGATGATATCCAGATCGTAGATCAATCTTGAAAAATACTGCTGCTCCCTGAAGCTGATCGAACAAATCGTCGATCCTGGGAATTGGGTACTTGTTCCGAATAGTGACTTTATTCAATTTCCAATAATCGATATACATCCTGGACGACCCGTCCTTCTTCTTAACAAGCAATACTGGTGCTCCCCAAGGCGATGCACTTGGTCCGATAAATCCTTTCTGCAAGTACTCTTCAATCTACTTCTTGATCTCATTCTGCTCTACTGGTGCCATTCGATAGGGTGCTTTGGATACTGGAGCACTTCCTAGTTGAATTGTGATGCTAAACTCGACATCACGGTGTGTGGGAGAATTCCAGGTAAATCCTCTAAGAATACAAGTGGAAAATTCCTCACCACTGGTATCTTGCTCACCTCTTCTGGTACCCGTACTTCACTAGCAGTTGCGAAAGTCATTGCCTCCGATCTCTGCTCCCCGTGGAATACAAGTTCCACTCCTTCAGCTGAAATAATTACCTTCTTCTCCTTGCAGTCAATGCTTGCCTTATGCCTCGACATCCAATCCATGCCAATAATGACATCTGTCCCGGCAAAACCCAACTCCAACAAATCGATACTAAGGATTTCTCCGCTAATCTGGAGCTTACATCCCCTATAGCATAGATCTGTAGTGAGGTTTGCCCCTGATGGCGTAGCTACCATCAAAGCTAAATCTGGAATTGCCTTTTGTGTGCATCTTAGTTTTCTTGAAAAAGATTTTGACACAAAAGAATGAGTCGATCCACTGTTAAACAAGACTGTTGCCAAAATTCCATTTATATATATATATATATATATATGTCCAGTTACAACAGTACATCATCCATCAGCTCCCAAAAACCCAAAATACAACTTAAATTCATACACCATTTGCTTACATACCAGTAATTACCATTCCATCCTTTTCAGCATCCTTTTTGGTCAAGGCGAATACTCTTCCTTGACGCATGGGCTTTTTCCCTTTGTCGGTTGCTCCCGACCCCGTCATGTGGTTGTTCCTTGCCAATTAGGGACATTCTGGCTTGATATGTTCATCTCGTCCACACTGGAAACATTTCACTGCGTTCTTCCTGGGGCATCGATCTATAAAGTGTCCCTGCTCTCCGCAACGATAACAACTTCCAGGCTTGAATTCTCCTGCATTGGGATTGATCTTTCGGAACTTCTGGTCTTTGCCTTGCTTCTTGAACTTTGTTGCTGGGGTGGTTCTCTTCCCTTTGTTCCAGAACTCTGTCCTTCCTTGATTCTGATTCATATCTGCCTCTGTTGCTGCGGCTCTTCTCACCAGCTTGTCGAATCGGCGAATGCCCAAGGGAACCATCTTCGACCACAATCCAGGCCTAAGTCCTTGCTCAAACCTTTGGGCCTTCTTCGCTTCCTCTTGGACCATCTCCGGCGCATACCTTGACAACTGAGAAAACTTCGTCTCATATTCTCTGACTGTCATATTTTCTTGCTTCAAGCTATGGAACTCCATTGCCTTCTCCTCATGCACATCCAAAGGGAAATAGTGCTATCGGAATTCCTCAAGGAAATCTTCCCAAGTGATCTGTCCCTTTTCGAGACTACGCTTTATGGACTGCCACCAAACTCCGGCGCCCTTCTCTAGCAAGATTGTTGCGAGACGTACCTTTCTATCTTCGGGAGTCATCATCACCTTAAACACTGTCTCTACCTGACGTATCCAGTCATCAGCAGCTGTGGGATCAGCCTATCCTTCGAAGACTGGCGGCTTCATCCTCCTAAATGATTCCACCATCTTTACCGGATCAGTGTTCACCGCAACTCCTGGTGCTCTTTATGGCGGCGCTCGGTTCCTGCTAGCCTCCACAAATGCTCCAATCATCTGATATACCCGAGTAAACTGTCCCCTTACATCAAGGCCAGTTCCGTTGGCTCCACTGCTTTCGGCTTCAGTCTGGTCACTCCGGTTGCTTCTAGTCCTTCCTGCCATTTGAAAGCTAACACAGACACCATTAACCAACATCATAATGCAAAACCCCATAACACACTAGCACTAGTCAAACATACTAGTTCCATTCATTTCAAAAAGGTTTTACAAAGATTTGTCAATACATGATCACATCATCATTATCACATGGGTTCATACTACACCCATCCAAAACAATAGCAAGTCAGCCTAGCTATGCAAAAAGTTTGTCATCTATACACATCAAAAGAGATCCTATAACACTAGAGGAAGTTACTGCTCTCCTGCTCCTGGTGAGTCGCCAACCTCGGAGCTATCCCCGACAGTCATACGGTCCAACAGATCCTGAATGTCGCAGACCTGTGTCCTCAGTGCCAGATACCTGCTCTGCAGTTGACCCAGCCTCTCCTCGTATCGGTGCTTCAACAGTACTACCCTCGTCTTCCATTTCCTTTTGGCCCTCTCCAGCTTGGCCACTCTCCTTTCCGCGGTTATCAACGCCCGTGCGAGGTTCTCAAAATGATCCTCTAGCTGTCCGTGACTCCATTTATAGGCAGCCAGCTCTTGGGACATCCTGGTGATAACTTGTGCTAAGGTTGTAGGGTGTGGGGGTGGAGGTGGAAGTGGGGGTATAGAACCATGTCCATTTAACCATCCGTTCGAGTGTCCGTTGTCCAAGTTCGGCATCTGTAAGAGAAAATATGGGAATTAGTACAGATACGGAAAAATTATAAGGCATAAGTTGTAAAAGCAACATTATGAATTATAACCATCAGCTATCTGACTAAACCCAACTCTCGCAATGCATCTAAGTTTTAATTTTCCTGTTGTGTTGGACTAATATTTGAAGTCTGCTCTGATACCAACTTCTGTAGCGCTCCAAATCCCTATACCGGGAACCTGAGACCCTACTCCAGGAGTCGAACTTCAAAATAGACAAATCACAGATAAAAGTTACAATATTTACAACAATGTTACATTCCATATAAATATTACATTTACAAGGGTTACAATGTCCAAATAAAAGTTACAATATTTACAACAATATAACAGTACTTGTATATGTCGCTTGGATCCGTGGACCAACTCGAGCTCCGTGGTACCTGCAGATCGGCTCCGAATACCTACAAGGTGGGGAACGTCAGTACTTCAACTGACGCAAAGCTGGTGATAACAGCGATCCTCTAAAATTCAATCACAATCAATAATTTATGTAAAATAGAAAGGTGATGTGCCAAAACAATGGTTTAGTGGATTCGGGTTCTAGTGCAGTGTTATGACATGACCTTAAGTCTAGATGCAGCAAACTCACATGCCTGACTCAAATGCAAGCAAGACTTTGAAGCACGAATGCATTCCATACTACATATGCCCCCAAATCTAGCCGTCTTTCTCCACAATATAGGGATTCGAACCCTCGCCATGCACCCTACTCTTGTACACACTCTAGTTCCCAATAGACTGTCCGTCGCCTAAGGAGATTGTAGCGGTCGGTCTGATTCCACCCTGCAGTGCCCAAGTGGTCACCGCCAGTTGGTACCTGCGCACGGACCTCCTTAGAAACCGCGTTGAACCTGGTCCTTATGACCCTTGGTTCCACATGTCCACTCATGGACTCTCGCAAGCGTGTTCACCCCTGGCCCGGGTTATGAACATATATATACCAAAACACAAAACACAAACCCGCGCTTTAGGGATGTGAGCACCACGGGAGGTCAATTCCTCCGAGCCTCCTGCACCTTACTTTGGCAAAACTTTGGGAATCAACAGATCGAGATACGAGCCGGGGATGCAATCCATTAGCGACTGAGAACGTATCCCTACGACTGGAAGATACAACACTGACTATGGTTTACTAGGAATAATGCAATTTCCCAACCCCTTAATAAACCATTCTAACCCCTACCTGACTCTAATTATTTCGGGTAAGAATTAACTGCTTCCACACTTGCCTATTAGTCTCTAGCCCTTGGCGACACCGGTCCGGTTCGCCACTTCCCCGACTTGGACTCGTCCAGCATAATGGCCACCGCCTGCCGCTACCCCGGCTGTAAATATAAAACTACCCCGTGAGCTCCACTCACTGGCATGCTCGGACGTCCTACGCTCGGCAGAAGTCTAATATTATAGGCTTGATAGGTGCAGGGTATCCTCTACCCAAGTGACTAACTCGAGTCATACATCCCACTCGGGGAAATCAACAACCTCAATAACAGAGATCAACCATCCCTAAACACGAGTCACTGACTCAGCTCACACACAAGGGAAAAATGCTTTCACAACCCTTAGTCCAAACCCAGACTAAGCGACCTACGGGTTTCCGCCCGAATATCAAAATGGTCATAACTCTCTCGATACAACTCTAATTGGAGTGCACGAGCCCAACCTGGAAAGGTAAGATCCTAGGCTACAACTTCCTGGTTGATCACGAGCTTAGATTCAAACATCTAAGTCCTCAAAATAGCTTCTCAAGCTCCAGTCTGCGTGCTTCCTGTGCACGAGCTGTACCTTACCAGTAACACAAAATCCTACTCGTTCATCAGAATGACACAAACTCAAATTCTGTAGAAGGGTGTGGGTGTTCTCAACAACTCTCTAGTTGGTCATGAGTCCAAATTATACCATTAAGTCACCCTAACATACTCATCTATCATCGATACACCAATTCACACAATTGGTCTCTCCAATTCAGAGCACTCAGCTCTACTCTAGTCCTCTGTCCAGTCTTACAAAAATCATAATAATTCAACCGTTTACTGGAATTTCCTCAAATTAGTTTTGTTTGAAAGGTAGAGGTGTCCAATACAACTCTCTAATGAGTCATGATCCTCAAAATGTGCCTCTAATAAGTCTCAAATTACCAATCTTTACAGAGTATCAAAACTGGCTGAAAACAGCACAGAGCTTAATCACAAAATCATAGTAAATTGTACACTTGTCCAAATGACATAAAATTTATGGTGGTGATACTAGACATCATACCCAACATTATGCAAAATACCTCATGTTAAAATTCCAAATATACAGTGAGTAATAGCTCTTGCAAGTTAGCACAGAAACCATCAGGTTTTCTAATTCAACATCAGCTACTGGTTATAGATCGATTTTCCTCATGTCTATAAACTCATCCAAATAATTTACTGATTTTTGTACATAATAAACGTGCATTCAGAAATATTGGGTAAAAAGTTCAGATCAATGGAATGCTTCAATAAATCATGAAAATTCCTACAATATCCGCCATTCTGTTTATCTTTTTCTGAGTCTGCCTTAGAACACAGATCAATCTCACGATTTTATTAGCATATCAAATGATCATATAAAAATCGGAAATAAATCATGAATGATCCTAACACATATATGAACAAACCCTTTTAATTTCATGGTCTAATTCATCATATTTTGCTCTCGGGAAAATCCACAAATGGTACTCCGAATCAGTTTTTCTAGTTCAATTCTGACTTCAACTTCTAACCTTTAGATGATCAATCCAATGCATCCTAGCACACATGCATGCAATCAAAATTAATTAAAAGACAAGAATTTCAAGTTTAGAGAAACTTCCCACCCTTGGTTGTAGTAGTGGAAGGAACTTCTTCAAGCTTCTTCTCTTGGAAATCTCCTTTTGATCCCTTTTTTTCACTTCCTTCTTCCTTCTCTCCTCCTTCTCTTGAGGTGTTTTCTTTCTGAAATTTCCAGAGCAAAAGGGAGGAAATAAAGTGGAAAATGAATGAGATGGGAGGGTATAGGCCGGATTTGACGCGCGGGGGGGGGGGGGGGGGGGGGGGTGGGGGGGTGTAGGGGTAGGTTATAGGTGGTTTTGTAGACCAAAGCCATGACTTAAGCCCATTGGTTTTGTGTTTGTTATGTTGGCTGCCCAACATAGCCCTTAACGAGTTCTAACAAGTGTGAGACGAGTGTTTTAACGAGTGCATGCAACCTATATTCACTGTAGTATCATACCGTATTATATTTGCATGTGCGTCATGCCGAAAACTAGCGTTTATACTAGTATCGGTCCGTCTCATTCTCGTACATCTTTGGAATGCAACTCTCCCAAGAACCGTCCCGTAGCCCTAACCATCGACCAAGATAGCAAAATCGACCCATAATACTACAATCAATTGCACGCATACTAATAATATACATACACATATGCATATATTCAGGTATCATACAAAACGGGGTGTTACAGTCTGCCAAGGATCTTGACAATCGAAATGCCCTAGTTGAACTGGCGGCCAAGAGAAGGGTCGAAGCGGGGAAGAAAGCCACGCAAGAGAAAAGCGAAGCACCGGCCACGGGGTTCGGTAAGGCACTGGCACCGGCTCTCAAGCAGCCACCCTCGAAGAAGGTGAAGAGGCCTCACCACTCGTCGAGGTTGGAGAAGGAACCAGGGGCGAGCTTCGGAAGTAAGAAGTTAGCCGAGGTTCGAGAGCAGAGGCCTCTGCCCTCTCGCCCCCTTGCCGCGCAGATGGTGGACAGGCAGAGCTTGCAACAACACGTCCCGAGCTGGGGGGTGAAGGTAGGGGACACCTTGCTCCAGGGCTCGGTGGCTGTGGAGGCGGCAGAGCACATCGCCACGGAGCGGGACCAAATGAGTCTAGTGACGCAGACGTCTGAGGCAGCCTACACACTGTGGGCTCAGGCGCAATTCTCGGTAAGTGTTTGGTGTTTTCCATGCGCGCAGAATTTCAAAGTTCAGGATTTTTCTAACTTTTTCTTCTTCGGCCAGGCATTACTCCATGGGCAGCACTACCACCGGTGCATGGAAAAGGAGGTCCTCGTCGAAAGTAAGAATGCGGAGAAGCACTTTTGCGAGGTCTCTAAGCCTATGGCCGAGCTGAAGGAGGCCCGGGACAAGGAGGCGATCCATGACGCTCAGATGGACTTGATTATGGACCATCATAGGGACGAGCTGGTACATTTCAAGGAGAAGGTCCAGGCGGAGGCCGTGAAGGCGAAGAAGGCTATGGAAGGCGCAGATCTCCATGGTGGATACTCTGATCGTGGCCCAGGATGAGGCCTATGCCAAGGCAAAGGAGCACTTCACGCTGATCTACACGAATAAATAGGTCGATCATCTGCATTACAACTGGCAGCCAAAGCATCTGCCCACGCCCGGTGGCCATGAGGAACTGGGCGACCCTCACCAAGAGGAAGTCGGGGGCGACCCTGCTGACGAAGAGGTGCCCCCCCCCTCAAGCATAGTTTAGGTTGTCGTTTTTTTATTTTGTAAATGCCTTTTGCGGACTGGCCACCGCTTTTTGTAGTACGAAATTTTTGAACTAATACAAGAGGATTTTTTGGCCGATGTTCCATGACTTGTGTTTTTTCCACTCTTTTGTGACCAATTGTTTTTCCCGTCTTTTTGATAGACACATGAGGTCCTCGGCGCCAACCTTGGTTCTGTCGAGGTCTCCTGGGTCCGAACTAGACTGGGGGCCATGAGAGTGTTCTGGCTCGCCAACGTAAGCATGCTCGGGACCAAGTGGCCGCAGTCAGTTACTTTATGAACAAGTCTAGAGAGCTCAGCATGGAAGTCGCTCGTCTGAAGAAGGCCATAGCCGACCGGGACTGGTGGACAGTTGAGACGAATTGGTCGATCTCAGATGCCTCAAGCGGGCGGTTGGCTTCGGAGTCTTTTCTTCATGACTCTATTGTAGAGAAAGAGTTGGAGATCCGTAGGTTGAAGCTAATATTAGACGCTAGGCTGGTTGAGGAGGCGAGCAATTCCGTACTAGGACCTTCTCCGACCTTTTTCTTGGAGGCAGCCCAGCCAGCCGATGCGGAAAGATCTGTTGTCGGAGTGCCTTCCCCGGTTGCACTGGCCGAGTGTGCGAAGGAACCCATGGGAAGCGCCAAGTTTGAGTTTTATGCCGAGCGATAAGTGATTTGTAAGATTTTCATTGTATTGGGCGGCCGTTTCTGGCACTCTATGAGTAATAAAAAACTTTGACTTCTTTAGCCTTGATGATTTATTGAGGGAGAAGGACAGGAGTGTAGCTCGAGATTGTTGCTGAGTTCGGCCTTGCAGGGGGTCACCTGCCGAGGCAAAAGGCCAAACCGTAGTTTCTTGCAGACAACACCCAATGAGTGACGTTTCGCCTTCCGATAAACATTAATGGTGATGTTTTGCCTTCCACCGTTTGGACTTTCCGATGTAATAAATGTGCTGCACAGGGGGCTATATAATCCCCATCTTTCCATTGTTTTTTGCCAGGAATTGAGATTGACTCATCTGCCACTCGCACACAATTTGGGGTTTTAGCTCCGAGGGTCGTTGACCCCGACCTGTCAGTGGGTTAGAGGAGGGTCGACCGTCTATGAGATTCGGGTGCCTGCGAAAGGTGGGCGCCCATAAGTAGAACTTTGGTCCGAGAGTTCCGGGTTGGTGGCTCACCAGTCACCCTCGAACAAATCGGGGTTTTGGCTTTGAGGGCCGTAAACTCCGAGTTGCTCGCAAGTGAGTGGTGGGTTGATCAATTGGTCTGGAGGCTCGGTGAGAATCCTAGGTCGGTGGCTCCCCTACCGCCCTCGAACAATTCGGAGTTTTGGCTCTGAAAGCCGTAAACCTCGAGTTGTTCGCGGGTGAGAGGTGGGTCAACCAACGGTCCGGGGCTCGGGGTGTTTGCCAAAGGCGAGCACCCTAAATCTTTAATGAAAATTTTTGGAATGGGCGTGGTTGTAGGCCGTCTCCGAGCATAAAAGGCATGGTTTGAAAAAGTCAAGGCCTGGCTCGAGGTCGACGCCGAGCCCTTATGTGTACACCTTGACGGATAGTGTGGGTGTAGCCGGAGGTCCTCGCCGAGCGCATAGATTGATAGGCCTGAACAAGCCCAAACCATGCTCGAGGCCGAAGCTGAGCCCCCATACCTTAGAGAAGCCAGTGATGGGCATAGCTGCAGGTCGTCGCTGAGCGTAAAGGTCGCGTATCTTTGAAAAAAGTCAGGGCCTTGCTCGAGGTCGATGCCGAGCCCCCACACCTATTCTCGGAAAGATACCACGGGTGTAGCTGGCGGTCTTCGCCGAGTGCATAGGTTGATGGGCTTGAACAAGCCCAAACCACGCTCGAGGCCGATGCCGAGCCCCCATACCTTAGAGAAGCCAGTGATGAGCATAGCTACAGGTCGTTGCCAAGCGTAAAGGTCACGTGGCTTTGTAAAAAGCTAGGGCCTTGCTCAAGGTTAACTCTGAACCCCCATACCTATTCTCGGAAAGATAGCACGAGTGTAGCTGGTGGTCATCGCCGTGTGCATAGGTTGATGGACTTGAACAAGCCTAAACCATGCTCGAGGCCAATGCCAAGCCCCCATACCTTAGAGAAGCCAGTGATGGGTGTAGCTGCAGGTCGTTGCCGAGCATAAAGGTCGCGTGGCTTTGAAAAAAGCCAAGGTCTTGTGCGAGGTCGATGCCAAGCCCCCACACCTGTTCTCGGAAAGACAGCACGGGTGTTGCTGGCAGTCATCGCCGAGAGCATAGGTTAATGGGCTTGAACAAGCCCAAACCATGCTCGAGGCCGATGCCGAGCCCCCATACCTTAGAGAAGCCAGTGATGGGCATAGATGTAGGTCGTCACCGAGCGTAAAGGTCGCATGGCTTTGAAAAAAGCTAAGGTCTTGCTCGAGGTCGACGCCGAGCCCTCACACCTGTTCTCGGAAAGATAGCACGGGTGTAGCTGGCGGTCATTGCCGAGCGCATAGGTTGATGGGCTTGAACAAGCCCAAACCATGCTCAAGGCCGATGCCGAGCCCCCATACCTTAGAGAAGCCAGTGATGGGCGTAGCTGCAGGTTGTTGCCGAGCTTAAAGGTCGCGTGGCTCTGAAAACATCCAAGGTTTTGCTCGACGTCGACGCCGAGCCCCCACACCTGTTCTCGAAAAGATAGTACGGGTGTAGCCGGCGATCATCGCCAAGCACATAGGTTGATGGGCTTAAACAAGCCCAAACCATGCTCGAGGCCGATACCGAGCTCCTATACCTTAGAGAAGCCAGTGATGGGCGTAGCTGCAGGTCGTTGCCGACCATAAAGGTTGCGTGGCTTTGAAAAAAGCCAAGGTCTTGCTAGAGGTCAATGCAGAGCCCCAACACCTATTCTCGGAAAGACAGCACGGGTGTAGCTGGCGGTCATCGCCGAACGCACAGGTTGATGGGCTTAAACAACCCCAAACCATGCTCAAAGCCGATACCGAGCCCCCTTGCATCAGAGGTGATTTTTTCTGGCTTGAGGTGTCATCCGAGCGCCGAGTCCCAAGCTTGTAAGGAAAGCTTTTTGTAGCTCGCGGTTTCTTCCAAACGCCGAACCCTAAGATTGTAAGAGAAGCTTTTTGTGGCTCGCGGTTTCTTCCGAACGCCGAGCCCTATGCTTATAAGAGAAGCTTTTTGTGGCTCGTGCTTTCTTCCGAACATCGAGACCGAGACATGTTTCTTGAGAAAGTTAATACGAAGCCAAAGATTATTTTAAGAAAGCTAGCATGATTACAACACAGTTAAACAAAAAAGGCACGACGTGCCGATTACATTTTTCAGAATTTATATTGGCTGTAGAGGCTAATCCTCCCCTTCGAGGAATTTGATGAGGTGCTCTGCGTTCCAGGGACTCTTGATAACCTTGCCCTCCGGGTCAATGAGGCGGTACGTGCCCGAATGTACAACCTCAGATACCTTGTACGGGCCTTCCCAGTTTGAAGCCAGTTTTCTCTTTTGGTCGGGGTTAGATATCGCCAGCTTCCGAAGGACGAGTTCTCCTAGCTTGATGTCGGTAGGACGCACCTTTTTGTTGTAGAACCTTTCGATCCTCTGTTGGTAGGTATTTCTTCTGATGGCAAACTTCTCCCTGACCTCGTCTATGAGATTCAGGTCGGCACGTATCTGTGCCGAGTTGCTTACTTCGTCGAAGGCCATGATCCGGGGCGAAGGGAGCCTGATCTCCAGGGGAATCACGGCCTCCGTGCCATATGTTAGTTTGAATGGTGACTCTCCCGTGGGGATTCTCTTCGTCGTTCGGTGGGCCTAGAGAATGCTCGGCAGCTCGTCGACCCATAACCCCTTGGAAGAGTTGTCAAGTCATTTCTTGAGACCGTCAAGAATCTGGCAGTTCGCGTTCTCGGCCTGGCCGTTCGACTGCGGGTGGCATACCGAAGAAAAGCACTGCTAGATCTCGAGATCCTCGCCGAACTTTCAGAAATTCTTACCCGCAAATTGAGTTCCATTATATGTGATGAGTACTTGTGGAATCCCGAACCGGCAGATGATGTGTTTCCAAAAAAGTTGTTGGGTCTGCTGTTCAGTGAATGTGGCCAGAGGCTCGGTCTCGATCCACTTCGTGAAGTAGTCGATTGCCACTATGAGAAACTTTTTTTGCCACGTTGCCTTTGGAAATAGGCCTACCAGATCCATCCCCCACATAGCAAAGGGGTTAGGACTGGCCAGGGAGTGGAGGTTCGCTTGCGGAGCTCTTTTCACCGAGGAGAACCTTTGGCAAGGGCCACACTTTTTTACCAGGGCCAGGGCATCTTGTAACATTGTGGGCCAGTAGTACCCGTGATTCAGAGCCTTTCGCGCAAGCGATCGGCTTCCCATATAGCACCCGCCGATTCCTTCATGGAGCTCCTTGATAGCGTACTTTGCTTTGTCGTAGGTTAAGCAGCGGAGGTAGGGTCTTCCGTCCATCGTGGTGTACGAACTTTTGAAGAGGGTCTCGCTGATCATGGCGAACCTCACTAAATGGACCCTGATCTGCCTTGCCTCGGCTCAGTCTACGGGGAGCTCTCCTTCGATTAGAAACTTTCTGATGGGAGTGGTCCAATCACCCGGATGAGCTCAGTTTTTTATGCAAAGGATCTCGGGGAGGTCGGTACTCAGCTTCAGGAGTACTTTGACCAGGACAGTGCGGTCGAGACCCTCGAAGGATGAGGAGGCTAACTTTGATAGGGAGTCGGCCTGGGCATTCTGTTCTCTGGGGATCCTTAAGATTGCAGATTCGTTAAAAGACGCCAAGAGCCGCTGGACCACGGCCAAGTACCTGATCATCCGATCGTCACGGGCATCGTACTCTCCAGTGATCTGATTGACCACGAGTTGAGAGTCGCTAAAGGCCATGTTCTGTCTGGTGCTTGCCCGATGCGCCAGGGTGAGCCCGACAATCATGGCCTCATACTCAGTCTCGTTGTTAGAGGCTGGAAAGTTAAGGCAGAGGCAATATTGAAGAAGGAAACTATCAGGTCCTCGCAAAATGATACTCGCACCACTCATCGCTTCGCAGGAGGGGCCGTTGACGTAAACTTCCCACGTCTGGTCGGCCTCCCTACTTTCGGGTTGCTCGAAGATGGTGCATTCCGTGCTGAACTCGGCGAGGGCCTGCCCTTTGACAGCCATCCTTGGCTGATAGCCGATATCGTATTGACTGAGCTTGATCGACCATTTGACCAGTCGTTCGGAGCTCTCGGACTTGTAGAGTACGGCCTTCAGAGGCTGGTCCGTGAGTACCTGAATTGAATGCACCTGAAAATAGGGACGAAGCTTCAGCGCGGCCATGACCAAGGTGTATGTTATCTTCTCCATTTTTAAGTATTTGGTCTCAGCGGCGAGCATGACCTTGCTTACGTAGTATAGCGGCTTTTGGACTCTGTCTTCTTCTCGAACGAGAACAGCACTGAGCATATTTTTCGAAGCCGAAAGATAAAGCCAGAGTGGCGAGCCTGGTTCGTGCTTGCTGAGGAGAAGAGGGTTGGTGAGGTACTCTTCCAATTGTTGATTCTTGATTTTGATGATCACAATACAGTGCAATATGTGTCTATGTTATACAGCTAACATTGCAGTGCACAGACTAAAGACAATTCTAGCTGAACAGATAAACAAGCTCAAAAAGATACAGATGAAGAGACAAGGATCAAGATTCAATTCAAGACTCAAGACTCAAGACTTCAAGCTCAAATGTGTTATATTATTCTGTCTTGTAAACATTGTATTTTATTTCTTGTTGAGTCTTAGTCTGATGTAAAGCCTTGTCAACACACACACACACACATACTCAAAATTTCATAATGTGTGTCTCTTAAAAACCCCCAAAAATAAGTCAAAACAGTTTGAAGAATTTTAACTTTTAAGTACCAGTCGACTTAAGCTTTTGCCAGTCGACTGATAAGTACAAAATTGTTTAAAATTATTCAAACTCTGATCAGTCGACTCATATGGCAACCCAGTCGACTGTTCGAGAGCTTTTGACCGTTTTCTGATTTTCAAAATCAAATTTTTTCAGACTCAAAAGTTCTGATCCGTTGGTTGACAGTTGTGTAACTGTTTTTCTAACGTTCAGGAGATCAAAACTACTTATATAGAGTTTCATATCTCACTGAAAAGAACAACTTGATTTTTGATACACTCGAGCATTCTTGTGAAAAACATTTTAAGAGATTTTCTGTGAGAAACAAAGCTTTCAAAGTTCATACACTTTGGTTCTCTACATTCAGTCCAGTATAGCATTGAATTCGCTCTGGACTGAGTATAGAAGTCAACCTTGTGATTTAGCCTCGTGCATCAACACATACACCAACAAGGCTATAGGTTGATTGTAAAAATTCTTCTTGTACTTTTGCTCTCGGTTGGAGAGTGGTTGTTGACTCTTGGTTGTAGAGTCGGTGTCTTTTCACTCTTGGCAGTAGAGTGGGTTGCTTTCTCTGGTAGAGAGAAAGGACTACGGGTTAGACAAGGTTGTTGTCGTAACGCCGTAGGGTATTCTTGTAATTTTTCAAGAATAGTGGAAATCTCAAGTGGGTTGCTTGGGGACTGGATGTAGGTCGGGAGGACCGAACCAGGATATATCTTGTGTACTCTGTGATTGATTGTCTTGTGTTTGCACTTACTTTTGCTTGTTTAAGTTCTGCAAAACTTGTCTGGGGAGTCGACTCAGCTTCGTATCAGTCGACTGATCAAGTCTTGTATTAGTTGTTCTCTTTGTTTCATCAGTCGCCTGCCTTATCTATAAGTCGACTGCATCGAGAGTTTAAATTTCTTTTATTTTGGTTATAACAGTCGACTGGTTCACCACTAAGTCGACTGTGCCGAGAGAAATTATTTATTCCGCAATTTATTTTTGATAAACACTATTCACCCCCCCCCCCCCCTCTAGTGTTTGTTGCTTCGCCTACAGGATCCAACACTTGGTATCAGAGCAAGGTTACAGGCTATGGCAACTACTTCAAATACAAATCAGTACCATGAAGGCCAATCTACACAACGGCCACCACTATTTGATGGAACGAACTACAATTATTGGAAGTGTCGAATGCGAATCTATCTCCAATCAATCAACTACGAGATATGGCAAATGACAGAGACGGAATACACTGCCCCTACCATTCCATATGCACAATGGAATGATGATCAAAAGAATCAGACTATGAACAATGCCAAAGCAATGAATGCTTTATTTTGTGCACTGACGAAGGAAGAATTCAACCGTGTATCCAATGCTACAACCGCACATCAAATTTGGCATACACTCGAGGTAACACATGAAGGAACGAATAAAGTAATAGAGTCTAAAATTTCTGTTCTTGTCCACAGGTTTGAGATGTTCAGAATGAAGGACAATGAGACTGTATCCGAGATGATTACAAGATTCACAGACATCACAAACTCTCTTATGGCGCTTGGAAAGACTTATACCCAAGCATAGATGGTCAGAAAAGTCCTACGTGCACTCACTCCAGAATGGGAGAAGAAAACCACAGCAATAGAAGAGGCGAATGATTTGTCAACACTTACTCTCGAGAATCTTGTTGGTAATCTCATGGCATATGAGGTCCAACTTGAAGATCGAAAGAAAGATACTGAATCACACTAAGCAAAGAAGAAATCATTGGCTTTTAAAGCCATGACTGACTCAGAATATGAGGAAGAAGATGAAGAAGAAATAGCAATGTTCACTCGGAAATTCAAGAAGTTCTTAAAGAAGGGTAAGTTTCATTCTAAAGTTAAAGATTCTAATGACCCTCCTACATGTTTCAGGTGCAATAAAATAGGTCACATGAAAAAGGATTGTCCCTTAGAAAATGCAAAGAACAAGGGAAAATCATCCAACTTCAAGAAGGACAAATATCCAAAGAACAAATTTGCCAAGAACAAAAGGCCTATCAAGCTACATGGGATGATAGTGATTCATCTTCCGAAGAAGAAACGAATGAAAATAACGAAGTGGCAAATGTGTGTTTTATGGCTGCACAAGAACATGTAAGTAATGATTATGATTCCGAAGATCTTCTTGATGCTTTTAATGAAATATTCCAAGAGTTAAAGAAAGAAAAGATTAGAGTTAAGAATCTTGAGAAAGTGAATCAAACACTTAATCAAGAAAATCTTAACCTTGATAAGGAAGTAAAATCCTTAAATTCTCGCATTGCAAGTTTAGATACTGATCTTGAAACTCTCAAAAAGAATTATGAAGAGATTTCAAAGAACGTATCTAAGTTTAACAAAGGTAAAGAGAATTTAAATGATATGCTTCATCATCAAGTTACATCTAGTCAAAAATTTGGACTTGGTTTTAAAAAACCTTCTGTAAAAGAATCTCCTGTTTTAAACACTAGTAAGAATAAATCAGCATCTATTTCTAGTGTTACACACAAGTTGTATGATTTCTTTGCAAAACCAAAGGTTGTCAATTTCAGTGATAAAAGCAAAACTAATGTTCGGTTAAGTCGACTGAACCATACAACCAGTCGTCTGTCCAGAGAAAGTGGATCTTATTCCATGAGATCAAAACCTCCTATAAGTCGACCTAGTGCATCTACCAGTCGACTAATGTACACCAACAGTCGACTGAACAACACTGGTAAGTCGACTGGACAGAACAAACTAGTATGGGTTCCAGTCAGTCTAAATCAGAATGATAGAATTGCTTATATTCACTCATATATGTTAAATGTGTGTAATTCTACTTATTATATTCCTGCTTATGGAGGAAGATCAAACTCTTCATGGGTTTGGTTTCCCCCAAACTAATGTGTTTTGGACCCAATAAAAAGGGTACCATATTTACCTTAAATTTTTTATAGGTACCCAAGAAAGAACGCTGGATATTAGACAGCGGATGTTCAAAACACATGACAGGGCATGCCAACCTACTATCCACCATTCAAAGTATAGATAGAGGAACCGTCACCTTTGGAGATAACAACAAAGGCAAAGTCATCGGTATTGGCATGGTTGGTAAAATATCTAACCCGATTCTAGAAAATGTGCTATTGGTTAATGGTTTAAAGCATAATCTTTTAAGCATTAGTCAATTGTGTGATAAAGGATATAAAATAGTTTTTGAAAAAGATGCATGCTTAATTTATGATTCTACTATGCAAAATGTTGTTTTTCAAGGCTTTCGTAAAAATAATATTTATGAATTGTGTTTGAATGCAATTGATTTTTCAAATGATTTTTGTTTAATAGCCTCTAACAATGAATCTTGGTTATGGCATAGAAGATTTGGACATGTGAACATGAAAAATCTCTCAAAATTATCTAAATATAACCTAGTTAAAGGACTGCCAAAACTATCCTTTAAAAGAGATAAGTTATGTGATGCATGTCAACTAGGAAAACAAATCAAATCCACTTTTAAAACAAAATACATAATCTCTACTAGTAGGCCACTTGAATTAATTCATATGGATTTATTTGGCCCTACTAGAGTTGCTTCTTTAAATAAAAGTAGATATGTGTTTGTTTTAGTAGATGATTTTTCAAGATTCACTTGGACATTCTTTTTAAAACATAAAAATAATGCTTTTGAAGAATTTGCACATTTTTGTAAACGTGTTCAAAATCAAAGATCTCTAACCATAGTCACTATTAGAAGTGATCATGGTGGAGAATTTGAAAATGAAACATTTACAGAATATTGCAACAAAAATGGTATAACACATTCATTTGCATTTCCTAGAGCTTCACCACAAAATGGAGTGGTTGAAAGGAAAAATAGGACTTTGCAAGAATGCGCACGTACTATGCTTGTTGAAAGCAATCTACCAAAGCATTTTTGGGCTGAAGCTGTTGCTACAGCTTGTTATGTTTTAAATAGAATTCTTCTAAGACCTAAACTAAAGAAGACTTGTTACGAGTTATTTTTTAATAAAATTCCTAAAGTCTCTTACTTTAAGACATTTGGTTGCAAGTGTTTTATTCTAAACACAAAAGATAATTTAGACAAATTTGATCCTAGATCTAATGAGGGTATCTTTTTGGGATACTCATATAGGAGTAAAGCATATAGAATTTTCAATAAGTCTACTATGACTATTGAAGAATCAATGCATGTTACATTCAATGAATCCTTACCTTCATCAACATTAAATAAAGATGATGAAACTGATTTATCACCTTTAGATAATATGATTAAATCCATAGAGCAAACTAATCTGTCTGATAAGTCGACTGATAAGCTCTACCAGTCGACTGACGTAAAGCAGTCGACTGAAGAACAAGTCAAGTTGACTGATCCGATTAAGATATCTTCAACTTTACCAAAGTCATTTGTTGAAGTTAAAGATCATCCTCATGACTTAATAATTGGTGACATCTCCCATGGTATTCAGACACATTCACATGTTAACATGATCTCTCATACGACATTCTTGTCAGATTTTGAACCGAAAAATATACAAGAAGCTTGAGAGAATGAATATTGGATGAATGCCATGCAAGATGAACTAAACCAATTTATAAGGAATGATGTATGGGATTTAGTTCCTAGACCTCCTGATCAGACTATCATTGGTACCAAATGGGTATTCAAGAATAAGTTAGATGAATCAGGACAAGTTGTAAGGAACAAGGCTAGATTAGTTGCCCAAGGATATAATCAAGAAGAAGGTATAGATTTTGATGAAACATATGCTCCTGTTGCTAGACTAGAATCTATTCGTATTTTATTATCTTTTGCTTGTTTTATGAATTTTATACTTTATCAAATGGATGTGAAAAGTGCTTTTCTTAATGGGTTTATTAAGGAAAATGTTTATGTTAAACAACCACCAGGCTTTGAACATGAACAATTTTCAGATCATGTTTATAATTTGAAAAAGGCTTTATACGGTCTTAAACAAGCACCTCGTACTTGGTATGATCGTCTAAAAACTTTTCTTTTAGAAACAGGATTTGAAATAGGTAAAGTAGACACTACTTTGTTTATCAAAAGAGTTAAGAATGATATCTTAATCATACAAATATATGTTGATGATATAATTTTTGGTTCTACTAATAATCATCTTTGTCAAGAATTTGCTAATACCATGAAAAATGAATTTGAGATGAGTCACATGGGTGAACTCAATTATTTCCTTGGATTGCAAATTAAACAGTCCTCAAATGGCATATTTATCAATCAAGGCAAATATGCAAAGGAATTACTCAAACGTTTTAACATGGATAGTACTAGTAGTAAATCCACACCTATGACTACTACTACTACTCTTGACAAAGACTTATTAGGTAAGAGTGTTGATCAAAAACTCTATCGAGGTATGATTGGTTCACTCTTATATATTACTACAAGTAGACCAGATATTATGTTCAGCGTATGTTTATGTGCTAGATATCAATCTAGTCCTAAAAAATCTCATTTAAAAGTAGTGAAACGAATTTTAAGATATATTAAAGGCACATCTGAATATGGTTTATTTTATCCACGCACCGATAATTTTCAACTTTTGTCTTATAGCGATGCCGATTTTGCTGGAAGCAAAACTGATCGCAAGAGTACTAGTGGTACATGTCACTTTTTGGGACATTCCCTAGTATCTTGGTGCAGTAAAAAGCAAAACTCCGTATCCCTATCAACCACAAAAGCTGAATACATCGCTGCAAGTTTGGCATGTGCACAAATTTTATGGATGAAACAAACCTTATTAGATTATGGTATTTCATTTGAGAAACCCTCAATTATGTGTGATAATACCAGTGCAATTAATCTATCTAAAAATCCAATTCAACATTCACGTATGAAACATATTGATATTCGACATCATTTTCTACGTGATCATGTTTTAAAAGGAGATATAACTTTAGACTTTATCTCTACTGATAAACAAGTAGCAGATATCTTTACCAAGCCCCTTAAAGAAGATACTTTCATTAAATTAAGGAGAGAACTTGGAATTTGTGATTTTATTGATACTTGTTGAAAATGGCTTCTGTGAAGTCGACTATCTTTTTGAATAAGTCGCCTGAATTGTTTTTTAAACATACCAATTTTTTTCTCTGACCAGTCGCCTGGCTTCTCCACCAGTCGACTGATTAGTAGACATAAAATGTTTATTTTCTTCTCGACTCAGTCGACTGATCTCCCTACCAGTCGACTGTCGCGAGCTAAATCCTCTTCAGCGACTATTCATCGCGTCTTTTGAGATGGAATCACTTATCTTTTCACCCGTGATCTTTAATCCTCACCGTCGATTTCACTTCTCCTTGATCTCAGCCGTTCCCTCACAGTTAAAACCCCTTTCACCAGCCGCCTTCACTTCTTACCGTTCTCAAGCTTTTACCCCCAAATTTCAAAACCCTAGTTTTGGAGAAGAAGGTGATCAGTGCTGCTTGTGCTTGCTCCTGCTCGATTCTCAATCTCTCTTTTCTTAGGTATAACCCTTTCGACTCTTTACTCATGGCACCCAAACGATCGAAAAGATCTCATGAGGGTACTTCTTCTTCACAAGAATATACCCAATATCTTTTGAGTCCCGATCTTCTTGATCGTTGGTATCTCTTTTGTACCATTCAAATCTTTCCTGGAAGATTTGTAAATTTTGGTGATTTAGATCGTTTTAACCTCATTCCACTTTTTCAAAATTGCAGTCTCTATGACTTTCTCTCATTATCTAACCAACCAAATTACTATCCCCAACTCATTTATTTGTTTTATACAAATATGAGCGTTGTTCAAAAAACAAATGGGGATTTCTTAATCCGTTCGTCAGTGAAAAATATTAAAATGACTATAACACCGACTAGGATTAATGCGATGTTGGGTATCGATGATGGTGGAATTCCTCTTGATGAAGTTATTTTAGATGATGCCTCTATATTGTCTAAAATTCTCTTACCTAATTCTCGACTTCCAATGACAAGCAGAAATCTAAGACCAATTGCTAAGCTTGTCGGTAGAATATTAGCTTATAACATCCTTCCTAAAAGGGGGAGTTATGACCAATATTCTATTGAGTTACAAAAAGCTATATATGCAATTTTTGGTAGGATAGCTGTTAATTGGGGTCAAGTTATCTTTTCCAAACTTTATCAAGACCACACTCATTTTCTACCATTTGGAGGTTTTCTTACTAGAGTCTTTACAACTTTTAAAGTTGATCTTGAGTCGGAGACAAATGTTGTTTCTAGATATGAGTGTTTCGATCGTGCTAGTTTGGCACGAATGAAACTGCTTGATGCTCCTACTCGATCACCCCCTAGGTCTCCTCCAATGTCCCAAGCTCCCTTAGGTTCATCTTCTAGACCTAGAGCCTCTCAACCTTCTACATTTGATGATACACCTCTCCCTCAAGCCAATTATGATGACCCTCGTACTCTCTACGACTGTGTGTCCTACCTAATGAACCACTCAGTCTCTGTAGATACCCAACTCCATACCCTCGACTCCAAACTAGACAACCTAACTCATCTCTTCACTTCTCAGTTTCATCCTCCTTCTCAAGATGATGATGAAGACTCCGATGACGATGATTGAAGATTACTTATTTTCTTTTTTATGATATATGTAATTTTCCTTTTAATGCATTTATTTTTATGTATTAGACTTTCTCTCTTTCAATGCAAAACCTTGTTACTTTGTGTTTTTTGATGATTCCAAAGGGGGAGAGAAAGAAAGATCTGAGTTATATTTTATCTATCTGTGTTATGTTCTATCTGTGTTATGTGTTATATTCTGCATGCTATGCTGTTCAGCGTATTCTGAGTATTGAAATATCTCTGGTCAGTCGACTTCCCCAAGGATACAGTCGACTGCTGCTGCAGCTGTGATACTTGCTGCATCTGTGATATTTGTTAACTGCTTTTGGATATATTTTCATCTATTGTTCAGTCGCCTGATCTATTGTTCAGTCGACTGTTACATTCTTTATGTCAAGAATTTGTGAATTTGTTTTATGTATGCATATTGTGTTTTTAATAGGGGGAGCTTTTAAAATCTATGCTTGTATATCTTTTTATAAACTGTTATCAGCTATTGTGTTGTCATCATCAAAAAGGGGGAGAATGTTGATTCTTGATTTTGATGATCACAACACAGTGCAATATGTGTCTATGTTATACAGCTAACATTGCAGTGCACAGACTAAAGACAATTCTAGCTGAACAGATAAACAAGCTCAAAAAGATACAGATGAAGAGACAAGGATCAAGATTCAATTCAAGACTCAAGACTCAAGACTTCAAGCTCAAATGTGTTATATTATTCTGTCTTGTAAACATTGTATTTTATTTCTTGTTGAGTCTTAGTCTGATGTAAAGCCTTGTCAACACACACACACACATACTCAAAATTTCATAATGTGTGTCTCTTAAAAACTCCCAAAAATAAGTCAAAACAGTTTGAAGAATTTTAACTTTTAAGTACCAGTCGACTTAAGCTTTTGCTAGTCGACTGATAAGGACAAAATTGTTTAAAATTATTCAAACTCTGATCAGTCGACTCATATGGCAACCCAGTCGACTGTTCGAGAGCTTTTGACCGTTTTCTAATTTTCAAAATCAAATTTTTTCAAACTCAAAAGTTCTGATCCGTTGGTTGACAGTTGTGTAACTGTTTTTCCAACGTTCAGGAGATCAAAACTCCTTATATAGAGTTTCATATCTCACTGAAAAGAACAACTTGATTTTTGATACACTCGAGCATTCTTGTGAAAAACATTTTAAGAGATTTTCTGTGAAAAACAAAGCTTTCAAAGTTCATACACTTTGGTTCTCTACATTCAGTCCAGTATAGCATTGAATTCGCTCTGGACTGAGTATAGAAGTCAACCTTGTGATTTAGCCTCGTGCATCAACACATACACCAACAAGGCTATAGGTTGATTGTAAAAATTCTTCTTGTACTTTTGCTCTCGGTTGGAGAGTGGTTGTTGACTCTTGGTTGTAGAGTCGGTGTCTTTTCACTCTTGGCAGTAGAGTGGGTTGCTTTCTCTGGTTGAGAGAAAGGACTACGGGTTAGACAAGGTTGTTGTCGTAACGCCGTAGGGTATTCTTGTAATTTTTCAAGAATAGTGGAAATCTCAAGTGGGTTTCTTGGGGACTGGATGTAGGTCGGGAGGACCGAACCAGGATATATCTTGTGTACTCTGTGATTGATTGTCTTGTGTTTGCACTTACTTTTGCTTGTTTAAGTTCTGCAAAACTTGTCTGGGGAGTCGACTGAGCTTCGTATCAGTCGACTGATCAAGTCTTGTATTAGTTGTTCTCTTTGTTTCATCAGTCGCCTGCCTTATCTATAAGTCGACTGCATCGAGAGTTTAAATTTCTTTTATTTTGGTTATAACAGTCGAGTGGTTCACCACTAAGTCGACTGTGCCGAGAGAAATTATTTATTCCGCAATTTATTTTTGATAAACACTATTCACCCCCCCTCTAGTGTTTATTGCTTCGCCTACAGGATCCAACACCAATTGGGCGAACGCCTCTTGCTGATGAGTACCCCACTCAAACCCTCCGGTTCCACGCAAAGCTTTAAAGAATCGAAGGGATTTCTCTGCGGACTTGGAGAGGAAATGGCCGATGGCTGCCAATCTTCCTATGAGCCTCTAGACTTCTTTGATGTTTCTAGGAGGAGCTATGTCTATTATGGTCTGGATCTTCTTGGGGTTCACCTCGATGCCGTGCTAGCTGACGACGAAACCGATGAATTTTCCAGAGGAGACGCCGAATGCACACTTTGGCAGATTGAGTCTCATATTGTGGGTCTGAAGGACCCCAAAGGCTTCCTCCAGGTTGGCGACGTGGTCCTGTCCCCGCTGGCTCTTGACGAGCATATCGTCGACGTACACCTCCATATTGCGACCAATCTGATCCTTGAAGAATTGGTTGACGAGCCTCTGATAAGTAGCACCGGCGTTCTTTAGCCCGAAGGACATAACCCGGTAGTAATAAAAACCTTGGTCCGTGATGAAGGAGGTATTGGCTATATCAGGGGGGAACATTCAGATCTGGTTGTAACTTGAAAAGGCATCCATGAAAGAAAGGTGCTTGTGACCTGACGTTGCGCCGATCAGAGCGTCGATGCTGGGGAGAGGGAATGGATCTTTGGGGCACACCTTGTTGAGGTCAGTAAAGTTTATGCAGATCCTCCAGCTCCCGCTCGCCTTTCTGACCATCACGACATTCGCCAGCCACTCAGGGTAGCTGACCTCCTGTATGAAACGAGCGGACAAGAGTTTGTCCACCTCTGCTTTCATTGCCTGCTGCCTTTCTGGGGTAAACTTACATCGCTTCTGGACGATCGGTTTCGAGCTGGAGTTCACGTTGAGTTTGTGCATGATCAAATCTTTGGAGATCTCGGGCATATCGAAGGGCTTCCAAGCGAAGAGGTCGACATTGCGGCGAATGCAGTCGATCAGGTTGGTCATGAGGTTAGGAGCGAGGGAGCATCTCATGCGGAACCACTTCGACATGTACCCTGTCTCGAATGAGACTTCCTCTAATTCGTCTGCCGGTCAGGCTTGGGCTGGCTTCTTTCGGGCTGCAGATCGACGACATCCAGGGGGAACACACCGCCCCCACCGCCATCATATAGCACGACCGTGCTGCTTCTTGGTTCCCTCGGACGACTCTGACACCTTACTTGGTGGGGAATTTCAGCTTTTGGTGGTAGGCTGAGGGAATAGCCTGGAGGGAGTAGAGCCCTGGTCGGCCGAGGATGGGGTTGTAGGCTACCTTGATGTTTACAACCATGAAGTCCATCGACTCGGTCCGTCTGTGAGGGATCGTACCGACGGTGACGTCCAAGGTCACGATTCCCTCTATTGGCACCGGGACGCCGGAGAACCTGTGCAGGTTGTACCCTGCTGGCTTCAGCTTGTCCCGAGAGAGCTTGAAGTTCTCGAATGCTTCCAGGAAGAGGATGTTCACCGAGCTCCCGTTGTCCACGAGGTTCCGACGGGCCTCGTAGTTCACCATGCTGCGGCTGATGACGAGCGCATCGCAGTGCAGAAGCCGGACACCCTCCAGGTCTTCCCTGAGCAAGAGACATGGAGCTGCTGGACCTGGGAGGAAGGGAGACCCAGAATGGCGTTTACCTCTCGGACGAATGCCTTCCAAGAAGTGCTGGACGCTCCTCCCATGGGCCCCCCATGGACGCAATGCAGGATGGCTTGACTCTCGGTTTCTTCAGGCTCGGGGTTCCGCTCGGGACGTGGTTTGGGGGCGCGAGGAGGGGAAGGCCTCCGGTTCCTTGTGTCTCTTCGGTTCCGGGCATTTTCCCGTGTGAATTCTCGGAGGTACCCTCGTTGGATAAGGGCCTCGATTTCGTCTTTCAGGGCCCGGCAGTAGGTGTCGTGCCCGTTGTTCCGGTGAAAGCGGCTAGAACCGCTGATCTCTTTTCTTGTCATTGGTTGGCCGTGGTGGCATCTGGACAAGGTCTCTATCCTCGATCGCTAAGAGGATAGCCGACACGATCTGTGTCAATGGCATGTACCTCTCGAAGCGCGGGATCGCAGGGACCTTCTTCATGATGGTTCTGTCTTTTGGGGCCTTCTTGGCTGGCTCTGCCTCGTCGGCCTTGCGCTTCCCCTTTCCCTGAGTCTCCTTGATGTCCTCGGGATTTAGGGCATCTTCGGCCCGAATGTATTTTTCGACCCGATTGAGCAGGTCAGGGAAATCGAGGGGAGGCTTTTTCGCTAGGGATGCCTTCAGCTGACCGTGCCGGGCGTTGTGTCGGAACGCTGCCGAAGCGACCCCGGCGTCGAGGGAGGAGACCGAATTTGCCTCCGTGGTGAACCTATGGACGAACTGCCGGAGCGACTCCCCTTCCTTCTGTCGGAGGTCCAGTAAGGACGTGCTCGTCTTCTCGAATTTTCTGTTGGTCACGAAGTGGGCCAGAAAATTGGCCTCCAGTTGATCGAACAAGTAGATCGAGCCGGGGACGAGCTTGGAGAACCATTCCCGAATCGAACCCCGGAGGGTGGCAGGAAAGGCATGGCATAGGAGGGGATCCGAAGGGCTGTGAATCATCATGAGGGTCTTGAAACCTTCCATGTGATCATCAGGATCACCCTCGCCATCATAGGCCTCGAATTGGGAAGGTAGGAAATTTCGGGGTATTTCCGCTTGTAGGATTGAAGCAGAGAAAGAAGGTCAGGTCGGTCTATGACCCTGAGCCGGCCTCGCACCGCCGTATCCAAAATGGTCGAGGCGGTTCTCCATTTCCTGGAGGCATTTTAAGATGTCCTCGTCATACTCTGGCGGGACTGTCAGGCCACGAGACGCGCTGGCTCCGACATTCGACCGCGAGTGAGAGCGTGGAGCGTCACGTTGACAGGGGTCCCTAGAATAGCCTCCATGATTTCATTCCGGAAGTCTTGGAACTCACGGTGGGTGACTGGAGCCCGTTCGATCGGGTTGCGTTGGGGTGGCGGCCTCCGGTCGATGCGGCTGAGCGCCGGCTCCCGCTCTTGGGGCAGAGGCCTGGTACAGGTTCGGGACCTAGTTGTAAGCGGCCCCTCCCCTAGTTCGACTTGCCTTTCGGTTCTGGATGACCCGACGTAGGTCGGGTACGACTGAGCGAAAGGCGCCTGACTGGGGTCCGAGGCTGTCTCTCAGATTATTGGATACTTGGATCCATGAGTGTTGGCGGGGACGTCCTGAGGAGGAGCATCCTTGCGACGTGTAGAGGTGACAGATCTCTTGGGCTTGGGTGCCATGTGAGCTCGGAATGATGGGATACCGTTGATGGCTGGGTTCGGACTGATATCCGTACCGAGGGTTCCCACAGACGGCGCCAACCTGATGCGGTTTGTTTTTGGGGGATGGCTGCACCAGGTGTGAGTTCTCTCAATTTGTATTTTTGCGAAAGCTTCGGTACTGACGGTAACGGTACTCCCGACCCTCAGCCGGGGGGACGGCTCGGGAGTAGGCAAGAGCGAGGTGGAGGTCGGATGCTCGGCTTGAATCTGGAGTCTCGGCTCGGATCTGGAAGTTCGGATCCGGAAGTCTCGTGTACTTGCACTCGGCCTAGGAACACCGGGGTTGATCCCGGTGGCAAGCTCTCCGACGGACTAGTCAGTCACTGAAGAGTAACAGTAACTAGGGTTTTTGAGAGGAGAAAGATTGATTACCCTTTTGAAGGGGTAAAAGACCTGGTAATTATAGGCAGTGCCAATCAGGTCTGGACCCATTTGAGGCCGAGTCTGGACCCGATCGCCCGTGGACCTGAAGTGGCGGAAGCCCAGGCGGTTTAGGGTTGACGTGGCAGAAACCCATGCGGTTTAGGGCTGACGTGGCCGAAGCCCCGGCGGTTTAGGGCTGATGTGATATATCTGATGATCGGGGGTGAACGTCTTTTGAGGGGATTCTGTGGTCCAGAAGGGACCACGTCATCTGACCCATATCAGGTTGCCTGTGATGAGTCATGGTGGATCTTGTAATATTGTTAAGGTGAATTGCATAATTAGAAAATTATCGGCTGTGAACCAGTGAGGGTTTGTTAGTAGATAACCAGACCTATGCTTACAGGTATTGTTATTGCAGAAGCTCATTCACCAGGGTGGGAAGATTTTCTTGACGACAAATGGTGTATGTTAGTTTAAGAGAGAAACCTATACAGTTGGTTTTTATGTCAAGTCTTGGTCTTATGTTACCAGAAATTGCCGAACTCTATGCAATCTGCAGCTATTGCTGCTATTCCGAATGGTACCACACTAGTGATTTGGAACAGTCAAATCAATGTTCCAGATATCTGACAACTCATGGAGTGGATCTAAGTAGTCAAGCATCTGTTTTATTTATTTAAACAATAATAAAATTGGTGCACTAAAATACACCGACAAAAATCAAGCTTCGATTAACAACAAAAAACGAGGCACGTTGGTTACACTTTGGAGATTTAAATAATTATGAGTGTGAATATGTATTAATGTGGTGTAAGAACATCCACAATGGTTTTTCATAATTGTCATTTTGTCATATTTAGACAAATGAAGTGCTGCAATAGTTTGCTATTTTGTCATATGTTGAGAAAGTTGATACAGTCGCTTCTTATTCTTAAGAAATAATTTATTCTTTCTCAAAATATATGGGACGGAACATGTTGTTCCGTCCAAAATTTATTTTTAATCACACCGGATGAAACAAGTTGTTTCGCCCCGATTTTTTAATAAGGATTTGTTAAAAAAATTTGAGACAGAACATGTTGTTCCATCTCCATAAATAAATAAATAAATAAAAGAAATGGAAGGGACGGGACATGTTGTCCCGTTAAATCTCAAAATTGGACAAACGGGATAACATGTCCCGTTTGAAGATGAACCTGTCACTTTCACCCCTATTAACCCACTAATTAACACTCTAATCACTATTAGTAAGTATTTAATAAATATTTAGTATTATTTTAATCAATAATTAATTAACTAATTCCTATTTAATAACTAATTAATATTTAATTAATCAAAAATACTTTTTTGGGACGGAACAATATGTTCCGTCCGATTAAAAAAAAAAATCTTTCTTAAAATTTGAGAAACGAATCAATGCAGCGAACGTTGCTTTTGCTATTTGCTATTTTCCATTTTATATATTATAGCAAACTATTCTGGATGCTCTGAAGGTACAACTTCTTCATATCTCTGTAAAAGATAATTTCCTATTTTAGAAAAAAATTATTTAATTCCATCAAAGCAATCTAATGAAGCCTCCATGTTCTGGTATGGGAACGCTTGTGTCCATGCGAACCTCATTCGTGGCAACTTTGTTACGGTCGCATCTTTTTATTATGGGGTAATGATGTGATGATCCAGGGTCTCACTGTTGGATATACAAGTATATTTTTAATATAATAAAATATTATTTTGTATAATGTTTTATGAGGCAACACGTACTTTGCACGTATTATCTGTTAATTGTTTGACCGGATTAACTGGAGCTTCAAGCCCAGTACCCTAAACCCAGTTTCATCCCATATATACTGATCTAGAGGTAGTGCCCTTTTGATATTCCAATTTATGATAAGCAAGGTATAAGTAACTCTCTAATTCTATTCGTCGACTATCAAGGTACAATGCATTATGGCTTGTAACTCACTCTAAATAGTCAGAGAAGTATATTAAGGCTGAAAGAAGCCTATTTGAACTTTCTCATAGATAAAGTGCAATTGAGATAAAATATAGTTAATGCTCTTGCTAAAAAACTTGAAAGTAATCTAATTATCAAAACTGTAGGGAAAATGGAGTTAAAAGTTATTGAGCCAAAAGTTTTAACTAACTAGTTGTTTTGAAAATTAGAATCCAATTGGTGTTGAAGAATCTACCACAACTCGTAGTGTTAATAGCGGCAACACACTACAAGCAATAGAAACTCCCAAAACTTAGATGAACCAAAAATAAGGCACCACAATATATGCAAGATCCCACAAGAACACAATCAATATGCAGAGATAACCAATACTTATTATTTCCCAAGAGATACAAAGATTATAAAAGAGATTACAACTCTCAATCTCTCTCTCTCTCACCTCTGAAACACTTGACACAATCCCCTCTTGAAATTAAATAATGATAACGGCTCACATCTTGATTACACAAATTGAGGATTAGATCCACACAAACCCTAAAATCTGCGGCCATATATATAGCCCCCAAGTAAATCCTAAAAGATAAACACAAATCCAGCAATTAGGCTTTAAACTCGTAAGCCCAAAAACGCACAGCACTGAAGTCGGTCGACCGCACCCCCAAGGTCGATCGACCACAATGTGTAGAGCCAAACCCGAGACATGACCGGTCGACTGCACGATCGACCGTCCCCTTCTATGTTGGACATGTACACTCGAAGAACTCTCAGTAGATTGTCGGTCGACCGCAACTCTCCAGACTGCATTCTTCTACTCGCTGTTTGTCTTCTCTTGCTTCTTTGTATCATCTTCTTCTTTTCCAACTTCAAGTACTCAGTGCCTACATGTATTTGAGGTCAAAACCCTAACAATCTCCCACTTGGATCAAATACACAACGCTTCAAAGTTATTGCAATCTTTACCCCACATTATCTCTGCCAATCTTCTATTTTCATGGAAGACTCAAGTACTCTCCACTCTCATGAAGAGCAACTCCGGCACTCCACCACGTGGAGTGCACCAACCACCCATCATCGTCTCATGTAGGATGTGCACCACCAATTGCATAGAGCACGAATATCGGAGAAACAACCTCTCATGTCGGATTCCGTGTTATAAGACTCCCAAACTCGCAGAATCTTCATCAACACCTAATATGGTTCAAATTCTCTCAATGCACCATCTACATTAGAAGTCTCCGTGGACGACACCTCCATAATATTCGTAGACAGTTCAACCCCTACAGTCCTAATTCGGTTACCCTCATCGATATCACCCCGCATATCAATACCAATGCTCTCTATCGCACAAGAGCGACTTGAAGCTTCAACTACCATATCGCAAAATACCCTCACCGCATCAACGTCTTGTCCTCTAAGATCACTTCCATGACCAGCAGCTCCTACTAAATTAGTAACCTCCCATCCACAACTGAAAGAACTTGGTTGCACCTCACACAACCTACTACTCGATTCTGGCTGAGAATCAACTACAGGAGAAATGCCCCTCACGTCTCTAAGCAAATACAGCGTTCTCTCACGCTTCCTTCTTAGAATTACTCTTGAACCTGCAGCTGTGCACCACTCCCCATTACCAACTGTAGTAGACATACCCTCTTTGTCAAGCCTTCCAATCGAAATAAGATTTTCCTTCAAGAACATGCCTTGTCGTCCGCAGGACAACACTTTGATCATCATTGGTTTTCACTCGAACAGTACAAACCCCACGTACAGGACACCGGTGACCATTCCCCACGATCACATCTCCAAAAGAACTCTCCTTGTAGTCATCAAACACCTTTCTCCTCGGAGTGCAATGAAAAGAAGCTTTCGAATCAATACACTAATCTTGAGTGCCCAACTCCTCCCGAGTTGATAAGCATAGATCCTCAACAAGCCACACTTGAGCTTCGTTTAGAGTATTTCTCTTCGGTTTCTCCTACTTCTTCTTCATATAAGCCTTGCAACTGCACATCATTTGACATTTCTTGTGACAATACCAGCACTCAGGTCCATGTCCCCCATCGCTGTCATCAGACCCACTCTCAGATAAACTATTCTGATCATTTCTTCTTCGACTGCTCTTAGATTTCTCACGTCTCTTCTCAACATACATTGCGGAATCTCTAGAAGATGACGATGGATATCCCCCGTTTCTTACCATTCTCACCTCCTCGTTCAGAATACTACTCACCACATCCTGTAGAGTCGTCGAATCAGTCATAGTGTCTGTAATAGTCTGTTGCACCATACCATAACTATCGGGTAAAGTAGATAGAAGCAACAATGACTGCTCCTCTCTGAAAACTTCAAATCTGTAACTTCCATCTGGTTATAAACCATATAGTAATTTTTCACATGCTCTGCTATTGAATCCCCTTCCCTCAACTTCTTGTTAACCAATTTCTTCAGATGAAGAATTTGATTAGATACCGACGGTTTCTCATACATATCCGTGAGATTCTCCATAGTATCCTTTGTGGTCTTTGCCTTCGAGATATGAAATAGTGCCTTCCGACTCAGTCCCAACTGAATCTACCCCAGCACCTTCGGATCAAAACGATTCAATTTGCCAAGTCCTTCGCATCCTTATCTGTACCTACATGCTTCTTATCAAACAACGGACCATCAAGATTTTTTTGAAAAAGATACGCTATCATCTGAATCTTCCATATCGCGAAGTCACTCCCATCGAATCTCTAGATCTTCGACTTGCTATCGACCATCTCGAACCTAGTTGCTCTGATACTACTTGTTGAAGAATCTACCACAACTCGTAGTGCTAATAGCGGAAACACACCACAAGTGATAGAAACTTCCAAGACTTAGATGAACCAAGAACAAGCAACCACAATATATGCAAGATTCCATAAGAACATAATTAATATGCCGAGATAGCCAATAATTCTTATTCCCTAAGAAATACAAGGATTACAAAAGAGACGACAACTCTCAATCTCTCTCTCTCACCTTTAGAACACTGGGCACAATCCATTTTTGAAGTTGAACAATGATAACGGCTCACCTCTTGATTACACAAATTGATGGATTAGATCCACACAAACTCTAGAGTCTACGGCCATATATATAGCCCCCAAGTAAACCCTAAAAGATAAACACAAATTCAGCAATTGAGTCTTAAACTCGTAAGCCCAAAAATGCACAACGCCGAAGTCGTTCGACCGCACCTCCAAGATCGGTCGACCGCAACGTGTAGAGCCAAATTCGAGACACGACCGATCGAATGCACGGTCGACCGTCCCCTCCTCTGTTGGATCTGTACACTTGAAGAACTCTCACCAGATTGGGTCGGTCGACCGTAACTCTGTAAACTGCATTCTTCTACTCGCTGTTTGTCTTCTCTTACTTCTTTGTCTCCTCCTCTTCTTCTCCAACTTCAAGTACTCAGTACCTACATGTATTTGAGACCAAAACCCTAACAATTGGAGTCATAGAGAAGTTCAAACTTAAGCATCAATTTTAGGTTGTTGGCATGCTTTAGATAATTTGAAAGTTTCTATGTAAATTTTGTTAATATATAATTTCATCCCAATTTTGATGCTATATATTCTCATAATTTACTTAGAATTATCTTATTATTCCGAAAGAAAGTGTGAAAACTTGTCGATATTTTTCGATGTTTAGAATTTTCGTTATATCATTCTAATTTTGATGATATATCTCTTTTATGGATTCATGTTTCATTCCAACTTTGATGATTCACAATTAATCATATTGAATTGACTGTTCTATCATTCCAACAAACATAGTATAGTTCTTACAGAAACTATAATAGTTCTTATTCTTTATTTTGTTAAAAAAACTTGATTATGATGCTTGCGTTATATTTTTGCTAAGCTAATTATGAATTGTACTAAGTTCTTTTGTAGGACTAGATACTTTGTGAAATTCGTTGGAATCTTTAGAGGTGTCTTTTGATATTCTTGTTTTCAATAAGCTAGCAAAGATAGAGGAGTTGAATATGTTATTATAGATTTCAAAATAATAATTTGCTCAAAATGGAGGAGTAAACTTAAAGCAGTTTGTAAGGATAGAGTTTCGGTTTATATCTCTCAAGAATAAATTTGTCACTTGCTTGGTAAAACTTCTGTTGAGTTTAAGACTCTTGTGTTCGTGAGCTTAAAACCCCTATTTTGTTCTTGGAGTTTATTTGTTTTGGTTGGTTTTGAAATTATGACAGATTTTTCCAGTTGGTTTAGTCATTGTGAACTATTTTGTTCTGATATTGTCTTTGAACTATTTGATTATTTTGGTTTAGGCTCATTTGAACTATTGGAGTTATAATTGATTTAATCTATGAACTATATTCTTTTGTGATCCAATGATATAACAGGACATTGCCTAATATATTGAGAATATAGGAGGAGATAGTTGGATATATAGGTATATTTTCAATATAATAGAATATTATTGTGTATAATGTTCTATGGGACAACACGTGCTTTGCACGTATTATCTGTTAATTGTTGGACGGGTTGACTGGGGCTTCAAGCCTAATACCCCAAACCCAGTTTCATCTCATATATAATAGTCTAGAGGTAATGTCCTTGTGATATTCCAATTCATGATAAGTATGGTATAATATCTTAAGAAGTAGGAATATTAAACCCTAATTCTAATTTCTCTTATTATTATCTCTCATAATCTTTAGCATTCATTGGGAAGATATTCTCAATTTAGAAATTCAGGAAAAAAGTCGTTTGCATTTTTCAAAAACAGCATGTGTGCCATTAGTCAACATCTTTTCGCATGTAAGCTGTAGTTCATCATCATGTGATTTTCCTTGAGTATAAAACACCAACCTCAGGCCACAATATGGCATTTGTGGCGCTACGAGACATGCACAACTGATGGGGAGTTATGCCTCAGATATAAATCAGCTATTTATGACTGGCTGACCTATGCAGTGGTAGTTGTTTAGGACCCCTTGTTCAACAGGCTCTTTTTGCTAGCAATTAATGCATGGATTCTTCTTAAGTTGGAAATAATCGATAGTGGTGTATGTCTCAAAAGATGAAAACTCTCCTACCAACTCCCCTCTCCTCCTCCCCCTCCTCTTCTCCGACTACCCCCTCCGACACTACCACCATTCTCCATCCTCTTGCCTACTAACCACCTACAACCCAGAACCCCTACACCAATCCCAGACCACATTTCTCCCCCCTCCCCCCTCCCCTCTCCTTCGACTTGACCCCACCGCCGGCTTGCAGATTTCCACCTTCCCCACCTCCTTACAATGTTGTCCCTGCTTGAGCTCAGTGGGTGCGGGCCCAACGAGAGGGTCCGACACCCACCGACCCCGTCTGTTCATCAACCAGAGGCAACAAAAGACAAAGATAACGAAGAAGTTGTCACCACAGTGCAGCCCACCCCTTCTCCTAATACTACCCCTGCGGTTAATGCCGCTATTACATTGATTCAGCCAGTGCCAGTAGAAGTGGAAGAACGAGGGTTCAAGGAGCTCAGAGGTGTTCACTCTTCGACGAGTGCGCACAGAGGTGCACAGCTGCATCGCATGGAGAGGAACATTTCTCATCATCGCTCAAGTGTTAGATCACCAAGAGACCATGGGTATCACTGCCAGCATGAGGTAGTCTACGAGGAAAGGGCCCATCGAAGGGGTCCCCCTCCAGGCCATTTTAGGCGGAAAGAAACCCCTCCAAGGGGCCATTATCGGACTTCCCACGATGGGGGTGCACACAAACATGGCACAGTTAGAGATCCTCACTTTACTTCCAGGTCCAACCCCAACTCCAACACTGGCATACGATTTAATCCAACCAGTCGTCCACAACAATACACTTCTAACTACCCTGTTAAAACTTCTACGAAAATGCATAGAGACTCAAACCCATCCAAACAGAGGAAAGATGCAGGGGAAACTTTCAAACAGCCATTGCAACCCACTGGTGCCCCACTCAAACCCACCATCGAACATCTCATGCTGCACTCACCACCGGAATGCCGCCAATTGTTATTTCACACCAAGCATGCCCACGAAGGGGAGGAGCTTGACGAGACTACAATTGGGGCTACCGGCGATGGGGCAGAGGAGGGGCAATGGATAGAAGTCAGGGGTAAAAGAAACAAGCAAACTGAGAATACCTCTAACCTCCAACCTGGCAAAACCACAGGCTTCAAGAAACAGAGGAAGGGTAAGAAGAAGCCGGCACCGTGTTTTAATTGCGGAGATCTTGGGCACTTCAGGAGTGAGTGGACGAAAGAAGTTCGTTGCCTCAAATGCTTGAAATGGGGCCATCTCTCCTATGTGTGTACCAATGTGGTAGAAACTAAAAGTGACGATGAGAGGGAGGTGAACAGGGGAAGATCACCGGACCATCCCACGGTAATTCGGCTGGCGAATAGCCTGGAAGCCATTAAAAGCAAAGAGAGCTGGTTACGACAATGGTGTGCAGTCGCCAAATTTAAAACGGGCAGGCCATCGGAAGTGCATCTCACTCAGGCGCTCACTCAAAAATGGCCGAGGCGCGCCGACAGAGATTGGGTGGTTAAGAAGCTGTGCCACATGCAGTTCTTGGTTTCTTTCCCCTCACCGGCGAAGGTCTCAGAGGTGGTCGGAATGGGGATAGTCGACTTTGGGCATTTTCAAGTGGAGTTCAGCGCGTGGACTCCAACTTTCGGCGCCGAGCTACCTCAAGGAGAAAAATTTTGGGTTTGGATACATAACATTCCCTTACATTTTTGGAAGAGAGAGGCGCTTCAGGAAATGGTCGCCGAATTTGGGTCCATTGAAGAGGTGGATGAGAAGACGGTGAGGCATTCGGAGCTGGTCTCAGCCAGGGTCCTAATCCGAAGCGTCGACATCTCCTTGATGCCGCGCTTCGCCAGGGTCTACTCCTTCGTAGAGTCGTACCTCGTCAGGTTTGTGCTAGACAAGAGAGTCGACTCATCTCCGGACCAGAACCCCCCCAACCAAACCATCCACCTCCTTCACAGATCACAGAACGTTCAAGTAGGTGGCATCTCCGACCAACAACCTCACTATTGATGGGTCGCACGAGGTAGAGCGAGCCCACCGGGAGATTCTCAAGGCAGCGAGGGAACAGAAACGTCACCAACAACCTAAACAGCTTGCCAAGTTCAGAGACGACCGGAGACGGGACCGTCCCGCAAGACCCAGTGGTCAAGAGTCATCAGAGACCCTCAACTCGCTGGATCGAGCGGTGGTCCCAGCCAACAGCCCTCTTTTGGAAACGCATGCACTGGCAACGGGGGGTGAGGCAGGGACAGAGCCCATAAATGGCAATACTTCCGTTTGCAGCGACATGCAAGCTATGAACCGGGGGTTAGTGGTCAAGACCACCACTTTGGGAAAGGCAACAGAAGAAAGAAGCCTCTCGACCAAGGAATGGGTCCAAAAGAGTTGGTATGCATCAAAAAAGGATCTCTTTCAGGTGTCAGAGGACGGTTTGGGAAAAGAGGCGAGCACAGGTTTGCCCAAAACCAGCAACAACGCCTCAAAAGAGACACGCTGAGAGAGTGGGTGAAAAGGGCAGGCTTTTAGAAGTTGGCAAGTTTGGGAAAGAAGACAGGGGAGCTCCAGAGTTGGAGCTTGGCAAAAAGAGGCAAGAAGACGAAGTTGATGAGTCGTCTTCGTTGAGATCGAGTGGGTGGGGATTAGAGACAAAAAAAGATCTGAACAAAGCGACTGTGACAGCCGCTGTGCCACCCAATGAGAGCGCGCCAACTCACAGGAGCGGTAAGCTCACCGCTGCGCCTGCCGCGCTGTCACCCAATGGTGTGGCGACAGCTGGCAGGGAGGGTGAGCTCACCACTCACCGCATTAATACCCCGCACACGATTTTCGAAGGAGAGGGTAAGTTGTACCACGGGTACAACTCCGGCTTTAATGTGGGCCAGGCTGAAGTTTTGAGTGTGGATGGGCCTTTTATAGAAATTGATGGGCCCAAGGAGGGGTCCATAGCGCCGTCTATTGTATCAGGACCATCTTACACTACAGTTTCATGCTCTGAGACACTATATCAGACTGGGAACGAGCCCACTGAGGGGACCGTATTGGAGAATGCAGCTATTATTAATGAAGCACCTAGATGCGGGCTCACTGTGGAGTCCGCACTGAAGGCTACTACAGATAGTGAGGACGACCTAGAAGGGAGACTTAATCTTGATGTAGAATTCTCATTCACAGATGAGGAATCAGAGGATCTTGAGTTCATTGCTAACACCCAGAAGGAGCTTTCCCCAGAGATGGTTATATCCACATTCCCAGACTCAGCTCCAGTAGGCAACTCTGGATTGCCCCAGAGGGCAGGTGGGTTCAGAGTTCACCGATCACCAAAGAGGACTCATGTGGAGTCCTTGGATGACTACCTTGAAATGGCAGCGGCAGCGGCAGCCAAAGCCGCCAAATTCGACAATGGAGGTACGACTCACTTTTTAGCATCTATTTTAAACTTCATGTCAGACTCCGATGTTTTTTTACTAGCTGAAACTTGTGGGTTAGAGGTTTGGGACACAGACCGTAGCACGTTACTTCTTAATAAAATCAGGGGTTGGGAATTCGATAGGGTTAAGACTAGCCATGACAATGCCCTTAAGAATTGCACGAGGCCTACAGAAACCCACGAGGATGTGGTCGGCCCCACACCCTCTACAACGATCTCTGTAGATACGGTCCCCCAATGAATACACTATTTTGGAATGTTAGGGGGTTGGGGGATAGGGGTAAGAGGGGTATGGTGCGGGATGTCATTAGCAATTCCAAGGCAGATGTAGTAGGACTACAGGAGACCAAACTCCAGCATGGGCTCAAACTCAATAGAGTTGGTGGTAACAGAATCAAGGAGTGGGTGTTACGCCCCTCTGCCGGTGCCTCAGGGGGGATTGCTATAGGGTTTAATTCTGATCTTCTTTCCTGTGAAAAGGAGCATCGTGGAACGTTTTCTTTGATTGCCCGTCTTAAGCGACGTTCCGATGATTGGGTGCAGACGGTGACTGTTGTCTACAGGCCGAACGTGGCCACAGATAGGGAGGCCTTCTGGCAAGAACTGGCCGACATCCGTCAGCGCTGGTCGGGACCTTGGATTGTGGGTGGGGATTTCGTGGCTCAAAGAGGGAGACGCGAATACGGCCTACTTCCATCGGGTTGCAAGTGCGAGAAGGAGATCCAATCTTATCCTATCTATTCAGACAGATACTGGAACATCGCAGGATGATAAGGTGATTTCCTCTACCTTCCAGTCTTTCTATAAGGGTCTCTTTGGGAAGAAGAATGACTTTAGGATCCTTATAGGTGAGGACTTCTGGCTAAAGTATCAGATTGAACCAGGTCAAAATGCTTCCTCCTTGGAGGAACCTTTCACGGAGTCAGAGGTCAAAACGGCCATTGACCAGATGGGAGCTGACAAATCGCCTGGGCCAGATGGTTTTCCTATGATGTTCTTCCAAGTGTTCTGGGAAGAAATTAAAGGAGAATTTATGGATGTAATGATGGAATTTTTTCACAATAACCTGAGGTTGGGGATGTTCAACTTTGCAGAAGTTGTGTTGATCCCCAAACGGGAGGATTCCAAGTGCGTTGGGAATTTTAGACCAATTAGCCTGATAAACTGCTCGGCTAAGATCATCACTAAGGTCCTAGCTATCCGATTGGGTGGCATTATGGACAGTCTTATCAGTAGAACACAGACGGGATTCATTAAGGGCAGATGTATCCTAGACTGCGTGGCTACTGCTGAACAAGTTATACACCACTGCCACAAGTGCAACTCCAAGAACTTCCTACTCAAGCTGGATTTTGAGAAGGCATACGACTCTGTGGACTGGGAATGTTTGCTAGAGGCTCTCAAGGGGAGAGGCTTTGGGGACAAATGGATTAGATGGATCAAACAATGTTTACATTCTAGCAAAACGGCAATTTCAGTGAATGGGAGACCCGGTCCTTCGTTCCCGTGCAAGAAGGGACTCCGTCAGGGGGACCCGCTGTCCCCACTTCTATTCACTATTGTAGCGGATGTGCTCAGAGGAATGCTAGAAAACTGTCAAGAAAAAGGGTGGATATCACCTGTGGCCAGCAGCACTGCTAATCAGGGATGCACGATCCTTCAATATGCTGACGACACCCTAATCTTTGGAAATGGGTCTAGAACGGAAACTATTTGCTTTAAAGGGGTCCTTTACTGCTTTGAGGCCTGGTCAGGCCTTAGAATTAATTTCCACAAGAGTGCGCTGATTCCTATTTCACTTTCAGAAGCTGAAACTCGGGAGCACGCCACCATTCTCAACTGTGCGACAGAAGAATTCCCAATCAAATATCTCGGGCTTCCGCTCCGTCCAGGGAGGCTCACTAAAGCTGACTGGTTGCCTATTATTGACAGGGTGGAGGACAGACTGTCCGGTTGGAAAGGCAAATCACTTTCTCTTGGGGGCAGAGTGGTACTCATCAACTCTGTGTTATCCAATCTGCCCATATACTACATGTCCTTTTTTGAACTCCCAAAGTGGGTGATCCAAAGGATTGACCGTATCAGGAAAAGATTCCTATGGAAAGGTGCAGACTCAAATAAGGGAGGCTACCACCTTATTAAATGGAAGATCGCTTGCATGAAAAAGAGGCACGGAGGGCTAGGAATCATTGACCTCAGAGATATGAACTTGGCACTCCTGGGAAAGTGGTGGTGGAAAGTGTTTCATCACGGCGGGGAAGGATGGCAGGACTTTATCCAACCTTACCTCCGAGGGAAAGGGACAAGAAGCTTAGGCTTTCGCGTAGGATCCAAAGTCTCCCGCTTCTGGAAAGGAGTTGCAAAAGCCAGCGGACCTTTCAACTCTGCCACTTCATCTTTGATCGGCAATGGTCGAACCACCAGATTTTGGTGGGACAAGTGGTGCGGTCCTCATACTCTTAAGGAAGATTTCCCAGAGTTGTTTGCTATAACGAATCGACCGAATATCTCGGTGGCGGAAACATGGAAAAGAGGGTCTTGGAGACCGTCGTTTCAAGGAACTCTCTCTCCAAGTTTGCTACAGCAACTGCATGAACTACAAATGCGCATAGTCCAATCCGGGGTGATATGTGCCCAAGGCCCAGATCACATGCGTTGGGGTCTCGAGAACAAAGGAGTGTTCTCGGTTAGATCGATTTACCACCGGATTCACTACCGAGGATGCAGGCCCAGCTGGGCAGCGGTACTATGGAAGACCAAAACACCTCTGAAAATTAGAGTCTTCCTCTGGCTTGTGCTCAACAATGCCATACTCACTAGAGAGAACCTTGCCAAGAGGAAACCTCACATTGCGACCAATTGCGGGTTCTGCAACGTTCACGTGGAAGATTTGAATCATCTGTTTCTTCACTGCACCAGAAGCAAGGCCATCATGATAGAGGTGCTGAGAGCACTAGGAACAAGTGACTATCCAAGAGACTATGAGGAACTGTGGGTCGGCTCCAGATTTGCCTCACCCCGTCACGATATGAAAGATGCATAGTTTATTGCCATTGCGGCAACCACATGGGTGTTATGGCTAGATAGGAATAATTTTTATTTCCGTGCTTCATGTAATTCAATTTCTAGTAATCTTACTCATATCATGCATCTTATTTCCTTTTGGGCTACAGCTGCTGCTTCAGGAGCAAGAGGGAGAATTGCAAGGGTTTTCCAGGTGGATGATTTTGACGACGAGGAGATAGAGATCGGGCCCACTCTGGACTGATGAGTGGACAGCCGCCTCACTACTACTTATTTTGTATCAGGCCTTAGTAGTTTGTATTTGTGTTTTGGTTGCCTTTAGGATGGATGATGTAACCCACCTCCCAGGGTTTTGTTGGGGGCTATGTTTTATTTCCTGTACTGCACTTTTATTTTCCCGAGACTTCGGGGTTGTTTATTAATCACTTATTAATGAAACAGGGTGGCATTATTCCACATTTTCTTCACACAAAAAAATTAATCGATAGTGGCTGTTTTAGCAAGACTCGGAGGTCTTATCAGATGTCATTCAAATTAACCGAGCTCAATTTGACATATTTGGATTGAACTTCATTATCTGGTAGAATATATGTGAATTTGAAACTCATCGATCATATGCAAGAAAGTGTCTGTCACGAGGACAATAAACCATATAATAATGGAATATGCACCCATGCCCATAACAGTCCATCCATGTTTAACAATTCTTTTGGCTGTCTACAAAACTTCATGTTGACTCTTAGTTTAGTGTGCACAAAACGTATCAATAAATACTAATAAGTTTAAATTAAGGTGTTCAGATTTTCAGGTTAAAATAATATCAATAAGATATTCAAAAGAGATTCAAGAATAAACAAATAAGAAAAGCAATAAAGAAAGATTGCAAAATCAAGCAAAAGAAGAAGTTATTCAAAAAGAGCACATATTGATCAGTCCCCAAGAAAGCTATCAAGACAAGTTGTTATTATTCCTTATTTGTGAGATTTTATCTGTATTTGATTGATTGATAATTGTTAGTATATGGTAAGAATATAAAGTGGATTTGTTATGAATAGCACGAGAACGGTCGACCGGACCTCATGTCGGTTAACCGCATCGCAGTCGACTGCACTTCACAGCAATATAGTGAAGCAGTTGACCATTCATCTCTCTACTTTTCGTCAGAGAGATGAACGGTCGACTGCACCCAAATTGCGGTCGACCGTACTTTGCACTGTTCACTCTTTTGGAATGTATCGTTTCTAATTTTGATCGATACACTTCCTCGTCTATATAATTGGACGAACCCACTGAGTATTCTTCACCTATTACTTCTGAGAAAAATCTTCTGAACTAATCTTTCAATAATCATTCCGAGTGTGTGTGATAACTATTTGTATTCTTCAGTTAGGATCATTGAGAATCTTCAGTTCTTTTCTTTTCTTGCACTTCAGTGAGATTGACGGGACTTGTGATTAGAAGTCCTATGGGTGTAATAGGTTTCTCGGCCTGAATCCGAGAATCACTGTACAAGGGTTTGAGTATAGTGGAATGCTTGTGGCGGAGAATTGCAAAAAGTAGGTGGTGTGGATGTGGACCTGTGGTCGAACCACGTTATATCGCTGCGTCACTTGTGCTATCTGTGTTTGATTTTCTTATCTCTCATTATTTACTTTGTTATTCATTTTTATTTTTTTAATTCTGCACAATCACCCTATTCACTCCCCCCCCCCCTGCGCGATTTACACTTGAATGTTCTTATATACAAAAAAGAATACATCTAAAACAGGGAAATGTATATATGAAAATTGTCCATGTCATTGCATCAGGTTTTGGCCTGTATGTAAGAAAAATGTATGTATTTCCATCATCTAATATACTAAAACTCTTATACTATCATAGCCTTAAATGCAAAAGGTGAAGTCAAAGCGCTAGACTCCAGCATTGCTGGAGACGAGACACGCCCAAAAAGGGAGCTAGCCCAGGTGAAAAGAGTTTCCAAGAAGTAAAAAAATAAATTAAATAATATGTTATTTGTAGAATGTACCATAATTAATTTAACTTTTTAATTAGAGGACAACCATAATAAGAAAACAATAAGGCAGAACAGGTATACACATGCCATCAATGTACAAACCACATGTCATACAAAAATATTTTAAGAGCATTAATTATCGTACTAAGAAACAATTTATTAATTTCTAATAAAGTATCAAGTTATCAAGTAAAAAAGAATACACAATTGCCCAGCCACTCAAATAACATAAAATACATATAATGATCTAAATTAAAAGTTAATATGACCTGAAGTATACTCCAAGCTACTAAGCATTTCATAAACATAACTAACCAACCAGGTCCTAAGAAACAGAAAGACAAATGCTGGAGGCATAGGAAGGAACATGAGAAAGGAACAAAACAAAACAAAGGAAGGACCGCTAAAGAGACTATCCATCATTGCCACACCTCGAACTCTAACAGTTACCTCCTTAAGCTAGATTTCGAGAAAGCCTATGACTCTGTTGATTGAGACTGTCTATTGGAAGCGCTTGCTGGGAGAGGTTTCGGGGACAGATGGATCAGATGGATCCACACCTGCCTTACCACCAGGCACCAGCAGGACGGCGATTTTGGTAAATGGGGTATTGGTAAACGGGGTATCAGGCCACCCATTCTCTTGCAAATGGGGGCTCAGACAAGGCGATCCGCTCTCATCCCTCTTCTTTACCATAGTGGCAGACGTGCTGAGATTCATGATGGCCAAGTGCAATAGAGCAGGTTGGATTGCACCAGTGGCTAAGGGAGCCAATCTCAAGGTTGCCCTATACTCCAATATGCAGACGATACTCTTCTTTTTGGCAATGGCAACTGATATGGCTAAAAATAGGGTTAAATCAGGACCGTTCGAATCGGGCACGAATCTTAAAGTTTAGGGGTAAATGGTAATTTTACCTGTAAACGGGTCTGAAATAGGAACTGGGCCTTTTGTCAAAGTCCAATAATCCATAAATGGACCTGTCTTACTGGGTACGGGTTCCAACCCATAAGAAACCCACTCAGACTGGATAGGGGAGGATTCATATTCATGATTATCCTCGAACAGTGGTTTTAACCACTTCTATCCATCTACATCGGGAAGTAGGGATTTGATCTTATCCCGAAACTAACTCCTAAGGCGGCTATAAATACACCTCTCCCCCACCATAAGAAGGTAATCAATCTTTTGCCAATTCAAGCTCTTTCTTAATCATTCAGGTTACTAACAAGAGCATCGGAGGGTGCGTCGTCGGAATCAACCACGGTGTCTAACACTTTTTGCAGGTTAACGGCAAAAAGATCTTGGTCAGACTCCGGTGAAGTTGTTCAGGTTTGACTATTCACCTTTCCTCGAATCCACAAATCTATCTGTTTGCCCCCACACCGATTTCAGCAGCAATAGATTGGCACCGTCTGTGGGAACATTCGAATAGTAGTCCAGCCTCTTCCACCAGTCAAGACCGCTACCAGCCATGCCACCAAGGAAAGTAAGATCTACGGCCTCCAACCGTAGACCCACTCCCATTCCTCCTCAGCCACAACCTCAGGCCCCCCTCCAACCCGTCCAGCAACAGGGGCAGCTCCCTCCTCAACCTGTTCAGCCGCTTCAGCAGGGGCAGCCTCCTCTTCAAAATCCTCTACCACAGTAGGCTCAACTCGGGCCCCAGAATGTGGGTGTAGGAACCTCTCGTCCTAATCCTCAGAAGCAACCTCTTCACCGCGATCATATCTTGGTACATAACCCTTCCACCGACTCCATGGCATCCCATAACCTTCGGCCATCAGAGGATCTCCGCAACATCATAATCAACCGGCAGAAGGAGGAAGACCTTCACCGCCATTTGGATGAGAGGCAGGCCCGAGAGGGAGGCTCCCGCTCAGAACGTCCAAAGGCGCGATCTCCTTGTTGCTACGACCGCAGGAGGTCCCCTTCTCCTAGGAGGCAGAGGGAGTCCCCCGAGTACCGTCGAAGGGGAAACCGTTTTCCCGCCGGTCGACAGGCCCAGAGGGACCTGAACGGACCCATCACCAGAGAAGAGTTCCAAGACTTTCAGGCAGCAGTCCTGCGGGCCCTCAATGCCCCGCCAAACAACATCAATAACATCCAGAGGGCCCCCACTTCTGAGCCGGTGCCTTCGCCATCGATCCCAAAGTCCTCCTCAAGCTCCGAGCCACCGCTATCACATCCCCAGTCCTCACCAGTCTCCGAGCTACCGTCTCCATAGCCCACGTTCCCCTTCGTACGAAGATGAGTCCAGAAGCTCACCAGGGTACCGTCGAAGGAACAATGCTGTCTACCGCTGTTTCTACGAGATGGAGAGGCACCTCGGTCAACTTGATAGGGACGAGGAGCTAAGAGGGAGGACCCTTCTTCCAAACAGGCCTCCATTCTCTCGTACCATCATGGAGGCCCCCGTTCCGGCAAATTTCAAGCCTCCGTAGTTCGAGACATAAACGGGGGAATCAGACCCCATGGATCACATCGAGAGTTTCAAAACTCTCATGATGATCCATCAGGCCTCCAATGCCCTCCTATGCAAGACATTTCCGGCCACTCTCAAAGACCCGGCTCGAGAATGGTACTCCCGTCTCGCCCCGCCCTCAGTCTTCTCTTTCGACCAGTTCGAGGCCCTTTTCATAACCCATTTCGTGAGTAGCTGCCGCTCCGAAAAGACGAGTATTTCTTTACTCTTCCTTAGTCAGAAGAAGGGTGAGGAACTGAGGGACTGTGTCAAGCGGTTTACCGCGGAGGCCAGGTCCATCGCCTTCCTTGATCAGTCGGTTGCCTCGGCGGCCTTTCAATCCAATGTCCTCAATGCTGACCTCCGATCGTCCCTGGCCAAGAAGTCCCCGCGAGACTTCTCCGAGCTTCTTCTCTGAAGCGAGAAGTACATCCGGGCGGAGGAAGCTGCGCACCGCCCTACATTCGAGGGATCGTCTTATGGAAGTAAGAGGAAGGCCTCTGAAGATGAGGGAGCTAAAAAGTTCCAAAAGGACAACGGGGGTCAGCGTCGTCCACCTCCCAGATTTGAGAAATTCACCCCTCTTAACGCCAATGTTTCGGCCATTCTGATGGAGGCTGAGAAAGAAGGAATTCTGCCTCCTACCCCAAGGATGTACACTCATGGGAAGACGAGGGATAAAGAGAAATGATGTCGCTACCATCGAGACCACGGCTACGACACCAACAACTGTCGGGCCCTGAAAAACGAGATCGAAGCCCTCATTCAGAGAGGGCAGCTCGGCAAATTTGTAAGGAAGGACCGGGCCGATCCTCCTCCACCCCCCAGGGGGGCTAACATGCGGCCCGAGAGACGCGAAAAGACTCCTGACTTCGAGGAGGAGCGCATCTTGCACCTCATCCACAGAGGTCTAATGGGAGGAACTTCCAACTCCTCCCGAAAAGCCTTCGTCAGGAAAGTCAATTCGGTGCATAGCCTCCCCCCTTCCAAAGGTCTTGGAATCCCAGTTACCTTCTCGAATGATGATCTGGAAGGTATCCGAACCCCCCACTGTGATGCGTTGGTGATCAACCTCCACATAGCCAACTTCAAGGTAGAAAGGGCTTAGTGGATAATGGCAGTTCTGTCAACATCCTCTTTCTAGAGGCCTTCCGAGGGCTCCAATTATCGAGGGACAAACTCAAGCCTACCGGTTACACTCTCCATGGGTTCACGGGAGTACCAGTGACGATTGAGGGTGTTATAACCCTCGAGTAACCACTGGTAAAGCTCCTACTACCCGAACGGAGTCGATGGACTTCATGGTGGTTGACGTCCAAGCCGCCTATAATGTGATCCTAGGTCGACCAGGCCTAGCTACTTTAGAAGCCGTCTCATTGGCTTACCATCTAAAGATGAAGTTTCCCACCAAGTGGGCATGGGAGAAGTGAGGGGAAGTCAGGAAACGGCCCGCAAATGCTATATGACCTCGACTGGAGGACCCGTCCTCTCCCTCGAGGCCCTTGAGATTCCCTAGGGGAACACCTAGCCTATGTCAGAGCCGGTAGACGAGTTAAAGAAAGTGTTCTTCTCGGAGGAAGATCCGACCCGCAAATTCTTAATCAGCAAAACCCTCCCTTCGGCCCTCTGCTCCGACATAGTCCAGTGCATAAAGAGAAACTGCGACCTCTTCGCTTGGACAGCAGCCGACATGCCAGGGATCTCCGAAGAGCGCCTCGTCCACCATCTAAGTGTTGCTCCGGGGGCCAGACCGGTCCAGCAAAAGAGGCCTAAGTTTGCCCACGAGCACCAGCGGGCCATAAAGGAGGAGGTGGAGAAGCTCCTCAAAGCAAAATGTAAAGACTCTGATGTTGTTGAAAAAATTTTAATTTCCTTGTAAAATGGTACGAAGTGATCTATAAAGATCCTGTGAAATCTCGAATTCGGTCTTATTTAGAATTCGGGGCGTTACACAACCCCTTATCCTTATGAGGGTGTTTGGTCATTTTACCTTCTAAGCAGGATTCATAGATTATGTACGGTGTCACCTACAAGTTAATTGGATGACCATATTTTACTACTCTTTGGATCCAATTTAGATTAATAAGACTTAATTTGAGGTTCCAAAGATATGTTTCAAGCTTTTCTTATAGGATTATTGGTTTCTATGTTATGTGCCAAAATTTTGGGCTTTAGTATGTAAAGATTATCTATCAGTGTACCATCACAGATGAAAGACTTATTCCCTTTAAAATAGCTGGTTTATTGAATAAAACTGAATAACTGTCTTTCTTGAAATAAGAAATAGAAATAAGGTTTCTGCGGATGGCAGGTACATAAAGACAATCTTTTAAAACTAAAATTCTAGAATCTAAAAACCAGAGAGAAACATATCATACTGCTTCCACTTCAACTCTAGAATCTAAAATGAGATACATAAAAATCTCTCCTCTATGCAGGCTTCTGCTCAGTTGTAGCAACCTGCATATGCTTGCAAACATGGTTAGTGGCGTCCGTGTCTACACACCATGTAGCTGTAGATCTAACCACAAAATATGTGATTATAAATTTGTAGTACCCTTACCTTTGCCTTTCTTGGCTAGGTACTCTTGGCATTGTGCATTTTCAGTGACCTTTCTTTACGCAGTAAAATACTTCCTATTCGCAGCTTTCCGCTTTCTTGTTCTTTTCCACAGCTTTGGATGGTCCTAAGGCCTTTTGATCCTTCTCACCTTGCTTCTTCTTGCCTTTGGCTTTTGCCTTGTGCACAGAAACATTCGCCTCAAAAATAGAAACTAGAGCCTTGAAAATTTTCAACAACGTCACTATGTCCTGCAGTAAACTCACCAATTTGGATAAAGTCAATAACATGTGATTCATGTCTTAATTCATCCTATATTTGTTGTAGCTGACCGACAAAGATTGCAAGTTTTTTTTTTTCAGAATCAATTTCAGCACTAGCACTTCAAGCTCATTTAAGTGCGACATCATATTGAGACAATGATTTGGAAAAGGTGATTCCTTGGCCATTTTGGTATTCCCTAACTGCTTCATAATATGCTTGTAACACTCCTCTATTTTATAATTTCAAAATAGTCCTTTGTATTTCTTTTGTTGTGATTTGTGAGTATATATTATTGTTATTGTTATTATTATGCATAAATATGCACTATTATTTTATATATATTCTTTAATTAATTTATTTATTTGGTGGAGTGGGTTTTATTGGAGTTTATTTTGAAAAGATGAACTATAAGGACATAAAAGTAAGGAAAAAGTCAAAGAGGGGTCTATAAATAATTTTCCTCTTTTTTTCTTCTTCCCTTACCCCTTCATTTTCGTCCGGACCTCATTCTCCCCTTCTCATTTTCCTTTCGGCCGAAACCCACTTCAAGACCCAATTCAATTCCAATCAAATCTCCACCAATTTTCAAATATTTTGTAGGGTTTTGGCTAATTGAAGGGTGCTCTTCAACGTGCCAGTGTCAGTTTTTGAAATCATCAACCCTACGGAGGAAGAGGTGAGTTCGGGGGAAATAGCGGAGAGTTTACACGGTCAGTATTTGTGTTTCCTCAGGTGAGTATGATTTCTGTAATTGTATATCCATGATGTGCTACAAAATTTTTAAATTATGGTTTGTCGTGTGTGATGCGTAAAGTGTATTGAGTATAGAAATTCATAAGCATGATACAGAGTAAATTATGGGGGTATAAGAAACTAATATACATGTATCGGAGTGTGTTGATGCTTGTAGATATATATATGTAATACGGGGTTGTAATTATTAGATTTGAGGAGCTATGCTGATATTGATATATGTATAGGTATGTATGATATGTGATGAGATAAAAAGAATGGTGCATGTATGATTTGTGATTATGTGATGTGTTAATAGGATTGAAATAATGGCGAGATGTATATACAATTCGTAATAATATGGTGTGATAATATGATGTGATAATATGATGAAATGAAGGATATGGTGTAAGTGTGATACGCAGGTGATAAAATGGAAATTTTATGTGAGAATATGATGTGAAATTTGCGTGGTGTGTGTATGACGTGTGGATGATACATGAGATTTTTATTAGTATATGCATATTATACGATAAAAGATAAGGTGAATAACATGGTGTATGTCGGTTATGTGATATATATATATATATATGATAAAATGATGATATGATATCTGATAATATGAGGGGATTAAATAAATGAGATATACTTATATATGGAGATATAAATGATATATACGTTTAAAATACACTTATATTTGGGAAAGGTCATATATAAAATTGGTAAGGGGTATGTATGATGGACAAGGTGAAATTATAAAGAATGAATAATGATATTTTTAAATAGTTTTCAAAGTACAATAGTTTCTAACTTGCAGGGATATTAATTAGTCGGCAGTCCCGCAAAATTTTCAATGGCATAAGACCTATATATGACAGATATAGGCGGCGTGTTGCATAAGACCTGTATGGCAACGATATGTGTATGTGATGCGTAAGACCTGTATGGCAGGGATATGTGATGCGTAAGACCTATATGGCAGCGTTATGTGATGCATATGACCTGTATGGTAGCATGTGTATATAATGCATAAGACCTGTATGGCAGTGATGTATATTTGATGTGTAAGACCTATATGTACAGTGATGTGTATTTGATGCGTAAGACCTGTATGGCAACAATGTGTATTTGACGATGTGAATTTGATGTGTAAGACCTGTATGGCAGCGATGTGTATTTGATGCGTAAGACCTATATGGTCGCGATGTGATACGTAAGACCCTTGGTGGGCAGCGATCTGTATTTTTCTTGAGCTATTGGCTTCAGCTGTGTGATGGCATGAGCACTGGTCGACAAATTAATAAAATGAGTAAATATGAAGTAAAAATGAGAAAGTAAAGAAAATATTTGATGTGAAGTAGAAATGAGAAAGTAAAACAAGTGTATGATTTGAAATGAATATTGAAAGTAAAAAAAATGTGTATATGAATGAAGATGAGAATTAAATAAATTGAGTTATGAGTATGTAAATGAAAATGAATTGTAAATGAAGTATGTATTTGATGAAAATGAAAGGTAAAAAAATTGTGTTATGTGAATATCTATGAAAAGAGAAGAAATTATGTTATGAGAATAAATATGAAAAGTGAGACACGATGTTATGTAAACGAGTAAGAAAAGTGAAGGAAGTATGTATGTGAATTAATATGAATAAAGTGAAGAAATTATATTATGGGAATGAATACGAGAAGTAAAGAAAATGTATTATGTATTATATGAATTAAAGTGAAGAAGATGTATTATGAGAATGAAATGTATAATAAAGTGATTTATGCAATGAATATTTAAAAGTAAGTGGTATTATGTGATGAGAATGGTCGATAAAATAAAACCTGATTTGAAATGAGTTTGATGCACCTTGGAATTGTGTCGGGAACTACTCGCCCGCTATTTCCATATAAAGGTGAGAACTACCTGCCTTGGCACAACTCCCAGGGTGAATTAGTTGGTTGTTGATATCATAGTTGTATTGCGAGATAGAAATGAAAAGTAAAGTAAATTGCAAGATGAAAATGAAAATAAAGAAAAGTAATAACCGAGCTATTAGCTTGGTATGTGATGTGATATTACCCAAGTTCTACTTGGGGTGCAGTGATTATTACCCAGCTTGTCTGGGTCCGGTGATTATTACCCAGGCTATCGGATTTGGGGTGCGGTGTTATATTACCCAAACTATGTTTGGGGTACAGTATATTATCTAATATAAATGAAAGTAAAGTAAATTGTACTATGAGATGTAAACGAAAATGAAAGAAATATATATTATGAATGAGAATGAGAAGTAACTTGAGTTGTATGATGAGGTAAAAATAAATTATAAAGCCAAGTATATGATAAAATGAGAATGAACATTAAATAAGCTGTATGATGAAATTAGAATGAAATGAAGGTAAATTGTAATATAAAATGAGAATGAAGGTTAATGTATTACAAAATGTTACGAGATGTGTTATAAAATATGGATAAATGTGATATTTTAAAAATGGATGAATGTGATAACATAAGATTGAGTGAAGGTGATATTATGAAAATAAATGAATGTGATGATATGCGATGAAAATGATTGTGATATTACAAGATTGAATGAGTGTGATATTATGCAACGAGAATGAATATAAAGATAGTATGGGATTGAATAAAGGAAATGTTATAAGATTGAATGACTGTGAGGTTAGAGACGAGAATTCATGTGAATATTGAATACCTTGGAATTATGTCGAGGAACTAACTGCTAATGCATAACTTCAAGGTAAGGTGAGTGAATATGGATTTGTAGAATGGTTGAAGATGCAAAGGATTACTTTTGTGAAAATTCATTTTCACTATGTTTATATGATTAATTTCAGGTTAAATTTAATTATTATTATGTTCGTAAGTTCTTTCAATTTCTTTCATATTATTTATTTTATTGATTAACCTAGTAGATTATACTCACATCAGTTATGTCTAACCCCTGTTGTTTTCTAGGGTTAGAGGAGTCCCTCTCTGAGAGTGGACGTCCCTAACCTTCTTGCAGGTCTTGATTAGCAGCGAGGTGAGATAGTTGTTATGGTTTTGATAGTTATACTTTTCTCGTAGCCGAATGAGTGGTATATGTATCTATTATATATTTTATTATCCTAAGTTATGTAGAGATGGAGATAGTGTTCGGGTGATAGTTTGGGTGATAGTTTGTATTATGGAGGAATATGTGTATAATTGGAACTTTTGTAATAGATTGTAAGACATTATTAGACCTTACACTTGGGCTTGTAAGACATTATTGTAATACTGATGTAATGTATTGAAGTTTTATAACATTCAGACTTATAATACATCTGTGTTGAATAAAATGTTTAAATTTTCCTATTTTTCTGTGTATTGTAGTTAATTGAAGGAAAAGATTCTGGCTTATGTCACGATTTTCCGGCTACGGAAATTGGGGCGTTACATTCCTCTCATGAACTAGTCAAACTTCAAATACAATTACCGTGGTGCTTGTTTAAGCCCGTAAGGATTCTTCTTCAGTCGTCACACCATATCTTTTTTTCCTTTTACTTCAAAACCTGTGGGTTACCTCATGTGAAGCTCTTCTTCAACATCATCATTGAGAAATGATGTTCACATCTAACTGCTCTAAGTGTAAGTCTTCAACTGCCACAATACTAAGCAGAATCCTGATTGAAGCCATCTTCATTACCAGTGCAAAAATTTTACTGTAGTCGACACATTCTCTCTGAGGGAACCTTTCACGTGGTTTGCAGGATATGTGTACTTTTACAGCTCTTCTTCGACATCATCATGGAGAAATGATGTTCTCATCCAACTGCTCTAAGTGTAAGTCTTCAACTGCCACAATACTAAGCAGAACCCTGATTGAAGCCATGTTCATTACAGGTGCAAAATTTTTATTGTAGTCGAAACCTTCTCTCTGAGGGAACCCTTTTCACGTAGTTTGTAGGATATGTGTACTTTTACAGCTCTTCTTCGACATCATCATGGAGAAATGATGTTCACGTCCAACTGCTCTAAGTGCAAGTCTTCAACTGCCACAATACTAAGCAGAACCCTGATTGAAGCCATATTCATTACCGGTGCAAAATTTTTACTGTATGTAACACCCCGAACTTCCTATATGGAGAATTCGAGATACGAGCCAGGACCTTTTCTTCAATTAGTCACAATACACAGAAAAACAAGAGAATTTTAAACTTTTTATTCAACACCCAATGTATTACAAGTCTGAATATTATACAACTGCAATACATTACAATAGTGTTACAATAATACCTTTACATTCCCAAGTATTACAACTTCCAACAACTTACATCAGAGTACAAGGAATGAAGAACAACACTTGGTAACTCTCACTTGAGTACTTTTCAACAACAGATAATTAACACACATATTACAGCGGAACTAAACATGATATTGACTCCTCGCTTTCCTTTCCTTGAGTCCTCCTGAATCTCGCACCTCTACTTTTGCGACCCAGTACCTATTGAAGTGGGGACGTCAGTATTCACTGACGCTTTAAGGCTGATAACATAGCAGCAAATCTCCCAAAACAACATACAGAAACATGGCAATTGTGTCGGTGTAGTTTAAGTGTTCGTGAGTGCTATGACTAGAATCTAATATAATATTAACTAAAGCTAGGATGCACTTATTCTAATGTCAACAAGTCTCCGAAGCAACATGCAGCCCATATTACATGTGCCCCATCTCAAGCCGTTTCTCCATATATAGGGATTCGAACCCGCGTTATGAATTTCTAATTGTACACAACCTGTTCCTAACAGATACAACGTGAATGATGAGGTTGCAGACGTGGTCAAGTCCCACTAATGCAGTCCGCTCATGGTGTCTATGTTTGCCACTACTACTCGGCTAACCGGACCTCACTCAAAAACTAGACGAACCCTCGGGGTTTCCGCCAACATGAGAGCCCCCTGCCACCCCCTAGCCAGACCGTAGTCTATGGCCCGTTCGCTTCCCTGGCATAGGACCCGACGGAGTTCCGGGGTCCATCCCCCTAGCTCCGCCCGCCTTATCATGGCACTTTAGGAATTAACAGTGTGAGACACGCAACCCGTGCTCCCAACTCGTGAGAAGGCACCCTACGTATCCCTTTGACAGGAAGGTATAACCCAATAACACCACCTAAGGTCGGCCCCAAAGGACGAGTTGGTTGTAAGGTGCCCCCTACTACCAACTCCTCTCTTTCTGGCAAAATGGTTAAGTAAGGGATCTTTATAAGTCACTACCCTAACGATGTCACTAACCCTGAACGATTCTAGGGATGACAACATTATAAACACAACATGCTAGGTCTTAAATTAGACTTCGCAAGACAACTCTACTAGGTTGCTCATCCTAGACTTACCAGAATCCCTAAGGATCTGATTCATGGCCTATCGATCCAAGACCCCGGCAATACGAACATACATGCATGCCACTACCCTGAACTTGGATTCCGTCTATACTTCGGTCCTCGATCAACCTACACCGGTTAGAATCCGACGGCACACAAGGAGTGACTCCTCCACAGTTCCTTAGGGTAAGAAAACCTATGTCTTGATGGTCGATAGCCCCTAGGGTAATAATATCACCCTAGACGAGCACAACAACTGTGTACTAGCTAGTAAGCTATATACGAGTGACCAGAACACCTACGAGCCAACAAGCTACGTATGGAACAATAACATACATACCAGCCAAATAAGCTGCGTATGAGACTAACAGCTACGTACGGGCCAGTCGAGCCACGTACGAGCACAGCCATATGCGAAACAATCTTACAGGTAATCAAACCTAGAAGCAACCAACGTGCTTACTAGCAACTTGATCCTCTATTATTAGAAGCAACAGGAGGATCCACTAATAGCCTACAATAGGCATTCTACCAATGAGAAGCCTAAAACGACATAACAACTATTATCGAACAAACTATTTCTAGTGACCCTCCCAACCCTTATTACCCATAAGGATGAGGAATGCCCCCATGGTAGGGTCCAATTCCAATTGGAACCTCACACACTAGAATTCACGGTTTCCTTTCAAACGAACTAGAACTATATGCGACTAGTTTCTTGGGTTCTCTATCAAGTTGAGCTAGAATCACCTAGGAGCTAGATGCATGGGTTCATGGTTCCTCTTCAATTTTTCACTACCACGTACAATTCAAGCGCGGTTCTATTAACTAGAATGCTACAATACACCATTCAAGTATGCATTGCTCTAACTATGTAATCTCAACAGGGGATTCCTTCTAGGGAATTAACTAGAACTAATTCACAACACAATATCATATCCACGACATGTTTGGCCCTTCACTAATACTACAACCACCCTACACTAGTTCTTTACTACACAATAACTACAACATGATAATTACTACTACAACTACAATGTGATAGTTACTACTATAACTACAACACGATTAATTTCTTTGTTAACCACTTTAACTACAAGCATGGATACAACTTGCGTAGAAAACTACTATAAGTTAAACATGAATAGCTACTAGATTTGGCATGGATATCTCTTACTACTTTAAGCATGGTTAATGCTACAACTTGCCCGTGAGTGCCAACAATTTAGCATGGTATACCACTTAACATTATTCTACAACAATTCTTAAGCATGGTAAGAACCTACAACAAATCTTAAGCATAACATACTACTTAAGTATCCCTACAACAATCTTAGGCATGGTAGGTGATTGAACATTAATCCTACACATTCCTAAGCATGGTATTCAACTATACTATTAATTAAACATCGATCCTACAATAATTTAAGCATGGTAATACTACTTAGCATTAATCTAAGCATGGTATGTATTCCGAGTAGAGACCTACAACATTCTAAGCATGGTAATACTACTTAGTATTAATCTAATGTTATGTATTCCAAGTAGAGGCCTACAACATTCTAAGCATGGTAATACTACTTAGTATTAATCTAAGCATGGTATGTATTCCAAGTAGAGACCTACAACATTCTAAGCATGGTAATAACTCAAATATCAATCCTACAACAATCTAATCATAGTATGGTAACTCCTATAATGTATATACAACCTAAGCATGGTACTTTTCTACATTAAACCTACAACATGGTATACACTTCAAGAATGAATTTCCTACAACATGATACACATCATAAGCATGGTTTATAATTCCTACCACATGGTATCTACTTCAAGAATGACTTTCCTACAACATGATACACATCATAAGCATCGTTTAAGAGTTTCCTACCATAATCTAAACATGGTATTTATTTTTCCTACAATGAACCAAGCATGGTACAAGACTTTCCTACTTTATCTTACAATAAAAATAGCATGGATTAGCTACCTTAAGCATGGTTTCTATTATAGTTAAAGCAAGAAGGTCTATTACTATTTTAACATAAACTTTACTTAAGCATGAATGTCACTTAACTAAGCATGAATATCATTAAGCATGATGTCACGCCCCGCTTCCCAAAAACATGGAATACGAGCGCGTAACAAAAGTCCAGCGAATAAATATAATCATCCTTAAGCTGTTCAGGAATTCTTTACAACATATCACAGTAAAATCAGAGTCGGAAGCCAGAAAAATCAACCACATGCACTTATGAACCAAATATCAACAAGAATACTTGAAATAAAACACATTAATCTCAAATATTCATGATCTGAATAACACAATAATCTTGGATCACATTGCCCGAAAACAAATAATACTCAAGTCTCAAGTACAGAAATATTCAAGTTCACGAATACAAAATAAAGTTCTAACAGGAAACAGAAATAATAATCAGCAACTAATACTGCGAACTACCAGTACCTTCTTGAATCTGTCCACCGAAATCTGCAATCATCGAATACAGAAAAAAGGAAAAGAAGAAAACACAGTACCCGTCAATGGCATGTCCGGGTCACAAATAGAATAGGATACAAGCACATGGACAAAACTAAACAGATCTAACTAACATCAGAAACAGACCTAATATGGTATGGTAAATTCAACTAACATAGTATCCTAGCAGATGTCTCAAATATTAAGTGGCAAGTGTCATATAACAGATATGTCAGGTAAACAGATATTCAGATATGTCAGGTAAATCAGATAACAGATTTCAGATAATAGGTATTCAGATTCAGATTCAGATTTCCATATATAAGATTCAGATTCAGACCTAAAAAAGTATATTCAAATCTCAGATTTCAGATTAATGTAAGTCTTGTGTGATTACTATCTAGGTAGCACTTCATGCACCATACTTTTATCACATGGTTGCTACATTCAAAACAATTTCGTTTGTAGATTTCGTAGGGGATATTATAGGGCCGTGTACTCAGGATCAGACAGATATCAGAACAGACAGATAGAACCTAGTGGCTCTCTTCTCCTCTACACCTTCCTATAAGAAGTAATGTAGACATTGTCAAAACAGACAGATAGAACCTAGTGGTTCTCTTCTACTCTACACCTTCTTACATAAGAAGCAATGTAGACAGGGTCAGAATACAGATAATTATGTGGGAAACACGGGCCCCCTTCTAAGTACACATTTCTATGCTTTCCCACTACTAGATCTTTTCCATACCCCGGCTTGATTACTTCCATTGTAGTTATTAAACAGACATGAATGTGAGCTAAAGGATGTCAAACTAACATCACATGATCAGGTTTAGGTTTAGGGCATCAGATCAGTAAGTATAGATACTATACATTCACAAATACGAGCAAAATAGTGTATGTTTGTAATCAGAACAGCAAGACCAATCTGTACTAAAACAGTGATCCAAAGACCTACAAGAATGAAAATCATGATCCGTCAAAGGATTTGGAAAGTAGACTTCCACACGCTTTTAACGGGTATAATAAATCCATATACTGGTTCACAACATCTCGACTCAAAACACAATTCAACACAGTTTTCATGTACAGCCAGAAAACAGGGGAATAACTTAAACCACATGAAAACAGCATACAAAGTCATTAATTAAATCCACGAAAATTCTGGAGTAATCCCCTATATGTATAGTCTCAAAATATAGATTTTCATATTTTTCCAGAAAGTATAGATATGTTTTCAAAAATAGAAAGTAACACATAACACAGTTTTGATGGATCTGGAATTCTTCAACACCGCTGTACAAAATGGAACACATCTTGCAAACAGCGCATCAAAATCCACTTCCGCCAAAACGGGATGAAAGTAGATACAATTACCCAACTTTCATATCTCACATAAAATATTCATACAGTAATTAGAAATAAAGTGAACACGGCATTCAACATACAATCACACGCAGTTTACAGCAAAAGCGATCTATAGAAAAGGATGTAAGGCATCTCTCAACACTCATCATTTAATCATCAAAAAAATCAGGGAACTACCTAACATCATGGTGAAACACTGGACAAAATCTTGTGGCATGAAATTATGTCTAACTTGGATCTTGAAAATAAATTTGTGATAAAATCTATCCCGAAATAAATCTGGGAACTACCGGCATACAGTCACTAAAATAATCATAACTAATTCATGTGAACTCCAAACAGGGTGAAACCAGTGGGATTAGAAATTAGATTCAATTCTCTACAATTTACTCAGAAATAGCCATGTTGAGATTCGGAATCTAATTCAGGTAAAATCAACAATCAATCCAGTTCAATCCAAATTTCCAGATTTCTCAACTAAGTTTCAAAACGTCATAACTTCCTCAAAAATCATCCAAAATCTTCCAAATTCGAAACGCAGCCTACCCATTATCTAAATATCATATCTAAGGGTTTCTAACATGTCAAAATCCAATATTCCTCATATGGGTGTCCAAACATACATCGGGTATACAATATGTCGCATACTATATCAAAATCGCGTTTGGGTGAATCCTAAGGCACAATCCTATCAAACTTCATGTCCTAAGTCGTCTATGGCCTGTTTTGAACAATAGAGACGAAACCCACAATTAAAAACATGATCTTTGTCCGTCTCTAGTCTCAACCTATCCTATGTGTGAACTTTCTACTTGTATCAACCTAAGAAATTTAAGTACAAGTTACTTGCCTTTTTGTGATGACGAACGCGAGGAATCCAAGCCTATCAAAGAAAACCCACGAGCAAGATGCCTTCTAACGCAATTTCGAGCGAAACCCACGAACCTAATCTTGCCTACGATCGTCTTCTTGAAGCACGAACCAAAGTGGGAGATGCCCACTTGTCAAATCAGCGAGGGGGAGGTGTAGGGGCTGTTTTGGGATGGTTGGGTGCTGCCTTGGATGGTGCCGGCCACAAGAAAGAGGAAAAGGTAGGGTTTTGATGTATGGAGGTTTGTATGGATGGATGGTGGATTGTATGGTGGGATTTGCAAGGAGTAGGAGAGAGGATGGCTCAGTTTTGGAAGGGAAATGGTGCAGGCCGGATCAAGTTGGAGGGGAAAAAGGAGGCCGGGATGGTATAAGGAGAGGGAAAGAGATTATAATTAGGTTTAGAGGATATTAGGGGATATTTATATGGGTTAGATGTGGGTTAATGGGTAGTGGATATCAATAGGATTAATTAGGTATACAATTGGGTAATGGATATTGGGTAGATTTCAAATGGAGATACAAAATACAATGAATCCTATGGCTCCTAAAAAATCTCCTTAAGAGTCAAAAATCTCAAATTGGTCAAAACTCTTCTAAAAATCTACCATGACCCTAAAATAACATTTATACATGAACGGAATCTAGAAATTGAGGAAAAGAGCTCAAAATGTCGAAAAACGGCCAAACGGCGCACAAACAGCAAAAGGAGGTCAAAACTGCCAGAAAAAAAATATTATAGAGTAAAAATAATTAAATTTATTGTTCCGAAAATACAATGGAAAATAATAATTCACAAAAATGAAAAATACCCTCAAAAAATACCAAAAGTGAAAAACAGGGGTTACACATGAGCATCTACTAACTTTATTTAAACATAAACATCTACTACAACTTTATATAAACATCTACTACTACTACTTTATTTAAAAACATAACCATCTACTACAACTACTTTATTTAAAACATAAACATCTACTACAACTACTTTATTTAAACATAAACATCCACTACAACTTTATATAAACATCTACTACAACTACTTTATTTAAACATAAACATCCACTACAACTTTATATAAACATCTATTTCTTACCTATTTAAGCATAACCTTTATTATTACTAGTTAAACATAAAAGAAATCTTTTTAACATTCTACAACTAATAACCTAGATTAGTTTCTTTTTCATACTAGATTTAGCATCTAAAATGGGTTCTTTTTACTTAAAATTAATAAAAAGAACTAAGCAAAATAAAATAAGTAAAGAATCCTTCATTTGGGTTCAACCAATCATATGCATATTCTTTAGTCCAAGAGTTCAAGTGTATGTTCTACAATCCCAAAAATGGGTGTATCCATAAGGTCCATATGCTTATGTATTTAGTCCGATAACAAGTCACACAACCCAAATGGGTGTATACACAAGTCCATATGCATATGTTCTTTTTAGTCCAATTAATAACACAAGAACAACAACTACAACCATAAAGATTCAATCTTTATGTGTTTATTAGGCACTACCACTAATTACTTTCTTTCATCCATACAAAATTACAACATATACAACAACAACACACAACAACATCACAAGAACAACCCCCAAAACAAAAGAAAACAAAACAAGGAAGATAAGAAGAAAAAGGAACCAAAACAACAACTCAAACAACTAAAAAAACAAGTGGAGAACCCCCACCTTTCTTTCTCTTGATGGAAGGACTTGCTAGCTATACTTCTCCTTTCCCTAAGCCCTTAGAACTTCTATGGAAACCTACAAGAAGAAACTCTCAAGTTAGAAGTCCTCTCATTCTTTTCCTTTCCTTCTTTTCCTTTCTTTCTTTTTGGTCTTTGTAAAAATGAGACAAGTGTGAAGTTGGGGGGGTATTTATAGGGGTGGCAACTGGGCCGGGTCAACCGGCGACCCACCCGTGACCCGGCCCACGAACCCGGCCCGGTTAAGGCTTTCGCGGGTTCGGGTCGAACCCGGTGAACAGTACTGGGTCGACCCGGGTCGCTATTTATGCGAATTGGATTCGCGAAACCCGGCCCACGAACCCGGTCAACCCGCGAATTGGACCCGCCAACCCGCGGGTCGACCCGCGAATTTCGACCTCCGACCCGTGAATTTAACCCGCGAATTGAACCCGCGGGTCGCCCCGTTGGGTTTGGTGCCGTTGGGTTTTTTAGCCGTTGGATTACTTCCGTTGGGTTTGGGCCGTTGGGCACGGCAGCAGCAGCAAACGGCTCTTAGAGCCGTTGCTTGCTGCTGGTGCTCTTTTTTTTTTTTTTAATTTTTTGTTTTTACCCAATTCTAAGCCTATGAATAGCCCCCAAAAATCTCCAAAAAAATCACACCTCTCTCTCTTACTCTCTCTACTATTATACATCAAAAAAAAAATTTGAACAATTGTAGTAATCATCAAACAAGTGTACAAGGAGGCGTATACACGATCAAATTTCGGTCGTATCGGAGAACAAAATTCAACGTCTTCAACGTCTTCAACTCTCTTCAACCATCGACTCAAATCTATTTCAACTCTTCAATTGCGAAATCGGCAAAGCGCTCCTCCATCTTTTCTATTATATTCTAATTTTCACGGTTTTTTTTATACGCGTATTCTACGGTGAACGGTATCAAAATATCTCTATCTCTCTTGTTTTTTTTTTTCGTTGTAGTTAAAATTATTGTTTGTTTTTTGAACTTCTCTATCTCAACCCTCTTGTTTTGTAGTTTTTTTTTGTATAATTCACCGCTTCTACATTGTAGATTTTATTTACATACCACATTACTACACTATGTCTAGATCACGCGGTAGCGGTCGTAGCGGACAAGATTCTTCCTCATCTTCACGTAGGCCACCAATTGTCCCAATTATTGAGCCCACCCAAGATTACATTGATCCTACTATGGAACAATGTGGTACACACGACATGGATGTTGTAGGTAACATTGAAGTAGAAGAAGAAGAAGAACAACAACAACCCGAAACCACACAACCCCGTAGTAGTAGGAAAAGTAGAGGAGAAACTAGCGATTGGCACAAGTTTTATGAGTATATCCCGGACGAAAATATTCCGGGTGTAGGTTTGAAAGTGTGTAAAACATGTAGCAAAACATACAAATTCAAGAGGGGTGACGGCACCGGTACAATTAGTAGACACATACAACATAATCACAAAGAACTCCTTGATCAAATACAAGGCCAACAAAAAATTAACCCTAGGACCGGTCAAGTAGATAGCCACCCTTATGATCCCGAACTCGTTCGTCGGGAAATGGCCCGATTAGTCATTAAGGAAGAGTTGCCATTTTCCTATCCCGAGAGTAGGAACTTGGAAAATTTTAATCAAACGGCCTTAAACCCTCATTTTAAAAGAATTCCGAGAAATACTTGCAAATCGGATTGTTTTAAAATGTACGTTGAAATGAAGGACGCGTTGATTGCAATTTTATGGAGTTTAACTTGTAGGGTTAGTTTAACTTCGGATTGTTGGACGGGTGTCAACAATATTCCAACGATGGGAATAACCTGTCATTGGATCGACAATGATTGGATTCTTCAAAAAAGAATCATATCACTTGCGGCGTTGCCATATCCCCATAGTGGCTCTGAAATAGCAAACCGTATTATAGAAATTTGTGATGTTTTTCATATTCGCGATAAAATTATGGCTATTAGTTTTGATAATGCATCTAACAACAATGTAGCAATTACTACTTTAAAATCTGTATTAAACCCTCCAGCTGACAATATTTTTCATGTTAGATGTGCATGTCATATTATAAATTTATGTGTTCAAGATGCATTAAAAATAGCTGATCCATATATAATTAAAATTAGAAATTGTGTACATTTCATTGCATTAAGTCCAAGCATTTTACAAGAATGGAAAGCTTGGTGTAGGGTTAGAAATGTTCCTTTTAGAAAATTTCCAAAGGATGTTAGACACCGATGGAATTCTACTTTTGATTTATTGAATGTTGTCACCGATTATAAAGCAGTTGTAAGATTTTTGTATCGCAAAAAATATGCACAATTTTGAAATGACTCCGCCCGATTGGTATTTTGCCGAAGCTTTGTTGAAATTTTTAGAACCTTTTAAAACCGCAACTTTAAAGTTTTCAAAAACATATGAATCTACTTCTAGTAGCATTTTTATTGAATTAGTTAGCATGATGCAAATATTTAATGAAATGTTAAATGATCCCTATATTAGTGACATTGTAATACCTCCATTTCAAAATTTTTTGAAATATTATTTTCCTCCTCCTATGTTGATTTGTGTTGCTACTGTTATGGATCCTCGTATCAAATTAGAAGGTACGAAGAATTTGATAGAAATGTTTTTTGCATGTTTAGATGACAATGTAGAATTAACAATTGATTGCGCTACTTTTTTAGTTCAGTTTGAATCTACATTAAATAACTTGTATGATTATTATGATAGACGTTTTGCTTCTAGTAGTACAACTTCTGTAGTTAGTTCTTCTTCTGGTAGTTCTAAAGGTAAAAGTAAAATTTGTGATAGAACATTTAGTCTACTTGAACAAATTCAGTCTAAAAAACCTAGGACTAATCAACCAAATGAATTAAATTGGTATAACCAACAGGATACTGAGCCTACTCTTTTCCCACTAGATATTTTACAATGGTGGAAAGAACATGAACACACTTTTAGTATTCTGTCTATTATGGCTAAAGATTTGTTAACTCCTCCTGTCTCTACAGTTGCTTCTGAGAGTGCATTTTCTACAAGTGGCAGGGTTCTATCTGATTACAGAAACCGGTTGAAGCCCGAGGCGTTGGAGATGCTCGTTTGCACAGAAGACTGGCTGAAGGCTGAAGATAGGACGCAAGGGAAAGCACTATCAAGTTCTACAAGTGGGAGCAACTCGCCCGAAGAACAACAACAACAACAACAATAGCTTTTCATCTTATGTTAAATTAGAAAAATTGTAGTCAATTCAAATTGTACATAAGAAATATGTTATTGTATAAAACTTATTTGTGAATTGAATTCTTCATTTCATTTCGTTATAAATTGTTCAAACTGTATCACTTAAATTCGTATGAATAAAATTTCAAAATTTTTTGTCAATTTCACTCTTTCAATCTTATTATTATTATTGTCACGATTTTTTTTGTTTATTAGTATTATTACTTACTTAGTATTATAATTAAACATTATTTGGGGATATTTGATTCAATTTAAAGAATTGTAGTATTATTACTTATTAGTATTATTACAAAATTTAGTGAATTACATACTTAGTATTATAATTAAACATCATTTTGGGATATTTGAAGAATTGTAGTATTATTACTTATTAGTAGTAATGTAGTATTACTTACTTAGTATTATAATTTTAAACTACCAAAAAAAATTACTTACTTAGTATTACTTACTTACTTACTTACTTACTTACTTAGTATTACTTACTAAGTATTACTTACTTAGTATTACTTACTTAGTATTTTTTTTTTGATAAAACTTACTTACGTAACTTACCTTACTTACTATTACTTACTTACTTAGTATTATAATTTTGAAGAATTGTAGTATTATTATTACTTATTAGTAGTAATGTAGTATTACTTACTTAGTAATGTAGTATTACTCACTTAGTATTATTAGTAGTAGTAATGTAGTATTACTTAGTATTACTTCAATTTAAGCTACCACCAAAAAAAAAAAAAAAATATATATTAAAAAATTATATATATATTATTAAACGGGCCAACCCGCGGGTCGACCCGGCCCAACCCGGGTTGAGCCCTAAAGGGTTCACGGGTTGGGCGGGCCACCCAATTAATATTCTGACCCGGCCCGTATAACACCCCAACCCAGCCCGGCCCGCCTACCCAGGCGTGCCAACCCGCACGGGTTGGACCCGGCCCGGCCCGGTCGACCCATCTGCCACCCCTAGGTATTTATAGGTTGAAGGAGAGGGTGGAGAGTGCAAAATTGCACACACATAATGCAAAAACCCCCTCCCCCAATCCATGGGCCGGTTTTTACCAAGGGAGGTTAGGGTGAGGTGGAGGTATGGGTGTGAGCTTCTAGAAGAATTCTCCTAATTCTCTCATGCACATTTAGTCTAGGTTAAACACTTATAAAACCCTAACAATCTAATAGGTTTTGTCATAACAAAGACAAATATTTTGTCCGAAAATGCACAACATACACTTTGTATAATGTACTGGTCGACATACTACATACATGTGTGTATATATATGCGTATACCGAAAATCTTCGCATAATCCGTATAAAAATGATTTAATTTCGGAAATAATAATAAAATAAATTTTATTATTAGTTCGGAAGGTCACGGTACCAATTTGATACAATACGGCTGATACTGACCGGTATATGGGTACAGATCATGTCTATGAACAAACCGGGTGAAAATCACCAAAATATTTCAATTTTGGAATTAAAACAAAATAATAATAAAATAATAATAAAATAATAATTTATACAAGGTAATACCCGTCCGGGATATTACACTGTAGTCGAAACCTTCTCTCTGAGGGAACCCTTTCACGTGGTTTATAGGATATGTGTACTTTTATAGCTCTTCTTCGACATCATCATGGAGAAATGATGTTCACATCCAACTACTCTAAGCACAAGTCTTCAACTGCTACAATACTAAGCAGAACTCTGATTGAAGCCATCTTCATTATCGATGCAAAAGTTTTACTGTAGTCGAAACCTTCTCTCTGAGGGAACCCTTTCACGTGGTTTGTAGGATATGTGTACATTTAAGCAAACAGGGCACTCTAAGATTTCAGTTGACTTTGGTAAAAGGAATTTATGGTTTGAGCATCATAGAAGGGCGTCCAAGTGACAATGCAAACATCCCTCTCCTCCCCACTTCCAAGTTCCAATGGATAAATTAATGAAAGGAAAAAAAATTGTTTCTGTAGTCATCCCTCTCCTCCCCACTTTAAAAAGATAAATGCAACATAGCCTGCATATCTGATAAAGACTATATTGTTGAAATATATTAATTGTATATTCTGTTTTCTAATCTATAGGAAATCGACTCCCCAAATCTCTCATCTCCCCAATCATCTCTCAATCTCCTGTCTTCTTCTCCAAGAATGTAATTCTTATATATAGATGTATACAGTAGATAAATAAGGAATAAGAATAATAATTATTTTTCCTAAATCTGTTTTCAATATGGTATCAGAGCCTAACCAGATCTAGGCTAGTTGAAGAAGAAGAAGAGAAGGAGGTGATCGGATCTGCACCTCCATCCCAATCCGATCCCGACCAAACTCCGGTCCCCGAACATCCTAGTCGACCCCGATCCCCGAACCTCCTCGTCGACCCGATCCTCGTCGACCCCGATCCTCGCTGCCATCGAACCCGTCGCCAATCTTCGTCGACCCCGATCCCATAGCCTTCGTCGCCCCACCGTTGAATCACCCCTAAGCCGTAAGAAACCACCTCTATTGGGCCGACCCACAGTTCGACAATAATGACAGCAACTCGTTGACCCTGATCCCACAACCCTCGTCGCCCGACCGTCGACTCACCCCTGAGCCTGTAGCTGCCTCTGCTGGGCCGAACCACAGATCGACAACAACGACAACAACTTCCCATCATCCACCCGTCGTCCTCCTTACCCTCCTCGACTTCCCACCCACCGTACACCCGTCGTCCCGAAGCCTGATCGGATCAAGATCCGTTGTTGTTCGATCCAGATCCGTTGTTTGTTGATGATGAAGATTTAGTGTGTTAAAGAAAAAAATATCATTTGCCATTTGTTGAAGACTTGGAGCTATTCTTGGCCAAGTTGTGTCGTTTTCTATTGGTTGCTGAAGATCTGATCCGTTGTTTTCTTGTGCCGCTACCATGGAACAAACTGTTGAAGCTGAGAAGAGTATTGGACTCGCCTCTACATTAGTTACAGCTGCAGGTAATGATGGTAAGGTATTTAATATTTCTGCCTCTGTTATGAATAATTCATGGATAATTGATTCGGGTGCTACCGACCATATGACTTTTGATTCTAGACAAGTTCAAAATTTTCAACCATCCGCCAAATCAATTGTGTCCACTGCCAATGGTGATCCTACCACTGTTACTGGCGAGGGTACCATACCTCTCACAAACAACCTAACCTTAGATACTACCCTAGTTGTGCCATCCTTGAATTTTAACATATTATCTGTTGCTCAAATAACTACTGCCTTACATTGTATTGTAGTCTTTTGGCCTTCACATTGTGTGTTTAAGGATATTCAGACTCGCAGGACGATTAGTTATGGGGTTAGACACGGGAAGCTCTATTATCTGGATTTAGAATCTGAAAGTTCAAGCAAGTTGACTCAAGCTCTAAGTGTGGAAGGATCCGAAGATGAGAAGAAGAAATCAGATATTTGGCTATGGCATCGACGTCTAGGGCATGCTTCTTTTGGTTATTTGAAGAAAATATTTCCAGGTTTATTTTTGAAGTTGGATATTTCTTCCTTTCGGTGTGATGTGTGTGAACTCGCAAAAGGTCACCGTATATCTTTTCCTTCAAGTCTAAGTAGAAGCTCTATTCCATTTATGATTATTCATTCGAATGTTTGGGGTCCATCTAAAACCACTATATTTGGAGGAGCCAAATGGTTTGTGACATTTATTGATGACTGTACTCGTATGACCAGGATTTGTTTGATGAATTCGAAAAGTGAAGTTAGTGGCTTGTTTCTTAAATTTCACAAGCATGATATGATTCAGTATAAATCACAGATTCAAGTACTTAGGAGTGATAATGGCAGAGATTACCTGAGTTCAAATCTGCAACAATATCTGGTGGAACACGACATTGTTCACCAGACTACATGCTCATATACACCTCAACAGAATGAGGTTGCAGAAAGAAAAATAGACACCTGCTCGAGGGGTCCGTGCTTCTCTTATCCATGGAAATATGTCACTCATTTATTAGGGGAAGCCCTTGCTTCTGTTGCATACTTAATCAACCGAGTTCTCTCTAGTATTCTAAACTTTCTCACACCATTTCAAGCATTCACTGAAGTTGTGAATGCACCAAAAGTTATCAACTTGCCACCTCGTGTGTTTGGGGGTGTTGCATTTGTTCATCTTCATCAACATGAATGCAATAAATTAACTCCTCAAGCTGTCCGCTGTGTTTTCGTGGGATATGCACAGGATAAGAAAGGGTATCGGTGTTATCACCCATGAACTCAAAGGATGTTTGTGACTATGGATGTTGTGTTCCATGAAGATGAGATGTATTTTTTTCTACGACTGAACTTCAGTGGGAGTACCAAAGTGAAGTTCAGACTCTTGGATATGATGAAGGGGTTAGTGAAGTTCAGACTCTTGGGTATGATGAAGTAATTACCAGTCAAAACGAACAACTAGATACAAATAATGGTGAACACTTGAATGAAGACCTAGCACGGGAGGAAGACCCTCTTGAAGAAGTGCAACCAAGGGAAGAAAACCCTCTTGACGAAGCCCATCTTGAAGAATCGCAGCTAGTACTGAATTTCAGTGAGAGTGAACCGTTAGAACCCCAAAACTAATCTTCATCGTTGTCCGAAGCTCCTAGAAGAGAACTCCCGCACCGTACTAATAGAGGTATTCCAAAACCCACTTATGAACCTGATCCCACTAGTAACGTCAAATATCCCATGAGTAATTATGTATCCACTCACCGCTTGTCGGAATCAAATAAGTAATTTGTAAATCAATTATCTACTGTATCTATTCCTAACAGTGTGCATGAAGCCCTTACTGATCTAAGGTGGAAAGCACCTATGGATGAGGAGATGAAGTCCTTGAAAAAGAATGAGACTTGGTAGATAGTCGAGCTGCCAGCAGGGAAGAAGCCAGTAGGATATAGATGGATTTATACGGTGAAGTATAAGTCTGATGGACCAATAGAGCGATACAAAGCAAGGCTGGTTGCCAAAGGATACACTCAAATGTATGGAATTGATTATGAAGATACATTCGCACCTGTGGCGAAATTCAATACTGTTCGAGTCCTACTGTCACTTGCTGCAAATCTTGACTGGTCGTTGGAGCAATTTGATGTGAAGAATGCATTTTTGCATGGGGAATTGACAGATGAGGTTTATGTAGATCTTCCACTAGGGTCGAACAGACCATTCCAACACAACAATAAAGTATGTCATTTGAAGAAAGCATTGTATGAACTGAAGCAGTCTCCAAGAGCTTGGTTTGGAAAATTTACAAAATCAATGAGGGCATTCGGATACTATCAGAGTAATTCATATCTTACTTTGTTCCTAAAAAGGAAAGAAGGTAAAATTACTGCTCTCATTATTTATGTGGATGGTATGATAGTCACTGGATATGATCCTGAGGAGAGGAAGGCAGTCAAGAACTACTTCGCTGCAGCGATGGACGGGAGAGAGAGAAAGATAGGAGATGGTCAGGAGGGGGGGAACAGGGAGGCAGAGAGATGCGATGAGCAGAAGGAAGATGGCGGCTAGGTTAAAGTAAGGTGAACAGGCGCATGATAATGGGGTTAAATATAGGAAGGGGGTGGATGAATAGGATTAGGTGTTTGCAATGGGTAATGGGTTGCAGGGGTGTAAATGGGTAGGATAGGTTTTCAAACAGGGTAGGGTTATTGGATATATGGGTTTCGGGTTGAAAGGGTTTCAGGGTTAATGGGTAATAGATAATGGGTTAAGTGAATGGGTAATGGATCTAATAGGGTTTAGGGTAATATAGGGTTTAAAAATCCATTAAGAAAATTATAAGGTTTTAGAATAAAATAACAAAACAAAAAATATACAATTTAGGATTTTATAGAAATAACAATAATAATAATAATAATAATAATAGTATTAAAAATAACAGTAGTAGAAATTATACTTATAACAACAATAATAATAATAGTAACAATAACAATAATAACAGTAATAGTAACAATAGTAAGATTTGTATAAAAATCATAGGAAATAGTTACAAATAAAATTATTGATTGAAAATAGATTCTTAATAGAAGATCCAACAATACATTTTGACAAAAGAAATTGAAAACCAAAAAAAATAATTTGCAAAAATTTTAAATACAGAAAATACACAAAAAACATGTTTTTGGGAAAACAGATACACAGTTAGGGGAGTTTGGTCTAAGCTTCTGAATTTCTTTTGTTTGGGCTTTCAGATGGAATTGGGCTTTGGGTTTTAATATAAATAAATAATCAAATAAGAATGACTTTAGGTTGGACTAGAACATAAATAATAGAAGATAATCAAAATTAATAATAGTAGTAATATAATAGAATGGATCAGGATTGTAGAATAAAATATAATTTGGGTTTAAAATATGTAATCAACAACAGAAGAAATAGATTGTAGAGTGAATAGGTTGGGTTTATACATTAATGAATCAAAATAATGAGAATATACTTAGTTTGGGCTTTATACAATAAATAAACAAAGAATAAATTAGGAGTTTGGGTTTTACAAATTAACAAATAATCAAATAATGACATCAGAGAATGGATTAGGATTTCAGGGTTCCAACATAATAATCGGATATCCAATGAAGCAATTGGGTTCAAAACAACTGTAGAATTTATTTAGAAAAATTAGAATTGAAGAATAGAGGAATATATAAGAATTTTGATAAAACCCATACAATCTGAGAATGGGTTAGGAGTCTGAGATTAAACAAAATAATTGAATATTCAAGTGTATGCAATTGAGTTCAATGAGAACAGAAAAAATTATAGACGATACAAGAATACAAATTTTTTTTTGTATGAATAAGGTCACCAAAACCCTAGCTCAACAGAAGACTCGAAGACTTGTCGACGCTCGGGATGGTCGATGAGGAGTTGGTCGACGAACGCTTGGTTTACGAAGTGTAGGAGAATGGTTGACAAGGGTGTTGGTCGACAGGGGAATGGAAGGCTTGCTCGATGTAGAAGGGTCGACAAATTCCAAAGATGGTCGGCGAAGAAAAACTCAAATCCTGGGTCGATGAGATTTTCATCCGACCTAGGGGGTTTGCGATGCCTCCTGCAAAATACAATCATGCCAAGATGCGCTCTAGCGGGTTTGAGTGAAGCAAGATGACTCAAAACCCACAACAAGAACTCGAATTAGCTTATTTGGTCGGCCAAATTCATCGGGTCACCACACGTAAGCGCGAGTTTCGACTGCCCGATCGCCTAAATTCGCTAGAGTGCACGTGATTAGTGCACAGGATTTGGCCACATCGCCAGTCTTCTCCCACCCCGCTTGTTAGTTGTCTAAATCCCTCAGCGCACGAGCGCTTACGTGATCAACGAACGTAATCGCACCAAGTCACCCAGCTTTCACTCGCGCATACCATCATCCGCCCAATCTCCTCAGCAGGCGAATTGTATTCGATCAATGGCCCAGAAGGAGCTACATTGCCAAGCACATTGCAGCCACTCTACCACGAACATCTAATTCACTCATTGGGCGAGCCCCTACTTGATCGACGCATCATATCGCTCCAAAAAGCACGCCGGGTTTGATAATTGATTAAAATTTCCCAAAAATATAAAATTTGAAATTTAATTAAAATTTATAATTAATAAATTCAGAAAAATAATTTAAAATTGGAAAAATTATTAAAAATTTTAAAAAGCAATTATTAATTCGAGAAAATCCTCAAAATAGGAAAAAATTCTAGGAAATCTTAGAAAAGGAAAAGTTCAGGAAAATATCCCGCCTCCAGAAGCTTCTGACAAGTTCCAGGTATCTTCGATTGTCCCAAAAAGTCAAGAAGTAGCCTAGAACTCCTAAATAAGGCAAATTACTTCCCGAGAACCGAGAAAATCGTCCTTCGAAAGTACGGGACTTATGATAACAGTAAAAATTATAGCAAATCAGGGTCGTACGATTCCAACATAGATCTTAAAGCTTCTACATGTAGATTAACAGTAATTGGCCTCTCTAACAGATCCAGGTCTTCTTCAGGTTCACTAACAAGACGTGGGCCATATTCAAGCCCATCAAAAGTGACTAGGCCCACTAGGAAAGACATCCAGCCCATCAAGGCTGTAAATCAAATCTCATAACCAAACATGAGAGTAACCGATTCTATCTCTTAAGGAGAATGTACAGAAGATTATAGATTCATGTCAATCTTCTAAACTGATTTCCAAGCTTATAAATACCCTCCCCCATTCCTCAGCTAGAAGGTAATCAATCTTTTCGACTCTCAAACTCTCTTCCTCTTTCTGGTACTGACTTGAGCATTGGAGGGTCTGTCGCTGGGGTCAACCCCGGTGTTTCAGGCTTTTTTGCCGGTCCATCGGCTGCATCAGCAACCATCAGATTCTGATCTAGGTGCTCTTTCAACGATCCAGATTCAGTTCCAGGAGCTCTAAACTCACTATCTGTTTGCTACCACACCAAAATAAGCAGCAGCACAGATAAGGTTTTAATATTCACATAACATAATTAGCATGCATATTGATAGAATACAGACAAAAAAAAAATAATGCAACAGACAACCACACAACACTTTCTAGGACAATGAATAGAATTAAGGAAGAATCACTTCGTATTTGTTAAGTGTGTTTGGCAGATGCCCAACACAAATGTTCAATATGTTTAACACTGAGATAACTTCCAAATAGAAAAGTTTGTGCTTTACAAGTCTGCAGCAACATTGATGAAGAAGTGAAATGAGATATTGGCTCTTTGCTCTTAGATTTTACTTTGTACAATAGTATATGGCAATATTTTGTTTGTGTGACATGCGTCTAACATAACTATCTGACACGTCTGGCATTGGAACACTGTCCAACTTAAAGTGTTTGTGCTTCATAGTTTTGCTCCAACAATGATTTAAGAAGTAAAACAAGATACTAGCTCTTCCGCTATATACTTTACACTATTTATGAAATAGTATGTAAATTTAAATGCGTTTGCAATAGTTCTGGGCTCAAATTCCTCCCCAAACAAGGTTACAGTCGAGCTCGAGGAGCATGCCGAGTGTCGAGCAAAGCGCACTTTATGAGAGAGCTTGAAGCTAGCTCGAAGAATATGCCGAGCATCGAGCATAGTGCATTTTGTGAAAAAACTCGCATCTGGCTAAAGGAACGTGCTGAGCGTCGAGCAAAGCGTACTTATTTAGAAAGCTTGTAGCTAGCTCAGGGAGGATGTATAGCGTCGAGCAAAGCTCACTTTGTGGGAAAGCTTACATCTAGCTCGAGGAGCATGCCGAGCATCACGCGAAGTGCACTTTATGAGATAGCTTGAAGCTGGCTCGAAGAACATGCCGAGCATCGAGCATAGTACATTTTGTGAAAAAGCTCGTAGCTGGATCGAGAAACGTGCTGAGCATCGAGCGAAGCATGATTGTTGAGAAAGTTTGTTGCTAGCTCGTGGAGCATGCCGAATGCAGACTGGTCACAACTTTTTTTGTAAGAATTTTGATGAGTGAAACGAATTTTGCCGAGTTTTTTACTTGGATTTTTGGTGTAATACCCTGTGTTGAGATGTTTTGTGATTTAGCCAAGTTTGTGATGCTCGGAATGACATGTCCTTTCCTCCTTTATGTTAGATGAATGAGTCCTTTGTTGTTGACCCTCGTGATGTCGAGATGGAGCGCCTTAGGGGTAAGCTAAAATCCATGGAGTCTATCTTGGTGCCTTATCGCAAACAGGCCCGGGATCAGAAAGCAGTTGTTTCCTATTTTATGAATAAGTCGATGGAACTGAGCTTGGAGTCAACTCGTCTAAAGAAGACGATTACCAACAGTCACTTGGGAGCGCTGAGACTAGATGGTTCATGTCTGGTACTTTCACCCGGCGACCGACCTCGGAATCATTCCTTCGCGAGGTTATATTGGAGAATCAATTGGAGATACAAAGATTGAAGGTCGCGCTTGGAGTAAGTCTTTCCCGAAGTGTTTCTCGAGGAAGTGGCTGACCATCCGTGGGCGGCCCCATCTATGACTTTCAGATTGGAGGCGCCGAAGCCGGGAGATGACCGAAGCTCGGTGGCCAGGACATCTACTTTGGCCATCCCTAGTGTTAAGGTCGATAGACCTGTTAGCAACCGAACTCGCTCGGCAGGACTCAAGCTGACCTGTATTAGTCCCAGGGCCCCCTAGGCGGGGGGGGGGGGGGTGTAGGTCGTTCAAATGACCTTTGCAACTTGTTGTAATTTTTATACTTCTTGTAATCTTGTAAGAGTTTTATCAATAAAATGGTCTTTCGATTCTTTGAATTTGGCTTCAACCTGGAAAATTGTGAGATGTTTCGTCTTCCAAGGATACTGATGGACTAGAACATGAGATGTTTTATTTTCCAAGTGAATTGATGGATTGTCATAAATACGCCTTATTGGAAGTTGGAGCGTTTGGCCCTGAGAGATGTATCAACAGCTTTCGGGGGCCATTGGATGTGATCGAACGGTTGGGATTCATCCACGTCAGCATCACGACTATCCAGCTCTTGCTTTCCCTTGGGCTATATAACTCTTCACACATCCATTTCTCATTTTCCAATTCATTGAGAGCTCTCATTACTGGTGGTTCTTCTATTACCCATTGACAGTTAGGGGTAGTAGCGATGAATGCTGCTCTATCCCTGGCCATCAGTGGGTGGAAGAGGGACCAACTCGGGTATGGAGCTCGAGGTCCTTGCCGAAGGTTAGGGCTGTAAATATAATTAAAACTTTCGTAAGGGCTGAGGTCCGAATTCGATGCCGAAAGGCAAGGAGCTGAGAGATTGGGAATCTCTAGTTAATGTTTGAGGTTGATGTCGAGCGGCAAGGACCTGAGAAATTGAGAAACCTCTCGTTAAGGTTGAGAGTCGATGCTGAGCGGCGAGGATGTGATGGATTGAGAAATCTCTCGTTAGTATTTAAGGTCGACGCCGAGCGGTGAGGACCTAAGAGAATAGGAAATTTCTCGTTTAGGTTGAGAGTCGATGCCGAGTAGTGAGGATGTGATGGATTGAGAATTCTCTCGTAAGTGTTTGAGAGTCGATGCTGAGCGGCGATGACCTGAGAGAATGAGAAATCTCTCGTTAAGGTTGAGATCCGACACCGAGTGGCGAGGAATTGAGGGATTGAGAAATCTCTCGGTAAGGTTAAGAGTCGACCTTGAGATATTTTAACTTGGTTTGAAAAGAAATTTCATTGCTTTCATTTGCTTGGCTACATAAAGGGGATAGCGCTTGTTACAACTGTTGACAGATGCTTGGGCCCTTATGGCCCCTCGTAGAATTTGATCAAATGTTGGGCATTCCATGGTCTCTAGACTACCCTTCCCCCTAGGTCTTCGAGTCGGTACGTGCCTGGGCATACCACTTGGGAGACCTTATATGGGCTATCCCAGTTTGGGGCCAATTTGCCTTTCTTGATGGGTTCGGAAATGACAAGCTTTTTGAGGATGAGGTCACCCTCCTTGATGTCGGTCGGACAGACTCTCATGTTGTAAAACCTTTAAATCCAGTGTTGATAGATATTTCTTCTGATGGCATATTTTTCACGGATCTCGTCGATTAGGTCCAAGTTTGCCCTGAGATCGCTCGAGTTTGGTTCTTCATTGAAACCCGTGATCCTAGGCGAAGGGAGCCCGATTTCCAAGGGGATCGCAACCTCTGACCCATACGTCAGGTTGAATAGGGACTCGCCTATAGGGATCCTCTTGGTTGTTTGATATAACCAAAGGACACTGGGTAATTCGTCGACCCACAGCCCCTTAGTAGATTTGTCCAACCATTTTTTGAGACCTTCATGAATTTGGAGGTTGGAGTTTTCAACTTGTCCATTTGACTGGGGGTGTGATATCGATGTAAACCATTGTTGTACTCTGAGGTCTTTGCAGAACTTTCAAAAATTCTTACCGGTGAATTGAGTTTTGTTATCCGTAATGAGTATGCATGGGATCTCAAACCGACAAATGATGTGTTTCCGAAAGAATTGTTTGGCTTGATGCTCGGTTATTGTGGCCAAGGGTTCTACCTCAACCCACTTGGTGAAGTAGTCGACGACCACAATGAGGAAATGCCTTTGGCACGTGACCTTCGGAAAGTGGTCGACTAGATCCATTCCCAACATCGCAAAGGGGGATGGAATGACAAGCGACTGGAGCTCGGCCTGTGGCATGTGCCTGATCAAAGAGAACTCTGGCAGAGGCCGTATTTTTTCACCAGATCATGGGCCATCTCGCAGTATGGTCAGCCAATAATACCCGTGGTTCAGTATTTTCCTCGCGAACAACCTGCTGCCATATGGCAGCCTCCAATTCCCACATGCAACTCCTCCAGTGCGTACTTGGCTTCATCGGGACTCAGAGAACGGAGATATTATCTTCCATCCACTTTAGTGTATGAGCGCTTGAAGAGTACACCGTCAATCAAGGTGAATCTCTCCGATCAGACTTTTATCTTCCTGGCTTTGCCCGGGTCTTGTGGATGTTCGCCATCTGTCAACAACATTCGGATGGGATCCATCCAGGTTTCCGCTTGTACACCCGGGTTGATGAAAAAGACGTCGAGGTTCTCGATTGTAGACTTGAGGAGGACCTCGACTAGAAAAGGGTGATCTAGACCATCGATGGACGGCGAGGCGAGCTTGGACAAGGGATCTACCAGGGAATTTTGTTCTCTCAAAATATGCTCGATAGCAGTGCCCTCGAAGACTGTTAAGAGCTGTCTGACATGCGCCAAGTATTGGGTCATTCGAGAGTCACGGGCTTCATAATTCTAGGAGATCTGGTTGACCACGACCTGAGAGTCGTTGAAGACCCTCACTCATCTTGCCGCTGCGTTGTGGACTAGCATGAGCCTGATGATAATCGCTTTGTATTCCGTCTCGTTGTTTGAGGCCTGAAAGTTGAGGCGTAAGGAATACTAAAGGACGAAGTCGTCTATAACACCTCGGATTTTAAAATACCGAAAATATTCGCTTTTATATTTTGTAGGGGTGAGAATGACTTTAAGTGATATCTTATTTTATTTATTTTTAATATCGATACTGGTATTGAATATTTGTGGTAGATTGGTATTATTGTTATATTAGAGTTAAAAGTTGAGATTTTGTGTGAGGTAATATAGTTTATTTTATTTTATCATTATGGGGGATTATTATAAGATAATTTTAATGTGTTTTGTATTGTTTGTATGATTATAGAAAAGAGTTGGGGTTTAATTATAATATTTTGGATTTAGGGGGGGGGGGGGCTTATATGTAATTATACCATATTATTATTATTATTATTATTATATTTATTACAAAAATAACCCTTTCCCCATTATTTCCTTTTTTCTTTTCCTTCCTATTTCCTTCTTTCCTTCTTTCTTCTTCCTTCCCGATCCATTCTCCCGATCAAAAACCCCCACCTTCGGCTCTTTCTCTCTCCTGCCCCATTCCACCCAAATACTCCATAACTTTTCAATTATTTTGGGGGAATGACTAATTGAAGGGTCCTCTACACCGTGGTAGCATTGATTTGGAGAAATAACTCCGAAAAGGTATACCGTATTTAATTTATTTGTATAAAATTAAGTGTGTTTAATTTCTATTGAGTAGGAATATTTTGGTGGGGAGATTAGAAGAGGTTGGGAATAGTAGAGGCAAGAAATTAGTAAGTTCCTGGAGATTTTATAGGTTGTTGATAAATTAGGGTTTTGGATTTGAAAAATAGAGTTATATATATGAGAATTATCTCTTGTATAGTGGTAAAAATTGTAGTGAGCCATTAGAATAAAATGGGGAGTGGTGATTTTGGCATAAACTCAGATTATAGGGTTTATGAAATCGGGTAGGAAACCCGATCCTAATAATTGTATAAAATGCATATGAGGGTGTAGAATATTATGAAAGTATTAATATGAATTTAGTGAAAAGAGATAGACTACAGGTGAAAAGTGCACGCCGGGTGTTCGATGAAATACCCGAGCGAGATTTAGGTGAGGATTTGATGGGTTCGGAGGTGTAGTTGAGTCTCATTATTATTATTAACCCTAATATGTGAGATTAGGAAAAAGAGGATTAAAGAAATTAGAGAATATGATTTTTTTTTTTCTTATTAGAAAGCCTCCGATCAATAAGGGAATGTTTGTATTGGGACCCAAATTCGAAATCCGTCGATGTAGCTTGGTTACTTAGGTCATTTGTAACGAGTGGGTGAAGACGGATTCGAGTTTGGAGGTTCGTAGGTCGAGTTTTGAGTTTTAAGCTAATCGGTCCTATAATTTCCTATTTAGGTGGAAAAAGTCGAACTTCAACTGGCTACAGGGCGGATGCGAGACATTGTTCGCTCGATCCGTCAGGTGAGTATGTTGCATTTATATATATTTTATGTCGTGGCCAAATTTCGTGGCTTTTTGATGTATTTTGTAGAAGTTATGCTAAAAACTGAATTTGAAAGAAAATACGGATTTTTAAGGGTCCGAAATTGAGTTTTGAGATATTTGATGAAATTAACGATATTAAGTATATAAAATCTATGTTATGAGTTAATGTGATGTGTTGAAGTATAAAAGCTAAATATATTAAACGGTTTATGCATATATTTACCCCGTGCATGTTTTGTGCATGTTTTTGGGGGTGAATAAGTCGATATAGATGATCTGGTATATGTGGAGCCTTGTGTATGGGCTAGCATGATATGGATGGCTGTTATAAGATGTAATTAGACGAAATTAGTGATTTTGGTCATTTCTCTTGGAAACCTGCAAATGTGATGTATGTGGTGATATATATATATAGACAATAATGACCGGTGATGTGATAAAGTATATGTTTATATCCTAATTATGTTCGAAATAAATTAATGGGTAATAGTATGATATTATAATGTGATGAAGTATACATTTTGATACTTTTATGATATGGAATAACATCAAGTAATTCTTTTATTAATGATACAACTTGGCGTATGTCTATATGTGATTTAATGACGTAGTAAATAGCATGGTATTCATAAAGTGTGATGTTGTGGCAAAATAAATAACATGGTGCATTCATGATATGCAATAATATGACATGATGGTTTATATGTTAAATGACTTGGTGTATGTATATATGTGATATACTGAGATGATAATTAATATCGTGGACACCGGATATGCGTTAAATGGTAAGATAAAAGATAAGATGGTCCGTGCTTATAAAATGTGTTATTTATTCACGTGATTAAAGTCAAGGTCGTGGCAATTATTGAATTTTAAAAATGAAATGCTTGCGTCGATAAAGTAAGCTGAAAAGATGTAATGATTAATGCTAATAACAGATGGCTTTGTTGACCAGTACCTACAGCAATCCTGCGAGTTTGAGCTAGACCTCCTAATACCCAAGGACCGGCTTGGGGTGCAGTGTTTTCCCTCCTGGCTTCGGCTGGGAGGAAGTACCCAGTTTATCTGGGGTGTGGAGTTTTATCGCCCAAGCTATCGGCTTGAGGCCCGGTTTCCCTCGATGACAGCTGTCTCGAGGAAGTACCCAGTTTACCTGGGGTGCGGTGTTTTTCCCTCCTGGCTATGGGCTGGGAGGAAGTACCCAGTTTACCTGGGGTGTGGTGTTTTTCCCTCGATGATAGATGTTGCGAGGAAGTACCCAGTTTACCTGGGGTGCGGTGTTTTTCCCTCGATGACAGACGTCGCGAGGAAGTACCCAGTCTATCTGGGGTGCGGTGTTCCCTCGCTGGCATAGGCTGGGAGGAAGACGTAGCCTCGGACGAGTAAGACTCTGTGTGAGCATCGGTCCGCGTGTTTTACTGGGCTGTCGGCTTTCAGTATATTGGGATACTGTGGCTCACTGGTCGACAAACTAATAAAATAACTAAGTGTAAATAAAAGTGTGAGAGTAAAGAAAGTGGAAAGTGAAATGTGAATGTGAGAGAAAGTGGTTGTGAATAAATGAGTATGAAGAGATACGAGTTATGAGTTGTGTATGAAAAGAAATGGTAATTGCAGTATGTGGTTAATTTAAAATGAAATAGTAAAAGAGACATGTGTTAATATGAATAGTATGAAGTAACTATATTATGTAAATGATTATTAAAGTAGAATACAGTATGGTATGAGTTGTTACACCTTGGAATTGTGTCAAGGAACTACCTGCCCGCTATTTCTGTGGAAAAGGTGGGAACTACCTGCCTTGGCATAATTCGCAGGGTGAGTGGGCATGATAGTGGTAATGATTAATGGAAATGAAGAAATAAATAAAGTGAAGATGAATATTAAATGAAGTGAATTGATAACTAAGCTATCGGCTTGAGATGTGATGTGATATTACCCAGACTATGTGTTTGGGGTGCGGTGATTATTACCCAAGCTATCGGCTTTGGGGTGTGATATATTATTGCCCAAACTATGTTTGGGATATGGAGTATAAATTGATTTGAATGTAAGTGAAATTAATGATAAATTGAGATATAAGTGAAAATGAAAATAAGTTTAATTCTCAATTCGATTGAGTAGTAACTAAATGAAATAATGAGATGAGAATGAACTATAAAACATGGTTTTGATGCAATGAGTATAAAGCATTCTAATTAGTGATGTGATGAAATGTGAGTTCTTTGCAATGGGCAATGAGATGTTTTAATCGCGTCATAACACATGAATGAATGTGGTATTATGAGAATAGAAGCATAAATGTAAGAGGTGATTCTTGTTATAACATAATAAAATAAATACCCGTATTATGAGATTGGTTATGAAAATGGTTATTAAAGAGAGTATGTTGTGTTATGAGTCTGTATTCATAAATGGTTATTAATGAAAGGAGTAATATCATCATGTAGTTATATTCATATAAATAGTAAAATGCTATTATGACGATAATTGTGGAAGAATGAATATTCGGGTTAGAGAATTTAAATTGAAAAGGAATGGATCGTATGTGAATTCGTATTATGCGAATGTAAAATAAGGATATATATATATATATACATGAGGTTGAGGTGAAGCATATAGTGAAATGTGTGGAGTTATGGGTAATTACATCGTTGGATGCAGATTCGAAGAGTAAGTCGATATTCTCCTTCGACCAACTCGAGGGACTCTTCATAGCGCACATCGTTACTAGCATCAAGGCTGAAAAAACAAGAGCTTCTCTGTTGGAACTAAAGAAAAGAGACGGAGAGCTGCTAAAAGTCTTTGTCAAGCACTTCACTTCAAAAGCAAGGTCCATTTCCTCCATTTACTCGTTAGTTGCGATTGCTGCCTTCCATTACAATGTGGCCCACAAGGACTTGAAGGCCTCCCTCGTGGAAAAGCCGCTTACAGATTTTACTGAGCTTCTGGAACAGAGTAATGAGTATATTAGAGCTGAGAAAACCCTTCATCCTCAAGGCCAGAAGGATCCATCTTCTGGAAACAAACGGAAGAATACTAGTGAGGAAGGACCGAGGAAGTTTCAGAAAGACGGTGCAGCTCAACGTCCTCCTCCTCCAACATCACTCTTCGATAAGTTCACTCCTCTAAATGAAAGGGTATTAGCCATTCCCATGGAAGTCAAAAAGGATGGAATAATCCACCATCCTCCCAAGATGATCATAGCTAGCAAGACAAGCTATAAGAACAAGTGCTGCACATTTTATAGGGACCATGGACACATCACGACCGCTACCGTTCCCTCAAAGAAGAAGTTGAAGGTTTGATTAATTTAGGCTACCTCTCCCAATTTGTTCAACAAAAAAGCAATGCTGAAACCCCTCCCACATGTGGGGGGGGGGGGGGGGGTAACATCCCTCCTGCTAAAAGCATTGGGGTCCCAATAACTTTCTCCGACAAGGACTTAAAGGGTGTCCGAAGGCATCATTGTGACGCATTGGTCAAAAGCCTTCGCATGGTGAATCATGAGGTACGCTGCATCTGGTGGACAATGGCAGCTCAGTAAATATCCTTTTCACAAAAACATTCAACGGTCTCAAGCTCCCCCGATACCGACTCAAGCCTGCCGGATACACACTCCACATATTCTCTGGTGCTCCATTCCAAAACTAAGATTTCTTCACACTCGATGTGACAGCGGAAAAAGCCCTGATACTCAAATGGAGGCACTAGACTTTATGGTAGTTGATGTTACAGCCGCATACAACATAATATTTGGTCGTCTGGGCCTGGAGGCCTTGCATGCAGTTGCTTCCACCTACCACATGAAAATGAAGTTCTCAACAACAGTAGGCATTGGCCAAGTTGTAGGGAGCCAAGAGGGGGACACGAGCATGCTACACCGCTACAATGGGGGGCTCGGTTCCCCTCCTCGTTGCCATTTAACTACAGCCAGAAAACAGTCACAATAACCCCGAGTCCATAAATAAGCTTGAAAGTACTGCCATAGACAATCCTGTAGAGAACTTCCAAACCTGCCAAACCATCTCCCACCAAGGCCAAATTTATCTTCGTCAAAATAAAGTAATAGACTTTAATCCCTTTCCCGAAGCCACACTGCTCATTGCATGCAGTTGCTTCTGCCTACCACATGAAAATGAAGAACCCAACAACAGTAGGCATAGTTCAAGTTGTAGGGAGCCAAGAGGTGGCATGAGCATGCTATATGACCACAATTGGGGACTCGATTCTCCTCCTTTACACCATAGAACTGTTGGATCCTGTAGGCGAGACAACAAACACTAGAGGGGGGGGTGAATAGTGTTAATAAAAAAATTGCAGAAATTTTCTCGGTGCAGTCGACTTGGTTGTGACCCAGTCGACTGATATAACCAAAATAAAGCAAAAACAGTAACTCTGTGCAGTCGACTTATAGATAAGATAGGCGACTGAAGACACAATGAAAATACAACTTATATGACACTGACCAGTCGACTGATAGTGCAAGGAGTCGACTGTCCAGACACTTTTTGCAGAACTTAAGTAAACAAGAGTAAATGCAAAATCAAGACAACCAATCACAGAGTACACAAGATATATCCTGGTTCGGTCCTCCCGACCTACATCCAGTCCCCAAGCAACCCACTTGAGATTTCCACTATTCTTGAAAAAGATTACAAGAATACCCTACGGCGTTAAGACAACAACCTTGTCTAACCCGTAGTCCTTTCTCTCAACCAGAGAAAGCAGACCCACTCTACTACCAAGAGTGAAACAAAACCGACTCTACAACCTAGAGTCAAAAACACTCTCCAACCGAGAGCAAAAGAACAAGAGAAACTTTACAGTCAACCTATAGCCTTGTTGATGTGTTGTGTTGTTGCACGTGGCTAAAACAAGGTCGACTTCTATACTCAGTCCAGAGCGAATTCGTTGCTATACTGGACTGAATGTAGAGAACCAAAGAGTATGAACTTGAAATTTTTTTCCTCAAAAATATCACTTAGAATTTTTCTCAAGGAATGCTCGGATTTCAAAGAATATTCTATTGATCTTTTCAGTGAGATCTGAACTCTACTTATAGAGTTTGATCTCCTGGACGTTGGGAGACAGTTACTCCAACTGTCAACCAACGGATCTAAGCTTTTGATTTTGAAAAATTCGATTTTGAAAACAGAAAACGGTCAAAAGCTCTCGAACAGTCGACTGGGTTGCCATATGAGTCGACTGGTCAGAGTTTGAATAAATTTAAACGGTTTTGTACTGTCAGTCGACTGGCAGAGGCTTAAGTCGACTGGTACTCAAAAGTTAAATTACTTCAAACTGTTTTGACTCTTTTTGGGGGTTTTTTAAGAGACACACATATTATGAAATTTTGAGTGTGTGTGTGTGTGACAAGGCTTTACATCAGACTAAGACTCAACAAAAAGTAAGATACAATGTTTTTACAAGACACTACAATTTTGACACAATTGAGCTAAAGGTCTTGAGTCTTGAGTCTTGTCTTGAGTGAAGTCTTGAATCTTGTCTGAGTGAAGTCTTTATCTGTATCCTTTGAGCTTGTTCATTTGTTCAGCTGAAATAGTCTTTTGTATGTACAACCTGCAATGTTAGCTGTATAACATAGACACATGTTGCACTGTGTTGTGATCATCAAAATCAAGAATCAACATTCTCCCCCTTTTTGATGATGACAACACAATAGCTGATAATAACAGATAATATGCAAGCATAGTAAAGACATGCTCCCCCTATAAAAAACACATCATGCATGTAGATAAAAAGTATCATAAAATATGTATCAGTCGACTTATCAATATAACAGGCGACTGATCAGAAAACATATACATAGAAAATCACAATCACAAGGAATAAACACAGATGCAGCAGTCGACTTATATGCCTGTTGGTAGTCGACTGACCAGAGAATTTTCCAATACCCAGAAATAGAACAAAGAGGATATCAAACATATCAAACACAGATATCTCTCCCCCTTTGTCATCAGCAAAAACACAAAATAACAATCTTTTGCATAGAAAAGAAACTAAGATAAAGTCGCATACATAAATAAGTGCATTAAGAAAGAAAATTACATAATAGAAAAATAAAATAAAAAGTCTTCAATCGTCCTCATCGGAGTCTTCATCGTCACCATGAGAAGGAGGATGAAATTGAGAATTGAAGAGATCAGTGAGGTGGTCAAGTTTGGTATCAATGTTGTGAAGCTGGGTATCCACAGAGGCTGAATGTTTCATAAGATAGGAGACACAGTCATATAGAGTACGGGGATCGTCATAGTTAGCTTGAAGAATAGATGGATCAGAAAAGGTAGAAGGTCTAGTGGGTCTAGAAGTAGCTTGAGAAAGTGGAGGAGACCTAGGGGGTGATCTAGAAGGAGGATCAAGAAGTTTCATTCGTGCCAAACTAGCACGATCGAAACAATCATAGTGAGTAACAATATTGGTCTTGGAATCTAGATCAATACCAAAAGCTACAAAGACATGAGTGAGAAGCCCACCAAAAGGTAAGAAGTGAGTGTGGTTTTGTTCAAGTTTTGAAAAGATTACATGACCCCAATTTACAGCAATTTTACCAAATATTGCATAGACAGCTTTTTGTAATTCTAGAGAATACTGGTCATAACTTCCCTTTTTGGGAAGGATGTTATAGGCTAGTATTCTAGCTACAAGCTTAGCAATGGGTTTAATATTTTTGCTAGTCATTGGAGGTCCATGATTGGGTAAAAAGATTTTAGATAAAACAGAGGCATCATCTAAAATAACATCATCAAGATATAATCCTCCGTCATCAATACCCAGTATTTGATTGATTCTCGTGGGTGTGAGTGTCATTTTGACATTTTTCACAGATGAACGGATAACTACATCCCCATCGTATTTTTGGACAACCCTCATATTTGTGTAAAACAAATAAATGAGTTGGGGATAATAGTTGGGTTGATTAGATAGAGAGAGAAAATCACGAAGACTACTATTTTGAAATAAGGGGACAAGATTAAAACGATCAAGATCATTGAAATTAACAAATCTTCCAGGGAAGATGGTAATGGTACATATAAGGTACCATCGTTCAATGAGATCGGGACTAAGAAGAAATTGAGAGTAATCTTGAGAAGAACTATCCTCATGAGATCTCTTGGATCTTTTAGGAGCCGTAAAAGAGAGAGTTGTAATGATTTTACCAAAGAAAAGGACGAAGGATCAGAACAGAGGCGAGCACCAGCAGCAGTTGTAAGTCGACTTCCTTCTTCTTCACAGATTAGGGTTTGGGATTTTGGGTGAAAAAAATTGGAGATCGGTAAAGGTGAAAAAGAGGGGCTGGTAAAGGGTTTTAACTGAGAATAGAGGGCTGAGATTGAGAGAATAGAGATCAACGGCGGAGATAAGAATTCACGGGTGAAAAATGAAGAGACTTTTATATCAAAAGTGGCGATGAATAGTCGCTGAAGACGTTTGAACTCTCGACAGTCGACTGGTAGGGTATATCAGTCGACTTAGTCGAGAAGAGACTATATTTTGTATATCTGCTGATCAGTCGACTGTCATTAGGACCAGGCGACTGGTCAGAGAACTAAAAGTAAATAAGTTATAAGTACAATACAGTCGACTTATCGAAAATACAGTCGACTTAACAGAAACAAATTTCAACAAATATCAATAAAATCACATATTCCTAGTTCTCTCCTTAAGTTAATGAAAGTATCTTCTTTAAGGGGTTTGGTAAATATATCTGCTACTTGTTTATCAGTAGAGATAAAGTCTAAAGATATATCTCCTTTTAAAACATGATCACGTAGAAAATGATGTCGAATATCAATATGTTTTGTACGTGAATGTTGAATCGGATTTTTAGATAAATTAATTGCACTGGTATTATCACACATAATTGAGGGTTTCTCAAATGAAATATCATAATCTAATAAAGTTTGTTTCATCCATAAGATTTGTGCACATGCCAAACTTGCAGCGATATACTCAGCTTCTGTGGTTGATAGGGATACGGAATTTTGCTTTTTACTGCATCAAGAGACTAGGGAATGTCCCAAAAAGTGACATGTACCACTAGTACTATTGCGATCAGTTTTGCTTCCAGCAAAATCAGCATCGCTATATGACAGAAGTTGAAAATTATCGGTGCGTGGATAAAATAAACCATATTCAGATGTGCCTTTAATATATCTTAAAATTCGTTTCACTGCTTTTAAATGAGACTCTTTAGGACTAGATTGATATCTAGCACATAAACATACGCTGAACATAATATCTGGTCTACTTGCAGTAATATATAAGAGTGAACCAATCATACCTCGATAGAGTTTTTGATCAACACTCTTACCTAATAAATCTTTTTCAAGAGTAGTAGTAGTAACCATAGGTGTGGATTTACTACTAGTACTATCCATGTTAAAACATTTGAGTAGTTCCTTTGCATAGTTGCCTTGATTGATAAATATGCCATTTGAGGACTGTTTAATTTGAAGTCCAAGGAAATAATTGAGTTCACCCATGTGACTCATCTCAAATTCATTTTTCATGGTATTAGAAAATTCCTGACATAGATTATTATTAGTAGAACCAAAAATTATATTATCAACATATATTTGTATGATTAAGATATCATTCTTAACTCTTTTGATAAACAATGTAGTGTCTACTTTACCTATTTCAAATCCTATTTCTAAAAGAAAAGTTTTCAGACGATCATACCAAGCACGAGGTGCTTGTTTAAGACCGTATAAAGCCTTTTTCAATTTATAAACATGATCTGGAAATTGTTCATGTTCAAAACCTGGTGGTTGTTTAACATAAACATTTTCCTTAATAAACCCATTAAGAAAAGCACTTTTAACATCCATTTGATAAAGTATGAAATTCATAAAACAAGCAAAAGATAATAGAATACGAATAGATTCTAGTCTAGCAACAGGAGCATATGTTTCATCAAAATCTATACCTTCTTCTTGATTATATCCTTGAGCAACTAATCTAGCCTTGTTCCTTACAACTTGTCCTGATTCATCTAACTTATTTTTAAATACCCATTTGGTACCAATAATAGTCTAATCAGGAGGTCTAGGAACTAAATCCCATACATCATTCCTTATAAACTGGTTTAGTTCATCTTGCATGGCATTCATCCAATATTCATTCTCACAAGCTTCTTGTATATTTTTCGGTTCAAAATCCGACAAGAATGTTGTATGAGAGATCATATTAACATGTGAACGTGTCTGAATACCATGGGAAATGTCACCAATTATTAAGTCATGAGGATGATCTTTAACTTCAACAAATGACTTTGGTAAAGTTGAAGATATCACAATAGGATCAGTCGGCTGGACAGGTTCTTCAGTTGACTGCTTCACTTCAGTCGACTGGTAGTCCTTATCAGTCGACTTATCAGTCAGATTAGTTTGTTCTAAGGATTTAATCACATTATCTAAAGGTGTTGAATCAGTTTCATCATCTTTATTTAAGGTTGATGAAGGCAGAGATTCATCGAATGTAACATGCATTGATTCTTCAATAGTCATTGTAGACTTATTGAAAATTCTATATGCTTTACTCCTATTTGAGTATCCTAAAAAGATACCCTCATTAGATCTAGGATCAAATTTGTCTAAATTATCTTTTGTGTTTAGAATAAAACACTTACAACCAAATGTCTTAAAGTAAGAGACTTTAGGAATTTTATTAAAAAATAACTCATAACAAGTCTTCTTTAGCTTAGGTCTTAGAAGAATTCTATTTAAAACATAACAAGCTGTAGCAACAGCTTCAGCCCAAAAGTGCTTTGGTAGATTGCTTTCAACAAGCATAGTACGTGCGCATTCTTGCAAAGTCCTATTTTTCCTTTCAACCACTCCATTTTGTGGTGAAGCTCTAGGAAATGCAAATGAATGTGTTATACCATTCTTGTTGCAATATTCTGTAAATGTTTCATTTTCAAATTCTCCACCATGATCACTTCTAATAGTGACTATGGTTAGAGATCTTTGATTTTGAATACATTTACAAAAATGTGCAAATTCATCAAAAGCATCATTTTTATGTTTTAAAAAGAATGTCCAAGTGAATCTTGAAAAATCATCTACTAAAACAAACACATATCTACTTTTATTTAAAGAAGCAACTCTAGTAGGGCCAAATAAATCCATATGAATTAATTCGAGCGGCCTACTAGTAGAAATTACTTCTTTTGTTTTAAAAGTGGATTTGATTTGTTTTCCTAGTTGACATGCATCACATAACTTATCCTTTTTAAAGGATAGTTTTGGCAGTCCTTTAACTAGGTTATATTTAGATAATTTTGAGAGATTTTTCATGTTCACATGTCCAAATCTTCTATGCCATAGCCAAGATTCATTGTTAGAGGCTATTAAACAAAAGTCATTTAAAAAATCAACTGCATTCAAACACAATTCATAAATATTATTTTTACGAAAACCTTGAAAAATAACATTTTGCATAGTAGAGTCATAAATCAAGCATGCATCTTTTTCAAAAACTATTTTATACCCTTTATCACATAATTGACTAATGCTTAAAAGATTATGCTTTAAACCACTAACAAATAATACATTTTCTATGGTTGGGTTAGAAGTTTTACCGACCATACCAATACCTATGACTTTGCCTTTGTTGTTATCTCCAAAGGTGACGGTTCCTCCATCTATGCTTTGAATGGTGGATAGTAGGTTGGCATGTCCTGTCATGTGTTTTGAACATCCGCTGTCTAATATCCAGCGTTCTTTCTTGGGTACCTATAAAAAGTTTAAGGTAAATATGGTACCCTTTTTATTGGGTCCAAAACACATTAGTTTGGGGGAAACCAAACCCATAAAGAGTTTGATCTTCCTCCATAAGCAGGAATATAATAAATAGAATTACACACATTTAACCCATATGAGTTAATATAAGCAATTCTATCATTCTGATTTAGACTGACTGGAACCCATACTAACTTGTTCTGTCCAGTCGACTTAACAGTGTCATTCAGTCGACTGTTAGTGTAAGTCAGTCGACTGGCTGATACACTAGGTCGACTTATAAAAGGTTTTGATCTCGTTGAATAAGATCCAATTCCTCTGGACAGACGACTGGTTGTATGGTTCAGTCGACTTAACCGAACGGTAGTCTTGCTTTTATCACTAAAATTAACAACCTTAGGCTTTTCAAAGAAATCATACAACTTGTGTGTAACACTAGAAATAGATGCTGATTTATTTTTACTAGTGTTTACAGCAGGAGATTCTTTTACAGAAGATTTTTTAAAACCAAGTCCATATTTTTGACTAGATTTTACTTGATGATGAAGCATATCATTTAAATTCTCTTTGCCTTTGTTAAACTTAGATACGTTCTTTGAAATCTCTTCATAATTCTTTTTGAGAGTTTCAAGATCAGTATCTAAACTTGCAATGCGAGAATTTAAGGATTTTACTTCCTTATCAAGGTTAAGATTTTCTTGATTAAGTGTTTGATTCACTTTCTCAAGATTCTTAACTTAATCTTTTCTTTCTTTAACTTTTGTAATATTTCATTAAAAGCATCAAGAAGATCTTCTGAATCATAATCATTACTTACATGCTCTTGTGCAGCCATGAAACACACATTTGGCACTTCGTTATTTTCATCCGTTTCTTGTCCGGAAGACGAATCACTATCATCCCATGTAGCTTGATAGGCCTTCTTGTTCTTGGCAAATTTGTTCTTTGAATATTTGTCCTTCTTGAAGTTGGATGATTTTCCCTTGTTATTTGCATTTTCTAAGGGACAATCCTTCTTCATGTGACCAATTTTATTGCACCTGAAACATGTAGGAGGGTCATTAGAATCTCTAACTTTAGAATTAAACTTACCCTTCTTTAAGAACTTCTTGAATCTTCGAGTGAACATTGCTATCTCTTCTTCATCTTCTTCCTCATCTTCTGAGTCTGTCATGGCTTTAAAAGCCAATGATTTCTTCTTTGCTTGGTGTGATTCTGTATCCTTCTTTCGATCTTCAAGTTGGACCTCATATGCCATGAGATTGCCCACAAGATTCTCGAGAGAAAGTTGTGGCAAGTCATTTGCTTCCTCTATTGCTGTGGTCTTCTTCTCCCATTCTGGAGTGAGTGCACGTAAGACTTTTCTAACCATCTCTGCTTGAGTGTAAGTCTTTCTCCCACAAGAGAGTTTGTGATGTCTATGAATCTGGTGATCATCTCGGACACAGTCTCATTGTCCTTCATTCTGAACATCTCAAACCTGTGGACAAGAACAGAAATTTTAGACTCTTTTACTTTATTCGTTCCTTCATGTGTTACCTCGAGTGTATGCCAAATTTGATGTGCGGTTGTAGCATTGGATACACGGTTGAATTCTTCCTTTGTGAGTGCACAAAATAAGGCATTCATTGCTTTGGCATTGTTCATAGTCTGATTCTTTTGATCATCATTCCATTGTGCATATGGAATGGTAGGGGCAGTGTATTCCGTCTCTGTCATTTGCCATATCTCGTAGTTGATTGATTGGAGGTAGATTCTCATTCGGCACTTCCAATAATTGTAGTTCGTTCCATCAAATAGCGGTGGCCGTTGTGTAGATTGGCCTTCATGGTACTGATTTGTATTTGAAGTAGTTGCCATTGCCTGTAACCTTGCTCTGATACCAAGTGTTGGATCCTGTAGGCGAGACAACAAACACTAGAGGGGGGGTGAATAGTGTTAATAAAAAAACTGCGGAAATTTTCTCGGTGCAGTCGACTTGGTTGTGACCCAGTCGACTGATATAACCAAAATAAAGCAAAAACAGTAACTCTGTGCAGTCGACTTATAGATAAGATAGGCGACTGAAGACACAATGAAAATACAACTTATATGACACTGACCAGTCGACTGATAGTGCAAGGAGTCGACTGTCCAGACACTTTTTGCAGAACTTAAGTAAACAAGAGTAAATGCAAAATCAAGACAACCAATCACAGAGTACACAAGATATATCCTGGTTCGGTCCTCCCGACCTACATCCAGTCCCCAAGCAATCCACTTGAGATTTCCACTATTCTTGAAAAAGATTACAAGAATACCCTACGGCGTTAAGACAACAACCTTGTCTAACCCGTAGTCCTTTCTCTCAACCAGAGAAAGCCGACCCACTCTACTACCAAGAGTGAAACAAAACCGACTCTACAACCTAGAGTCAAAAACACTCTCCAACCGAGAGCAAAAGAACAAGAGAAACTTTACAGTCAACCTATAGCCTTGTTGATGTGTTGTGTTGTTGCACGTGGCTAAAACAAGGTCGACTTCTATACTCAGTCCAGAGCGAATTCGTTGCTATACTGGACTGAATGTAGAGAACCAAAGAGTATGAACTTGAAAGTTTTTTTCTCAAAAATATCACTTAGAATTTTTCTCAAGGAATGCTCGGATTTCAAAGAATATTCTGTTAATCTTTTCAGTGAGATCTGAACTTTACTTATAGAGTTTGATCTCCTGGACGTTGGGAGACAGTTACTCCAACTGTCAACCAACGGATCTAAGCTTTTGATTTTGAAAAATTCGATTTTGAAAACAGAAAACGGTCAAAAGCTCTCGAACAGTCGACTGGGTTGCCATATGAGTCGACTGGTCAGAGTTTGAATAAATTTAAACAGTTTTGTACTGTCAGTCGACTGGTAGAGGCTTAAGTCGACTGGTACTCAAAAGTTAAATTACTTCAAACTGTTTTGACTCTTTTTGGGGGTTTTTTAAGAGACACACATATTATGAAATTTTGAGTGTGTGTGTGTGTGACAAGGCTTTACATCAGACTAAGACTCAACAAAAAGTAAGATACAATGTTTTTACAAGACACTACAATTTTGACACAATTGAGCTAAAGGTCTTGAGTCTTGAGTCTTGTCTTGAGTGAAGTCTTGAATCTTGTCTGAGTGAAGTCTTTATCTGTACCTTTGAGCTTGTTCATTTGTTCAGCTGAAATAGTCTTTTGTATGTACAACCTGCAATGTTAGCTGTATAACATAGACACATGTTGCACTGTGTTGTGATCATCAAAATCAAGAATCAACAAGAACTACCACCAGAAAGCAGTCACAATAACCCTGAGTCTGTAAATGATCTTGAAGCTACTACCCTAGACAATCCTGCAGAGAACTTCTGAACCTACCAAATCATCTCCCACCAGGGCCAAATTTATCCTCATCAGAATACAGTAATAGACTTGATTCCCTCGCCTGAAGCCACGCCTTTCATTCATCGGAAAGAAATAATCCAGACTAAACACATTGGCGAACTTAAAAATCTTCCATTTTCTTTGCAAAACAAGGGGTGGCTCGCTTTAAAATATGCAAGTGCAGACAAGGTCTACCAAGTTGTTCACCTAGCTGCTCATCAACTTCAAGACCCGAGGGGTAAGGAGATATTAGAAAGGACTCAGAATGAGGAATACCTCATGAACTTCAACAAGGGCGGTTAACGACCCTCCTCTATATATTTTTAATAATTTGTAATAAAGGTCATCCAATAGAGCAGCCACTTGGTCCTTTTTTTCAAATAAAAATTTGCTAGTAATCATGTCAAAGATCTTGTACAATTCTCTAGATGCAAACAATGAGTTAAATGCCAAGCTTATTCCTAAAATCGGCACAAAAAACTCATTAGCAGCTCTTTATAAGACGAGTTCAGAGTCAATACCCATGGCTAAGAGTTGCTCTAGCAACCTGCGACTAAACACGTTAAGAGCTGAACTCGACATTCGATTTGCTCCTGCAACCCGTCAAAACCTTCAACGAAAAGTTCAAAGTCCATACCCATGGGTCAGAGTTGCTCTCGACTAAGCATGTTCAGAGCTCAACTCGCCATTCGATATGCTCCTGCAACCCGTTAAAACCTTGAACGATAAGTTCAGAGTCCATACACATGGCTTGGAGTTGCTTTAGCAACCTGCGACTAAGCACGTTCAGAGCTCCATTCGCCATTCGATATGCTCCTGCAACCTGTTAAACCACTAAAACAACAAGTTCAAAATCCATAGTCATGGCTCCGAGTTGCTTTAGCAACCTGCAAACAAGCAAGTTCATAGCTCAAATCGCCATTCATTGTGTTACTGAAACTTGTTAAGACCCTTAAAAATGGATTAGAGATCCATAATCATGGATTGCAGTTGCCCTAGCAAACCTGCAAGCAAGGAAGTTTGGAGCTTAACTCGCCACTCAAAATGACTTTCTCAATCCGTTGGATGACCCATACAGCAGGTTCGGAGTCAAACTCTTCCCTAGAGATGCTCTTACTACTAGCAAAAAACAAAACAACAAGTTCAGAGCCCAACTCCATCCCAGAGTTGCTCCTAAAACTAGGTCCAACTCTGTCAAGTGCTCCGCACTTTTCTCAAACTCCATACAACGAGTTCGGTTCCCCGTCTCTGTGCGAGCTCTGTCAACAACTCGTTAACATCATACAACGAGTCAATGCTCTGCTCTTCGCTAGAGCTCCATCAACAACTCGTTGACTCCATGCAATGAGTTCGGTTCCCTACTATCCGCTCGAGCTCCATAAATAACTCGTTAGATCCATACAACAAGTTCTATGTGGTACTCTTTGTTTGAGCTCTGGCAATGGCCCGTTAACTCCACATAAAGAGTTCATTGCCTGCTCTTCTCCCGAGCTTCGTCAACAATTTGTTAACTCCATAAATGTAACCCACGTTCCCATAAATATGTATTTTCTGAATATTTTCGGTATTTTGATTAGTTATAAATATGTTTTTGCGCTAAATTCGTTTTGGATCTTTTACTAAGTGTTTTATAATCGACAATTGTATTCACTTTGAATAACGATATATTTTCTATTTTTAATTGATCAGCTATTTATATTTTATATTATTCATGTTTGGATTTTAATAAAATTGTTAATCTCAAATTCTATTTTGATGCATATCACTATTATTATTATTATTATTATTATTATTATTATTATTATTATTATTATTATTATTATTATTATTATTATGAGTATTATTGTTATTACTATTATTATTATTATCAATATTACTATTATTACTACTATCATTATTATTATTTTTAGTATTTTCATTGTTATTATTTATATTAATATTTGTTGTTATTGTTGTTAGTATTATTATTCTTATTCTTATTATTGATTTTGTTACCATTGTTATTAGTATTTTTATTGTCATGATATTTATTACTATTATTTTTGTAAATCCCAATGTCATTACTATTACTACTATTAATTTTGTTAAAGACCATTGATTTTGATCTATATTGTATTATTTAATTATTTAATTTAAAGCCCGATCCAAGCCCATATCCTATTGATTCTAACCCGAATCCTAGTCTACCCTAAACCCATTAACCCAAATAATCACCAACAGCCAAATCCCCACATTCTCTCCTATTTACTGCCTAATAACTACCCCACTATCTCTTTGACCCTAATAATCAACCTATTGATTCCCCCATCATCACATTAAGTGATCACATAACCCCCAATATATTTTATATTAAACCCCTCCCGACTTTGTCTCTCCCCCTTCCTTTCTCTCTCCTCTCTATTTTCCCCAACCGAAGCAGAGCTCACCCCCTTCTCCATCGTCTTCCTCAACCCGCCGCTTACTTCTGTGCCTCTTCACCTCCCTCGCCATCACCACCTCCCGACGAACCCATCGTCATCCCCTTCGAGCTCAGCCTTCCATCTTCCCTCATGCTCATCACCATGGCCGCTCCACCGAGCTCCTGCCACCTCACTTTCCCATTGAGCCTCCTCGATGCCCTGTTTCGCCATTACCAACTGCCGTCGACTTTGCATCGCCGCCTTCCCTGTTGAACACCCTCGACTGGACTTTGCCCTCATCCGCTGCTAGTCGACGGCCGAAGTCGTCGCAGTCACCCCGCTACTGCACCTATCACCTCGTCGAAGTGTCGACCACCCTGCATCTCACCATCTTCCCCTGCCTCCATTCACCCTCATCGCCTTCCTTAAAGCTCGAGCCTCCACCTGCAACCCCTGAACCCAACAACTCTGATCATTGTCATCACCTCCACGTCGACTTGCCCACTACTGTCTTCACCTCCCCTCGTTGTCCTCCTCATGTTGCCACTCGCCCTCACCATCGCCCTGTGCACAGCTCCACCCGCCGTCTACACCTCGAACTCTGAAGTCGATGTTGCCTCCCCAGTCGTGACCGCCGCAGCCACCGCAAACCAGTCACAACCTCCCCTGCCTCCGGCCGTCGCTACACCCACGCTCCTCTGTTACACCATCGACCATCATAAAGTTCAATCGCAACCGTTCGATGCAGTGATCATCACGATCTTGATGATCGTCTTCTTGATCCATTGATATTGGCCGTTAGATTTGCATTGATAATCATCACCACCACCATCATCATCAGCATAGTTGACCTTGGCCATCCGGTCTACATCTTGATTATCACAATCGTGATCAGCATCTTAATCTTGATCTTTGTTCTCAGCCGTCCGATCATCCGATCTTGATCCCCATCAAGATCTGCGCCGATCCATCCGATCAGATCTTGATCATCATCATCCAATTCATCACCGACCATTGATTGCCATCTTGATCTTGATCCACATCGAGATCCATACCCAATCGTGATCATCACATCTAGATCCACTTGTTCGCGATCATCATTGTTGCTCTGGGATTCTCATCCCGTTATTCCATGTATCAGATCTAACGTCATGTACCGAGTTCAACTCCATATAATTCCATGTATCGGATCCTTAACTCCATATAACGAGTTCGGTGTCTTGCTCTTCGCTCGAGTCCGTCAACAACTTGTTAACATCATTGCACTTTGCTCGAGCCCTATCAATAACTTGTTAGCTCCATACAACGAGTTCATTGTCCCAATCTTTGCTCGAGCTTCCTCAACAACTCATTAGCTCCATATACCGTGTTCAACGTCTTGCTCTTTGCATGAGCTCCGTCAACAACTCATTAGCTCCATACAACGAGTTCGGCTCCCTACTCTCCACCTGAGCTTTGTCAGCAACTCGTTAGCTCCATACAAAGAATTCAATGCCTTGGTCTCCGTTCGAGCATTATAAAATACCTGTTAACTCCATACAACGAATTCGGTTCCTCGTTCTGTGCTCGAGCTCCGTAAACAACTCATTAGGTCCATACAACGAGTTCAATGCCCTGCTATTCACTCGAGCTCCATCAATAACTCAGTGACACCATACAACGAGTTTGGCTCCCCACTCTTTGCTTGAGCTCCGTCAACAAATGGTTATCTCCATAAAGCAAGTTAAAATGTCGTGCTCTTTGCTTAAGCACCGTCAACAACTTATTAACTCCATATAATGAGTTCGTTGCTTCACTTGAGCTTGAGCTTCGTCAATGATTCATTAACTCTATACAACGAATTCAATGTGTTGCTCTTCGCTCAAGCTTCCTAAAAAATTTGTTAACTCCATATAACGAGTTCGGTGCTCCACTCTTTGCTCGACCTCCGTCAACAACTTTTTAACGTCATACAACGAGTTCCATACCTTGCACATCGCTCGAGCTCTGTCAATAACTCATTAGCTCCATACAATGAGTTCAATGCCCTGCTCTTCGCTCATCTCCGTCAAGAACTCATTAGCTCCATACAAAGATTTCAATGCCTTGCTCTTCGCATGAGCTCCATCAACAAATCACTGACTCCTTACAACGAGTTCGGTTCCCTGCATTCTGCTTGAGCTCCGTCAACAACTCTTTAGCTTCGTACAATGAGTTCTATGTCCTGCTCTCTACTTGAGCTTCGCCAATAGTTCGTTATCTTCATACAATGATTTCAATGCCTCTCTTTGCACGAGATTCATCAACAACTCGTTGTCTCCATACAATGAGTTCGGTTCCCCGCTCTCCGCTCAAGCTCCGTCAAGAACCCATTATCTTCATACAAAGAGTTCAATGCCCTGCTCTTCGCTCGAGTTCCATCAACAACTTGTTGATTTCATACAACGAGTTCAGTTTCCTTCTCTCCGCTCGAGTTCCGTCAATAACTCATTAGCTCCACACAATGAGTTCAATGCCCTGTTTTTCGCTCGAACTCCATCAACAACTTTTTAACTCCATATAACAAGTTTGGTGCTCCGCACTTCGCTCTAGCTCTGTCAATGACTCGTTAACTCCATATAACATGTTCGGTGCCCCGTTCTTCGCTCGAGCTCCATCAACAACTTGTTAACATTGTACAACGAATTCCATGCCTTCCACATCGCTCGAGCTTCGTCAATAACTCGTTAGCTCCATACAAAAATTTTAATGCTTTGCTCTTCGCACGAGCTCTATCAACAACTCGTTAGCTCCAAACAATGTGTTCAATGCCCTGCTCTTCGCACGAGCTCCAATAATAAATTGTTGACCCCATACAACAAGTTCAGTTTTTTGCTCTCCGCTCAAGCTTCGTCAACAACTCGTTAGCTCCATACAACTTGTTCAATGCATTGCTCCTTGCACAAGCTCCATCAACAACTAGTTGAATCCATAAAATGAGTTCGGTACCCCACTCTCTACTCGAGCTCGCAAACAACTCGCTAGCTCCATACAACGTGTTCAATGCCCTACTCTCCACTTGAGCTTCGTCAACAATTTGTTAGGTCCATAGAACGAGTTCAATTCCGTTCTCTTCGCACGAGCTCCATCAACAACTCATTGACTCCACACAACAAGTTTGATTCGCCGCTCTCCGCTCAAGCTCCGTCAACAACTCGTTAGTTCTAGAAAATGAGTTCATTGTCCTGCTCTCTATTTGAGCTTCATCAATAATTTGATAACTCCATATAACAATTTTGGTGCATCGCTCTTCGCTCGATCTTTGTCAACAACTCCTTAACATCATACAATGAGTTCCATGCCTTGCACTTTGTCCGAGCTCCGTCAATGACTCGTTAACTCCATACAATGAGTTTAATAGCTTGCTCTCTGCTGAAGCTCTGCCAACAATTCGTTAACACTATACAACGAGTTCAATGCCCGAATCCTTACTTGAGTCCTTCCAACAACCCCTTATCATCTGGCAATGGGCTCGGTGTCAAACGTCGGATTGGAATTGTCTCGATAAACTTGATGGGCGCAGATAGCAAGCTCTATATCAACTCCATCTTAAAGTTGCCTCAACCAACTTGTTGGGTGAAAATAGCAAGCTCTACTTCCAACTCCGTCTCAGAGTTACCTCTGCAAACTTGCTAGCTAAAAATGGTAAGCTCAAACGTTTAACTCCATCTAAGAGTTGTCTCTACAAACTTGCTAAACATAAACAGCAAGCTCTATGTCAACTCCAGCTTAGAATTGCCTCTACAAACTTTGTGGGTGCAAACAATAGGTTCAAATTCCAACTCTATCTCAGAGTTGTCTCTACAAAATTGTTGGGCGCAAACAACAAGTTCAAACACCCAACTCTATCCTAGAGTTGCCTCTACAAACTTGCTAGGTGTAAACAACAAGGTCTACGTCCAACTCCATCTTAGAGTTGTCTCTACAAATTTATTGGGCGCAAACTGCATGTTCAACATCAACTCCATCCTAAAGTTACCTTTACTAACTTGCTGGGTGCAAACAGCAAGTCCAAACGTCCAACTCTGTCTCAGAGTTGCCTCTACAAATGTGCTTGGCGCAAACAACAAGTCCAAGCATCCAACTCTGTCTTAGAGTTGCCTCTATACACTTACTAGCCTCAAACAACAAGCTCTACATCCAACTTCGTCCCAGAGTTGCCTCAACAAATTTACTCGGTGCAAACAGTAAGTTCAAATGTTTAATTTTGTCTAAGAGTTGCCTCTAAGAACTTTCTTGACGCAAACAAGAAGCTCTACATCAATTCTGTTTTTGAGTTGCCTCTACATACTTGCTGGATGCAAACAGCAGGTTCAAATTTCCAACTCTTTCTTAGAGTTATCTCTACAAACATTCTGAGAGCAAACAACAGGTTCTAACGCCCAACTCCATCTTATAGTTGCCTCTACAAATTTGCTGGGTGTAAACACCGGGTTCAAATGTCCAACTCCATCTTCGAGTTGTCTCTACAAACTTGTTGACCACAAACATGAAGCTCTACGTCCAACTCTGTCTAGGAGTCATCTCCATAAACTTGTTGGGCGCAAACAGCAAGTTCAATGTTCAACTCCGTCATATTGTTGTATCTACAAACTTGCTGGGCACAAATGGCAAGTTCAAGGTCAATCCTGTCCGAGAGTTGCCTCTATTAATTTGTTGAGAGAAAATAACAATTTCAACTTCACCTCCATCCTATCGTTGTCCCCATAAACTTACTGAGATCAAACAGCAAGTACGAAGCTTGACTGCCTTCCAAAGTTTGCTTCTACAAATAGCTCTTCTATCGGCCACATACACGAGATCCAAGATGGCCAAAACACTATGTACTCAAGACAACAATGCTCGCCCTAAGTTGACCGATGAAATGCTTGATTGAAGAGACGCCCAATCGACGAAATATGTGTTCAATGAAGCGCTTGGTTGAACAAAACACTTATCAACAAAACGGGTGGTCAACGAAGCGGTTAGTTGATCAAAAACACTTGAAAGAAGGGCAGTTGGTCAACACGTATGTTGGACAGCGGGTAAGGAATTTCACGGAAAAATACTTAGCCGACGAAATGAGTTAAGCAGCACAAGAAGCCATGTTCACAAAAAAGATTCTATCTGTTGATCTATAAACTAAGGTTCGTAAAATGAGGTATATATAATTCCATGCATGCATAAGGAATTAAATTATGCCCTGAAGCAAAGCTCCAAAGCTCCCTAGCTTCTTGCTCCACAAGCTCCATGACCAACTAAAACCCGGACTCAAAATCAAGCTTCTAACTTGAACCTGATGATGCTCCAAAGACCCGAAGGTTGGCCAAAACTCCAACTCGACAAAAGGTACAAAATTTAGCCTGAAAAAACCCGTAAACTCCGCTATAAGGTGAAGCTTGGGTGAAAAATCTAGCTCAATGAAACCCGAGCTTAATCTAACAAATGCTCGACAATGCTCCAAAACCCATCCCAACAATGCTCCAAAAGACAAACAAGACACGACGAAGCTTCTAACTTAGCAAAATCCCTAAGATTCTAGTTGAGCGCTGGATCGATGGGATCGCCAAAGCCCTTGCTCGATGAAGACAATGGTCAACAGAGTACTATGGTCACCAAAGCCCTTGCTTGATAGGGGAAGGTCGACGAAGCATTGAGGTCACCAAAGCCCGAAGTCGACGAAGGTGTAGTCCCCAAAGCTCTGTGGTTGCTCGAAAAAGAAGATGGAGGAGATGGTCTATGAGGCAATAGCTTGGTCGGCATGGAAGAAGATCGACGAGGCAATAGCTTGTTCGGTGAGGAAGTGGGTCGACGAGGCAATATATAGCTTAACAAAAATGGTTGTGGGACGACGAGGTGTTAGGGCGATGAAGAAGTAGGTCTCCCAAAATGTTCGGGCAACATAAGGTGAGCTTCTAATGTCTTCACAACCCTCTACTTGCCTCAAGATGCATGGACGCACTGTTGCAGCCGTCTATTTAGCCCCAAAACATGCGAGAGCGGGCCTGGATAAAGCGGGTCGACCCAAACCCGCTCCTTTGGTCACCCAAAATAGTCGAGCAACCGAGCACAGCAGTTGTCGACCATCGCATCACTTAGAAGCATGAGCATGAGCGAGATGGACGCACGTGATCATGTCTTGTCACCACTTCAATCCCTGCTTCGCTTCACAGTCGTTCGATCACTCTAATAACTGAGCTTGCACGAGATCAACGTGTGCGATTTTGTCATGTTAGATATACTCAACGTGTGCGATTTTTTCATGTTACCTATACTCCCTCGATCCACTTCTCAGCCGCTCATTACAGTCAACGCACGAGCTAGAGTCTGATTAACACACAAGATTTCTCCAAAAATTGCTCCAGGTCTGATAAATCAATAAAAATACCCAAAATGGTTTAAAATTCGGAAATTTAATTAAAAATTCAAAATAATAATTATTAAATTTGGAAAATTAATAAGAATTCCTAAAATTAATTTTAAAATGGGATAATTAACTAAATAAATTTGAAAAAGCAATTATTAATTTGGGAGAAATTATTAAAAATCCGAAAAAGTCTCTAGAAAAATTCAGAATAGTTTAGAAAAATATATGTTGCCTCCCGAATCTCCTAACAAGTTCCTAGTATTTTCAGTTGTCTCTAAAAGTCGGGATAGTACCCCAGAACTCCGAAACAATGCAAACTACTTCTCGAAAGCCGAGAAAATTGTCCTCCGATAGTGGGGGGCTTATGATAATGGTAAAAGTAATAGCAATTTAGTGATGTATTATTTCAGCACATACCTTAAAGCTTCTACAGGCAGATTAACAACAATGGGTCACCCTAACAAGTCCGGACATTCTTCAGACTCACTAACAACAGAGAAACCGATTATATCTCTTAGTTTTCAAGAGGGTCCAGACACTCTTCAGGTCCAGACGTTCCCCCACTAGAAGGTGGGAATAAGTTTTCAAGAGGGCTAAGGTCGATCCGGATGTGAGCGAGAAAGAGTTAGGCTTGAGTGATGACCACATCGGGTTAGGAAAGTTGAAGTGGAAAGAGGTGATGAAGGAGTTTCTCTTCAAACGAGGGATGAGGCCGATGGACCATGGTCTGGCATTAGCTTCATTCTTACCCAACTCTTAGTCTTTCATGTTCTTTTTTTTATTTTTTATTTCTTGCTTTCATATCATTTCTTGTTCTTCTTACAAAATCAGAAGGCATGGACTTCAACAGCTCCTCACAGCTTACACTGGTCTGTGTAACAAGGCGCCAGAGGATACAAAGCGGAAGAAGGTCACGAGCAATGGCATCCTTTAGGGCGATGAAGAGTTCTACGGCCTCCATGCCGGTCATGGTTCTAGGGCATCGAGCCCTACCATTTGGGGTTCCTCCTTGAGCGTTCTCCTTGATGGTGTTCTCCCTCCCCTGACCTCTCTCGACGTTTGGATCATCCCGGTGGAGGAGAAGAGGACATATGCACCTGAATGGAGCATCAAAAGTTGAAATGCCATCCTTGGAAATTTAGTGGCTTGCCTTCAGCTGGCGACGAGTCATCCTACACCGGGATCGGGTAGTTCTCTCTGACACCCCATGTAATGCCCGGTCCCAATACTCAGACATTTTATATATTTATTTATTATTTATAGTAGAACTGCCTACCACAAGCTGCCTCTCAAAAGGTGGTTAAACAATTAGGTGACTCTTGATCATGGGCACGTATATTTATTATTTATTAATCTTGTTAAACTCCTAATATGAGACCAAATCAGTCAACCTATCCGCTGTTTCTCCCTTGCACATGCTGACGTCAGACCCACCTTGGGCCCCACTCACCACACACGCACACGAGACAACGCCAACCTCTCCCTGCTACGCTCCTGGGCCCCACGCAGACGTCAAGCATGTCAGCAGCAGTAGCTGTTGCTATCTTTCCGTGGACCCCCACCGTACATCATTAAATCCCGTACAAACCCCCTTATGGAGGCTCTATAGGGCAAGCTACTCAATTCATTATATTATATATATAATACTATATATTATCTCTTGAAATTATAGGGTGTTACATACACCCCCTTTAGAAATCAGCATCCTCACTGAGTACGGGGCATGCAAGCTAGTGCAGGATCTCATTTGTAGCCGATGTGAAGAGGGAGTACATCTCGCCGACTGCATCTATAGTCCCGGAATACATCTGCCCGACCATGTTGAGCCCAGTCCCGGAATACATCCGCCCGACAGTAACTATCATCCCGGAATACATCTACCCGACTATATAGAGTCGTCCCACTCTTTTTCCACACTCGGAAAGTTGGCTCTGATACCATTTGTAACGCCCCGCCCCAATATTCAGACAATTTATATATTTATTTATTATTTATAGTACAACTGTCCACCACAGGCTGCCTCTCAAAAGGTGGTTAACAAATTAGGTGACACTTGATTATAGGCAATTATATTTATTATTTATTAATCTTGTTAAAATTCTAATATGGGATCAAATAAATCAACCTATCCGCTATTTCTCCTTTGCACATGTTGACGTTAAACCCACCTTGGGCCCCACTCGCCACACACGCACACGAGACAATGCCAGCCTCTCCCTGCTGCGCTCCTGGGCCCCACGCTGATGTCAGCCAAGTCAGTAGCTACTACTGCCTTTCCGTGGGCCCCTACTGTGCATCATTAAATCCCATACAAACCCCCCCTTATAGAGGCTCTACAGGGCAAACCACTAAAGATGAGGAAATTAAAGAAAGATAGCAAAATTACTTTGAGAAGTAATTAGTTGAAAAGGTTGTAGGCAACTTAAATATAAAAGAATCGAGGGAGAGTCGAGTTCAAATATTGTTTCGTAGAATTAGGATCTCATGGGTTCAAAATGCTCAAGGAATGATGAAACAAAGAAATGCTTTAGGACCAGATAGTATACACATTGAAGTTTGGAAGTGTCCTGGGGATGTACGAATGAGTTGGCTAACACGATTGTTTAATGAGATTTTAAAGACCAAGACGATGAGCAATGAATGGAGGAAGAGTATTTTAGTACCTATATATAAAAATAAAGACTACAAAAATTTGAACCAACTATCGAGGGATTAAGTTAGTGAGTCATACGATGAAACTTTTGGAGAGAGTGATCGAACATAGGCAGAGATTAGAAACAATAGTGTCTGCGAATTAGTTTGGATTTATGCCTGGGAGGTCGATAATAGATATAATTTATGTACTGAGAAGACTTATGGAAAAATATAGGGAGAACAAGAAAGATATGCATATGGTGTTTATATATGTAGAAAAAGACATATGATAATGTCCATAGGGACGTAGTATCATAGGTGTTAAATAACAAAAGAAAAACTATTCGGTATATTAAGGTGATTAAATATATGTATGAAGGGGCAATGATCACAAATAGAATCATAGGAGAGAGAGTTGTGAATTCCCTATCACAGTAGGTTTACAACAAGGTTCGGCTATAATCTCCTATCATTTTGCTTTGGTTGTGGATGAATTGACGCGAGGAATACAAGATGAGGTACCATGGTGTATGCTTTTGGTCGATGAAATCGTCTTAGTGGACGAGACTAGCACATGAGTCAAATGTTAAATTATAATTATGAAAAGAAACTTTGGAAGGTAGAGGCTTTAGAATAAGCAGAACTCAAACAGAGTATATAGAGTGTAATTTTTGTCATATTTGCAACACAAATGAGCAAATAGTGAAGCTTGATAGTAGAGAGATACCTAAGAGATACCGTTTCTAATATTCAGGCTCGATTATACAAAGAGATGGAGAAATTTGTGAAGATGTTACACATACGGTCCAAATATGGTGCCTTAAGTGAAGAAACACTAGTGGTGTTTTGTGCGACAAATGTATACCTTTGACATTAAAGTCAAAATTTTATAGGACAGATGTTAGACCAGCATTGATGTATGGAGCAGAGTGTTGGCAACAAAGAAACAACAGGTCCAAAAAAAGAGTGTAGCAAAGATGCGAATGCTAAGATGGATGTGTGGAAAAATCGGGAAGGACAGAATTAGAAATGAGCATGTACGAGACGTGGTAAAGGTACCTCCTATCCAAAATAGATTAAAAGAGAACCTCCTCAGGTGGTTTGGACATATCACACTTAGATCTAGGAGTATCCCTATTAGAAAAAGTGATTTGATAAGGATTGAGGCCAGAATTAGGGGTAGGGGAAGACCTAAACTTAATTGGCTGGAAATTGTGAGAAAAGAAATTATAGGTTTTGGATTTTCAAAAAATATTGCGCTAAACCGAGCAGAATGGAAAACCAGGATTCTTGTAGTTGATCCTAACTATTTGGAAAATATGCTTTGTTGTTGTTGTTGTAGGCCTTTTTCCATACCAGCAAATTGATCGAGGTGATCAACTTGGAACAGAAGCGGTGGATGGAAAAGGCCTCCTTGGAGACAACCGAGAAGAAGACAATTTCCAAGGAGCTTGCGGTGGTGAAATTCAGGGCACAGCTTATCTTGATAAGATTGCTCGTCTTAAGGCGGAGTTGGAGATGGCGGAAAAGGAGAAGAAGGCTATGGTGGCAAAGTTGGACACTGAGGCGATGACCTTCCTTAATGATGTGATGGAGTGGTCGTATGCGAAGGCAATCGTTGGGAAGGGGTACCGCATTGAGTTTCAAGCTGGTGTGTGGTTGGCTAAGGAAGATGATATAGAGAAGCAAGTTGGAGGCCTTGGTGGAGACGGAGGGGGCAGAGGTGGAGAGCCCGAAATAGGACCCCTGATTTTCCCCTTCTTGTTTTTTGCTTTTGCTACCTAACTGTGGACTTGACATCACTATATTTCACCTTTTGAAGAATTCACAGGAAGGTCCTTTTGCAAATGTTTATGTGTGTCGAATGTAGAAAACTTTGACTGGCAATTTTTCTGTATGTTAGCAAGTTGTGAGAGCAACTCTAGGGAAGATTTTGACTTCTAACTTACTATTGAGAATTTAATGAGTTTCAGGAGTAGTTTGAGCGGTGAGTTGAGCTCCATTGCAAATTTCAAACGAGACATCGAGCTATAATTTTTAACTCTGAATTGGTTTTTAAATGAAATAACGAGTTGCAAGAGTAGTTTTGAATGGAATGTCGAGCTCCGTTCCGACTTATTCATGGATTACGGGAGTGATCGAACCAAGAGTTTGGACTTGAACTAGTTTGTAGGAGTCAACAAGTTTCAGGAGCAGTTCTTGGCGAGTACAGCTCCAAACTTGTTGGCAAGTTACTGGAACAGCGTCGAGCCACAATTTTGGACTCTGAACATGTTTAAATACTTTGATATTTTGTTGGCACTGCTCGGAGAAGGAGCTAGGCGCCTAACTCATTGCTAGCATCTTCCTTGCATCCAAAGATTAACACAAGGATTTTTCAAAAGAAAATGCTAAAGTTTATTGAAAAATAAACCTAAGTGGCTTCCTTGATGGTGGATAGCATTTATTACATACTTTGGCCATTGCAGACATTGGCCTTATTGGAAATAAAAAAAAACTTACCACTAGTGGAGGGTGTTAAGCACCCTCATGGAACTTCATCATATCTTCAGCATTCCAGGTACTTGATATCTTTTTGTCGCCCAGGTTTTCAAGTCGGTAAGCTCCTAGACATGCGATTTTGGAGACCTTGTATGGTTCTTCCCAGTTTGGGGCGAGCTTTCCTTTCTTGTGCAGGGTCGGAGATCTCTAGCTTCCACAAGACGAGTTCCCATCTTTGAGGTTTGCCGGATGGATATTCCTGTTGTAAAACTTCTCCACTCTTTGCTAATATATGTGTCTTCGAAGGGCAAACTTATCGCCAACTTCTTTAATGAGGTCAAGGATGCCCTAAAGGTCATTTGAGGTTTGTTCTTTATTAAGGAGAGGATATGGAGGGAAGGGAGCCCGACCTTTAAGGGATTTATTGCTTCATAACTGAAAGTGAGGTTGGGGGACCCCCACAGGAGGGTCCTTTTGGTCATCATGTAGGACCATAGTACACATAGGAGCTCTTTGACCCACAACCCTTTAGGAGCTTCATCTAGTCTCTTTTTAAGACCGTCAAGGATCTATCAGTTAGCATTCTTAGCTTGGCCACTGGTCCGGGGTACGAGATGGATGAGAAGCATGGTTCGATCTCTAGATCGGACCAGAATTTGTGGAACCCCCTGGCTGCGAATTGGGTTCCTTTATCGGTAACAAGGATTTAAGGGATCCCAAACCAGCATATGATGTTCTTCTATAATAATTGTTGAATCTTGTGCTAGGTGATGGACACTAGTGGCCCTGCCTTGATCCACTTGGTGAAGTAGTCGATAGTTACCACAAGGAAGTTTCTGTCTAGTCATAGGAAATGGTCCAAGTAAATCAATTCCCCACATGGTGAAGGGAATTAGTCTTGACATGGAGCTAAGCTTGGGTGGATCTCTTGACCAAAGAGAACTTCTGGCAAGAGGCACAGCGGCGAACGTGCTATTGGGCATCATCGATGTAATATCCCGATCGACTATTAATAATATTATTTTATTAGCGTCCGACTACTTGATTATTTTATTTTTCTTTCACCATAGTGTTGTCTTCTAGCCATGACAATCTAATGAATAATTAGGAATTGTTGTAGCTAAACCTAGGGTTACAAAGACATAAGGATTAAGAATTCTTCTAGAACTATTCTCCCCCACATAACCCTTCCCTCACATAACACCTCCCCCACCTCACCCTTCTTCCCTAGATGAGGCCAGCCCCCAAATTAGGGGAGGGCCCATGTGCACTTTTGTGTGTACACATTTTCAATATCCACCCTTCTCTCCTCCTATAAATACCCCCTTCCTTCTCCATAGTTTCATTTTAGAAAGATAAAAAAAAAAGAAAGAAAGGAAAAGAATGAGTGATCTAACTTGAGAGTTTTTATTTGTAGGTTTGCTAGAAGTTCTAGGAGAAAGAAGGAGAGTAGCTAGTGCTTCCATCAAGAAAAGAAACAAGGTGGGGGTTTCTCCTAGGTTTGTTGTTTATGTGTTTGTTTGTTTGTTTGTTGTTGTTTCTTTGAATGGTGTTTGATGATCCTTCTTCTTCTTACCCTCTTGTTTATTTTTCTTTTGGTGTGGTTACTTTGTAGTAGTATGGTTGTATGAGTTTTCTCATTTTGAATGTTGTTAACTACTTGGACTAAAATAACACATGCATATAAATTTGTACATACAACCATGTAAGGTTGTAGGACTTGAATGTGAGACCATACATAAGGCATATGAATTTGTTTACAACCATTTGGGTTGTAGGACCTATGTTGAACCTTGGACTAAAAGAGAACATATGTTGATTAAACCCAAAAATGAAGTGTTCTTACTTGATTGTATTATTGTTTAGTTTTAATCTTAAAGTATGAAAAAGAAACTACCTAAATCACTAGTTGTAGAATAAATAAAAAAGGATCTTTTCTTTTAAATCACTAGTTGTAGAATAAATAAAAATGGATCTTTTATTTTAAATCACTAGTTGTAGAATAAATAAAAAGATCTTTCTTTTATAATCACTAGTGTTAATAAATCAACTAATAAAGACTAGTAGACAATCAAGAAGTAGCTTGTTAAAATAAAGTAGTAGTAGTAGTAGTAAATAGTTGTATGTTATCTTTTTTGGTTCAAATAAAGTAGTAGTAGTAGTAGATAGTTGTATGTTATATTTTTGGTTCAAATAAAGTTGAAGTAGTAGTAAATGTGTATGCTTCAATTAAAATAGCAATAGTAGATGTGTATGTTTCAATTAAAGTAGTAATAGTAGATGTGGAATTTGTTATATCATATTTAGGGATGAGATTTATGCTTCAAATGTTGTAGGATTCCTTCTAAATTACTTATCATGTTTAGAAGCAATATTCATGCTTCAAATGTTGTAGGATTCCTTCTAAAATTACTTATCATGCTTTATTCATGCTTAGAATGTTGTAGGATTCATTCTAAAAATACCTACCATGCTTAGATAAATTTATTTGTGTTTAGAATGTTGTAGGATTCATTCTAAAAATACCTACCATGCTTAGATTAATTTATTTGTGTTTAGAATGTTGTAGGATTCATTCTAAAAATACCTACCATGCTTAGATTAATTTATTTGTGTTTAGAATGTTGTAGGATTCATTCTAAAATTCCTACCATGTTTAGATTAGTTTATTATGCTTAGAATGTTGTAGGATTCATTCTAAAAATCCTACCATGTTTAGATTAGCTTAATTATGCTTAGAATGTTGTAGGATTTAAATTAAAAATGCCTACCATGCCTTGGAATGTTGTATGTTCATACTAGTTATATATCCATGCTTAAGACTTGCTATAAGTGCATGCTAAATCGCTTCATAATTAAGAATATTGTGAGTTGATGGTTATGTCATATATACCATGATTAATTGTCGTAGATTGATGCTTGAAATTGCATGCCATGATTGAATTGCCATAGGCTAAGTAATAAGAAAGAGCCATGTTGGAATTATAGTTATAACTACCTCGTTGTAGTTGATATTAGTAAAGAACCATACATGCTTGTACGGCATAGTATAGCATCCTAGTTGCATAAGGATATGTACCAATGTTTATGTGGGTTAGGAAGAGAACCCATGGACTCTAGTCGAGTAGGTTCTAATTCAAAATGGAACCATAGCATATGAGCACCCTTCATTCATAGTAATAAAGGGTTGAAAAGTTCTAATAGTTGTAGCTTGATAAAAAGTTAGTTTAGGGTATTCAATTACCCTAAGGGTCATCGACCATCAAGACCACATCCTACCCCCTTAGAGTAAAATGGATAGATCTCACCTCGGACGTCGACGGATTTTAACCGATGTAGGTTGACCGTGGGCCGAGAGTGTTGGTAGAATCCAAGTTAGGGGTAGGGATGAGTGAGAGAGATTTTATTACCAGAGTCTTGGATCGAGGGACCACGAGTCAGACCATAATAATCCAAGTTGGAAATTATGTGAGATCGCATGAGGATAGTGACATCATTAGGGTAGTGACTTATAAAATCATTACTTAACCTTTTTGCCAGAAAGAAGGGGAGTTGGTAGTAGGGTGCACCGTACGACCAACCCTTTCCTTGGGGCCGATCATAGGTGGTGTTATTGGGTTGTACCTTCCTGTCAAAAGGGATACGTACGATGCCTTCTCACTAGTTGGGGACATGGGTTGCGTATCCTGATTGTTAATTCCTGAAGTGCCATGATAAGGCAGGCGGAGCTAGGGGGGATGGACCCCCGGAACTCCGTCAGGTCCTATGCCAAGAGGGCGAACAGGCCATGGACTACGGTCCGACCAGGGGGCGGCAGGGGGCTCCCCTATTAGCAGTATCCCCGACGGTTCGTCAGGTTTTTGAGTAAGGTCCGGTAGCCGGATAGCAGTGGCAACATAGACACCACTGGCGAACTGCATTAGTGGGACTTGACCACGTCTGCAACCTCGTCAGTCACGTTGTATCTGTCAGGAACAGGTTGTGTACAATTAGAATTCATAACGCGGGTTTAAATCCCTATATATGGAGAAAACGGCTTGAGACGGGGCGCATGTAGTATGGGATGCATGTTGCTTTCAGAGACTTGCTGATATTAGAATATGAGCATCCTAACCTAATTGACAGTGCATTAGTATTCTGGTTTAGTTGACAGTGCATTGATATTCCAGTTTGAGTGACACTTATTAGATTCTAATCACGGTACTCACGAACACTTAAACTACACCGACATACTTTACCTGTTTGTATATGTTGTATTGGAGATTCACTGCTATATGATCAGCCTTTAAGCGTCAGTGAATACTGACGTCCCCACTTCCATAGGTACTGGACCGCAAGTACAGGTGCGAGATTCAGGAGGACTCAAGGCAAGTGAGGAGTTAATGTCATGTTTTAATTTCCGCTGTAATAACTATTTCATGTATACTCTGATGTAATCTATTGTATAAATGGGAACATACGGCCTGTAATATTGAGTTAATAAAAAGTTTTAAATTTTCCTGTTTTCTGTGTTTTGCGACTAATTGAAGGAAAGGTCTTGGCTCGTGTCACGGTTTTCCAGTATTGGAAATCGGGGCACTACAGAGTGGTATCAGAGCCGACTTCAATTTATAGTCCAAACATAGAAGGAAAATACACTTAGGAACCTCGTAGGGGTTAGGCTTCCTTTTAGCTGGTTGTAGACAATTATAATTCATACTGTTGTTCCTTCAACTTATGTATTATGATGTTCTATATCTATGCTAATTTCCGTATCCACTCCATACAGGATGTCGAACGGAACAGTTCCCCCAGGAAATGGAGTGGCATACGGAGTTGCGATCGAGGTGGGCTCGGACTTGGAACCCCTCACAGATGGGGACGAGTCACCGGTTGGAGTAGGATTGGCCAATGGAAGCACCGCAGCTGCCGCAGCAGGGGGTGCCCCTGTCAATGGCCAGAACCCAGCACCACCACCACCACCACCTCCCCCGCCTAACCCAATACAGCAAGCTTTCGACCAGGTCTTTCAGGATCTGGAAACATGGGGATGGTGCCATGTCTGCCTAGAAAACAGGATGGACTCATGTGAGTTCGTAGTCCTCAACAATGAGAAAGAAATAGCTGAGTTAAGGAGGGCAAAGGCAAGGGCAGACCGCAAGATAGTAATCCTGAAGCACACCCACCGTGTACAATTTGCGCGCCTGGAGCGCAAATGCGCGGAGCTGCAGGCACAGGTTTCACAGCTACTTGCACTGTTGGCACCACCCGGTGAAGGGGATGGGACCTCTAGTAGTACTGACTAGGTAGTTAGGTGCCCTAGGCCATTTTGTTATTTTGGATATTTTGCTTCCTACTGTGAGATATAAATGTAAGGAAGGTAATGCTATGTAAGACCTGGGGTTATGATATAATGAAGTTAGCTTATGTTTTCTGCAAATCTTATGTGCATGATAAATTGGATGGATGTTATTGTTACTATTTTTGTAACAAATATGATGCCCTGTGTATTCCGTTACTCTCTTCTTCCAGATGTCACGCAGGACCAGGAGTGGTAGGACCGACAATCTGGAAGGCGAGGGCAGTGGGGGCAATGGTACAGGTCTTGATTTGGAGACAGAATTTGCTCGTATGTACCGAGCCTTGGGTGACCTCGCAGAAGCGAGCCGAAACAATGTGCCGCATCCAGGAGCACCCGGAGGTAATCGGGGAGCAGCAGCTACCGACCCCGTTAAGATGGTCGAATCATTCCGAAGGATGAGGCCGCCTATTTTTGAAGGTAAGGTAGACCCAACAGCGGCTGACGACTGGATTCGTCAAGTCGAGACAGTGTTTGAGGTGATGTTGACGCCAGAGGACAGTAAGGTCAGGTTGGCTAGTATTCTGCTAGAAAAAGATGCCGGAGTCTGGTGGCAATCAGTAAAGAGAGGCATGGGCGAAGGGCCCATTACCTGGGATGATTTCCTAGCGGAATTCAGGCAACACTATTTTCCGCTAGACGTGCAAGAGGAGAAAGCCATGGAGTTCCACAACCTAAAGCAGGGAAGCATGACGGTTCGAGAATACGAGACCAAGTTCACCCAGCTTTCCCGCTATGCTCCAGAAATGGTACAAGATGAAGTCAAAAAGACCAAGAGGTTTGAGCAGGGACTCAGGCCCGCACTTAGAACCAAGATGATACCATTTTGCATCCGGAGGTTCGAGAAGCTAGTCCGTCGAGCAGCTACGACGGAGTTAGAAATGAATAAAGGGCCAGAACTGCAAGGAAACACTGGAGGGTGGAACAAGGGAAAGAGGCATGCACCAGCGTCGGGATTCAGAAGCCAGGGTGGGAACCAAAAATTCCAGAAGAAGGTTATTAACCCCAGCAACATCAAGACAGGGAACTGTTTCACATGTGGCGAGCCAGGGCATTTCAGGAACCAATGCCCCAAGAATAGGAACCCTCAATTTGATACTCGTGCCTGTCACAATTGTGGGAAGGTTGGCCATCTTTGGCCAGACTGTCCCCAACTTCAGAGGGGCAACGGTGGGCCGGCTTCCAAGGCAAACCGAAAGGGGATGAACCGCCAGGGGAAAGTATTTGCACTCACAGAGGAAGACGCCAATGAAGACGAGGGAGTTATCACCGGTAGGTGAAGGAGTATGGCTAATCTTTTGTAGTATTTTGAATATTTTGGCATAAGATAGGATTGATGTAACCACTTTTGTAAACAGGTCGGATTAATATAAATGAAATCCAGGCAACTGTTTTGTTTGATAGTGGGTCATCACATTCTTTTGTGTCTGGAGCATTCTCTAAGAAGCTGAAATGCACCCAGGAGGCAACTCTGGAATCAGTTTTGTTGGTAGGTACCCCATCCGGTGCAACTCTCCCTGCAAATTCATGCTACAAGGGATGCAATCTCCTGATTGGCGGAGAGACCCTAAGTATAGACTTGCTAGAGTTGGGCTTTGTAGGGACAGACGTGATCATCGGGATGGACTGGATGTCCCGGCATAAGGCTAGCATTGATTGCAAGGAGAAGAGGGTAACCATTACCCCACCCGGAGGACCGAAGCTTGTGTTCCAAGGAAGGAAGAAGCAGAATGCGGAAATCCTTGCAGCTGCAACTGGAGTACTAGTGCCAAGTGAAGTCAAGAAGATACCAATCGTACGAAAATTTCCCCATGTATTTTTGGAAGAATTACCTGGACTCCCACCACATAGGGATGTTGAGTTCAGCATTACTATCCAGCCAGGCAGCGCACCAGTGTCAAAAACACCCTATCGGATGGCACCAGTAGAGCAGAAGGAAGTAAAGGAGCAAATTGAAGAACTACTACAAAGAGGATTCATTAGGCCAAGTGCTTCACCCTGGGGAGCACCCGTGCTACTAGTCAAGAAGAAGGATGGAACCTCGAGAATGTGCATCGATTATCGGGAGTTGAACAAGGTGACTATTCGGAATCAGTACCCCATTCCCAGGATCGATGACCTGTTTGATCAGCTTCAGGGAGCAGCTGTATTTTCAAAGATCGATTTGCGTTCGGGCTACCATCAAGTTCGGGTCAGAGAAGAAGATATATCCAAGACTGCGTTCCGAACTCGGCACGGTCATTACGAGTTTTTAGTAATGCCATTCGGAGTGACAAATGCTCCGACAATCTTCATGGACATGATGAACCGCATCTTGCGACCATTCATCGATTCTTTCGTGGTTGTCTTCCTAGACGACATCTTGGTATATTCAAGAACAGAAGAGGACCATGCTGAGCATCTAACTGCAGTATTGATCAAGCTACGAGAGCACCAGCTATACGCCAAACTGAAGAAATGTGAATTTTGGAAGTCAGAAGTGGCATTCTTGGGTCATGTCCTTTCTAAGGAGGGAGTGGCTACGGACCCACAGAAGATAGAGGCAGTAAAAGATTGGCCTCAGCCGAGAACTGTGAAGGAGGTCAGAAGCTTCTTAGGCATGACGGGGTACTACAGGAAGTTCATCCAGAACTATGCCAAAATTGCCATACCACTTACTACCCTGACCAAGAAAAATGTGAGTTTTGATTGGACCGAGAAGTGTGAAGATAGTTTCCAAGAGCTGAAGAATAGACTGATCACTGCACCAGTTTTGGTTCTGCCTCAACCAGACAAGGGATACGTAATCTTCAGTGATGCTTCGCTTTTGGGGTTCGGATGTGTCCTGATGCAAGAAGGAAGAGTCATAGCATACGGATCAAGGCAACTTCGACCACACGAGAAGAATTACCCGACACATGACTTGGAATTGGCTGCGATAATCTTTGCTCTGAAATTGTGGCGGCACTACGTCTATGGATCGAAGGTGGAAATGTTCACCGACCATAAAAGCCTGAAGTATATCTACCAACAAAAGGACTTGAATCTCAGGCAAAGGCGATGGTTGGAGGTTCTGGAAGACATAAGACCAGAAATTCTATATCACCCAAGAAAAGCCAATGTCGTGGCCGATGCGCTCAGCAGAAAACGAATTATAGCCATGCTCACTGTGATGAGACGGGAGCTACAAGATGAGATCAGACAAGCCGGCATTGAACTCGTTGTTGAAGATTTAAGCGCCATTTTGGCAAATCTAGAGCTACATCCGAGTCTGAATGACCAAGTCAAGAAGGCTCAATGGGGTGATGCGGAGATTGAAGCACAAAAAATACTAGTCAACGAAGGAAAAAACCCAGAATTCAGTATAAAGGAAGGGTCGCTTTGGCTTGGGAGCAGGTTGTGTGTGCCAGGAATCAACGAATTGCGGGAAGAAATCATGAAGGAAGCACACTCCACCTTACTCACAGTCCACCCAGGAAGCACGAAGATGTATAAGGATATAAAACAACACTTTTGGTGGGCTGGAATGAAGCGAGATGTGGCAAAGTTTGTGGCCAAATGCCTTACATGTCAGAAAGTCAAAGCGGAGAACCAGAGACCAGAAGGTCTACTATAGCCACTACCCATTCCGGAGTGGAAATGGGAGAACATCAGCATGGATTTCATCACAGGACTGCCCAGAAGTTCAAAAGGGAACGACTCGATCTGGGTAATAGTGGACCGCTTGACAAAGTCCGCACATTTTCTCCCAGTAAAGACAACTTGGTCGGTAGAAAAGCTGGCAGAAGTCTACATAGAGAGCATTGTGAAGCTACATGGGGTGCCAGTGTCAATCGTTTCCGATCGGGATGCCAGGTTTACGTCCCAATTTTGGCAGAGTCTGTAAGGAGCCTTGGGAACAAGAACGGATTTTAGCACAGCTTTTCACTCGCAAACGGATGGGCAGACAGAAAGGGTCAACAGAATTCTCGAGGACATGCTGAGGGCGTGCACAATGGGCTTCGGAGGGAGCTGGAAACAATATTTAGCATTGGTAGAGTTTGCATATAACAACAGCTATCAAGCAAGTATTGGGATGGCTCCATATGAAGCGTTGTATGGAAGGAGATGCAGGACCCCTATGTGCTGGTTTGAAGTAGGTGAAAGACAACTGTTCGGACCTGAAATAGTGCAAAAAACGTCCGAAAAGATCAAACTAATCAGAAAAAGGATGCAAGCAGCACAAACCAGACAGAAGAGCTATGCTGACAACCGCCGGCGAGATCTGGAATTCGAGGAGGGTGATTCGGTATTCCTGAAGGTCTCACCTACAAGGGGAGTGGTAAGATTCGGAAGAGGCGGCAAGCTAGCACCAAGATATATTGGGCCCTACCAAATTTTGAAAAGGATCGGGAAGACGACATACAAACTAGAGCTACCAGCCGAATTGTCCCAGGTACATGATGTGTTCCACGCTTCAATGCTGAAGAAATATGTACCAGACCCAAGTCACCAGCTGCCAGATGTCCCTGAAGACCTACAAGTGGACCTTACATATAAGGAGTGGCCGGTGAAAATCATCGATCATCGGGATAAAGTACTGAGAAACAAGACTATTCCGATGGTCAAGGTTCTTTGGAGGAACCAACTCGTGGAAGAAGCCACTTGGGAGATGGAAAGCCAGATGAAGCTCTCTTTTCCCGAGTTGTTTTGAGTATCGTTGTTTCTCCTCGCCCCACTTAGTACAGTTCTGAGGACAGAACTATTCTAAGGAGGGAGTATTGTAATATCCCGATCGACTATTAATAATATTATTTTATTAGCGTCCGACTACTTGATTATTTTATTTTTCTTTCACCATAGTGTTGTCTTCTAGCCATGACAATCTAATGAATAATTAGGAATTGTTGTAGCTAAACCTAGGGTTACAAAGACATAAGGATTAAGAATTCTTCTAGAACTATTCTCCCCCACATAACCCTTCCCTCACATAACACCTCCCCCACCTCACCCTTCTTCCCTAGATGAGGCCAACCCCCAAATTAGGGGAGGGCCCATGTGCACTTTTGTGTGTACACATTTTCAATATCCACCCTTCTCTCCTCCTATAAATACCCCCTTCCTTCTCCATAGTTTCATTTTAGAAAGATAAAAAAAAAGAAAGAAAGGAAAAGAATGAGTGATCTAACTTGAGAGTTTTTATTTATAGGTTTGCTAGAAGTTCTAGGAGAAAGAAGGAGAGTAGCTAGTGCTTCCATCAAGAAAAGAAACAAGGTGGGGGTTTCTCCTAGGTTTGTTGTTTATGTGTTTGTTTGTTTGTTTGTTGTTGTTTCTTTGAATGGTGTTTGATGATCCTTCTTCTTCTTACCCTCTTGTTTATTTTTCTTTTGGTGTGGTTACTTTGTAGTAGTATGGTTGTATGAGTTTTCTCATTTTGAATGTTGTTAACTACTTGGACTAAAATAACACATGCATATAAATTTGTACATACAACCATGTAAGGTTGTAGGACTTGAATGTGAGACCATACATAAGGCATATGAATTTGTTTACAACCATTTGGGTTGTAGGACCTATGTTGAACCTTGGACTAAAAGAGAACATATGTTGATTAAACCCAAAAATGAAGTGTTCTTACTTGATTGTATTATTGTTTAGTTTTAATCTTAAAGTATGAAAAAGAAACTACCTAAATCACTAGTTGTAGAATAAATAAAAAAGGATCTTTTCTTTTAAATCACTAGTTGTAGAATAAATAAAAAAGGATCTTTTATTTTAAATCACTAGTTGTAGAATAAATAAAAAGATCTTTCTTTTATAATCACTAGTGTTAATAAATCAACTAATAAAGACTAGTAGACAATCAAGAAGTAGCTTGTTAAAATAAAGTAGTAGTAGTAGTAGTAGATAGTTGTATGTTATCTTTTTTGGTTCAAATAAAGTAGTAGTAGTAGTAGATAGTTGTATGTTATATTTTTGGTTCAAATAAAGTTGAAGTAGTAGTAAATGTGTATGCTTCAATTAAAATAGCAATAGTAGATGTGTATGTTTCAATTAAAGTAGTAATAGTAGATGTGGAATTTGTTATATCATATTTAGGGATGAGATTTATGCTTCAAATGTTGTAGGATTCCTTCTAAATTACTTATCATGTTTAGAAGCAATATTCATGCTTCAAATGTTGTAGGATTCCTTCTAAAATTACTTATCATGCTTTATTCATGCTTAGAATGTTGTAGGATTCATTCTAAAAATACCTACCATGCTTAGATAAATTTATTTGTGTTTAGAATGTTGTAGGATTCATTCTAAAAATACCTACCATGCTTAGATTAATTTATTTGTGTTTAGAATGTTGTAGGATTCATTCTAAAAATACCTACCATGCTTAGATTAATTTATTTGTGTTTAGAATGTTGTAGGATTCATTCTAAAATTCCTACCATGTTTAGATTAGTTTATTATGCTTAGAATGTTGTAGGATTCATTCTAAAAATCCTACCATGTTTAGATTAGCTTAATTATGCTTAGAATGTTGTAGGATTTAAATTAAAAATGCCTACCATGCCTTGGAATGTTGTATGTTCATACTAGTTATATATCCATGCTTAAGACTTGCTATAAGTGCATGCTAAATCGCTTCATAATTAAGAATATTGTGAGTTGATGGTTATGTCATATATACCATGATTAATTGTCGTAGATTGATGCTTGAAATTGCATGCCATGATTGAATTGCCATAGGCTAAGTAATAAGAAAGAGCCATGTTGGAATTATAGTTATAACTACCTCGTTGTAGTTGATATTAGTAAAGAACCATACATGCTTGTACGGCATAGTATAGCATCCTAGTTGCATAAGGATATGTACCAATGTTTATGTGGGTTAGGAAGAGAACCCATGGACTCTAGTCGAGTAGGTTCTAATTCAAAATGGAACCATAGCATATGAGCACCCTTCATTCATAGTAATAAAGGGTTGAAAAGTTCTAATAGTTGTAGCTTGATAAAAAGTTAGTTTAGGGTATTCAATTACCCTAAGGGTCATCGACCATCAAGACCACATCCTACCCCCTTAGAGTAAAATGGATAGATCTCACCTCGGACGTCGACGGATTTTAACCGATGTAGGTTGACCGTGGGCCGAGAGTGTTGGTAGAATCCAAGTTAGGGGTAGGGATGAGTGAGAGAGATTTTATTACCAGAGTCTTGGATCGAGGGACCACGAGTCAGACCATAATAATCCAAGTTGGAAATTATGTGAGATCGCATGAGGATAGTGACATCATTAGGGTAGTGACTTATAAAATCATTACTTAACCTTTTTGCCAGAAAGAAGGGGAGTTGGTAGTAGGGTGCACCGTACGACCAACCCTTTCCTTGGGGCCGATCATAGGTGGTGTTATTGGGTTGTACCTTCCTGTCAAAAGGGATACGTATGATGCCTTCTCACTAGTTGGGGACATGGGTTGCGTATCCTGATTGTTAATTCCTGAAGTGCCATGATAAGGCGGGCGGAGCTAGGGGGGATGGACCCCCGGAACTCCGTCAGGTCCTATGCCAAGAGGGCGAACAGGCCATGGACTACGGTCCGACCAGGAGGCGGCAGGGGGCTCCCCTATTAGCAGTATCCCCGACGGTTCGTCAGGTTTTTGAGTAAGGTCCGGTAGCCGGATAGCAGTGGCAACATAGACACCACTGGCGAACTGCATTAGTGGGACTTGACCACGTCTGCAACCTCGTCAGTCACGTTGTATCTGTCAGGAACAGGTTGTGTACAATTAGAATTCATAATGCGGGTTTAAATCCCTATATATGGAGAAAACGGCTTGAGACGGGGCGCATGTAGTATGGGATGCATGTTGCTTTCAGAGACTTGCTGATATTAGAATATGAGCATCCTAACCTAATTGACAGTGCATTAGTATTCTAGTTTAGTTGACAGTGCATTGATATTCCAGTTTGAGTGACACTTATTAGATTCTAATCACAGTACTCACGAACACTTAAACTACACCGATATACTTTACCTGTTTGTATATGTTGTATTGGAGATTCGCTGCTATATGATCATCCTTTAAGCGTCAGTGAATACAGACGTCCCCACTTCCATAGGTACTGGACCGCAAGTACAGGTGCGTGATTCAGGAGGACTCAAGGCAAGTGAGGAGTTAATGACATGTTTTAATTTCCGCTGTAATAACTATTTCATGTATAATCTGATGTAATCTATTGTATAAATGGGAACATACGGCTTGTAATATTGAGTTAATAAAAAGTTTTAAATTTTCCTGTTTTATGTGTATTGTGACTAATTGAAGGAAAGGTCTTGGCTCGTGTCACGGTTTTCCAGTATTGGAAATCGGGGCGCTACAGTCGAGAAGGGTGGGCCAATAATACCCATAATTGAGAACTTTTCATGCAAGAGATCTCGCACCCATGAGACCACCGCCAATTCCTTCATGTACTTCCTTGAGAGCATACTTGGCCTCTTTGGGGGAGAGGCATCGCAAGTATGGTCGTCCATCTACCAAGGTGTAGGAGCACTTGAACAAGACTGTTTCGACTAATGTGTATCTTTCTGCTCTTACCGAGATCTTCCTTGCCTCTTTTGGATATGATGGAAGGATTGCCTTGTGGAGGAAGTCGTTCAAGGGTTTAATCCAATTATCTCTGGGTGTCAGAGGGGTGATAAACATGAGCTCTAAGGCTTCCTCTTCAATGCTCGGCTTGAGTAGGACTTCAATTAGCACGGTGTGATATTTTCCTATGAAGGAAGAGGAGGTTAGCTTAGAGAGGGCAACATATTGACATTTCCTTTGCTAGGAATGTGAGCTACTTCGGCTTCTCAGAATGTGGCTAAGAGCTTCTTAACTGGAGCTAAGTACTTGGCCTTGTGGTCATTCATACCTTCATAGTCTTCTTGAGTTTGGTTCACCACCAGCTAGGAGTCACTGAACACTTCGGGCCCCTACTTTACGAGCTAAGAGGAGGCCGGCAATTAGTGCCTCATATTTGGCCTCGTTGTTAGAGGCTAAGAAGTTGAGGTGGAGTAAGTATTGGAGAATGAACTTGTGTGGCCTGAGTAAGATGACACTAGCCCGTCCCGATCCTTTTAAGGCAGGAGAAGCTATCGACATAGACCCTCCACGTGGGGTGATCCTTGTCCTCTTTGGGGGGATCGAGGATGGTGCTTTCACAATGAATTTGGCTAAGGCTTTGTCCTTGATAGCCATCCTCTGACGGTAGTTGATGCCATGCTAGCTCAACTCGATGGATCACTTCATGAGTTGGCCAGTGTTCTCCGAGTTGTGGAGCACTTGCTTAAGAGGTTGGTCAGTGAGGATCAAGATAGAGTACACTTGGAAGTATGGGCAGAGTTTGTGGGTGGCTATGATTAGAGCATAAGCCATCTTCTCCGTCTTGGAATAATGAAGCTCAACATCATGGAGGGCTTTGCTCACATAATAAATTGATTTTTGGATCCTGTCCTCTTTCCTCACTAAGACGACACTAAGGATCTAATTTGAATCATATAGGGGTAATGAACCTCTCCCAACTTGGGCTTGCTTAGGAGTGGGGGATTGATGAGATACGCCTTGAGCTGTTCAAAGGCTTCTTTTTGTGCTTGCCTCCAGTCAAAACATTTTGTTCCTTAGAGAGATTTGAAGAACGGGAGGCACTTCTTCCCAAAATTGGAAAGGAAGATACCATTGGTGGTGAGGCTCCGTGAGAGTCTCTGAACTTCTTTAATATTGGATAGAGTGCCATATTGAGTATACCTCGGATCTCCTTTGGGTCGCTTCAGTTCCCCAATGACTAACCATGAATCCCAAGAATTTTCGTGAAGAGACTCCGAAGGTGCATTTTGAGGGGTTCCACCTCATGTTGTGCTTACGTAGGACGTCGATGGCTTCTTTGAGATCAGCAACATGGTCTTCCTTCTTGAAGGTCTTACCAGTGTATCGTCCACATAGACTTGCATGTTTTGGCCAATCTGTCATTTAAAGACTTTGATGACTAGGCACTGGCAAGTGGCTCCAATATTCTTCATCAGAAGGGGATGACCCAATAGCAATAAAGGTCTTGGTCGGTGAAAAAGGATGTCTTGGGGATGTCAGGAGGGAACATTCGGATATGAATGTATCCCAAGAAGGCATCCATGAAGCTTAGGCGCTTGTTCCTGGACGTGACGTCGATCAAGGAATCAATGTTAGGGTAAGGAAAAGAGTCCTTTGGGCATTCCTTATTCAGGTTCGTGAATTCAATGCAAATTCTCCACTTTCCATTTGCTTTCTTTACCACGTCTACTTTAGCCAACCACTCGGGCTAACTAACCTCTTAGATGAAGGGGGTAGTTAGGACTCTGTTAACTTCTTCCTAGACTGCTCAATGCCTATCATGGGAGAACTTGCAGCGCTTTTGCAGGGCTGGCTTGACATCTGTCTTAATGCTGAGGCGGATCACAATCAATTCTTCCGAGATGCCCGACATGTCAACAGTAGTCCAAGCAAATAAGTCATGGTTCTGCCAGATACACTTGACAATCTGTTCCTTGATATGGTGTGATAGAGAGCTTTGCTACTTGGAAACACTTGGTCTGGTCTTCTTTGGTGATATGGGTAAAAATAGAACCAAATAGGGACCGTTCAAATCGGTCATGAATCTTAAAGCACTCAGGGGTAAAATGGTAAAATCCACCACAAATAGGTTCGTAAACGGGAATTGGGCCTCTTCCAAGCCCAATAGCCCAAGATGGGTTTGTCTTACTGGGTTGTCATAATAACCCAGTGTAAATGTCACGCACCGCTTCCCAAAAGGAATATAGAATACGGTACACGACTATGCCTAGCTGATAGTTTTCACCATCCATAAGCTATACGGATCTACTTGACTCGTCACAACAGTAAATATATCGACATACTCAACCACACATGCAAAAACAATCATAATTCAATAGTGTTTATTGCAACAATAATAAATATCTCAAATAAACACCCGATATGAAACAGAATAATATCTTGGGACTACAAGCCCAAATACAAGTCTCAATACAATTCATGAGTAAAATAGTTCATAAAAACATTTAAGCAAATTTCCAATGCGCAGCTGAAAAAATATTCTCACCAACTCCAGTAGGCGATTGATCAGCAAAACCTGCTCATATAGCAATCACAAGGAACATAGGAGGACAGGAAAACATAACGTCCGTTAGATGCATGTTCTGGGCCGCAAGCAAGAAAAAGGAAAGGGAAAAACTAAAATAAAACTGGAAGTACTGACATAGAGATAAGAAATAAGGATGAAAGTCTACGGATAACAGGAGATGGGATAATAATAGTAAGGAGTGCAACAGTAACAGTAATGGGTCAACAGTAACAGTGAAGTCAACGGTAACAGTAAAGTCAGCGGTAACAGTAACAGGATGTGACAGTAAAAAAAGTTATTCTTATGTCTAATTTTCATTACTATCTAGGTAACAATTCATGCGTCCCAGACTTTACCACATGATTGCTACATCAAACAGTTTCGTTTTAAGATTTTGTAGTGGAACCTATAGGGCAGTATATTCAAACAAACAGTAACAGTAACAGTAATAACAAATAGTAACGGTGTCAAGGATCATGCCCTTATGCATACAGAGAAAAACAGTAGTACCACAGTAAACAGTGGGGAAAACGAGTTTCCTTCTGAATACGCATTTCTATATTGTCCACTACTAGATCTTTTTCCTTAAAAACCCCGGCTTGATTATTTTTCATTATTCAATAGATGTGAACAACACAAACAGGGCTTAAGACATGGCAAGGTCAAAGGATAAGTCTAAGATGAATAGGAAACACATACGGCAACAAAAACAATTCATAACAGTCAAAACTACGAAACTTTCAGTTGTGGGCAGCAAGACACTACTACACCAAATCTGAGATTCTCGTTGCTACAGAACTGAAAATTTAGATCCGTCAGAAAATCCAAAAACTAGAATCTCTGCCGAATCCAGCGCATATACACAAGTTATACATCAGCCACAGGAACTGGGTTAAAAACAACATTTAATACTGAATTATGTTCAGCCAGAAAATGCAAAAATCTTGTTTATAAGCATGAAAAGAGTTTAAAATCATCATAATTAAATCTAAGAAAAATCTAGAAGATTCCCTGAAGTATCTAGTCTCAAAATATAAAATATCATGAATTTATATTACAGATAGTATAGTCAATAAATTGGGAAAACAGAGTAATGCGACAAAATCTCAATTCTGAAAGTTCAGACACAGCAACACCAAAACAGAGATAATTCATAAAATATAATTTGAAATCCATCCGTTAAACGGATGATAAAATAGACAAATCAGGCTACAATTCATATTCACAAAGTTTTAATGAAAAATGAATAGAATCAGGTTGAAAACATAATTCTTTACTGAATAGCATGCAGTTGGAAATATATCGTTTGGTTTCTTAAGCATGAAATGAGATACAAGAGTCATTAATTAATTCCACAAAAATTGGAGATTGATCCCAGTCATGTCTAAACATACTCAAAAAAGTATAGAGTTCAAATTCTACTTTTAATATCAGTTTAAAAATAATATTTCATACAGAACACATATAGTTCAGAATCTGGAATATACGATATGACTGTAGTAAAACATCAATAACTCATGCATCGATAATCAGAATTCAGATCCGTCGAAAGTTCTGAAAACTAGAAAACGAAGGCTACAAATCATGTTCACAAACTTATTCCGTTTACTGATTTTAACAGGGTCGAAATTACTGTAAAAAAATAGGGCAGCTGTAAAACAAAAGTTTAAGTGCAACGATCCAAAACTAAGATGGCATACTAAGCATGGCATGTAGGCTATTCAAATCAGCATGGCATGTTAACAAACAATCTATAATAAGATATCACATCTAACAAAATATCCGTATCCAATTATTACAACATATGATGTGTCACAATCAAACATACAGTCAAGATGTCCACTCTAATCTAAATATTTTCATGCAACGGTGTCAACTACTGTGAACTACTCATGATCAAGAGATGAAGGAACGGATCAACTAACACATATAGTCATCATGAGGGCACTAACCAATTCATGCGAGACTACTTACGGTATTTAACTTGTATGACAAAAAGAATGCATACAAGCTACCTGCCTGATATGAAGATGACGGCGAAGATGAAGATTAGAATAATGGGAACGGATCCCGAACAATGAACACGAACAAACAGGAGACGAGAATCCACACTAACCGAGACACGTGTACACGAGAAGCACGTGCACACACACAAAGATAGCAGCAAACAACAGCAAGAGTGGATGGAAGCAACAAGGGAAGATGACGGCGGCCTAGGCTGTTGCTGACCACGGTGGAAGATGGCAGCAACGTCGGCTAGAGGCTTGACCTAGTCGCTGCGGCGCTGCGCTGCTCGAACGGGGGCAGAGGGTGTAGCGGGGGATCGGAAAAGGAGAGGGGTGTTGCGGTGGGGTTTGCCGGTGTTGAGGGACTGGACGACGACAACAAAGAGGAATAGGGAGATCGGAAGTAGGTTGGGGGTAGGAGAGACGATAAGTGACGGCTAGAAAGAGAGAGAGGAAATATTGGGGTTTTGGTAATTAGGGTTAGGGAGCAATTAGGGGGATTATATAGAGTCAATATGGGTTTTTGTTGAACTGGGTAGTATCCAATAGGAAGAAAAGTGTCCAATAAGAGAGAAATAGGCCATGAAATTGGTTTAAACAATAAACAAGATCAAGAACAAATTTGTAGATCAAATAAATGAGAATGTAAAGCTGAATCAATGCAAAATGAATCACAAAAGAAAGAAGAACAACACACGATACAAAAGAGACGAAAATCAATAAAATCAGCAATAAATAAAATAACCATGAACTTTATTAAATATAAATAAAAGTACAAAAATGAGCAATAGGGGTTATAGTAAATGAGTACATGATTATTTAAATATGATTTAACTCATAATTATCTATAAGAAACGGTTTAAAAACCATATCTCTGATAATAAGAAGAGTTTTAACTCATTCTCTCCAACTACTCTTATCTCTTCACGAAGAAGAGATGATCAATTCAATCAAAAAACATCGGGAAGTGGAGATAAATTATTATCTTGAAAATGACCCCCAAGGCGAATATAAATACCCCCTACCTCCACTAGAACAAGGTAATCAGTATTTTTCCTACAAAAGCACTCTCATATTCTTCTTGAGTTCTGACTTGAGCGTCGGAGGATCTGTTGTCGGGGTGAACCCCAGTGTTTCAGACTTTTACAGGTCAATCGGAGCAATCATCACCGTCTAGATCAGATCCAACGGTGCAAACGATTTATATTAAGGAGTCAACATCAGTTGGAAATAGTCAGTACTAATGAAAGTCAAAAAGGTCAGCTTTTTATTGGTTCTAAAAGAATTCACAATTATTTGTTTGCTCCCACATAGAAAAAAGCAGCAACAAATTTGCATCGTCTGTGAGAACGAAAAAAGCAATTTTCATCCAAACTTCATCGATAAAAATAGTTTTTAGCGACGTCATCAGTTTCGAAAAAGCATGTACTGCACATGCAGCGCTAAACAAACCTACCCCCGATCTGAAAAATGGCGCAAATTATTCTCCTCCCGATCTGCACTCGATCTTGATCAATGGCTGAGATTCGGTCAAATAAAAATAAGCACGTGCAGAGCTGAACAAACTTGCTCCCGATCTTAAAATGGCGCAAATAGTTTTCCTCCTGATCCACGCCTGATATTGATCAACGACTGAGATTCGATACAAAAAGACCGGGTCAACGTCAACTTTGACTTGTCAATGCCACGTGTCGATCAGCGAAAGCATCATAATCGGTCGGTGGCGCACGCCGAACAAACCTGCCCCCGATCGAAATAAGCGCAATATGTCGTTGACTGGTCAGTGGTCAACGATCAACGCATCTTTTCTACGTTTCGATCTTCATGATTTTCGCGCCAATCATGATTTATTCTCCAATTTTCGCCACGTCATCAGATAATTAATTAATTCCATTATGTAATCATTAAATCAATAATTATTTAAAAATTCTAAAAAATTAATTAAAAATCATAAAAAAGAATTATTAAAAGTTAAAAAAATAATTATTAATTTGGAAAAGTATTTATAAATTCCGAAAAAATAATAATTAATTTAGAATAGTTAATTAAAAATTTTGAAAATTAATTATTTAATTTCTGAAATTGAATGGAAATTTTGAAAATTGATTAAAAAATTGGAAAATTATCAAAAAATCTGGAAAATTGAAAAAAATTCCAGAAAATTATAACAATAATTTTGGGTATTTTACAAGCACAGAATAACACCATTACACCTCAAGCAAGATCAAAACTTCCTCGAGAACTCCGAGAAGTTCTGTAAACCATTAAAAACGGGCGAGCTACTCCTCAAAGGCTGTGAAATTCAGTCTTCGGGAGTTGGGGGATTGTGATATGGGTAAAAATAGACCCAAATCGAAACCGTTCAAATTAGGTAAAGCTCTCAGGTGTAAAACGGTAAAATCCATTACAAATTGGTTCATAAACGAGAATTGGTCCTCTTCCAAACCCCAAAACCCAAAACGGGTCTATCTTACTCGGTTGTCATAACAGCCCAATGTAACTAAGTACATGGTTATTTAAATATGAATTAAACTCATAATTATCCATAAGAGACGATTTAAAAACCATATCGTATCATGAGAAGAGTTTAAACTCATTCTCTCTAACCACACTTATCTCTTCATGAAGAAGAGATAATCAATTCAATCCAAAAATACCGGGAAGTAGAGATAAATCATTATCTTGAAATTGACCCCCAAGGCGACTATAAATACCCCCCTATCTCCATTAGAACAAGGTAATCAATATTTTTTTCAACAAAAGCTCTCTCATATTCTTCTTGAGTTCTAACTTGAGCGTCGCATGATCTGTTGTCGGGGTCAACCCCAGTGTTTCATACTTTTTGCAGGTCAATTGGAGCAATCTTCACCATCCAGATCAGATCCAACGATGCAAACGAGTCCGATTCAGGATTCAACATCAGTTGGAAACAGTCAATACCGACGACTGCCAAAAAGGTCAGCTTTTTATTGGTTCTAAAATAATTCACAATTATCTGTTTACTCCCACGTAGAAAAAGCAGCAACAATTGGAGAAGGGGATTTCTTCGAGTTCATCAACATGCTTAGTGATGACTTGTTTCTTCTCTTTGGGAGCTCCAATGCTTCGAGTGGATGTACTAAGCTCCCCATTGTTGTTGTTTAGCACATCTGAGCCACTTCTTGACTTCCCTTAGCTTCTCCCACCTCGCATGGTGTACGAAACTTCATCTTCGTATGGAAGGCCAAAGCTACAATGTGAAGAGCTGCTAGGCCGGGATGTCCAAGGTTGACACTGTAAGCAGCTTTCACATCAACGACCATGAAGTTCATAGCCTCGGTTCAGGTACATGGGTCTTTTTCTGCATTCATGTCGAGGGTGACTATTTCTTCGATATGGACTGGAACCCCGTAGAACCCTTGAAGGGTGTACTCGGTGGGTTTAAGTCGATCTCTAGAGAGTTTAAGGCATTCAAATGCTTCCAAGAAGAGGATGTTTACTGAGCTACCATTGTCCACCAAGATGCTGCGCACTTCGTGGTTGGCCATGCAGAAGCTAATTACTAGTGGGTCACAATGCATTGTTCAGATGTCTTCTGGGTCTTTGTTTAAGAAAGTCATTGGGACTCTTAGGCTTTTGGCAGGAGGGAAGTTATGCACTGAGTTCACTTCTCAGATGAATGCCCTACAGAAGGAGTTAGACTCCCCGTCCAAGCATCCTTCATGGATGGAGTGGAAAACTGCCATGTGTTCGGCGTCTTATGACTCAGAATTTTACCATGCACGCTTGTTAGCACCTCGATCCAAAGGAGGCTCGACCATATCATTCTAAATTAATCTAAAGAGGTGACATCGTTGGATCAAAGCCTTAAGTTCTTCTTTGTGGAGTATGTAGTCGTCAGTGTTGTGGCCATGGTTCCTATGAAATCCGCACCATAGGTTATTGTTCCTACTTTTGTCTGGCATGTTCATTCTATACGGGGGACGAAGTAGCCTATATCCTTCAATTTCCATTAAGACTTCCAACATACTACCATTGAAAGGAGTGAACTTATAGAAGTTGGGTGATGGAGGAGGGCAACGATGACCAGAACCATCCTTCTATCATGGGGATGGAGAGCCTCTTTAAACCTGATGTAATTCTCACTCCTTTGCAGGAGCTCAAAGTATTCCAAATGAGGCTTCTGGGCAAGGAATGCTTTGAGGTCGATGTGGTTGACATTGTGCCTGAAGCGGTAGCCGCTACTGCTGAGTTAAGGTAGGGGATGGATCAGGATTTGGCTGTAAAGCGCTGGAAAAAATCCTTGAGATATTCTCCATCCCTTTACTTTAAGTTGAGCAAGGCATCGCTCGTATTCTCAATTATCCAACTACCTATAAAGTGGGTGAGGAAAAGCACCTCAAGCTGATTGAATGTGAAGATAGAACCTAGAGAGAGATGGGAATATCATTCTCGGGTTGATCTATTCAGGGTTGCTGGGTACGTTCTGCATTGGATCTTGTCAGAGGCTTGGTGGATCATCATGAGAGTTTTAATGTCCTTGATGTGATCTACCAAGTCAGACTCACTGTTGTAAGACTCGAAGGCTGGCGCTTTGAAGTTCTCTGAGATAGGGACTTCAAGACAACCTAGAGAAGGGAGGTCGGATTTGGCAGTAACTCTTACCTTGGTGACCCTCCTTCTGGATGATCCTAGCAAGGCAGTCCTCCATCAGTTGGAGGCGACGAAGGATTGGATCTTCCCATCCCTCAGATCGAGTTGACTAGTGAAACTCTTCTCACATAGTTCTAAGATGTTGATCGATTACTCGGAAGTTCCTATCGGGGCACCTTGGAAGGCTCTTAGGATTTGATCTTGGTAGTATCGAAACCCAGCCCTGGTGATGGGCACCTCCTTTTCTCTGTTGCTCTGGGGAGCTTATAGACTGATCGAAGTTGGGCTCCTCATGTTTCTTAGCCCCCGAGGTGAAGGTGACCATCATACCATGGTTGTCGAGGGGAAGGAATTCTCATGTTTCCTTGGTTCTCTGAGCGGCGGACCTCATCCCGGGTACGCTTTTCTTCTAAGTATTGATGTACGTCATTCCCTTGTTGTCGGGTGTTGAAGATATGGCAGAGATCTGACCGTGTCCGAGGCACCAAGGGGGCACTATGGGAAAGGAGGATATGTGGATTTAGACCTGATCCTCATTTGAGTGAGGTTTTGGGAGAGGTTCAAATTGAATGTCGTCATTAGGAGACTGCCGATGCAGCCTTGCTGAGGGGAGGCTGCAATGACGAACAAGGGTTCCACGACGATGGGCGTTGAGGTTGCCCCGGTGGAGGAGGGTGCCTGCTGGTGGTTGTTGCCTTCTTCCTCCTGAAAGGCATGGCTGAAAGGGTTGCTTGTTGGCAAGATCCGACCAGAGAGGCAAATCTGTGTTTTTTCCCACAGACGGTACCAATCTATTGCTGGTTTTTTAATGTAACACCCTGTATTCCTCCGAGGTATAATATACTAGTATAATATAGCATAGCATATATATATATAGAATGGCATAATAGTAATAACGTTGAATGGTAAGAATGTAATAATGGGGATATAATGAAAAATGAGAAGATGTTGGGTTGTGCTCTCCATGTGGGTGACGTGGAGGTGGGCCCGGAGATGAGATCTGATTGGTTTGAACTTGGGTTGCTTTTGTTGAATATTGGTCACGTGAGCATGGCTGGTGGTGTGGGGCTTTCTTAGTCCCACATTGGTAAGGGAGCAAGATTAATAATAAATATAATTTCCTATGATCAAGAGTCACCAAATCGGTTAACCACCTTTTGTGAGGCAGCCTGTGGTGAACAGTTGTACTAAGTATACTAATAAAAAAATAAATTATCTGAGTTTGGGGTCGGCGTGTTACAGAATGGTGTCACAGCCGACTTTCTGTAGATTCTTGATTTTGATGACTACAACACAATACACAGTTGGTCTATCTTACATATCTCTTGCAGCGTGTACTTTTTTCAAGGCCACAATACAAGGAAGTTTTCAAAAGCTCCAGATCAAGCCACAAAGACAAGAAAGTTTTCAAGACTCAAGATCAAGATACAAGACAAAGATTTTTCAGAACTTCAAAGTGTTAAAAGTGATCAGCTAAAGAACAAGTGATCAAAACAAGTGTCTTGTAATTTCATTGTAATATTTGTTGTCTTAGAAACTTTGTAAAAAGCCTTGAAAATTTGTAATTTCATTGATACACACACTCACACATCCCGTAGGAATGAAAATAAATTTTATTAAGATCAAAATAGCAAAATTAATCTTGTATAAGTTCAGCTGTCAAAGTACCAGTCAACTTACTTAGATAAGCAGTCGACTTTTCTAGTATGAAACAAACTAAGCTCACTCAAGCTCTGACCAGTTAACTCCTATGACAACCCAGTCATCTGTTCAAGCAGTTTTGATAGTTTTTCTGAAGTTTAAAATTTGTTTTTCAAACTCAAATCTTTGCTACCGTTTAATGGCAGTTGAGGAACCATTTTCCAACATTTTTGAAATTCTCACTCTATAAATAGAGTTAAGAATCAACTTGGAAAATGTTACCCTATTTTTTATCAAGTCCTTGCTTGTTTCTATGAAATGGCAGTTGAGGAACCGTTTTCCAACATTTTTGAGATTCTCACTCTATAAATAGAGTTAAGAATCAACTTGGAAAAGGTTACCCTATTTTTTTTATCAAGTCCTTGCTTATTTCTGTGAAAAAGAACAAAAGTTTTCAAAGCACTTTCTTTCTTTAGACTTGGTTCTCAAATTTCAGTCTTGCATAATAAAGATTAAGTTCTGGACTGAAGTTAGAAGGTGACCTATAGCCTCTATACATAAAGCACTCAAAATCAAGGCTTTTGGTTGCTGTAATCTTCAATTTTTGTTGTTCACCCTTGGGTTGTGAGAGCGGTCCTCTCAGTTGGAGAGAAGGACTCTTGGTGAAGAGTCAGTGTTACTCTAGGTTGTAGAGTGGGGTCTTGCTCTCTCTAGTGGTGAGAGAGGTCTACGGATTTGGCATAGTTCTTATCAAAGGTCGTAGAGTATTCTTGTACTTTTTCAAGACTAGTGAAAAATCTCAAGTGGGTTGCTTGAGGACTGGAAGTAGGTCGGGAGGACCGAACCAGGATATATCGCCGTGTTAGCATTGCTGATTCTCTGTGGTTTGAATTCTCTAACTTGCAATTTTATTTTCGTTGCATTTTATTGTAAATTGTGCCTGTTCAGTCGACTGGTTTCCGCTTTAAGTCGACTTAACATACTCGCAGTTCTTCAGTTAACTTACTTTCCTTTATCTGGCATTGTAGTCGACTTAACAGTTGAGTCAACTTTAAATTATTATTTATTTTTCTATAACACTATTCACCCCCTCCCCCCTCTAGTGTTATTTGCCTTGCATACATAATCCAACACTTTTGACATTGATTGTGGGTAAGAGTGGGTGAGATGTATGCCTGAGAGGGAGCTGAGGTCTGTACGCTGCCAGTTTGGCCAGGGGCAATACGCTAGAATTAGCTGAATCAGGATACTCCACTCTACATCGGCAAGATGTATGCCTGAGATGGAGCCGAGGTTAGTGTATTGGCCTAGAATTAGCTGAATCAGGGTACTCTGCTCCACATCGACTAGAAAGGAGATCCGTCACTAGGTTGCATGCCCCGTGCTCAGCGAGGACGCTGAATTCTTAAAGGGTGGTGTATGTAACACCCCTTATTTGTTGGAGGTATAATATACTCGTATATATATATATATATATATATATATATATATATATAGAGAGAGAGAGAGAGAGAGAGAGAGAGAGAGAGAGAATGGCATAAGAGTAAATGGCAAGATTTTAATAATGGGTATTTAATGAAAAATGAGAAGCTGTTGGGTTGTGCTCTCCATGTGGGTGACGCGGAGGTGGGCCCGGAGATGAGATGAGATGGGTTTGAACGTTGGTTGATTCTATTTATTATTGGTCACGTGAGCAAGGCTGGTGGTGTGGGGATTTCTTAGTCCCACATTGGTAATGGAGCAAGATTAATTAATAATAAATATAATAACCTATGATAAAGAGTCATCAAATCGGTTAACCACCTTTTGAAAGGCAGCCTGTGGTGGACAGTTGTACTAAATATACTTGTAAATAAATAAATTGTCTAAGTTTGGGGCCAGATTGTTACAATTAGTATGGGAGCAATCAGAAGATGATTTCACATTTTGAGCTAAAAACATATAGTCTGAATAGTCGATCAGATCTAGAGTTGACCGGCTAAAGGTGTCTGAAAAACAGGCACAAGTTTATACATTGGGGTTTGCCCCAATGAAAGACCCTCCGATGCCCAAGTCAGTAACTCGAACAAGAGATGAGAGTTTTGATGACAAAAGAGACATTACCTGGCTACGATAGAGGTGGAGGGTATTTATAGACTTGGAGTTAGTTCTCGAAGATAGACTTAAAAAAAGGCATCTTTTCAGACTAAACTCTATATTCCCATGGTGATGAGATAGAATTAGTTAATAATTATGTTTAAGAAAGAGGATTTGATTGACAAATTTGATTTAGCTGTGCTCCTCTTCTTGGGTTGTAAACCAACCCAAAATTGCAAGCTTGGTTGAGTTGATGGGCCTGGAGGTGGCCCATGTTCCTCTTACGGTAGTAATTACCGAAGTTACTTTTCTGTCCCTGAGAGCTTTAAGATCCGTGTCAGGTGTTAAGTATTATGAGGAATAATAAGTGAAAGATGAAGGTTAATATCCTTAGTCGCTTGAGATATTATACTCTAGGTATCTATGTTGGAATACCTAGACTACTACCTCTACCAAGTATTCGTAGGACAAATACTGTGTTTTGGGTAGTGAGCCTATATAATATTATTCAAAATAATGCTATGCATTTAGTGAGAATATATTTATGTATCCAACAACGGGATTGTACGGCCTTGTTTCATTGCAATTTTTACCTATATCAAGAAGAGAACTAAATGATGACCTTCCGGGCATCAAGGTAAATGGTGTAAATGTTTTTAGAAACTAAAACTGTCTTCTATTTCCTTTCTTTCTTTTATTTTTTTCTTTCAATTTCTATCTGAAATATAATCTGTACATACTGGTAGTCAATTCAAATACACTTCTCAAGAGTTCCAATATTATGTTGTTATAGTTTTGCTTGCTTCTTTAACCAAGCTTGAATATTTAGTATGAACATGCCTCGTGAAAAGATTATTCAGGAAAATCCAGTGGGATAAAACTTCATCAAATGAATAAAGAGTACATATTCATGTGAGATGTTGATGAGCGTGCGACACTTCCTTATCAAAACCTTGTGAAGAAAACTCATTGGAACAAAAAATTGGAGGAAATAAAAAGAGTAGAGTTTGAAGGTATTATATTGATGACAGACTTCCCCTGATCTTGACAAAAATTTCTTTAAGCTGACGCATTCCAATATTGTAGGTCATTCCTCAAAATGTTATAGTTAGTAGTGCTTTAGTGAATAAATCTGCACAGTTGTCGTTTAACTGTATCATATGAACATCTATGTCACCATTCTTCTGAAGTTTGTGTGTAGAAATTTTTTTGGGGAAATATGTTTGGTCATGTCACCATTGATATAATCGTTGTGGATTTGCGCAATACAAGTTGCATTATCTTCATGCAACACTGTTGGCATGTCCTTGATGCTAGATAATCCACATATTTTTTGAATATATTGTATCATGGATCTTAACCACATGCATTCACATCTTGCTTCATGTAAAGCTAGAATTTCTGAATGTTTTGAAGAGGTAGCTATTAATGTTTGCTTTACTGCTATCCATGATATAAAGTGCCACCATAGGTGAAAACATATCTTTTTTGTGATATGCCCTTGTGTGGATCAGAAAAATAACCAACATCAGCATAGCCAACTACTTTTGGCGATGACTCATTTGAATAGAATAGACCCATATCAGTTGTTCCACGAAGATAACACAACACATGTTTGATCTCATTCCAATTCGTTCGTGTAAGAGCAGAATTATATATTGCTAGTAAATTGAAAAAAATGGCCATGTCAGATCGTGTACTATTTGCAAGATACCTTAAAGCTCCAATTCCACTCAAATAGGGTACTTCAGGGCCATGTAGTTCTTCATCATTTTCTTGGGGACGAAATAGATCTTTCTTTATAAAGTGACCAGACAACCATAGGACTACTGAAAGGATGAGCTTTATCCATGCAAAACATTTCGAAAACCTTTTTTGTATATGTTGATTGATAGATAAAAAATCCATTTGGAAAATGTTTGATCTGCAGGCCGAGACAAAATTTTGTCTTTCCAAGATTTCTCATTTCAAACTTATTTATTAAATATATAGTTTTCTTTGTAATATCTTCAGGAGTTCCAACAAGATTTAAATCATCTACATATTCAGCAATAATGGAAAATCCATTTCCCGCCCTTTTAATGGAAACACATGGACAAATTGGATTATTTAAATATCCTTCTTGTAAGAGATATTCACTTAAATGATTATAGCACATTCGTCTAGATTTTCTTAATCCATACAAAGGTACGTGTAACTTGATAGAATATAACTCATGAGATTTTGGATTATTTGCATCATGAACTTTAAATCTTTTAAGAATTGTCATAAAAATATCACTATTAAGTGTCCCATATGAATATGCAGTGAAGACATCCATAAGTCACATATCAAGCTTTTCAATGATTGTTAAACGTATTAAGAAATGTGACGTGATTACATCTATCACACACAAATATGTCTCATCAAAATCAAGTACAAGTCTTCGTGAGAATCCATGCGCTACAACCCTTGCTTTATATCGTACAACCTCATTTTTCTCACCCATATGTATCCAACAGGGTTCACGCCTACTGGTGTTCGGACTAGTGGCCCAAAGACTTTACGGTTTTCCAAGGAATTTAGTTTAGCTTGAATTTCTTCTTTCTATTTTGGCCAATTCTATGTCGATGTTCTTCAACAGTTCTTGGATCCAGATCCTCATTATCTTTCACAATGTATGTAACTCCTTAAGCCGTACGTATTTTTGTACAAATAAATAATTTCTTACTTATTTTCTTACAAATAAATATCCAGATCCTCATTAGCTTTGAGTGACACTTGTCTTGTAGCTTGATCTTGAACCTTGAAAGCTTTATGTACACACTGCAACAGACATGTTGAATAGAATATATGTGTATCGTGTTGTAGGCATCAAAATCAAGAATCTACATTCTCCTCCTTTTTGATGATGACAACACAATAACTAAACATTATAGAATAGTATCTTTAAGCAATATGCTTCTTCTGAAAATAACACACATACAAAAAGTACAATTAAATTTGCTTTGCTCCCCTTAAATAAGATAGAATATGCGCACAACAATAATAAGATAGAATGTGCACACAACCAATCATCTTAAAATGTGCACACAACCAATCATCATAAAATCTCTCCCCCTTTGGCATCAACAAAAAAAAACAAAGTATAACAAGGGGCAATCCGAAGAGAGAACATAAAGTCATACATAAGCATCCAAATATAGTGCGTAAAGTCATTCATAAACATAAATAACATAAAGTCATAATCCAAAGTCAAAGATAAAGTCTTACAAAATAAAAAACAGAAAAGTAATGCAAAATACAAGACATGCACCATCAATCTTCGTCTTCGTCACTGTCGGGGGCAGAAGTAGGTGGAGGAAATTGTCGAACAAACAACTGAGTGAGGTTGGCAAGACTAGCCACTAGAGAATCCTGACGACCCAGAATGAGATCATGACGATCCATAATGTAGTTGACAGAAGAATAAAGACTTTCAGGATGAGAAAAGCTTGCCCTAGGTGGAATGGAAGATGAACTAGATGCCGAGGAATGAGGTGGAATGGAAGTGGCCAAAGGTATAGGTGGAGCATTACGGGTAGGTGAATGAGGAGTATGGAGCAATTTCAAACGGGCAAGACTGGCCCGATCAAAAGTTTCAAAACGAGACAGAACACTAGACTTCTGATCTAAATCTATCTTAAAGTGGCTAAAGATATGAGCAAGAATAGCCCCATAAGGTAAGAAAGAGGGGTGAGCTTTGTGGAGACGACTAAAGATAAGTTTACTCCAGTTGATATGGATATTCCCAAAAATAGCATAAACAGCCGCTTGTAATTCGTAAAAAATTGATCGTAGCTCCCTGTTTTAGGGATAATATTAAACGATAAAATTCTTGCAACAAGCTTCGCAAGCGGGGTTATGTTCTTATCGGTCATAGGAGGACCTTGAAGCAAATATTGGGGAAGAAATATTTTTGACAAAATGGAGGGATCTTCAAGTTCAAGTTCTCCTAAATCCAACCCATCAAAAGGAATTTTCAGAATTTGTCCCAATTTCCTAACATCCAATTTCATAGTCACATTTTTAACAAAGGTAGTGATTTTTATCCCATCACTATCATCATTACTAGCAACTTTCATATTAGCATAAGAAAAATAAATAAGTTGCGGGTAGTAATGAGGTTGATTTACGAGAGATAAAAGATCAAACAATCCACACTGTTGAAATAGTGGAGCAATTGGATATTTATCTAAATCGGGAAAGTTAACAAACCTACCAGGAAAAATAACCAATTGGCAAATGGCCAAATATTTTTCAACTAGGTTTAGATTCCTCAAATATTGAAGGAAATTAGGATGGGTTTGTTCATCATCAACAGGAGTAGAAGACCTAGATCTTTTGGATTTCGACATAAAGATAATAGAACAACCTAAAAGACCTAAAGTGATAAGAGAAAAACGTTACCCAACAGCAAAGAGAGAAAAAATAAGACCAAATCTAAGAAACTTAGAGCAAAGAAGCAAGTTCTAATCTGCAAACTCCAATCAGCGATCTAATCAGCGAGCTCCAACAACCTCAGCAGCCGTCTGGTCTGTTAGGAAGAGGAAGAGTAAAAGGGGAGAGTGAATTGGAAGTAGGGTTTTTACTAGATAAGATAAAAAATTAAAGGTGGAGATTAAAAGATAAGGACTGATTGATGGTGGAGATCAAATGGATAGTAAAAGTAGAGCGGGTCGGGTCTAAGAAGAGCAAAAGAAACCCCAAACAAGTGACGATTCAGATAATATTAAAAAAACTCTGAACACTGTCGCGATAGTCGACTGGTCAAGAGGAAAGTTGATTGAGGTGAGAACAAAATATTTCCAAAAATAAACAGCATTTTAAGAAGAATGTACAAGTTATAAAGCATCGTCAGTCGACTCTTAATTCAATAATTTCAAGAAATAAAATACTTAAGCTAGGTATATGTCGACAAAATCAATACAATAAGTCAATTTAGACAACAATTTTTTTAGAAATATCATGATATGAACAGGTTCCTAGTTCTCTTCTAAACTTTATAAAATTGTCTTCTTTCAACGGTTTGGTAAAAATGTCGTCTATTTGTTTATCAGTGGAAATAAACTCCAATAAAATATCTCCTTTTAGAACATGATCACGTAGAAAATGATGTCGAATATCAATATGCTTCGTACATGAATGTTGAACTGGATTTTTAGAAAGATTAATGGCACTGGTATTGTCATAAATTATAGAAGGTTTTGAATAAGAAATACCATAATCTAATCCATAAGATTTGAGCACAATCCAAACTTGCAGCAATATATTCAGCTTCTGTGGTAGATAGAGATACAGAATTTTGCTTTTTACTATACCAAGATACTAGGGAATGTCCTAAAAAGTGACAGGTTCCACTAGTACTTTTGCGTTCAGTTTTACTTCTAGCAAATTCAGAATCACTATAAGACAGTAATTGAAAATTACTGGTGCAAGGATAAAATAAACCATATTCAGATGTGCCTTTAATATATCTTAAAATCTGTTTCATTACTTTTAAGTGAGATTCTTTTGGATTAGACTGATATCTAGCACACAAAAATACACTAAACATAATATTTGGTCTACTAGCAGTTCTATATAAGAGTGAGCCAATCATATCTCGATAGAGCTTTTGATCGACACTCTTACCTAATTCATCTTTGTCAAGTGTAGTAGTAGTAGCCATAGGTGTGGTCGTCCTACTAGTGCTATCCATGCCGAATTGTTTGAGTAACTCCTTAGTATATTTTCCTTAATTAATAAATATGCTATTTTAAATCTCTTTTATTTGAAGTTTCAGGAAGTAATTGAGTTAACCCATGTGACATCTCAAACTCATTTTGTATGGTAGTAGCAAACTCTTGACATAGATTACTATTAGTTGATCCAAAAATTGTGTCATCTAATAGTAAGGCCTTGGCTTTTATTGTTTCTAGAAGAATTCACAAATTGTCTGTTAGGGGATCATGATCAAGCTCGCATCGGGAGGCAGATCTGTTCGGATTTTGGACCCGATCGACGTGGCAAAATCTGAGTCGTTGATCATGATCAAGCTCTCATCGGAGGCAGATCTGTTTGGATTTTGGACCAATCGACGTGGCAAAATCTGAGCTGTTGATCATGATCAAGCTCGCATCGGGTGGCAAATCTGTTCGGATTTCGAATCCGATCGGTGTAACGAAATCTGAGTCGTTCATCATGATCAGGCTTGCATCGGGAGGCAGATATGTTCGGATTTCAGATCTGAACGTCGTGGCAAAATCTGAGCCGTTGATCATGATCAGGCTCGCATGCGGAAGCATGTCGGTTCTCTTTTTTTTTTTTCGTTCGGGGGCATGTTTGTTCGGTTTTCGGTACCGAATGACGAGAATGGGTCGGCAAAGAGACATGTGGCATTTTGACCATTGATCATTGGACCAGTCAACGATTTTCTCAGATTTTTCGATCGGGAACACGTTTGTTCGGCAAAGGACACCGAACATTTCTGACGGCTCTGATGCTCGACATGTGTCACTGGTTGACCAGTGACCATTCATCAGTCAAAGATTTTTCTCTGATTTTTGGATCGGGCACACATTTGTTCGGCCTATGACACCGAACGTTGTAGGTGGCTTGGCTGCACAGCCCGTGTCACTGGTTTACTGTTGACCAATCATTGATTTTTCTTTGATTTTTTGATCGGGGACATGTTTGTTCGGCATATGACACCGAACGTTGTAGGTGGCTTGGCTGCACAGCCCGTGTCTCCAGTTGACCGTTGACCATTGACCAGTCAACAATTTGTTCTAATTTTTTGATCGGGATGACATTTGATCGGTGCTAGACGTCGAACATTGTAAATGGTTCGGCTACACGACGCGTGTCACCCGTTGACCATTGACCAGTCAATGCCATTTTTGGCACCCTTTCCTTGTCGTTTAGCCTTCCTATCTTGTGGGCTTTCCCTATCCTTGGGCCTTTTAACTGCTCTAAAGGCCCAAGAAGTCCAGGAGGCCCCTTTCAATCTATAAATCTTCCACCACCACCCCCCTTCTCATTTCTTACTTCTTACTTCTCAGAATTTTCTTTTCTCCTGTCGGAGTTGTCAGAGCATTACGGCGATCTTTCCCTTTTCGACTAGTTTTTCCGACCGTAACTGTCACTTCCAAGGTAAAATATATATCTATATAATAAAACAAAAAGAAAGCTATCAAGTGCTATCATTCAATAGGGTTGAAATCAATGGTCCAGATCTAACCTCAGAAGACATATTTTCCCGCCCAAAAGTTTCCTCCCAAAACTCAAATTCAAATCCCCCAAAACAACTCCTTTAGTTATTTATTTATTTATTTATTTATTTCTCTCTCTCTCTCTCTCTCATTCTCTCTCTATTTACTCAGAAATTTTTATTTTCAAATTTCAGGTTTTTAAAATTTCATATTTTTTTGTGCATTTTTTTTTCTTTACATTAAAAATAGCAAATATCTCATCAACAGTTAAATTTCATCATTTTCCACACTCAAAGTTCTAAGAAGTTGGATTTTACACCCCCATTTATAATTACTTTTGAACATATACTAATGGAAACATGGACTTTTATTTACAACTAATTATTGTTTTACTAATCAAACTTGAGCTACATAATTGCTGTTTTACTGTTTACAAGACTTTTATATGCTGTATCGTTTTGAAGACGTGCTGTAGGCACGTGCCCACGGGCAAATCTATTATATATGCATATTTTATTCATATATATTTATTTTCTTAAAGATGTCTGGGGTGTCTTTCGGAGGAGAGACTGTAACATCCCAGAAATATATATATATATAAAAGAGGTGGTGTGCACAAGCACGTGCATGTGAACACATGCATTGTGCACACAAGGAAATATCCTGACACGAGAACGTTGAGCAAATTGACTTGGTCTCTTGAACGTTGGGTAATGGGAGAGAGAGTGGGGGTAGTGGCCATAACTACCGAATTAATTATCTATTTAATAAAATCCCAAAGCTTAACCTTTGCTCACTTAATCCTAATAAAAAGAAAAAAGATTAAGCCAACAATGAGGTTGAGCATGGAGAGCTTTCAGGTAGGCTTGCTGTGCATTTTTCGGGAGTATTTGCCTTGCTTTTTGTGGAGTTTTGGAGGGCATTTGAAGGTGAAATTACTTTTAGTATTCTCTTATTAGGTGGGTGTTTCTTTATACTCTCTAGTTTATTGAGTAGTTGCATATGTAGATACTCTAAAATTTTAATTGTAGATGTAGAATGATTTAATTTATTCTCATTGATTGTGATGCGTGTGATAAGAGAAACTCCAAAAATTTGACTGAAATGCATGTAAATTAAAGTAGATTTTTGAAATAAAAGTTTAGAAGTTGTGTAAATTAGCATGTGTAATATTATAATGTGTTTCTCTTTAGAGTGGGTGGATTTTATAGAAGAATTGACGGAGTATGGATTTAAATTGATCTTGAAGGAAATTTCTCACATTAGTAGTTGTCATAGAAAAAGAAGAAAAATATTGTTATGTGAAGTAGATTAGTATTTTGTAAATTCTTGTGGTAATTAAGTTATTCCATAAGTGTTAGAAATCTTTTATGTTGTTTGTGTAGAATTATGGTTGCAATAGAATTCAGTATATTGTTCCTATGATTATTTCAGAATGTGTAGATTGATCATATTATTTTAATGGCAGGGACAAAATAGTTGAATGTGTATATGTGTGAAAAGAGGAAATTACACGAGGTTAATTACTTGAGGATTTAAACACCTTATAGGATGTGATCTGAGCTACGGCTCATTGGGTGGGTGCTGTGTCGCCTCTCTGTCAGCATGGGTTCGAGTGGGGTGTTGCTCTGGTGTCACGTCCCGCTTCCTAAAAATACGAAATACGAGTACATGACATTGGCCCAACGAATGACTAATCACCCATAAGCTGTTTATCCGATCAACTCAATAATATAATCAATACAAAACAAATGCGCATGCAATAATAATAATCTCATGAACAATAATACTTGGAATGAAGCAATAAAAATATCCAAATACAATAATAATCCAATATCTGGAAACAATAATAAAATCTGGAACATAAGCCCAATACAATGATAAATCTCAATACTATAGTAACAAGTCTCAATACAATAAGTTCATTAAAGCAATAATCAATTAAAAAGCATTAGGTCTTTAGAATGTCTGTTCTCCAATCCCAGCAGGCAATTCTCCTTCATTACCTGTGTACACTTCATCTAAAAAGAGAAGAAAAATTGTCCTTAGAGTAAGTCAGGGACAGCAAGTAGAGAAAGTAAGGAACAATAGAATAACAGCATAACAATGAATCAATGGATCAATAGGAATCAATAACACGGGACAATAACAATAATCGATACCAAGATAATCGATACAATGGCTATAAACAATGATGCAATATTCGGTAATAGTAATCACTGATCAATAACGGTAACACTTAGCCAATATTCGGTATTAATAGAAAATATGATGAAAAATATGCAATGTCGGTGATGTGTCAATATTTATGTCTATTAACCATTTTAATCCTAACTAATGCACATACTACGGTGTCCTATATGTTCCATACCACAGGTTCGATGCATACAATCAATTTCGTTTAGGCTTAAGTGGTGTACTCCGTAGATCATGTACTTGGCAACGATAAACACTATTCACCTTTCAGTGTACGATACGGTCATCGACAACGATATGGTACACGATAGACTGGGTTACGGCCGTAATTCACAATCACAGATAAAACGATAGCCGGAATATTATTTAGAGAAACAAGGGCCCCTCCTCCAAGTACTGTCTCTACTTTGTTCACTACTTAAATCACCCTTTAACCCCGACTTGTTAATTATTTATCAATGCAACAATACAATATGCAATCAATGGACATTTCGGTGAACGATAGTATCAATAGGGAAACAATAGGTTGATAACATGGGATATAACAATTAGAATGATGACAATAACTCATTGCGATCATGCAATGCAACATACATACATTAATTCATGCAATATTACGATATAGGAATAATTAATCTATTAAAATTTGAAATATAAAGTTCTGGACAGCAAGAGTGGTATGTACAAAAGTGCAGGTTCCCGCTGTTTTAGACATCGAAAATTGAATCCGTTATAAATTCTAGAAACTAGACTTCCACACGGTTCCAACGCATATTTAAAGTCCAAAATCCGACAACAGTAGCTCGGTCAATCAAATTGTTCTTTTCAGATTTTATGTTCTGCCAGAATTTTGACATCATGTTATTTTATTTTTAGAATCATCCAAAAATTAATAATAAATTCATTAAAAATATTTTCTGGAATCCTAAACATGATTACTAACAATCTGGAAATTATCAGAATAATATTTTAACATTTGATCAGCCTTTTTACTGTTTAAGCATGCAAGATACAAGAATATGAAAATCTGAAAGTAAAAGCACATCTGTAGTAAAACGGGCATAACTTTTACTACACAACTCGGAATTTAGAAATTCAAGATGTTCAGGAAACTAGAAAGATAAGGATCCAATTCATATTCAGAAAGTATTTCATTTTAAGATCATTTACTGGTTAAAAAATAGCAATCAACATACATGTCAGCAAACAATATACAGGATTTTGGGTAGTTTTCTTGAAATAAATTAATTTAAACATGATGGGTATTAATTCCTTAGTCAATAAATTGTGTAATCAACATGATGGGTGCAATAACAAGATTAATTGCAATAAAATCATATGCATACACTAAATCATCATCGATCAAACAACTAACAATCAACCAAACATACAACCTAGTAGGTGTTTCTACAATAATTAATTGTATCATGATTATACGGTTAGCCCTATTATCAATTCTACATGAATGCATGAAAGATCCAATCTTTAGAGTCAAAAGTGGCATGATGTCAAGAATATTGGGGTTAGCTTGTGTAAACCCTCAACAGACCAACGAAGATAATCAATACAGCGATATGATAACGAATAGGATCTACTTGCAAGAATTTCAACAAAACTTAAATTTGATACAATTAACAATTCAAGAGGACGGTGACTTGCCTTATAAACGATGAAAACGAATACCAAGAATCACGGGATAAGGATCCCGAACCAACGAACCCACGAACTAGCAATTTAACACATACAATACACGTGCAATAAAGATCCCCAAAAGCAATAACAGCAAACACATCAATAGAGAGAGGGTTCGATAGCAACAACAACAAGAGTGATGGCGGCGGCGTCACTGGCTGAGGGCGGCGGCGACATCACTGGCTGACGTCGAGCAGCGGTGGGCGAGGGCGAACAACGTCAGGGTCAACATCGTTAAGTGGGTCAACGGTTGGGGTTCTGCTGTTGACGAGACAGAGGGGGAAGGTCGGGGTTCTGCCTGGTGGTTTTGGGGGTGAGCTGGCGGTGCGCTGGTCGTCGAGAGACGGTGGGGCAGCGAGGAGAGGGTCTCCGGAGGTCGGGAGGTGGCCGGAGCGATGAACCCTATAATGGGTTCAATGGAAATTTGGGCGGGAAAACGGTCAGGAGAGAGAGAACGGCGAGGAAAGAGGAGAGAGGAGAGAGAATAAGCGGCTAGGGTTTTAAAATTGTGTCATTTTTTAGGGTTTGCAGTAAACTTATATTTATAGGATACAATTAGGTTACTGGGTTGGTGAATTAGGGTCCAATAATAGCAGATTTGGGTTAAGAACAGATGAAATTGGGTTTTATGGTTTAATAAGAGATAGATCCAAATCAATAGGGTTCAAATAAGAATTTCAACAATTAAATTGAAGAAAATGGGATCAACAAAAATAGCTCAATCACGAAGAACGAAGAATTTCATGAACAAGATTAAATAAAAATAATCAGGAAACAAAAATACAGTATTTTATTCAATTACAAATAAAATATTACAAAAGGGGGAAATTTGAAAATAGCAGGAACGATAGTTACATCTGGGGTTTCAAATTTTTTTTAAAAGATGACATGAATTTATCTATAGTATTTAAATAATATTGGAGGTTTTGAACCTTGCGCACAATGGGCCCAATGGTTGGGCGCTGGGCTTTCTTCCTGCTGACCCCGGTTCGATCCAGAGTATGGCCAACTGTTTTATATTTCTTAAAAAAATACTTTTTGGGCCCTTGAGTAACCTCTTTAATGGGTGAATGTATGAAAATTTATGAGACATTAGTAAAATAATTTGGAGATTTTATATACTATTCTAAAATAAAATTTTGAATTATAAAAGGGGTATGTTTTGTTGATGTATTGAGTTGGGCTTTCAAATTGATGATATTTTTTATTCAAGATTATTGAGTGTTATTTTTTAAATAAAACTGAAATAAAGTTGGGATTTGAAATAAATGATTTTGAGCATGGTTCTAATGAAGTTCGGAAAATTTTGACTGAAAAAATGAGTTTTGTTTAAAATATAGAAAGTGTTATTTTTGAAAGGGAATTAATTGGAAGAAAATATGTTTTGAGAAGACTTTAGAAGTGATCGTCTTGATTTTGTTAATTGAAAATTTTTTATGAGCAAATTCGAGTTAGGAATAATTAATTAATGAATTATTTTAGTTGAATACTTCAAGGGTTGAAGAAAATTATCGTTTTGAAACTTTAAATAATATTGTTGGGGTTGAATATAACCAGTTGTTGATCTCTAGAATGGGATAGTTGTTGGAATCTTGAGGCTAAGCGAGACCCTAGTGACCGGCAGTTTTTATTATGAGAATCTGAGGAGTAATCAGTGTGGGCTGACTCACTCTTTGAGAAGTAGCCAGTGTGGGCCGACTTTCTCTTGTGTTGTTTTAAGTCCGGTAGGATATGCTAGCTCTAGGTTGTGATAATTTTCAAAACTAAACATAGGGTTAGGCACTAAGGGGAGATGTGATGAGGTACGGGCAAACACGAGTATGAGGGCCTAGATAGCGCGGTGGGAGGTATCTCCAGAATTACCGAGGTTGGGGCTCGCAGTGGGGAATATTACTGTAATATTCCGGTTGGATATTATATTTGTATTATAATTATTTTTAAAATTAAAATATTTAATGGAAATTACTTGGTTTTACTAATAAAAAGTAATCTGTATATATATACTAGTAAGTATATATATGTATTGTATCAATTTTGTGCATCTGTGCAAAATAATGTAAAATGTGTTTTTGAGATATATCTGTCAAATTCCGGTCTGATATAATTTTTTAAAATTATTTTATTAATATTTCGGAATTAAAATATTTTTGTGGAGATTACTCGTTTTAACAAATAAAAATTATCTGTATGTATATATATATATATATATATATATATATATATATATATATATATATATATATAAATATAAATGTGTGTGTGTGTGTGTGTGTGTGTGTGTATGTATATATATGAACTGTATCGATTTCGTACATTTGTACAAAATAATGTAGTATGTGATTTTAGGAAAAATACCTATTATTTGGATTAATCATGATCAAAATGAGGATTAGGATTGGATTAGGGTGTTGATTGCAAATATTAATTTGGAAGTAAAACATTTATTTGTTTACCCAAAAAGAGAGAGACAATTGTCTCTCTCTACCACATCTCTCTCTCTCTCTCTCTCTCCCCCTCTCCTACAAAATGGCCGGCCAACCTCAAGGGGAAGCCCCATTTTCATTTTGTTTCACCTCATTTTCATCTCACCCCCTCTCATCTTCTCATATTTCTTCTTCTACTTCTTTTACTTGTTTTAATTTGGAAAAAAAAATTGAGAAGAAAAGAAAAGAAAGAGAGATTAGATCAAAGAAAAATAGAACCTTCCTACACTTTTGGCTTGGAGTTGTTCTTGAGTTGTTCTTGAGTTCTATACAGCTTAAAACTGCTGTCTTAAGTTGTTCTTAACTTGTGTTTAAAGAAGAGGAATTTGAGTTCTATACAGAATTGGAAAAATTGGTTAACTAGGAAGTTGTATTAGATGTTCTTAGCTTTCTAAGAAGTCAAATTTTGTTGAATTGCGATAAATATAGCACCAGCTATGAGCTTTACAAGTTTTAGGAAAATTGTTGTTTTTGGTTGATTTTGACATGTGTTTGAGATCGGGAATCTTGAGTTCAATGCGGAATTTGAGAAAGTTGTTAACTAAAGAGTTGTAGTGGGTGTTGGCACCTTTTTAAAAAATCCTATTTTGTTAGATTCCGATAAGTGTAACATCGGTTATGAGTATTCTTCATCTAGAGTTATAAAAGGTTAAGAGATTACGTTTTCAATGTTCATCTTGTATGTTAATAATCTTATCATGAATTTTCGTTCATGTTAGTAAGCTTAAACACGGAATTCTAGTTCATGTTAACTAGAGTTGTCGTGAATTGTTAGTAGTTTGAATCATGCACTTGATTATGAGTAATAAGTATTCCTTGTGCTCGAAAGTCATCTAATGAGTATTGATCCATCTCATACGTAGCTCATCTGGCTCGTATGTAGTTGTTGTTCAGGCATAGCTCATTTGGCTCGTATGTGGTTTGTTAGCTCTACATAGCTTATTAGCTAGTATGTAGCTTCTTGTGCTCGTCTAGGGTGACATCATTGCGCTTGGGGCCATCGACCATCAAGGCTTATATTTATTTTACTCTTCATGGACTGTGGACGAGTCACCCCTTGTGCAACATCAAATCTTAACCGGTGTAGATTAATCGTGGGCCAAGAGCGTAGACAGAATCCAAGTTCAGGGTAGTAGCATGCGAATATATTCGTATTGCCGGGGTCTTGGATCGATGGGTTGTGAATAGGATCCTTAGGGATTCTGGTAAGTCTACGTTGAGCACCTAGTAGAGTTATCTTGCGAAGTCTAACTTAAGACCTAGCATGTTGTGTTAGTACTGTTGTCATCCTTCGGATTATTTAGGGTTAGTGACAACGTTAGGGTAGTAACTTATGGCTATTACTACTTAACCTTTATTTGTTATCACTTCGCCGAAGGAAAAGAGTTGGTATTAAGGGTGATACCTTATGATCCGACCTATTCTATAGGCCAACACTAGGTGGTTTTATTGGTTGTACCCTTCTTGTCAAAGGGATACGGTCTGTGCCTTCTCACAAGTTGGGAGAACGGGATCCGTATCTCGTCTGTTAATTTCTGAAGTGCCATGATAAGAGCGAAAAGTTTTCCTGTCGGAACTACGAGATGGACCCCCGGAACTCCGTCATGTTCTATATCAGGAAAGGCGAACAGGCCATAGATTACGGTCTATGAGCTAGGAGGCCACATGGGATACTTCGAGCTAACCAGTGTTGTAGTTAACTCTGGGTATTCATCAAATTTTTGAGTGAGGCCCCGTATGCCGGGCAATAGTGGCAAACAGAGACACCACTTATATGACTGCAGATGGCGGGATTAGACCGTTTCAGAGCAACGTCATCAGTCACGCTGTACCTTCAGGAACAGGTTGAGTACAAGAGTAGAACTCATAGCGCGGGTTCAAATCCCTATATATGAAGAAACGGCTTGATATGGGCGTATGTATTTATGGGGTGCATACTTTCCAGAGTCTTGCTTGCATTAGAATAAGAGCATCCTTGCATTAGTTGATCTTGCATTAGAGTCTAAGTCATAGCATACACTGACACATCAATTATACATACACATTTCTCTTTTCATCAATTTGTTTGTTTAAAGTTGAGATTCGCTACTAGTCATCAGCCTTAAAGCGTCAGTATATGTACTGACATCCCCACTTTAATAGGTACTGGATTACAAAACTATAGCTACAGGATTCAGGAAGACTCAAGGCAAGAGAAGCAAAGTGTTGATTCTTATTTTCAATTGTAACATCTGTTGTAATTTATTTTATGTTGTTAAGCATCCAAGTAAAGTACCAAGTGTTATTTATTATTCATTGTACTCTGATGTAAATTTATTGAAGGTTTGTAACACTTGGGCTTGTAAGGTACTATTGTAACACTGATGTAATATATTGTAGTTTTATAACATTCGGACTTGTAATACATTGGTGTTAAATAAAAAGACTAAATTTTCCTGTTTTTCTGTGTATTGTGGCTAATTCAAGGAAAAGGTTCTGGCTTATGTCACGGTTTCCCAGTGTATGGAAATCAGAGCATTACAATTACTCCAGAATTATTGGGATCGAGGCGACGCTCGTAGGTATTCGCCTCCATAATTACTGGGTGTGAGGTAGTGTGTCTCAAATCACTTGAAGTGGGAGAGCGATACTCAAGAATTATCGGGGTCATAGCTCGTGGTGTGGGTATTCGTCTCTAGAATTACTTGATGTGAGGCAGTGTGTCCAAAATCACTTGAAGTGGGAGTATGATACTCAAGAATTATCGTGGTGTAGTAGATACTCACAGAATATCTAAGACATACATTAGTCACTGTAGTAGTAATTCATGGCGAGGAATTAAACCCTATATTGAGGAGTACGATAAGGGTTTACCCTCGGACCTATGTAGTATGGAATGCATAGAATCTGAACTAGTACGCATTAGTGCATCGTAGTGTAAGTCTGTACTACGCATCTAAGGCATAACATACACTGTCAAGTTTAGGATAGTCACTCCTTACACTTTGTTTGCATTCAAGTTGTGGTTGTGTTTTGCTATAGTATAAAGAATCGTTATATTACGACATAGTGAGGATGTCAGTTCTTTAATATTACGTCGGTTGTAAGCAATTGATGTGCCCACAGTCTTCAGTGCAGGATTTGGATTTGCAAAAAGAACACAAAGATAATTTGGAGCTAATGATTGCTTTCGGATTTTAGTTGCTGTCATTCAAGCTATATTTTTATCTTGTTAAAGAATAGTCTTGTATGAAAAAGTTTTAAATTTCTTGTAAAATTGTACAGATTTGAAGTAAAAGATCATGTTGTGCTACGAATTACCATATTTTAGAATTCGGGGCGTTACAGAGTGGTATCAGAGCCAACTTCAATAAGTAGTACAAAATTACAAGGATGACACATTAGGGTGGACATTAGAAGTGTGAGTTCAGTTTATAGAGATTTAAATGTAAGTGATTTACATTTGTGTTGCTCTATACACTAACGTTTTCTCCTCTCTTTCCCTATAGGATGGCTGTTAACCACGATCTTGTTGATGAAGTGGAATGGCTCTTTGAGGAAGACCCTGAAGTGGAGGAGGAATCTGAAAAAGGAGAAGTTCTGGAGGAGGAAGAAGGGGAGTTGCCCGAATTCCGAAAGATTACTCCACCTTCACCCGAGTCTCCTGATGAGTCCTCAGATGAAGAGCCGACTCGCGACTGGAAGTACCACATTATCACTTCCCTCCAGAAGCAACTGATCATCCAGAAGTGGAGAGTAACCCACATGGAAGCTCATCACGCTGAAGAGAAGCGGAATATTGCAGATTTAATCCAGCAAGTGGGGGAGCTAGAAAAGCTTCGACACAGGAACTCCCGATATTTTACCCAACTGGACAACAAAACTCGTTGGGGAAAACAGGAAAGCCATTAGTGGTGCACGGAGATGCGAAGAGAAATAGATGAACTACGAGTAGAGCTCAGGGAAGCTAAAATGAACCGTAGGATTTAGAGTATTTATGTTGGAGTTTCTTTTCTAATGTTTTCATGTAATGGGTGTATTTGACAAGCTTTTATTTCTGAATGTAAAGAGTATTTTGGAAATGAAATGAATTATGTTGAAGAAAGTACATGTTTTTGCTATTTTTGATGATTAATGAGGTTTTATGACTCAGAAATGGTCGGACGAAGAACCCGCAACGGTTAGGGACCCAGTGGTGAGGGTAACAAACTCGATCTGGAAACAGAGTTGGCTAGGGTGTACCAGACTATCAATACCTTTGCCGTGAACGTGGCCCGAAGTACCATAACGGGACAGGCAGTACAATTCCCAGAAGCAATCAAATTAGTGGAATCGTTCGAGCGAATGAAACCACCAATGTTTGAGGGCAAGGCAGATCCAGATGCGGCAGATGACTGCATTCAACAGATATAAACTATATTTGAGGTCTTGGAAACACCCGAGGGAAGCAAAGTGAAGTTGGCCACATTGCAGCTAGAGAAGGTCGCCGGGGTCTGGTGGCAATCCATGAAGCGAGCCCTAGGGAATGAACCGATCACTTTGGAGGAATTCTTGGAGGAGTTTCGCAGCCATTATTTTCCAATGGACATACAGGAGAAGAAGGCTATGGAATTCCTAGGTTTACAGCAGGGAAGTTTGACTGTTCGGGAGTATGAAACCAACTTTACTCAGCTCTCGTGGTATCACCGAAATTGGTTATGGATGAGGAAAAGAAAGCCCGGAAGTTTGAACAGGGATTGAGACCAAGTCTGAGGTTTCGGATGATACCCCTGGGTATTCGGAGGTTTGACAAGTTGGTCAAGAGGGCTGCAGCCACAGAAGTCGACATGGAACAGTACCAGTTGTCTCAGACCAAGAAGAACAACAGGAGCACTGGTAAGAGGCCCTCATCAGCAAGAAACTTCAGGGGACAGCCCCCAGAACAGAGGTTCCGATAGGGGCAAATGTCGTTCTGTGATGGCGAGGCCAGGTAACGGAGGAATCAGGGGTCCGGATGTGACTTGCTACAATTGTGGAAAAGCTAGTCATTTCAGAACCAATTGCACCAAGCCTCGGAACCCCGTGGCTTGCTTCAATTGTGGGAAGGAAGGCCATACGAAGCCTTTTTGTCCCCAATTCCAGCAGGGAGGACAGAGGCAGAAGCAAGCGGAGCAAGGGAAGCAGCTATATCGGCAGGGACGATTGTTTACCCTGACTGAAGCTGATGCGGATGATGCTGATAATGTCATCACCGGTATGGTGGCACTCGAATATAGATTTACTGTTGTTATTTCATATTTTTATTAGAAAGTGTTATGTATTGAGAGCATTTCATTATGTAACAGGCGAATTTATAAATAATGGAATAAAAGCAACTGTCTTGTTCGATACTGGATCATCTCATACATTTTTTCACCTTCATTTGCAAAACGATTGAGAGTCGAATCGAAAATTTTTCCTGGTAATTTTTAGTTGTACTACCCAGTCATGAGAATCGTTGACTACTGACCGATATTATGAAGGGTATGATCTTGAAATCGGAGGAAGAATCTTTGGCCTCGACCTCATTAAGTTGGCGGTTTGAGGGGTCGACATCATCATTGGCATAGACTGTATGTCAATCTACAGTGCCACTATTGAGTGCAAGAGTAAGGAAGTGTTGATAAAGGCACCAGGAGGACCAGCGGTTACATTTCAATGAAAGAGGAAGTGCAAATAGTTGGTATTAGCTCTGACTAAGCAGAAGATTCTTGAGGAAGTCAAGCAGATTCCTGTAGTCCGGGATTTTTCGATAGTATTTTTGGAAGACCTACCAGGTCTACCGCCTCATCGGGATGTAGAGTTCAGCATCTCCATTCAGCCAGGGAGTGAACCCATTTCTAAGGCACCGTACAGAATGGTGCCAGTGGAACAGGATGAGGTCAAGAAGCAAATTGAAGAGTTGTTGGGCAAATGATTCATCAGGCCAAGTGCGTCACCTTGGGGAGCACCAGTTCTTTTGGTAAAGAAGAAGGATGGATCGATGAGTATCTGCATCGATTACAGGGAACTGAACAAGGTGACTATCCAGAATAAGTATCCAATTTCGTGAATTGCCGATTTGTTCGACCTACTACAAGGAGCAACAGTTTTCACTAAGATAGATTTATAGTCGGTTTATCACCAGGTGCGAGTGAAGGAAGAAGATGTGCACAAGACGGCGTTTAGAACCCGACATGGTCACTACGAGTTCTTAGTCATGCTGTTCGGAGTAACCAACGCACCTGCTATTTTCATGGACATGATGAACAGGGTCCTACGACTGTTCATTGATTCTTTCTTCATAGTGTTCATCATCGAAATTTTGTTCCACTCCATGACAGAAGAATATGCTGGGCACCTAGCAGAGGTACTGAAGAAGTTGCAGAAGTAGAAGTTATATGCAAAGTTGTCTAAGTATGACTTCTGAAAAATCGAAGTCGCCTTCATGGGTCACATTCTTTCTAAGGAGGGAGTGGCCACTGACCCACAAAAGATTGAGGCAGTGAAAAACTGGCCACGAACGACTACGGTGAAAGAAATCATAAACTTTTTTGGGGCTAACAGGCTACTATAGAAGATTTATTCAGGGCTATGCTCAGATAGTCGTCCCACTCACTGGACTTACAAGGAAAAATGTGAGCTTTAAGTGGACGGACCAGTGTGAGGCAAGTTACCAGGAGTTAAAGCAAAGATTGACTACCGCTCCAATACTGGCTTTGCCGAGAGCAAGGATCAACTATGATATCTACAGCGATGCTTCACAGCGTGGGTTGGGCCGTGTGTTGATGCAAGAGGGAAGGGTAATAGCTTATGGGTTTAGGCAACTGAGACTGCATGAGAAGAATTATGCAACTCACGATATGGAATTGGCAGTAACTATCTTTGTGTTGAAGCAGTTGCAGCACTATGTGTACGGGGAGAAGGTCAATATGTACACAGATCACAAGAGCCTGAAGTACATCTATGTCACTCTTCGCTTTCCAAAAAGGATATACGGAATACGGATACGTGACTAAGTCTAGCGAATGGCTTGCACCATTCATAAGCTATCAGGATCATTACAACAAGCACAAGTATAAACAAGAGAGATACAAGAAGAGTAGTCAACCACGCATGCATAACTGAATCAATATAGTTAACAAGATTACTTGAAAAAAAACAAGAATACTGAATTTCAAATAATCATGTCTGCAACAAAACATAAGTCTGGGACACAAAGCCCAATACAAAATAATCCATGTAACCAAGTACAATTATTCAAGATAAGCAACATGAAATAAATAGATATGGCAAGAGCTCCAGTCAACTAGAATCTTAGATCACCTACTCCATCGGGCAGTTCGTCACCATAATCTACAAAATGCCCATCAATGCAAGTTACGGGCCGCTTGTAGTACAGGCACAACTACAGGAACGACAAAATTGACAAGGAGAGAGTAACAGTGGAAGCAAGTATAGCATGGAAAAGATGTAACAACAAAAATAGAGAACTAACTCTAACCAAGAACAGAAACAACTAGCATGGCCTGATGAACGGAAGCCAGTGGCATGTAACAAGTGTCAAATATCATATAAACGAGTAACAAGTGACAAGTAATCAAGTATCATGTATAAGTAACAAGTAGCAAGTGATCATGTTCAAGTCTTGTATCTTGCACTAACTAGGTAGCACTTTATGCGTCCCAGGTTTTTTACCACATGGTTACTACATTCAAACAGTTACGTTTTAAATTTCATAGTGGATCATAAAAGGCAGTGTACTCAGGGACAAGTATCAAGTAATCAAGTATCAAGCATCAAGCTCCAAGTACCAAGTATCATGTGTCAAGTGTGCAAGTGTCAAGTAATCACGTGTCAAGCTCCAAGTATCAAGTATCAAGTAATCACTTAGGATCTATAGATCCCCTTCCGAGTACATGATTCTGTATTTTCCACTTTTAGATCTTTCCCTTTAAACCCCGACTTAGTTCTTGTTATTATTATTCAAGTAAGCATGGACGTGCACAAACAAGTCAAGAAACATGGAGAGACAACAAGGGACAAGTACAAGTTGAATAACGAACATGAACGGATGACAAAAGACTCAAAATAGACTAAGACAATGAAAATTCTAATTCTGGACAGCAAGACAAGACAGTACTGCACCAAATCTGGGATTCCCGTTGCCACAAACATAAAAATCTGGATCCGTCAGAAAATCTAGAAAATAGAATCTGGGCCGAATCCATCAAATATATATAAGTCATATGGTATTTCACAAAAACAGGGCTAAAAACAGAATTGTATCCAGAAAACTTATTCAGCTAGAAATCAGAAGTTTGTATTCATAAATAGGGAAGCGGCATAAAAACTTACTAATTAAATTCAAGAAAAATCTGGGGAATTCCTTAGTATGTCTACTATCAAAAAATAAAGTTTCATAATTTTTCAACATGGATAAAATAGTCAAAGAAATCCGGGAAACAACAAGATACAGCAAATTTGTAAATCTGAAACTCTTGACACATCAGTACTAAAATAGCAATAGATTACAAAATACAAATCGAAATGCAGATCCATCCAAAGGGTGATAAAATAGGTACAGTAGGATACAATTCATATTCTCAAAGTTATTATAAACAGCAAGTAGAATCAAGTTGAAATTAAGGTTGTTTACTGAACAGCATGAAAATTCTGCAAGTATAGTAGTTGTTTGCACGGATAGAATAGTTTGTAAAAGTCATCAAATAAATCTAAAAAAAATTTGGGTTAATCCCAATCAAGTGTAACGTCCCGCACTCAACTCGTACGCACACAATTAACTAAATTCTAGCTACGCCCACCACAGGCTGCCTCAAAAGGGTGTCCGGACGTTGGGTAACCTTTATCATAGGCTTTCCTAATATATTCCTCTTATTTCCCTTAATCCTAGACGATATGGGAGTATGTTTTCCCCAAGTCAAATCCGGTCAACCTACACCACACACACTTCCATCTTTCATTCCATACACTACTACCACCAATTTCAAATCTGAGTAAAATAACTCACTTTATATGACCACAACGGCCTAAATGCATAAGCCATAAGCCATAAGCCTTCCCTCATGCATCAAGCTGCACCTGCCTGTATCACATGCATCAACATATACTCGGGGGAAAATCGACCAGTACCTACAGCAATCCTGGGGGTTTGGGCTAGACCTCCTAACACCCAAGGACCGGCTTGGGGTAAGTGGACCCAAACTATGTTTGGGGTAAGTGATTTTTATCGCCCAAGCTATCGGCTTGGGGCCCGGTTTTCCCTCGATGACAGCTGTCGCGAGGAAGTACCCAGTTTATCTGGGGTTAGTGGTTTTTCCCTCTTGGCTTCGGCTGGCAGGAAGTACCCAAGTTCTACTTGGGGTTAGTGGTTCCCTCACTAGTTCGGCTAGGAGGAAGACGTAGCCTCAGACGAGTAAGACTCTGTGTGATCATTGGGCCGCATGTTTACTGGGCTATCGACTTTCAGTATGTTGGGATACTATGGCTCACTGGTCGATAAACTAATAAACTAACTAAGTGTAAATAATAATGTGAGAGTAAAGAAAGTGGAAAGTGAATTGTGAATGTGAAAGAAAGTGGTTGTGGATGAAATGCAGTATGTGGTTAATTTAAAATAAAAGGAGTAAAAGAGACATGTGTTAATATGAATAGTATGAAGTAGTTGTATTATGAAAGTGATTATTAAAGTAAAATACGGTATGATATGAGTTGTTACACCTTGGAATTGTGTCGGGGAACTACCTGCCCGCTATTTCTGTGGAAATGGTGGGAACTACCTGCCTTGACATAATTCGCAGGGTGAGTTGGCATGATATTGGTAATGGTTAATGGAAATAAAGTATTAAGTAAAGTGAAGATGAAAAGTATTTGAAGTAATCAATAACCAAGCTATCGGCTTGAGATGTGATGTGATATTACCCAGACTATGTGTTTGGGGTGTGGTGATTAATACCCAAGCTATCGGCTTTGGGGTGTGATATGTGATTGTCCAAACTATGTTTGGGATATGGAGTATAAATTGATGAGAATGAAAGTGAAATTAATGGTAACTTGAGATACAAGTGAAGATGAAAGTAAGTTAATTATTATTTAGATTGAGTAATAACTAAATGATATAACGGGATGAGAATGAGTTATAAAACATGTTTTTGATGCGATAAGAATGAGTATTCAATAAGTAATATGTTAATGATGTGATGAAATGTGAGTAATTGCAATGGGCAATGAGATGTTATACTTGTGTCATAAGGCATGAATGAATGTGATATTATGAGAATAGATGCATATGTTTATGATGTGATACGTGATATAATACAATAAAATAAATACCTATATTATGAGAGTGGTTATGAAAATGGTTATTAAAGAAAGTATGTTGTGATATGAGTTTGTGTATCTTGGAAGTATGTCGGGGAACTACTCGCCCGCTATTTCCATGGAAATGGTGGGAACTACCTGCCTTGGTACCACTTCCAGGATGAGTAAGTGAGTTGTTGATATAATGCAAGTAAATGAAGTGCATGGCTAAATAAAAATGAAAAAATATGTAGTAGCATCCTGTGGTTATATATTTATAAAGGAAGAATTGGTGAGGTGACGATAATTGTGGAAGATGAATTCAAATTGATAAGTAATGGATTGTATCTGAATCAGTATTATGTAAATGTAAAATAAGGATATATATGAGGTTAGTGTGAAGCATATAGTGAAATGTGTGAGGTTATGGATAATTATATAGTTGGATACAGATTTGAAGAGTATTTTGATATAACATCGTATTGGTGATATTTTATGTTTAGATTTTAGGTTGCATCTTCTTATCTTGATGTTTGTAAGTTTAATTTATTTTCCTTATACAATTTGATGATTTATTAGATTAATAATTATACTCACACCAGAAATGGCTAACCCCTATTGTTTTCTGGGGGTTAAGGGGTCTTTCCTTGAGGGTGGACAACCCTAACTCTCCTGCAGGTTGCTAGCAGCATGGTGAGGTAGTATAGAGCTAGATTTTGTACTTTGTTGGAGCTGATCTATTATCTATGTACTTAGTATATGTAGAAAGGTGAATAGTTGATGTATTATTTTATATTATGGTAAAAGTATATAGACATAGTACTGTGATGAGGTAAGAAAGCCCGTACCCACCTCATTGTGGAGTATTGGGTTCTGTGGTTGGCTTTTTAAGAAGGTTTTCCTAAATATTTACAAAAATCTTATATGTTTTCAAAGAAATTTATGATTTTTATTTAATATTTGATATTCTGTAATGAGTTTGGCCCCGAGAGCATGATATTTATATTGCCTATATGATTCTGCTCATTTTGGCCTGGGGAGCCCATGATTATATTGCCTGTGTTGTGAGCTACGGAATTTAGAGCAGAATTCCGTAAGCTTTTTGTGTTTCGGAACAGAAATTTCACGGGAGACTCTGCCAAAATTTTATTTGAACTATACATATCTTAGTTTATGTTTAAAGTGATAGAGAAATTGATATAATTGAATTTAGAGGTTTAGTTTAAAAAAAAAAAATTGGGGTGTTACATCAAGTCTGGTTGTACTCAGCGAAATATTGAATCAAAATATTATCTTTAACATCAGTATAAAAATAAATAACCATACAGAATCATATAAAACAGAATCTAAAATTTTCTATACATTTGTAGTAAAATAGCAATAACTTGCAACTCACAAATCGAAACTGAGATCTGTCAGAAATTTTGGAAAGTAAACAGAATTCTCTGTAATTCATATTCACAATAATTTTCATATACTGATACTGAACAAAACTGGGTCACAACAAAAATAGAAATTTTCTTTTTGCATAAAATCAACTAGTTTATATAAAATACATCCAAATCATAACAAAATACGCAATATGGAATACTAGATGTCCAAGCTACATGGTATAGGGTATTTAACAAGTTTACAACGAGTTATACTACTACTAACACATCAAGCATATAAGATCATACAACACCTTATAAATCACGAACAACTTGCATGTATACATCAAGAATTTATTTGATCTAAGTTATTTCATGTCGTGTGTGTAACGAGACAACTATAAATGGATCAACAACTAGAGACAAGATCAAACCATGGATTTCATGGGAATTGACTCTAGGAACAAAAGCTACACTACAGGCAGTATTTATTACTTGTATTATACAACAAAAGAAATACAAGTTACTTGCCTTATAGACAATGACGAAAACGATAAAGCAAGAGCAAGAATAATGGGAAGGGGTTCCCGGGCACGAACCTGATCGGCACGGATCACGTACAAGATGATCACGAACACAATCAAAATGGCTAGATCCAAGAGTCGACGATAATCACGATCTGGTCAGATCAGATCAGACGGCTGAGATCAAGATCAAGATGATGATGAAGATGATAATCACGACTACGATCGGACGACTCAGATCTAGGGCTAGATGAAGATGATCATGATGGTGATCGGAGGAGGCACAACACTGAGGTGCTGCGTTGCGGTGGCACAGCAGGAGGGCAGCATAGAGATTAGGAGGTCGGGGCGTCAGCTGGGAATGTTGCTGTCGTGGCTGTCGATGTGCTGTCGTCTGGATGGCACTCGGGAGGAGCTCAGGGGAAGGTCGGGAGGTGCAGGATGCCGCAGTCGTCAAGGGTAGGCAGGGAGGAGCAGTGGTCTGGGGTTGCTGTCGAGGGGATGACAGCACTGGGGTAGGGTTGAAGGGGAGCAAGAGGATTGGGAGATGACTGGGGGTAGGGGATGTGTTGTAAAGGGTTTGTGGCTATTAGGGTTTGGGATGCACAGGGGTAAACACAGGGTGTAGGGTTGATCGGGAGATGGGTTTAGATGAAATAGCGGCTAGGTTTAGAGAGGTGAACAGGGTAGATGAACAGGTGTATATATATGCATAGGTATTAGGGTTATAGGGTGATAACGGGTTTGGGGGGTATTATAAGGTAACGGGTTGGTTAGAAAAAAATCTAATAGGGTTTATTAAAGGGTTTATTGGGTATTAATGGGTTTAATTCAAAGATCCAATAAGAATTATCGGATTTGGGTTTGGAGTTATAAAATCCAATAGGAGAATAGAATAACCAATAAAAAAAATATAATTTATAATAAAATGTAATTTACATTACAGTATAGAATTTATTTGAAATAAATACAAATACAATTAGTGAAAAGAAATGGATTTTAATAGGAGATACAAAATAAATTTGAAGTAAAATTAATTTAAGAAAACGATTTTTTTTTATAAGGAACCCAAACTCAAAAAATACGTATTTGGGGAAACAGGGATTACAATCTACCAGCAAAGAGATCTGAATCTTAGGCAGAGAAGGTGGTTGGAAGTACTGGAAGACATCCTCCTGAAATAAGGTACCACCTAGGTAAGGCAAATGTGGTGCTGATGCACTCAGTCGGAAGATCAGTTTATCCCGTTTGATCATGACTCAAGAAAAACTAGCAGAGGAGCTTGATCGAGAGGAGATAGAAGTGGCGTTGAAAGGACTGGGAACGTCTTTAACACGGTTGAGACTTCAGCCCACGCTGAGGGAGAAGATTATTGAGGGTCAAAAATCCGATCTGGAGACTCAGAAGATGATAAAACAGGTCAGCGAAGGTAAATTGGCAGAATTCTAGGTAAGGGATGAAGTGTTGTGGCTTGGAGAGAGGTTGTGTGTACCGGATCAAGCAGAATCGAAAGAAAACCTTCTACAGGAAGCACACACTACTCTTTTATCTGTACATCCGGGGAGTACCAAGATGTACAAGGATATCAAACAACATTTTTGGTGGCCATGAATGAAGAGGGATGTGCCAGATTTTGTTCCAAGGTGTGCGACTTGTTAGCAAATCAAGGCAGAGACTCAGAGACCCGGAGGATTGTTGTAGCCGTTACCCATTCCAGAGTGGAAGTGGAATAACAACAGCATGGATTTCATCACAGGGCTACCTACGAGTCCCAAGGGGAATGATGCGATTTGGGTGATAGTCGATCGACTCACCAAATATGCTCACTTTTTGGCAATAAAGGTCACTTGGTCTATGGAGAAGTTGCAGAACTGTGTGTCGGGGAGATCGTGAGACTACATGGAATCCCTGTATCAATTGTGTCAGATCGAGTTGCGAGATTCACGTCGCATTTTTTGAAGAGTCTTCAGGAAGTATTGGGGACCAGAACTGATTTCAGTACTGCTTTTTATCCCCAAACTGATGGGCAGGTTGAGAGAGTCAATCGGGTACTGGAGGATATGTTGAGGTGTTGCGTGTTAGACTTCGGTGTCAGCTGGGAGAGGTACTTAGCTCTGGTTGAATTTGCCTACAACAACTGTTTTCAAACTAGCATCGGTATGGTACCATACGAAGCTTTGTATGGAAGGAAGTGCAGGACACTGGTGTGCTAGTATGAAGTAGGGGAAAGGCAGTTGTATGGGCTCGAAATAGTGCAGCAAACTTCAGTGAAGATTGAGCTGATCAGGAAGAGGCTGGTTGACGCATAGAGCAGGCAAAAAAGTTACGCCGACAATCGAAAAAGAGACCTGGAGTTCGAAGAGGGGGGCTATGTATTCCTGAAGGTATCTCCAACTAAGGGTGTAATTCGGTTTGGGAAGAGTGGAAAGTTAGCCCCGAGATACATTGGACCCTACAAGATATTGAAGAGGATTGTGATGACAGCCTATTGGCTAGAATTGCCGGAGGAACTGGCCCAAGTACATAATGACTTCCACATGTCCATGTTACGAGGCTATATTCCGGATCCGAGTCATCATCTGCCGAAAGTTCCCGAGGGTCTGCAGTTGGACCTGAGTTACAAGGAGTGTCCTGTGGAGATTGTACACCAACGGGATAAAGTAATGAGAAATAAAACTATACCTAAGGCCAGGTCATGTGGAGGAACCAATTGATTGAGGAAGACACTTGGGAATCTAAGGAGAGTATGATGAGAGATCACCTTAAACTTTTTGATTATATTTTGTAAATTTTTCTTTTCCTTTTGTTTTCTCACGACTTAAGTGTAGTTCCGAGGACGGAACTAATCAAAGGAGGGAGTGTTGTAACATCCCAGAATATATATATATATATATATATAATAATTTAATTTTCACATTTTTGCACCTGTAATGCACGTGAAAATTTTCTATTCATGTTCTTATCATTTTCTTAATACATTTTGCTTTACTAATTGTATTATTTTTTTGAAGCTCATGGGCCTAAGAATATATATTTATTAATTTTTTTTTAAAATATAAGAGGTGGTGTGCACAAGCACGTGCACGTGCACATGTGCATTGTGCACACAAGCAAATATCCTGACGTGAGAACATTGAGGAAATTGACTCTGTCTCTTGAACGTTGGGAAGAAGGAGAGAGAGTGGGGGTAGTCGCCATAACTACCTAATTAATTCTCTATTTAATATAATCCCAAAGTTTAACCTTTGCTCGCTTAATCCTAATAAAAAAAGAACATTAAGCAAACAGTGAGGCTGAGCGTGGAGAGCTTTTGGATAGGCTTGTTGTGCATTTTTGAGATGATTTGGCTAGCTTTTGTGGAGTTTCGGATGGCTTCTGAAGGCGAAATTACTTTTAGTATTCTCCTATTAGGTTGGTATTTTTTTATACTCTCTAATTTATTAAGTAGTTGCATGTGTAGATACTCTAAAATTTAAATTGTAAATGTAGAATGATTTAATTTATTCTCATTGATTGTTATGCGTTTGATAAGAGAAACTCTAAAAGTTTGAGTGAAATTCATGTAAATTAAAGAAGATTTATGAAATAAAAGTTTAGAAGTTGTGTAAATTAGCATGTGTAATATTATAATGTGTTTCTCCTTCGAGTGGGTAGATTTTATAGAAAAATTGACGGAGTATGGATTTAAATTGGTCCTGAAGAAAAATTCTCACATTATTAGTTTTCATAGAAAAAGAAGAAAAATATGGTTATGTGAAGTAGATTAGTATTTTGTAAATTCTTGTAGTAATTAAGTTATTCTATAAGTGTTAGAAATCTTTTATTTTATTTGTGTAGAATTATGGTTGCAATAGAATTCGGTATATTGTTCCTTTGATTAGTTCAGAATGTGTAGATTGATCGTATTATTTTAATGGAAGGGACAAAATAGTTGAATGTGTATATGTGTGAAAAGAGGAAATTACACGAGGTTAATTACTTGAGGATTTAAACACCATATAGGATGTGATCTGAGCTATGGCTCAGTGGGTGGGCGGTGTGTCGCCTCTCTGTCAGCATGGGTTCGAGTGGGGTATTACTCTGGGGTTTCAAATTTTTTTTAAAGATGACATGAATTGATCTGTAGTATCTAAATAGTATTGGAGGCTTTGAACCTTAGGCGCAATGGGCCCAATGGTGGGGGCACTAGGCTTTCTTCCTGCTGACCCTAGTTCGATCCAGGGTATGGCCAACTGTTTTTATATTTTTTTTAAAAACACCTTTTGGGACCTTGAGTAACCTCTTTAATGGGTAAAAGTATGAAAATTTAAGAAACGTTAGTAAAATAAATTGGAGATTTTATATACTATTCTAAAATAAAATTTTGAATTGTAAAAGGGGTATGTTTTGTTTATGTATTGAGTTGGGCTTCAAAATTGAAGATATTTTTAATTGATGATTATTAAGTGTGATTTTTAAATAAAAGTAAGATAAAGTTGGGATTTGAAATAAATGATTTTGAGCATGGTTCTAATGAAGTTCGGAAAATTTTGAATGAAGAAATGAGTTTTGTTTAAAATATAGATAGGGTTAGTTTTGAAATGGAATTAATTTGAAGAAAATAAGTTTTGAGAAGGCTTTAGAAGTGATCGCCTTGATTTGGTTAATTGAAAATTATTTATGAGGAAATTCGAGTTGGGAATAATTAATGAATGAATTATGTTAGTTGAATACTTCATGGGTTGAAGAAAATTGTCGTTTTGAAAATTTAAATAATATTGTTGAGGTTGAATATAACCAATTGTTGATCTCTAGAATGAGATAGTTGTTGGAATCTAGAGGCTAGGCGAGAACCAAGTGACCGGCAGTTTTTATTATGAGAATCTGAAGAGTAATCAGTGTGGGTTGACTCTCCCTTTGAGAAGTAGCCAGTGTGGGCTGGCTTTCTCTTGTGTTGGTTTAAGTCTGGTAGGGTAAGCTAGCTCTAGGTTGTGATAATTTTCAAAACTAAAACATAGGGTTAGGCACTAAGGGGAGATGTGATGAGGTATGGGCAAATACGGGTATGAGGGCCTAGATAGCACGGTGGGAGGTATCTCCAAAATTACCGGGGTTAAGGCTCGCGTTGGGGGATATTACTCCAGAATTACTGGGATCGGGGTGACGCTCGTGGGGTATTTGTGTGATGAGGTACCGATGACAGCACAGTGTGGGTATTCACCTGCAGAATTACTGGGAGTGAGGCAGTGTGTCCAAAATAACTTTTAGTGGTAGTGCGATACTCAAGAATTATTGGGGTCATAGCTCGCGGTGTGGGTATTCATCTCTAGAATTACTGGGTGTGAGGCAGTGTGTCCAAAATCACTTGAAGTGGGAGTACGATACTCAAGAATTATCATGGTGGTACTAGATACTCACAGAATATCTAAGACATACATTAGTCACCGTAGTAGTAATTCATAGCGAGGGATTAAACCTTATATTAAGGAGTACGATAAGGGCTTGCCCTCGGACCTATGTAGTATGAGATGCATAGAATCCGAACAAGTACACATTAGTGCATCATAGTGTACGTGTGCATTAGGAATCTAAGATATAACATACACTGTCATGTTTAGGATAATCACTCCTTACACTTTGTATGCATTCAAGTTGTGGTTGTGTTTTTCTATAGTATAAAGAATCGTTATATTATGCCATAGTGAGGATGACTGTTGTCACGCCCCGCTTCCGAAAAAGGAGATACGGAATACGGATACGTGACTAAGTCCAGCGAATGATTTTCATCATCCACAACCTGTGAGGATCTTTGCAACATTTCACAGGAATATCAGGAAGTAAACAAGGAGAAATCAACCACGCATGCATGAATGAAACAATATACCAATAGAATTTACTTGAAACAAAATTTAATAATCTCAGATAAATCAGATCTGAACAAGTCATAAATTCTGGGTCACATTGCTCAATATAAAATTCATGTAGCAATTACATTTATTCAAGAATAAGCGACAGGAAATAATAATAGCAAGAACTCCAGCAACTAGAATCTCAGATCACCAATTCCAACGGGCAGCTGATCCCCATAATCTGCAATTTAACAATTGCAGGAAAAAGTGAGGAGAAACAAAACGCCCGTCAATGCAAGTTATGGGCCGCTTGTAGTGCATGCAACAAGTACAGGAAAAGAATAAAAAACATTGAGTAACAGCGGAAGCAAACATAGCATGGAATTGATATGGTAACAAAATAGAACAACTAGCATGAATCATGAACAGAATCAAGTAATATGGTGAGATAACAGGTGCATGTGACATGTAACAGGTAACATGCATCATGAAAGCAGGTAAACATGTAACAGGTGTCAAGTAGCACGTACAGGAAATCATGTAACAGGTATTATGTCATCTCAAGTCTTATATTTATTACTATCTAGGTAGCACTCCATGCATCCCATATTTTTGCCACATGGTTGCTACTTACATGCAGATTCCGTTTTGGCCTAGTGGTGGATTTCTATAGGGCCGTGTACTCAGGCGTCATGTAACAGGTAACAGGAACAAGTTCATTAATCAAATAGTAAACAGGTACACGAACCAACGGGTTCATGCATCGACAGGTTCATGAATCAATAGATAATAGGTACACGAACCAATGGTTCATGCATCAAAGTATAAAGTACAACAGGTTCACGAATCCACAAATTCATGAATCAAACAGAAAGTGCAACAGGTTTATGTACCAACATGAATCAAACATAGAAAATGTGAAACACGGGCCCCCTTCTAAGTACACATACCTATATTTTCCTAAGGTGTTTCCCTTAACCCCGACTTGGTTATTTGTTTTTATTATTAAACAGGCATACACGTGTCACAAAACAGAGCAAGAATAATATGGCATGAACAAGTAACAAGTTAAGGTTGGAAGATAAACATGTACAGGTGGAAGACAACTTATAAAAGATTAGGACAACGAAAATTCTAGTTCAAGATAGCAAGACAGTACTGCACCGAATCTGGGATTCCCGTTGCCACATATATGCAAACCTGGATCCGTCAGAAAATCTAGAAAATAGACAATCAGCCGAATCCAGCAAATATATATAAGGCATGTGGTACTTCACAAAAATAAGGCATGTGGTACTTCAAAATAGAATTATATCCACAAAACATGTTCAGCCAGAAATCACAAGTTTGTATCCATAAACGGGAAAACAGCATAAAAACTTACTGATTAAATCCAAGAAAAATCTAGAGTATTCCTTAATATGTTTAGTATCAGAAAATAAAGTTTCATAGTTTTCCAACGTAGATAGTATAGTCAAATAAAATCAGAAAACAACTAGAGAAAGAAAGTTTATAAATCTGGAATTATAAATACAGCAGTACTAAAACAGCAATAGATTACAAAACATAAATCGAAATCCAGATCCGTCAAAACGGTGGTAAAATAGATACAGTAGGCTACAATTCATATTTACAAAGTTTTTATTAACATCAAGTAGAATCAGGTTGAAATTAAGGTTCTTTACTAAACAGCATGAAAATTTTGTAAGTATAGTAGTTGTTTGCAATTGTAGAATAGTTTATAAAACTCATCAATTAAATCCTCAAAAGTTAGAGGTTAATCCCAATCAAGTCTAGTTATACTCAGAAAAATATTTGGTCAAAATATTATCTTTAACATCAGTATAAAAATAAATAACCATTCAGAATTCACATAAAACTGAATCTGGAATTTCCTACACATTTGTAGTAAAACAGTAATAACTTGCAACTCACAAATCGAAACTCACATATGTCAGAAATTCTGCAAAGTAGAAAGAATTATCTATAATTCATATTCACAAATAATTTTCATTTACTGATGTTAATAGGTTCTAAAATATTGAACCAAAACGGGGTAACAATAAGGACAAAATTATTCTTCATGCATAAAATCAACTAGATCATATGAAACACATCCAAATCATAACAAAATGTGAAATTGGGTATACTAGATGTCTAAGAAACATGGTACATGGTATTTAGCAAGTCTACAACAAGTTATACTATGACTTGCACAATCAAGCATACGACATCATGCGAACAACATGCATGTATACATTAAGAAGTGATTATCTCTAAGTTAATTCATGTCGTGTGTGTAATGTGACAACTACAGCAGGTCAACACATAGAAACAAGATATAACAGGGGTTTTGCACAAGAATTTGTCTCTAGAACAAAACTACACTACAGGTGGTATTTAGTACTTGTACATGCAAACAGAAATTATACAAGTTACTTGCCTCAAAATTGATGACGAATGCAACGGAGAGAAAGATAATAATGGGAACAGATTCTCGGGCATGAACAGAAAATCATGAGCGGGTCTCGAATAAGATGTTCAAACAACGATCGGATGGCTGAGATTCAACGATCAAGATCAATGGTGATCGACGGCTTAGACCTGTGATGATCACGATCACGATGAAAGATCAGATGGTCCAAATCTCCCTGATGATGTAGATGATGATGATCAAGATCGATCGATCAAATGGCTGCGATCAAAGGAAGTTGATGATCATCATGATCGTGATGATCTAGAGGAGATCGGATGGCCCACATTCACTTGATGATGAAGATCAAGATGATCAAGATCAGACGGCTAGGATGAGCTCCCAATCATGCAGAATAGCAAGGGCAACCGCAGTGAGGGCAGCGACTGTGGGGGTCGTCGGAGCTGCGGTGGTGCACCGGGGCGAAGAGGGAGGTGGCCAGAGGTGGTGCTGCCGAGGGGTTCGACGAGGAGTAGTCAGTGGTTGGCGGAACACACAGAGACAGTGGCAGCCAGTGTGGCGACTGAGGAAGCTACGGCAGTGGGTGCTACCGCTGGCTGGCATCGGGAGTGGGACAGCGATGGAGGTGCGCTGTGGGGCTGCTTGCACTGCAGTCGCTGCTGGCTGGAGGGGAGACAGGGGCACCGCAGATTGAGTGGAGCGTAGTGCGTCTCGGGAGTGAGGGGAAGGTGGAGAATGGCGGGGGTGCTCAGTCTGTACACAAGGTGGCGCGACGAGAGGGATGACGGCGAGCGGTGGCAACGTTGGGATGTGACAGAGGATGACTGCGGAAGAAGATGATGAGGGCGATGATGTTCGAGGAAGATGGCGACGACTGTGATCTACATGGCGTCAACGGCAGGCTGGAGATGGGTTGCGACGGCATTTGGGCTACGGCAGTCAATGAGGTGGAAGAAGATGACGAGGCTTCGATGGGGTAGCACAGGAGGATGGCAAGGGGACATCGACGAAGGGCGAAGGTGGTACAGGGATGAGGCGACTCAACGATGGGGGGGGGGGGAAGCCTCGAGAGTGACGATGAGGGCGATGAGAGGAAGAGCGGGAGGAGGGAGATGAAGGAACAGGGTAAGGGTAGTTGGTGGTTGAGTAAATAAAAGGGTAATTAGGTGTAGAGATGATTAGTGTTTAGAATAGGATTAGTATATATAGGGTGGGTGTATTAGGGTTAAGTGGAAACGATTATAGGGGCTAACGGGTTAGGGTATTTAGAAGATCCAATAAAGGATAGGGTTTTAGGATTATTGGGTTAGGGGTATGAATCCAACAAGAAAATGGGTTTGGGTTTTGGGTTTTAAAACCAAGAAGAGGTAAGGAAAATATATAAATAAAAGTAGGTTTTTTAATATAAAACAAAAAAGTAATAACAATAAAAATAATAATACTAATAGAAGTAAAAATAACAATAATAATAATATTAGTAGAAATAATAATAATAATAATAATAATAATAACAAGAATAATAGGGTTAGTATTATAATATAAAAATTCATTGGAAAAATAGCTACAATTAAAATTATTGATTATAAATAGACTTTAATAGGAGATCCAACAATACATTTTAACAAAGTATTTGAAAGCGGAAATTTCTTTTTACAAAAATCGAAATACCGAAAATACTGAGAAAATACGTATTTGAAAAAATAGGGGTTACAAATCCTACCCACCTTACAACTAAATTTCGTTCTCGAAATTTTCTTAGGCGGTACATAGGACAAGGCAAAAACAAACTAGGGGATAACAAAACGGAGGACTAAAGGGGAAGGAACAAAGTGGTGGCAACACCAGGAGAAGAAAGGAGTGGGCAAGAACGATGTCAAATGGAATGCATGAAAGAGAATAAACAGTATTGAAAGGAAAGAATTAACACAAGATAATAAGGCAATAAGGGAGTAGGTAGAACTAGAATCAAACAGAGAATGAACTGGGAAGAATTGAATCAAACAATGAATTGGTGCATGATGGCAAAATGGATTGCAAGAAAGAAGTAACCGGTATAAAAGATGAAGAAGAAACAACACAAGACTTGCAAGATAACAAGGCAAAGAGATGAAAAAATAGATAGAGCTGGAATCGAAGAAAGGATGGATAAGAAAGAGTTAGACCAGCCAATGAGTCAACGGATGAAGATGAGTACAAGGGATGGAAAGAAGCAAACAATGCAGGAAAGGAGAAACAACAAGGGAATCCTGGGACCTGTAGGTTATGGGCCCACCCACCACGCTTCTGCTGTGCCACTCTGATCGGAAAGGCTCTGCCAATAGCATCTAGTAGCTCCAGCAATCTACTTCGTGGCTCACCACATTCTTGATGCGTCCAAATGGCATCTGTCATGCCCCGCTTCCCACTATACAAAATACAGGTACGCAACTGAGGCCCAGCGAATGATATACACCATCCATAAGCTGTACAATTATAAGCTCAACAAGATATTTATAACACATTCACGCAGACAAATATAATGATCACATGAGCTGGAAATAGAATAACCATAATCTGGATATTACATCAACATCGTGTCAAGATGCCCGAGAATACAAGGTGCAAGAATTAAAACAATACGATAAGCAGTTCGCTATAACAACTAGATAATATAGCGACTGAACCTTGTGATCATTCGCTCTGCATTCAAGACACAGGTTGTTGGCTTTCCAGCAGTTCTTGCGTATGTGTCCAACTCGGCGGCAATAATAGCACTTCTAGTCCTTCTTCGGAGTCGCTGATGGGTAAGGTGATGCTCTAGTAGTCGGGGTCTGAAATGGCCTCCGTATCGGTCCACCTGTAGACTGTGCGATAGTAAGGAGATGTAATGCCCCCTGAACGGCATTCCACCTTCTACAGATCTGCTCCTGGGTATCGAGCATGGCAGTGTAACTCTTATACTGGTGCATAAACAAGTTCCATTGAGTGGAGTTTGCGACATCCAGTACCCTATCCAGATTAGCTCTCACCAGTTCATTTTGCCCTTGCAGTGGCTCCATCATTCATTGCATCTCCTAGAGAATGGCGACGATCTCCGATAGTTCATCACTGGGTGTAGAAGTCGAAGAGCCTCCGTGAACCATAGTCTGAAATGCATATTCGAATGGGGTAAATCTCCAGATGGCAAGTTGGTTATTAACATTCATGTGATCCACATGGTGTGTATATTGTTGAGCTTAGCATGGTTCGAGCCTAGGCTCCGATACCACTAAAAATCTGTCATGCCCCGCTTCCCACTATACGGAAATACAGGCACGCAACTGAGGCCCAGCGAATAATATACATCATCTATAAGCTGTACAATTATAAACTCAACAAGATATTTATAACACATTCACGCAGACAAATATAATGATCACATGAGCTGGAAATAGAATAACCATAATCTGGATATTACATCAACATCAGGTCAAGATGCCCGGGAATACAAGGTGCCAAAATTAAAACAGTACGATAAGCAGTTCGCTATAACAACTTGATAATATAGCGACTGAAAGAAAAACAACATGTAGTAGTAAGAAAGCAGCAACGATCATCTAGAAAGTCTATTCTAAGGGTCCATCAGTACATGTATAATTATCAACTCAAAGAAAAATAGAAAAGTACCCGTTAGAGCAAGTTTCGGGCAGCAAGTAGCAACAAGCAGTAAAAGTTGTAATATAAAAAGATATAATATGGAAGGAACAAGAAGTAGAAGTACAAATACAACATGGAAGTGAGCAAGGAACTGAGACAATATGATCATGTAACTAATAACCGTAAACTAGTGTAATCAAGACTTCAAAGTATAGTCAATTGATAACCAAGTCTTAGCCAATCAATAATCATGTAATCAAGATTCGAGAGTCATGTAATGAAGAGTCATGTAATCGAGAATCATGTGATCAAGAATCAAGAGTCATGTAATCAAGAATCATGCTTAGTGGAAATCTCAAGTTTATCTGTTTTATGTACTTATTTAATGCACGCAATCCTGTGTCCCATACCACAAATTCGGTACATATCAATCATGTGACATTTAGACTTAAGTAGTGAATTCTATGAGATTATGTACCCGTGTCTTCCAGTGATAGTATCAAGACATGCAATTATGAATCATGTAATCGAGAATTTGTAATCAAGAATTGTCTAATCAAGAATCAAGAATCAAGAGTCACTATTTCAGGAAACACGGGCCCCCTTCCGAGTATACTCCCCTATATTGTCCACTATTAAGTCGTACCCTTATAACCCCAGCTTGTTATTCTTTTATAATTAATTATGAACATGCAGTTGGTACGACTAGTGGAACGGTAAAATCAAGACAGTTAATCTAGAAAAATATCAAGGGCAGTAATCATGGTATGAGATGAAACGGGTACATGTATCGAGAGTAGTTATTATAGAATTATCAAGTGGTATAAAATACATTCTATCAACCTATTATATCTATGCAAGTTATTATTACAAGAACAATTCACTCAGTTCATTAAATATGAAAAATAATGGGTTTATATGCAAAAATGTAGAGATGAATTTTTAGACAACTTGACATATCTGTATTCAAATTCACTTTACCGTTGTTACAGAAAAGCAAATCTGATTCCGTCAGAGATTCTAGAAAGTAGACTCTTTCCGGTTCCAACGAATATTCACACGATACATTCTAGAGACAGTAGCTATGCATACAAATTCATTCTTCGCTGGTTTTGATGTTTCGTGCGCATTTTGGAAATTCAAAGTCACAATACTAGAATTGCGATATCTCACAATCTATACATCGGATTGAGAAACTGTAGGATGTTCTGGATATCTAGACTCGAAGGACTACGATTTTCATGTAGAAAGTTTTTCGATCCAATGTCGGGAACATGGTTGAATTCTCAGTACAAGAGACCGGTTAGTGATCCCGAGCAGGTTCAGAAATTCACGATATGACAGTACTAAAATCGCGATATCTCACAATCTATACATCCGATTGAGAAACCGTAAGATGTTCTGGATTCGGGACTTGATGGGATACAATTTCCAAGTAGAAAATCTTCAATCCAGTATCGGTAACATGGTTAAATTCTTAGTGCAAGGTCAAGAAAATTTAGAGATAGTAAGGTTGAATATTCGATATTCGATAACACTATTCAAAATGTGTCAACGGTTCACTCTTGAGTTGATATAGCTTGGAACAAGTGACTAGAACGGAATTTGACAATAAAACATGATAATAACTAGACTACTTGCCACGAGTCCAACAAAAATACTTGTACGAGAACAAAAAGAGTGTACAAGGTACTTGCCTTATAACGTGACGATTTCGGTGGTGGTGTTAATCATGAAAAGAAGAAGTGACATCAGCAACGGACGGCAGCACAACAGCGGTAAGAATGGTGGCAAAACGGCAGCGAGCGAGCAACGGTAGCAACGGTAAGCGACAACAACAACGAGGTGGCGCAGTGTGCGGAGACGGAGTGAGTTCGGGTTGTTTTTCGGGGTTCACGGAACCGTAGAAATGGAGTCGTCGGCTCGAAGGTGGAGGATAAAGTAGAGCTCGGGTGTTGGCTTGGGCTCTCGGGTATGAAGAAGGCAGAGGAAGAGAAGAAGAAGGAGATGTTGAGTTGAGGGTGAGGTGTGATATGTGTGTGTGTATATATATAGAAAGAAAGGGATAGGAGTGTGTTGTATGTGTATGTGTGTATGAATGTGTACATTATATATATATAATATATAATGAGTTTGCATGCATGTATGGTGTGTGTATAAAATAAGGGAAGCAAGAGATGGGGGTGTAGAAAAATGTGAAAGAAGACAGAAGAGGGGGTTGACGGATTAGAGAGGATTAGGAGTAGTAGGGTGGTGGAGGCAGAGTAGAGTAGAAGAAAATGAGATGGAGAGATTGGTTGTATGCAAAAATTGAGAAGTAGGGAGGGAGAAAAAGAAGCATAGGGAGGAAGAAAATAAGGTGTAGGAGAAAAATGAGAAAGTTAGGCGTAGAATTAGACAGGGTGGTTTGGCTTTGAGTGAGTGATTAGCAGGAGCGGGTTAGGATTAGGATTATGATTAATATGGGTTTAAAATTTGTATTTAAACTCCGATCGAAAAATCACAAATTTATGGAATTGATCAGAAAAATATTCTGGCTCTAGATAAAGAGTCCAAAGAGAAAAATAAAATTGATCTAAAGATTGAAGTATAAAAAATTACGTAATAAAATACGTACAAGTGGAACAGGGAGTTAGAATCCTACCCACCTTACAAAAAAATTTCTCCTCGAAATTTATTCAGGGGGATATAGGATAGCTAAGAAGCGAATGCAATACTCTTCAATCGAGAGTACAACAAAAGATAAAAGAAACAAAGAGTACAAAGGCATGAAAACAACTAAAGACAAATTGTGTATCCTCAACTAAAGGACTCAACAATTTGATGTTGGGGATTAGAATCTGAACCACCGACATCGCTAACATCCCAGTTCAGCTGAGTCACAAGCTCATCTCGCTCCGGCACATACTCCTCCAATTTTCTGAGTAATTCTTTTGGCGAAGGAGCTGAAATCATGATGCGTCTAGCCTTACTGGATATAAACTCCTCAGCCACCGCTGAATCTATGAAAGACAGAAGCGAGTCGTAATATTCATCAACATTTAAAAGACCAACCGGTTTGCTGTGGATTTCTAGTTGAGCCCATGTGATCACTTCAAACAACTCCTGAAGTGTTCCATAACCTCCGGGCAAGGCTATGAAAGCATCAGCAGCACGAGCCATTCCAGCCTTCCTCTCGTGCATGTTAAAGACAACTCTAACATCTCCCACAGTTCCCCCAGTAATCTCTTTCGGCATCAGTGACTTGGGAATCACTCCCAACACGTATCGGCCACCAGCACGAACAACGTCAGAAACCAGGCCCATCAATCCTATGCTTCCACCACCGTAGACGAGATCGATATTCCTTTCTACAAGCTCCTTGCCCAGCTCGATCGTGGTTTCTTGGTATCTACCTCTTTTGCCAGAGCTGCTGCCACAAAATACACAGATCCTGCTGAATCTCGATGAAGATGAAGAAAGCTTCTTCATACCCACTTCTCCTTCTTCATACCTACATTCCCCTTGGATGCTTGGACCAGCTCGAGCTCTACAGTACCTGTGAATCAGCTCCGGATACCTACAAGGTGGGGAATGTCAGTACTTCGACTGACGCAAAGCTGATAATAACAACGATCCTCTAAATTACAATTGCAACCATAAATTTATGCAAAAGAAAAGTGATGTGCCAAACAAGGATTTAATGGATTTGGGTTCTAGTGCAGTGGTATGCCATGACCCTATGACTAGATGCAGCAAATCACATGCTTGACTCAAATGCAAGCAAGACTTTGGAAACGAATGCATCCCATACTACATATGCCCCTAAATCTAGTCGTCTTTCACCACATTTCAGGGATTCAAACCCTCGTCATGCATCCTACTCTTGTACTTAACCTGTTCCCAACAGATCGTCCGTGCCCAAGGAGGTTGCAGTTGGTCGGTCTAGTTCCGCCACAGCAATGCCTAAGTGTGGTCGTGTTTGCCACTCAGTACCCGCGTACAGACCTCTTCAGATGCCGCGTTGAATTTGGTCGCAAGACTATGTAATTCGTATGTCCACCCCTAACCCGGACAATGGACTTGATGTGTTCACCCCTAACCGGTCAATGAACTTGATGTGTTCACCCCTAACCGGGCAATGAGCTGATGTATGTATGTTGACCCCTAACCCGGGCAATGAACTTGATATAATAAAACCCACGTGCATAGGAACGTGATGGTCTCGAGGTTTAAATCCCCTTATCCTCCCGTTTCTTACTCCCGCAAACTTTGAAAATCAATAGATCGAGATACGAGTTGAGGACTCAATCATGAGTGCCGAAAACGTATCCCTACGACAGGAAGGTACAACATCGACTATGGTCTGCCAGTACTAATGCAATTACCAAAACCCTAATGCATCACCCTAATCCCCGCTCATTCTAATCACTTTGGGTAAAAGATAAGATTGATTCCAAAAACTTGCCTATCGACCTCTGGCCCTAGCGATACTAGTTCGGTTTGCCACATCCCCTGCTTGGATTTGTCCAGCGTCATGGCCTATATTCACCCCTAACCGAGCAATGAACGTATGCGTTCACCCCTACCTGGGCAATGAACTTAATTTGATGGCACGGCTCGGATGTCCTACGCTTTGGTGAAAGTTCACAACTTAGGGTCGACAGATGCAGGGAATCACCTTACCCTAGTGACTAACTCGAGTCACAAACCCACTATGGGAGTCAACAAAACCAATAACAGATACCAACGTCCCCAGACAAGAGTTATCAACTTTAACAGTACATAGGGAAAAGTCCTCACAATACATAGTCAACACCCAAGACTAAGCAACCTACGGTGTTTCTGCCCGAAACTTAAAAATGTAATACCCTAAAATTTCATTTTAATATAAATATTATTTTTTTCACGTGTTGTGCACGTGCAAACTTCATGTGTATATTATCTATTTATTTTATATAAAATCTCATTTTGTATGAACAATTATTTTCCTTTATTTTTCAAAAAATGCCTATTTTCCAAAAGCCTAAAATACTAATTAATTGTTTTATCCCACTTCTATTAATTATTAATTTGTTGATTTGGCCCACAAGCCTAAGCCCACTATTTATGAAGCCCACTAATTTAATTAATCAATTAAATGGCCACACTTGTCATGTAGAGACAAAATGTGAATAATTTGATTAATTAAAATTGTACAAACTTCTACATAGGGGACAAGGTGGCACGTGCATGCACGTAGTGTGCAATGCACACCCTTTTGGGCTGGTTTGTGCATGGGAGTGATGAGAGTGTGGGTGAGTGTGCATGGGTGGTTACTTAGTGTATGGGTAGTTGCTATAACTCCTACTCCTATCCTACCCATTCATCCTACAACTATCCAATAAATCCTAGCCCTCCAGTCTATCCTAGGATTAGTATAAATACGCCCCCCCCCCCCCCCTATCTACTTGTATTCTACACTAATAATCTATTGAAAGAAGAAAGCATTATATAGGAGATATATATTAGTGTGTGAGTGTGAGTGTATGTGTGTGTGTGTTCCCCATTTGAGGCCGGCCATCATCACCACTTGGAGCTCTCGGTTTTTGCAACGGAGCAAGGAGAAGGAGATCGTGCGTCGCAATCTTGGAGGAGAAGGCACTCTCTCGCATTCTAGGAGGCTCTAGGAGATTTTCTTATTGGTTTTCTTTAAAAAGGTGAGTGTTTCTCATGACTTCTAAAGTAGAAATCATATTAGGAATAAATTGAATTTGTTATGTAAAAAGAAATTAGTTGAGATGAAATACATGTTGCCTATTTAGAGTAGAAATTGATAAACTAGTAAATGTGTGTTATTGTGATGGTTAGATTCATTTAATATAAGTGAAAGTGTATGTTCTCATTGTTTATAACTTTAGAATGCATGCTAATTATGCTTTAATTTCAATTATGTGAAATTCGCTAGTAAGAAGTTAGAATCATGTTTATTGATTAAAGTGTTAAAGTAGAATGATGTGTTAAAGATGAATTGATAGAATAATTTGCTAAGAATGCTTGCTAATAGATATAATGAAATTCCCCATTGCTATATATACCATGTGAAAATTAGAATAAATGGAAAGAATGTATTTTTGGCTAACAAATAATCGAATGCTTCATGTGTAGACTAATTGATAAAAATAGAGGTTTTATTCACTTATAAAGATTGTTTTTTTTTGTGCTCTAAAATATCATAGTGTCAAAACACAGAAGTAGTGAAAATTTTGGTGTGAGAAACTATCTCTCTTGGTGAACAAATGTGTAATAGTTTTCAAAGTCGAAATGGTGTTCAAATATGCACTCTAAGGCTAAATACTTGTTTTAAAAAGAGGAAAAATAGTTTTAAATATACTGGTTATGGCTAAAATAAATGTGGATTTATTCTGGGTATTTTTGTTTTCAAAAGAGGAGGAAAAAGCGACAAATTCATTTTGAAAACTTTGAAAATGTACTTGTGAACAGAGAGTGGAAACAAAACCCATTTTATTTATTATAATATCGATATGTTCACTTAGACCAACTGGTCGGAATGGGTTTGGGTCGCTACAGTAGCGGAGGTCTCGGGTTCGATACCGCCACTCTGGTTTTAATTATTTTTGGTTGAAAACCAAATTCGCCAAGAACAGAACATAGGGCTTTTAACCCTTAGTTATATCGATGGGCGGTTGTGGCGCTTTGGTCGTGTGCGCTGTCTGCCTTACCGCTGGTTGCTGGTTCGAATCTCGGTGGGGTTTGAGTTTAGAAAAAAAAAGTTTTTTTTTGAGAATTTTGGATTAAATTGAATTTTTAAAATAGAATAAAAATTGGAAAAATGTGTTTTAATTACTAAAAAATTATTAGAACTTTATAAGAAATATTTATACAACTTTTGATGAAGTGTGAATAAGAAATTGGGGTTTTTGAAAGAAAAGACTCATTTTTGAAATTAAATTACTCTTTTAAACGAAAGAAAAATAAAAATGAAAATTTTGAGTTATAAAAGATGAATTTTTGAAAATTGTGACTAGCGTGATTAAATGGAATTATAAGAAATGTGTTGTAGTAAAATTGTGAATTTGTGAATAATAGATTTGTGGAATATATGAAATTGTTGGTGACTATTAAGTGAAATTTATTCTTGCACATGGATTGCACGCAAAATTGAATTATTGATTGTGATGAATTATGAAAGATGTGGATACATGAATACTATACTATTGAAATATGAATTGTGATTAATCATGAAAATATCTTATGAGTATGACATTGTAATTATGAGTTGAAATTGAGAATTAGGGTATAGCCAAGCTTTATACCGGCAATGAAAGAAATGAGAAAATGGTATTTTGAAATGAGAAGACCAATGTGTTGGGTCATGTGAATTAAATGAATAAGACCGGTATAGTGGAAGTGCTACACTCTAAGAGTTGATTTTATTCATGATTCAATTAAACTAAGGATTAGATGCATAGTGGAGATGTGATGAAAGTTAGAGAAAAATATTGAGTATGAGGGCCATTGGATTGGCGGCGTGGGAGTATTCACATGATGTCCCATGATGAGTCATGATAGGGCGTGGATACTGCTCCAGAGTACCGTCCCGGTGGCGACGCTCGTAGGGTGTTTGACGACTGGGGGTGGTGTCATGTCTATGGTAGGAGGTGAATTACCACAGGATGCCTGCATGATGAGTCATGTGTCAGTGCGTTGGGATTCCCTCCAGGGTGCCTAGACATGAGTTCGTAGGTCAGAAAACATCTAGGATAATTACCGTAGTTACAGTAGTAGATTAAGTCATGGCGAGGGATTGAACCCTACAAGATGAAGAACGATTAAGGGCTTGCCCTCGGACCTATGTAGTATGGGATGCATAGAATCCGAACAAGTACGCATTAGTGTCATATAATATAAATAATTGCATTAAGGACTAAGTGCACATTCACAACACGACAACAATAGGATAGTCCCTTTAGCTTTGTTTGTGACAAGTTTGTGTTTGTTAAGAAATGAGAATCGTTATACTGTTTCCGGCATAGAGAGGATGACCGTGTATAATATTTCGTCAGTTGAATGAACTGATGCGCCCACAGTTTTATATGCAGGGTAAAGATGCTTGATAATTGAAGCATACATGCTGTGCAGGATTGAGTTAAATATTGTTTCATGTAATTTATTATAATATTGCTTCTGCTGTGATAATGTACAAGTGTAAATGTAACTCTGATGAAAGAAAAGTTTTAATTTTCTTGTAAAATTGTACGAAAGAAGTGTAAAGATTCTGTGGAATCTCGAATTCAGTTGTATTTTGGAATTCGGGGTGTTACAAAAAAGGTCATAACTCCCTTGATACAACTCTGATTTGGATGTACAAGCCTAATCCGGAAAGGTAATAACCTAGGCTACAACTTCCTAGTTGATCATAACCTCAGATTCTATCATCTAAGTCCTCAAAATGGCCTCTCAAGCCTCAGCCAGTGAATTTCCTGTACACGGGCTGCACCTTACCGGAAGCATAATACACTACATACTCATCAAAATGCTGCAAACCCAGCTTCTATGGAAAGGTGTGTATGTCCTCTACAATCCTTTAGTTGGTCATAAGTCCAAAATATTCCATTGGATCTCCCTAAAACACACATTACTCACAAGTGTACCAAGTCATACACTAAGACTTCCTCAACCAAAGCACTCACCTCAAATCCTGGTCTCTGTCCAGTATTGCAAAAATCATAATAATTCAACCACTTTCCGGAAACACCTTAAATAGGTCTTTTTAGAAAGGTCTTGATGTCTACTACAATCCTCTAAGGAAACACATCCTCAAAATTTGCTCTTAAGGAGCCTCAATTGTGTCATCTCTACAGGGTGTCAAATCTGATTGAATTCAGCACAGTACATCCTATAAAATTCATCATAAATCCTATGCTCATCCAATAGACACAAAATTTACAGTAAATAAACTAGACTTCATAGTGAACAACATGCAAAAGATTTCATGTCCAATTTCCAAGTCTACACTGAGTTCTTCATGTTTCAATTAAGCACAAAGATCATCCTGTTCTTCAGTTACAGCTCTAGCTATTGTTGATAGATTAATTTTGAACATACCTATAACTTCATCCAATTATTTTCTTGATTTTTCTGTAGAGAGTAGATACAAGTGGAAACCAAGGTAAAAATTTCAGATTAATATCTTACTCCAATTAATTATGAAAAATCCAACAATCTCATGCATCATAGTAACAAATTTCTGCTACTGCCTTACGGCACAGCTCAAAAAATAGATTTTATTAAAATACCAAATAATCTCAAAAAAATTCGAAATAATTCATGAATGATCTATACATATAAAGGAACAATCTGTAAAAATTTCATGATCATATTTCATGTGGTTTGCTCTCGGGAAAATCTAGGAAATAGCATATAGATCAAGATTCCAATTCTAGTTTCTAATTTCAACTTCCGATCTTCTTAAACATTCATTTTAACTCTTACTACTTCACATGCATGCAAGAAATCAATCAAGAAACAAAAAGAAATGTTTGGAAAAACTCCCCACCTTGAGTTGATTGTGGAGTAGATGGTAGCTTTGAGCTTCACTTCCTCAAGAATCACTCCAAGAGCTCCTTCTTCAATCTTTCTTCCTTTCTCTCCTTCTCTTCTTTTCTTTGGTTTGAGTTCTAAAATTTTCAGAACATGAGAAAAGAATGAAGGGGTTTTTAGTGGAAAAGAGTAGGGAAATAGAGGGGAAAGAGGGGGGGCCGGATTATAGGGTGTAGGGGGTAGGGTTTAGGGTGGTTTTGGTGAGAATCCATGGTCTCTAGCCAATGGTTTTGGGTACAATGGATTGGCTGCCCTATTTAGCTCTTAAATGGTTCTTAGATGCGAGACAAGGGGTTTGTCAAATGTATGCAAGATATACCCATCATAGTATCATACAATATTATATTTGCATATGTGTCGTACAAAAAACTAGTGTTTACACTAGTATCGGTCCTCCTCATTCTCGTTCATCTTCTAGAACGCAACCATTCTCATGAATTGCCCCGCAAACCTAACCGCACACCAACGAAAGCAAAATCAAACAAAACACTGCAATCATGTGCACGCATACAGACAATATACATATATACATATATATTTTTTGGTATCATACAATCCGGAGTGTTACATCACTCCTTCCTTAGAGTCGTTCTGTCCCCAGAACGTCCCTAGTGGGAGAAAGGAACAACGAATAAAAAATAGAAAACACTTAAAACAAATCCGGATACAAAGCCCTCATGCGGCTCTATGGCTCCCACGTGGCTTGTTCCACGAACTGGTTCTTCCAGAGAACTTTGACCATCGGGATGACCTTGTTTCTTAGTACCTTGTTCTGATGATCAAGTATCCTGACTGGTTGCTCTCTATAGGATAGGTTTATCTACAAATCTTTTGGAACCTCTGGCAACTGATGGCTTGAATCCGGCACATTCCTCCGTAGTATAGAGACGTGGAACACATCATGCACTTGAGATAACTCGGCCGGTAGCTCCAACTTATAAGCCATCCTGCCAATCCTCTTGAGAATCTTGTATGGTTCAATGTATCTCGGAGCTAACTTCCCGCACTTTCCGAATCTGATAACTCCTCTTGTCGGCGACACTCTGAGAAATACAGAGCACCTTCCTCAAATTCCAACTCTCTTCGGTGGTTATCCGCATAGCTCTTCTGCCTGCTTTGTGCTCCTTGAAGCCTTTTCTAAATAAGGTCGATCTTTCCTGACAATTGCTATACGATTTCTAGCCCATACATCTGCCGCTCTCCTACCTCGAACCAATAAACTGGTGTTCTGCATCTTTGGCCATACAAAGCTTCATATGGGGCCATGCCAATGCTTGCCTGATAGCTGTTATTATAAGAAAACTCTACCAAGGCTAGGTATTTCTCCGAACTTTCTTCGAAGTCCAAAATGCATGCCTGCAACATGTCTTCGAGAATCCTGTTGACTCTCTCCGTCTGTCCATCCGTCTGAGGGTGAAAAGCTATGCTGAAGTCTGTTCTAGTCCCCAATGTTGACTGTAGACTTCGCCAGAATCGAGACGTAAACCTTGCATCTCGGTCGGATACTATCGACACTGGCACTCCATGTAGCTTTACTATGTTCTCGATGTAGATCTCGGTCAGCCTCTCAACTTTCCAGGTCGTCTTTGCTGAAAGAAAATGTGCCGACTTTGTCAATCGATCCACAATCACCCATATTGAGTCATTTCCCTTAGGGCTCCTGGGTAATCCAGTAATAAAATCCATACTGATGTTTTCCCATTTTCATTCTGGAATGGGTAAAGGCTATAGCAATCCTCCTGGTTTCTGGTTCTCGGCCTTAACCTTTTGGCACGCCAGACATTTGGCCACGAACTCTGCTATATCTCGCTTTGTCCCTGACCACCAATAGTGCTGCTCTATATCATGATACATCTTGGTGCTTCCGAGGTGAATTGCAAGCAATGTGGAGTGAGCTTCCTTCATGATGTCTTCCCTTAACTCCTCGTCCTTCGGTACACACAGTCTGCTACCAAACCATAGTGATCCTTCTCTTATACTGAATTCGGGCAATTTTCCTTCGCGCACTTGCTTCTTCATGTCTTCCATTTCTGGAACTTCGGTCTGAGCCTTTTTCACCTGCTCATTCAAGCATGGTCGTAACACCAACTGTGCCAAAACTGCACTTAAGTGTTGTGTAACCACTTCAATGCCTGCCTGCCTGCCTGATCTCCTCATCTAGTTTCCTCCGGGTCACTACCAATGTAGCCACACTTCTCTTCCCACTGAGTGCATCTACTACCACGTTGGCTTTTCCTGGATGATATATAATTTCAGGCCTGATGTCTTCGAGTACTTCCAACCATCTCGTCGGCCTTAAATTAAGGTCCTTCTGCTGGTAGATATACTTCAAGCTCTTATGGTCAGTGTATATTTCCATCCTTGCTCTGTAGATATAATGTCTCTATGATTTCAAAGCAAATATTATGGCTGCAAGTTCCAAATCATGGGTCAGGTAATTCTTCTCATGTGGTCGTAGCTGTTTCGAACCATAAGCTATAACATTGCCCTCCTGCATCAGCACACACCCGAACCCCAAATACGTCGCATCACTGTAGATGACGTAGTCCTTGTCCTCCTGAGGTAAAACCAATATAGGTGCAGAGATCAAACAGTTCTTCAGTTCCTGAAAACTCTCTTCACACTTCTCTGTCTAGTCGAAACTTTGGTTCTTCTTGGTCAAGGCTGTAAGGGGTACAGTGATCCTTGCATAATTCTGGATAAACTTCTGGTAATATCCAGTCATACCCAAAAAACTCCTTACTTCCTGTACTGTCTTTGGTTGTGGCCATCCCTTGACTACTTCTATCTTCTGAGGATCCGTTGCCACTCCCTCCTTAGAAAGGATATGGCCTAGGAATGCAACTTCCGATTTCCAGAACTCACACTTAGATAATCTGGCATACAACTGATGCTCTTGTAGCTTGCTCAAGACTGCTGTCAGATGTTCAGCATGATCCTCTTCTGTCCTTGAATATACCAAAATATCTTCGATGAAGATCACGACAAATGAGTCGATAAATGGACGTAGAATTTTGTTCATCAAGTTCATGAAGATTGCTGGAGCGTTAGTCACTCCAATTAGCATTACCAAGAATTCATAGTGTCCATGTCGAGTTAGAAAAGCTGCCTTAGGTACATCCTCTTCCCTGACTCACACTTGATGATATCCGCACCGTAGATCAATCTTGGAAAATACTGTTGCTCCCTGAAGTTGATCGAACAAATCGTCGACCTGGGAATTGGTTACTTGTTCCGAATAGTGACTTTATTCAATTCCCGATAATCAATATACATCCTGGATGACCCGTCCTTCTTTTCAACAAGCAACACTGGTGCTCCCCAAGGTGATGCACTTGATCTGATAAATCCCTTCTGCAAGTACTCTTCAATCTGCTTCTTGACCTCATTCTGCTCTACTGGCGCCATTCGATAGGGTGCTTTGGATACTGGAGCGCTACATGGCTGAACTGTGATGCTAAACTTATCATCATGGTGTGGGGGAATTCCAGGTAAATCCTCTTAGAATACAAGTGGAAAATTCATCACCACTAGTATCTTGTTCACCTCTTCTGGTACCCGTACTTCACTAGCAACTACAAAAGTCATTTCCTTCGATCTCTTCTCCCAGTGGAATACAAGTTCCACTCCTTCAGCTGAGATGACTACCTCCTTCTCCTTGAAGTCAATGCTTGACTTGTGCCTCGACATCCAATCCATACCAATAATGACATCTGTTCCTGCAAAACCCAACTCTAACAAATCGATACATATGGTTTCTCCGCTAATCTGGAGCTTACATCCCCTATAGCATAGATCTGTAGTAAGGGTTGTCCCTGACGGCGTAGCTACCATCAAAGCTAACTCTGGGAATGCCTTTTGGTTGCATCTTAATTTTCTTGAAAAAGATTTTGACACAAAAGAATGACTCGATCCACTATCAAACAAGATCGTAGCCAAAATTCTATTTATATATATATGTCCAGTAATTACCCTTCCATCTTCTTCAGCATCCTTCTTGGTCAAGGCGAACACTATTCCTTGACGCACAGGCTTTTTCTCTTTGTTGGTTGCTCCCGACCATTCCCTGTGGCTGTTCCTTGCAATTTGGCGACAGTTTGACTTGATATACCCTTCTAGTCCACACTGGAAACATTTTAGTGCATTCTTCCGAGGGCATCGATCCACAAATTGTCCCTGCTCTCCACAGTGATAGCAACTTCTGGGCTTGAATTCTCCTGTATTGGTACTGATTTTCCAGAACTTCTGGCCCTTGCCCTGCTTCTTGAACTTTGATGCTGGGGTAGATCTCTTCCCTTTGTTCCAAAACTCCGTCCTTCCCTGATTCTGATTCATATCCGCCTTTGTCACCTCAGCTCCTTTTACCTGCTTGTCTAATCGACGAATGCCCAAGGGAACCATCCTCGACCTAAGTCCAGGCCTAAGCCCTTGCTCAAATCTCTGGGCCTTCTTTGCTTCCTCCTGGACCATCTCTGGCGCATACCTTGATAACTGAGAAAACTTCGTCTCATATTTCTGACGGACATATTTCCTTGCTTCAAGCTATGGAATTCCATTGCCTTCTCTTCTTGCACATCCAAGAGGAAATAGTGTTGTTGGAATTCCTCAAGGAAATCTTCCCAAGTGATCTGTCCTTCTCCAAGACCATGCTTCACGGACTGCCATCAAACTCCGCCGTCCTTCTCTAGCAAGATTGTGGCTAGATGTACCTTGTTGTCTTCGGGAGTCATCAGCACCTCAAATACCGTCTCCACCTGACGTATCCAATCATCAGCAGTTGTGGGATCGGTCTGTCCTTCGAAGACTGGCAGTTTCATTCTCTTAAATGGTTCCACCATCTTCACTGGATCAGTATTCACCGTAACTCCTGGTGCTCTTTGTGGTGGCGCTTGGTTCCTGCTAGCCTCCACACATGCTCCAATCATCTGATACACCCGAGCAAATTCTTCCCTTACATCAAGTCCAGTACCATTGGCTCCAGTGCCTTTGGCTTAAGTTTGGTCGCTCCGGTTGCTTCTAGTCCTTCCTACTATTTGAAAGATAATACAGCCATCATCAACCAATAATCGTAATGCAAAAACCCATAACACACTAGCATTGGTCAAAACATACTAGTTCCATTCATTTCAAAAAGGGTTTTACAATGATTTGTCATCATACAATCACATCATCATCACATGGGTTCATACCACACCCATCAAAACAATAGCATGTTAGCCTAACTATTCAAAAAGTTTGTTATCTATACACATCAAAAGAAATCCTACAACACTAAGGGACGTCACTACTCCCCTGCTCCTGGTGAGTCGCCAACCTCAGAGCTATCCCCGGCAGTCATCCGGTCTAACAGATCCTGCACGTCGCAGACCTGAGCCCTCAGTGCCAGATATCTACTCTGTAGCTGATCCAGCCTCTCCTTGTACCGGTGCTTCAGAAGTACTACCCTCGTCTTCCATTTCCTCTTGGCCTTCTCCTCTCTAACTTGGCCACTCTCCTCTCAGCAGTTATCAATGCCCGTGCGAGGTTCTCGAAACGATCCTCTAGTTGCCCGTGGCTCCATTTGTAGGCAGCCGGCTCCTGGGACAACATGGTGATAACTTGCACTATGGCCGTGGCCTGTGGGGGTGGAGGTGCAAGTGGGGGTGCAGAACCATGTCCATCGGACCATCCATTCGAGTATCCATTGTCCAAGCTCAGCATCTGCAAGAGAAATATGGGAATCAGTCCAGATACAGAAAAAAACTATAAACCATAAGTTGTAAAAGCAACATTATGAATTATAATCATCAACTATCTGACTAAACCCAACTCTCGCAATGCACCCAAGTCAATTTTCCTGCTGTGTTGGACTAATATTTGAAGTCTGCACTGATACCAACTTCTGTAGCGCCCCAAATCCCCATACTGGGAACCTGAAACCCTACTCCAGGAGTCAAACTTCAAAATAGTCACAATCACAGAAGTACAGGAAAATTAAAACTTTTATTCCATATAAATGTTACATTTACAAGTATTACAATATCCAAATAAGAATTACAAGATTTACAACAATATAATAACACTTGCACATTTTCCTTGGATGCTTGGACTAGCTCGAGCTCTGAAGTACCTGCGAATCAGCTCTGGATACCTACAAGGTGGGGAACTTCAGTACTTTGACGGACGCAAAGCTGATAATAATAGCGATCCTCTAAATTACAATCACAACCATGAATTTATGCAAAAGAAAAGTGATGTGCCAAACAAGGGTTTAATGGATTCGGGTTCTAGTGCAGTGGTATGCCATGACCCTATGACTAGATGCAGCAAATCACATGCTTGACTCTAATGCAAGCAAGACTTTGGAAACGAATGCATCCCATACTACATACGCCCCCAAATCTAGCCGTCTTTCTCCACATTTCAGGGATTCAAACTCTCGCCATGCATCCTACTCTTGTACTCAACCTGTTCCCAATAGATCTTCCGTGCCCAAGGAGGTTGCAGTTGGTCGGTCTAGTTCCGCCACTACAGTGCCTAAGTGGTGGTCGTGTTTGCCACTCAGTACCTGCATACAGACCTCTTCATATGGCACGTTGAATCCGGTCGCAAGACCGTGTAATTTGTATTTTCACCCTTAACCCAGGCAATTGACTTGATGTGTTCACTCCTAACTGGGCAATGAACTTGATGTTTTCACCCATAACAGGGCAATGAACTGATGTATGAATGTTCACCCCTAACCCGGGCAATGAACTGGATATAATAAAACCCACGTGTATAGGAATGTGATGCCCTCGAGGGTCAAATCCCCCTATCCTCCCGTTTCTTACTTCGAAAAACTTTGGGAATCAACAGATCGAGATACGAGCTGAAGACTCAATCATGAGTGCCAAAAACGTATCCCTACAACAGGAAGGTACAACACCGACTATGGCCTGCTAGTACTAATGCAATTACCAAACCCCTAATGCATCACTCCAATCCCCGCCTCATTCTAATCACTTTGGGTAAAAGATAAGATTGCTTCCAAAAACTTGCATATCGACCTCTGGCCATGGCGATACCAGTTCAGTTCGCCACTTCCCCGGCATGGAATTGTCCATTGCCATGACCTAAATTCACCCCTAACTGGGCAATGAATGTATGCGTTCACCTCTACCCAGGCAATGAACTTAATATGATGGCATGGCTCGGATGTCCTACGCTTCGGTGAAAGTTCACAACTTAGGGTCCACAGATGCAGGGTATCACCTTACTCTAGTGACTAACTCTAGTCACACACCCACTATGGAAGTCAACAAAACCAATAACAGATACCAACGTCCCCAGACAAGAGTTATCAACTCCAATATTACACAGGGAAAAGTCTTTACAATACATAGTCAACACCAAAGACTAAGCAACCTACGGTGTTTCTGCCTGAAACTTAAAAAGGTCATAACTCCCTCGATACAACTCTAATTTGGGTGTACAAGCCCAATCCGAAAAGGTAATAACCTAGGCTACAACTTTCTAGTTAATCATAACCTCAGATTCTATCATCTAAGTCCTCAAAATGGCCTTTCAAGCCTCAGTCTGTGTATTTCCTTTACACGTGCTGCACCTTACCGGTAGCATAAAACACTACCTACTCATCAGAATGCTGCAAACCTAGCTTCTATGGAAAGGTGTGGATGTCCTCTATAATCCTCTAGTTGGTCATAAGTCCAAAATATGCCATTGGATCTTCCTAAAACACACATTACTCACAAGTGTACTAAGTCATACACTAAGACTTCCTCAACCAGGGCACTCAGCTCAAATCCTGGTCTTTTTCAAGTATTGCAAAAGTCATAATAAATCAACCACTTACTGGAAACACCTCAAATAGGTCTTGTTAGAAAGGTCTTGATGTCTACTACAATCCTCTAAGGAAACACTTCCTCAAAAGTTGCTCTTAAGGAGCCCCAATTTTGTTATCTCTACAAGGTGTCAAATCTGACTAATCCAGCACAGTACATTCTATAAATCCATCATAAATCTTATGCTCACCCAATAGACACAAAATTTACAGTAAAGAAACTAGACTTCATAATGAACAACATGCAAAAGGTTTCATGTCCAATTTTCAAGTCTACACTGAGTTCTTCATGTTTCAATTAAGCACAAAGATCATCTTGTTCTTCAATTACAGTGCAAGCTACTGTTGATAGATTAATTTTGGAACTTGCCTGTAACTTAATCCAATTATTTTCTTGATTTTTTTGTAGAGTCTAGATACAGGTGGGAAAACAAGGTAAAAATTTCAGATTAAGATCTTACTCCAATTAATTATGAAAAATCCAACAATGTCAGGCATCATAGTAACCAATTTCTGCTACTGCCTTACGGCACTGCTCCACAAATGGATTTTATTAAAATACTAAATAATCTCCGAAAAATTGAAATAATTCATGAATCATCTAGACATATAAAGGAAAAATCTATAAAAATTTCATGGTCAGATTCGATGTGGTTTGCTCTCAGGAAAATTTAGGAAATAGCATACAGATCAAGATTCCAGTTCTAGTTTCCGATTTCAACTTCCAATCTTCTTAAACATTCATTCTAACTCTTACTACTTCACATGCATGCAAGAAATCAATCAAGAAACAAAAAGAAAGGTTTAGAGAAACTCCCCACCATAAGTTGATTGTGGAGTAGATGGTAGCTTTGAGCTTCACTTCCTCAAGAATCACTCCAAGAGCTCATTCTTCAATCTTTCTTCCTTTCTCTCCTTCTCTTCTTTTCTTTGGTTTGAGTTCTGAAATTTTCAGAACATGGGAGAAGAATGAAGGGGTTTTTAGTGGAAAAGAGTAGGGAAAGAGAGGGGAAAGCGGGGGGGGGGGGGGGAGTATAGGGTGTAGGGGGAAGGATTTAGGGTGGTTTTGGTGAGAAACCATGGTCTCTAGCTAATGGTTTTGCTACAATGGATTTGCTGCCCTATTTAGCTTTTAAATGGATTCTTAGATGCGAGACGAGGGGTTTGTTGAGTGTACGCAAGATATACCCATCGTAGTATCATACAATGTTATATTTGCATAGGTGTCGTACCAAAAACTAGTCTTTACACCAGTATCGGTCCTTCTCATTCTCGTGCATTTTCTAGAACGCAACCATCCTCATGAACACCCCCGCAAACCTAACCGCACACCAACGAAAGCAAAATTAAACAAAATACTGCAATCATGTGCATGCATACAGACAATATACATATATACATATATATATTTAGGTATCATACATCTGGGGTGTTACACGTAACATGTAACAGGTAACAGTCTTCATGCAAGCAGGAAAACATATAACAGGTGTCAAATAGCACGTACAGGTAATCATGTAACAGGTATTATGTCATGTCAAGTCTTGTATTTATTACTATCTATGTAGCACTTCATGCATCCGAGATTTTCACCACATGGTTGCTACTTACATGCATATTCCGTTTAGGCCTTGTAATGGGTTTCTATAGGGCAGTGTACTCAGGCATGATGTAATAGGTAATAGGAACAGGTTCATGAATCAAATAGTAAACAGGTACACGAACGAACGGGTTTATGCATCGATTGGTTCATGAATCAACAGGTAACAGGTACACAAACCAATATTTCATGCATCAAAGTATAAAGTACAATAGGTTCACGAATCCACATATTCATGAATCAAACATAAAGTGCAACAGGTTTATGTATCAATATGAATCAAACATAGAAAATGGGAAACACTACTAAGGTCTTTCCCTTAACTCCAGCTTGGTTATTTGTTATTATTATCAAACAGGCATACACGTGTCACAAAACAGAGCAAGAATAATATGGCATGAACAAGTAATAGGTTCAGGTTGGAAGATAAACATGTACAAGTGGAAGATAACTCATAAAAGATTTAGATAACGACAATTCTATTTCAGGACAGCAAGACAGTACTGCACCAAATCTGGAATTCCCATTGCCACATATATGCAAACATGGACCCGTCAGAAAATATGGAAAATAGATTCTCGGCCGAATTCGCAAATATATATAAGTCATATGGTATTTCACAAAAACAAGGCTCAAAACATAATTATATCCAGAAAACATGTTCAGCCAGAAATTACAAGTTTGTATCCATAAACTGGCAAACAGCATAAAACTTACTGATTAAATCCAAGAAAAATCTAGGGTATTCCTTAATATGTTTAGTATTAGAAAATAAAGTTTCATAATTTTCCAACATAGATATCATAGTCAAATAAAATTAGAAAACAGCTAGAGAAAGCAAGTTTGTAAATCTGGAATCATCAACATAGCAGTACTAAAACAGGAATTGATTACAAAATATAAATCGAAATCTAAATCCGTCAAAAGGGGGATAAAATAGATACAGTAGGTTACAATTCATATTTACAAAGTTTTTATTAATAGCAAGTAGAATCATGTTGAAATTAAGGTTCTTTACTGAACAGCATAAAAATTCTACAAGTATAGTAGTTGTTTGCAAGTGTAGAATAGTTTATAAAAGTCATCAATTAAATCCACAAAAATTAGGGGATAATCCAATCAAGTCTAGTTGTACTCATAAAAATATTGGATCAAAATATTATCTTTAACATGAGCATAAAAATAAATAACCATACAAAATTCATATAAAATAGAATCTGGAATTTCCTACACATATGTTGTAAAACAGCAATAACTTTCAACTCACAAATCGATACTGCGATCTGTTATAAATTTTGGAAAGTAGACAGAATTATTTATTATTCATTGTCATAAATAATTTTCATATACTAACCTTAATAGGGTCTAAAATACTGAACCAAAACGGGGTAACAATAAGGACAGAATTATTCTTCAATCATAAAATCAACTAGATCATATGAAACACATCCAAATCATAACAAAACGTGAAATTGGGTATACTAGATGTCCAAGTAACATGGTATAGGGTATTTAGCAAGTCTACAACAAGTTATACTATGACTAACACAATCAAGCATACGACATCAAACGAACAACATGCATGTATACATCAAGAAGTGATTATCTCTAAGTTATTTCATGTCGTGTGTATAATGTGACAACTACGGGCGGGTCAACACATAGAGACAAGATATAACAGGAGTTTTGCACAAGAATTTGTCTCTAGAACAAAACTACACTACAGGCGGTATTTAGTCCTTGTATATGCAAATAGAAATTATACAAGTTACTTGCCTCAAAATTGACGACGAATCCAACGGAGAGAGAGAATAATGGGAACAGATTCCCGGAACGAACACAAAATCACAAGTGGATCTCGAACAAGATAATCAAACAACGATTAGACTGTTGAGATTCAACGATCAAGATCAAGGGTGTTCGACGGCTCAGATCTGTGATGATCACGATCAAGATGAATGATCAGATGGTCCAAATCTCTTAGATGGTGAAGATGATGATGATCAAGATTGATCTATTTTATGGCTGCGATCAAAGGAAGTTGATGATCATCATGATCGCGATGATCAAGAGGAGACCGGACGGCCCACATTCACTTGATCAAGATCGGATGGCTAGGATGAGCTCCGGATCATGCACAACAGTAAGGGCAACGGTAGTGAGGGTAGCGACTGCGGGGATCGTCGGAGCTACGGTGGAGCAGCGGGGCGAAGAAGGAGGTGGTTGTAGGTGGTGCTGTCGAGGGGTTCGACGAGGAGCAGTCGGTGGTTGGCAGAAGACACAAAAATAGCGGAAGCCAGGGTGACGACTGTGGAAGTTACGGTAGTGGGTGGTGCCGTTGGCTGGCATCGGGAGTGGGACAGTACGATGTGGGGCTGCTGGCGCTGCAGTCGCTGCTGGCTGGAGGGGAGATAGGGGCACTACAGATTAGGTGGAGCACAGGGCATCTTGGGAGTGAGGGAAAGGTGGAGAACAGCGGGGGTGCTCAGGCTATGCACAAGGTGGTGCGATGACAGGGATGATGGCGAGCGGTGGCATCGTCGGGGTGCGACGGAGGATGACTGCGGAAGAAGATGATGAGGGAGATGATGCTCGAGGAAGATGGCGATGACTATTATCTGCAGAGCATCGATGGCACGGGGGAGATGGGTTGCTGCGTCGTTTGGGTTAAGGCAGTTGATGAGGTGGAAGAGGATGACGAGGCTTCGACGGGGTATGCTGGAGGATGGCGAGGGGACATCGACGAGGGGCGAAGGTGGTATAGGGATGAGGCGACTCGACGATGGGGGGGAAAGCCTCGGGGGTAACGACGAAGGTGATGAGAGGAAGAGCGGGAGGAGGGAGATGAAGGAACTGGGTAGGGGTAGTTGGCGGCTAAGTAAATAGAATGGTAATTAGGTGTAGAGATGATTAGGGTTTATAAAAGGATTAGTATATATAGGGTGGGTGTATTAGGGTTAAGTGGAAATAGGTATAGGGGCTAATTGGTTAGGGTATTCAAAAGATCCAATAAAGAATAGGGTTTAAGGATTATTGGGTTTAGGGGTATGAATCCAGTTAGAAATTGGGTTTGGGTTTTGGGTTTTAAAACCAATAAGTGGTAGGAAAAATATATTTAGATTTTTAAATAAAATCAAAAGGTAATAACAATAAAAATAATAATACTAATAGTAGTAAAATAACAATAATAATAATAATAGCAGAAACAATAATAATAATAATAATAATAATAATAATAATAATAATAATAATAATAAGAATAATAATAATAGGGTTAGTATTACAATATAAAACTTCAATGGAAAAATAGCTACAACTAAAATTATTGATTATAAGTAGACTTTAATAGGAGATCCAACAATACATTTTAACAAAGATTTGAAAGCAGGAAAAAAATTTACAAAAATTGAAATATCGAAAATACACAGAAAATACGTATTTGTGAAGACAGAGGTTACAGCTGTTTTATAATATTGCATCGGTTGTAAGCAACTGACGTGGCCACAGCCTTCAGTGCAGGATTTGGATTAGCAAAAAGAAAACAAAGATGATTTGGAGCTAAAGATTGCTTTCAAATTTTAGTTACTGTCATTCAAGATGTATTTTTATCGTGTTGCAATTATTTATTTTCCATTGTGTTATTGTAAAAGAACCACCTTGTATGAAAAAGTTTTAAATTCCTTGTAAAATTGCATGAATTTGAAGTTAAAGATTCTGTTGTGTTACGAATTACTGTGTTTTGGAATTCAGGGCGTTACAGAGACTTTCCCCTTAGGACAAGTCGAATATAGGTCACTCGCCATCCCGAGTAAGGGAGATCGAGGGAAGGAGGTGGTGGGATCAGTTATAGTCGAAGAGATCGTAGAGAGTCGACGAGATGTGGAGGAGCTCGGTAGGTTGCCGAGCACCTTATCGGGCCTTGGCCGAATTTGAAATTATTCCTTTTGCTCGAGTCGAGCATGGTTTGGCGCATTTGTACGAGGAGAGTGAGCCTCACGAATGCTTCGGAAGTGGATGACATCCCTACAATTCTCACGGTGAAGAGATTGTGCGTAATCCGGGGTTGCTTCATGATTTCAAGGGACTATAAACTTATATTACTGGGCCCAGGTATCAGAGCTTGTACGTCGACCTCCCCCGATGCCTGTTTCATCTCTTTTGATGCCTTCCATGCGGGGCTTCATCTCCTTCTACCCCCGTTTACCGCTGAAGTTCTTCAATGGATCGGCTTAAGCCCCATCCAATTCATGCCGAACATGTGGAGACATGTGAATGGCTTCGTCCTTCACTTCCAGGCGGCCAGGATCGAGCCTTGACTGAACGTCTTGAGGAAGCTATACAAGATTAATCAGAAGAACAGGTCGGAGTATAGGTTCCATCTTACTCCTCACCGAGGTGTAAAGTTGATCGAGAATCCTGACTCGGAAGGAGAAGTTCTTCATAGTCCGTAGGAGCCATCCTTTTTAGATACCCATGAGGTGGAAGGATATAGTGCCGAAGAGGGCAAGTCCGAACCTGTCCTGAGTCCCAAGGAGGACGAGATGGTCAGGACGCTTTTAGATCGGCCTTCTTTAGATTGGAGAGAAGTGATAGAAGAACATTTGTTCCGGGGGGTCTTAGTCCGATCAACCCTAGTATGCATCTTTAATTTCGATTCTTCACTTGTTTTTGTCTGCACTGCTATATCTCGTGTTTTAATTGATCTGTGCCTTTTCTTGCAAAGGATCCCGATATGTACTTCGATTCGATGATCTCGGAGCGGACGACGCTTAGTGGCAAGGCCCCCGAAAGAGGAAAAGGAAGAGAGTAACCGCGAAGCTCTCTGCTTCAAACATTGCCAGGGGTCAGACGAGCGAGTCCCCTGTGGTTGACCTAGGATTGCTGCCATCTACACCGGCTGCTGCCTTGGCCGGGGCTTTTACTCTATGGGCTGCTCTCGCTCTTGAGGCACCTCCTCTGACTGCCGCCACAGAGACTATTCTGACAGAGGAGCACAAGAGACTTTTTGTCCCGGGCTTGCATGTGATGAAGCATGACGGTTTTCTTGGTGACTCGGCTTCTTGCATGCAAGCGATCCACCACCTTGCGACCCTAAAGGACCAAGCTGCAATGGATGTGGGGTCAGTTGGTGATGATGCTTTGGAGATTGCTAGAGCCAATATGGCGGTAAGCTCATGTTCTTTTTTGATTGGTTTTTGTTATTTTATATTTGATGAATGTAAACTTAAACATCTATTTTCACAGATCACTTGCCACTTCGGTCACTTGATGAAGCGAATGGCCGAGCAAGAGAAGGAACTGAAGGCAGCGAGCGATAAAGATAGGGCAGAGCATGCTAAGTCTCAGAAGCTGCTCGATAAGATGACTCGTGTGTCTGAGACGCAGTCGGGGTAGATAGTTCTCTTGGAATCTGCCTTTGTCAAGTCGAAAGAGGAGATAGCTCGGTTGGAGCAGCAGTTGGTCCAAGAGAGGTTGAAAGTTGCCGTGGAGAAGGATGAAGTGGTGAAGGTTGCTCAGGACGAAGCAAAGGGCTACTTCTGAGGGAACATGGAGAAGGCGTACGTCAGATCCCTTCTTTACATGAAGGCACGAACTCCCGGGTTTAAAACATCAGGTACACTCTTTATGCCATCGTCCCCAAAGGCGTTGAGGAAGACGAGGACGAGGATGATGAAGAGGTTGAAGAAGAGGAGCAAGAGGTCGTACCAGACCCTCTGTCTGCCGTAGTGGTGGCCCTCGAAGCAACTGAAGGGGTTGGTCAGGAGCTTACTCCCCCTGGGGGCAGTCGACTGAGGTCGATCCTTGACCTCCCTTCATCTTCTTATATTGTAGTTGTCTTCGGCCTATTTTTTATTTGTAATGATGCCTTAGAGCTGACTGGCCACTGCTAGTTGTATCTCTTACTTTTGCAATGAAAATTGTTTCCGATCTATAAGACTTGTTATTTTTTTCACAAAAAAATCTTTTGCCTGTCGTGTGGACTTGTCATTTTTGATAGAGTAATCTATCAGTCTATCATGTAAACAGGTTGTTGTGTACGAGGCTAGTGAGGAGTCTCGTCTTCGCTCTAAACTTCTGGTTGCGGAGCTAGGTCTTTCTCGCTTACGAAAGAGGCTTTCTATGGCAGAGACGGAGCATGGTCATTTGAGGAGAGTCTTGGTTCACCGAGATGTTGAAATGCAGCATGAAGACGAGATACTTCGAGAAGTGCCCCCTGAGGGTGTAGAAGATCACAGTTCGGTGGCTATAAAGAAACCTTCGAAACTTAAATCTCTTCGTCGTTCTCTGTTTGAGGTTCTAGCTGAAAGAGACGAACTGAAGAACGTTTTGCTTGAGAAGAGTATCAAAGCAGCCCATCTCAGAAGGACGATCCTTGAGTTCTCGCAGGGTGTTATTGCGAGTGGTGTGCCCCGTTTGAAGTTTGGGGTGATGGATTACTCTCTCAAAGAGAGGCTTGTCGAATTAGAGGCGGAGAATCTTCATTTAAAGCGTCTCTCCAAGGTGGCAATGTTAAGAGCACCTCTTGCTCTCGTGAAGGGGAAGCCTTTTCATGAATTAGCTCTATGCTTGCCTGAGGCCCCAAGGAACCTTGGTGATGCCCAAAGTGGCATGGTCGGCTCCTTCAGTGGGGCGTCTATCGGTGAAGTAGAGAGGGTTGTGGGTCTCGATGGTGCGACTCGCTCCGTGGGATTGAACATGACTTCAGATCGCTCAAGGGAGAAGTTTAAAGCTGGTGCTTCCGTTGGAGGTTGCAAACCACATGTCTTTGAAGAGAAATATCCCTTTGCCACGGAAGAGCTAAAGTGACGCCATTAGCTTTGCTCGTTCAATAAATATTGTAACTTTTTTTGTCAATTTTTATTTTTTTTGTCTTCTTATAACGGCCTCGTTTGCCCAATAACACTTGTAACCTCTTTTATTTTCGAAACAAGCTGCATTTTTTGGCTAACACTTGTATTCTCTCTTGTTTGTGAAACAAGATTTTTGGCTAAGTGTGAGAGATCTATTTTTCTCATTGTTTGATAACACTTGCCATTTAAGAGTTTTCAACAGTTGTGGGAGCAATTCCGAATGGTGAGCTACTTCTCACTTGCTCGTTTGCAAGCGACTAAAGTGGCACCGAACCAAGTGTTGGACTCCAAACTTGTCATTTGAGAATTTTCAACAGTTGTGGGAGCAATTCCGAATGGTGAGCTACTTCACATTTGCTCGTTTGAGAATTTTCAACAGTTGTGGGAGCAATTCCGAATGGCGAGCTACTTCTCACTTGCTCGTTTGCAAGTGGCTAAAGTGGCGTCGAATCAAGTGTTGAACTCTAAACTTGTTTTTTGAGAATTTTCAGTAGTTGTGGGAGCAATTCCGAATGGCGAGCTACTTCGCACTTGCTCGTTTGCAAGTGGCTAAAGTGGCGTCGAACCTAGTGTTGGACTCTGAACTTGTTTTTTGAGAATTTTCAACAGTTGTGGGAGCAATTCCGAATGGCGAGCTACTTCGCACTTGATCGTTTGCAAGTGGCTAATGTGGTGTCGAACAAAGTGTTGGACTCCGAACTTGTTGTTTGAGAGTTTTCGTACTTAGAGTGTATATTTTGAGGCAAGTTTCTGTACTTTTAGTATACGTTTTGAGGCAAAACAATCAAGTTTTCTACAACAACTTTTCAGAAAAGTAAACTGCTTTTATAAAAGAGAACTAAGTGGTTACTTCTAAGTTTCAAGCCTTTATTACATAAAAATACGGCTAAGTGAAAGGAAAAACATTGAGAAATGCTTTAGGAAGTAGTTGCTTCGAGCTGGTGTTTGAACACCCTCTTGGTACTTCATCAGGTGCTTTGCATTCCAGGTTCTTGGTATCTCCTTGCCCCCTGAATCTGCAAGTTGGTAAGTTTCTAGACGAACCACTTTGGAGATCCTGTATGGTCCTTCCCAATTTGGAGAGATTTTTCCCTTGTTGCGAGGAGCTGAGACTGCTAGTTTTCTCGAAAATAGATCTCCTTCCTTTATATTGGTAGGGCGTACTCTCTAATTGTAGAATTTTTCAACTCACTGTTTGTATGCCTGCTGTCGTATAAAGGAACGCTCGCGGACCTTGTCTATAAGATCAAGATTGCCTCTGAGACTGTTGGAGTTTTGTTCTTCGTCAAACGCGATCAGGCGAGGGGAGGGTAGGCCAACTTCAACAGGAATAACAGCTTCGGAGCAGTAGGTGAGGTTGAAGGGAGATTCTCCTGTGGGGGGTCTCTTAGTGGTCCTATAGGACCATAGCACATTCAAGAACTGCTTGACCCACAACCCTTTGATGCTCTATCGAGCCTTTGGCGGAGGCCCATTAAAATTTGTTTATTTTCGTTTTTCGCTTGACAACTGGTTAGTGGGTGGGAGACAGAAAAGATTCGCTGCTGAATTCCTATGTCAGCACAGAACTACTGAAAGGTTGCCCTTGAGAATTGCATTCCATTATCAGTAACTAGGATTCGGGAGATACCGAATTGATAAATGATGTTTCTCCATAGAAACTGCTGGATCTTGTTCTCAGTAATCGTAGCAAGTGGTTCAGCTTCAATCCACTTAGTAAAATAGTCAATTGCTACTATGAGAAATTTCCTTCGCCCGGTAGCCGGTAGGAAAAGTCCGAGGAGATCCATCCCCGACATAGCGAAGGGGATTGGGCTGGATAAGGAACGGAGCTCAACTTGGGGTGCCCGTTTGATGGAGGTGAACTTCTAATAAGAAGTGCATTGGCGGACATGTTGTTGAGCATCTCAGAGGAGTGTGGGCCAATAGTAGCCATGATTGAGGATCTTTCGGGCGAGGGATCTTGCTCCTATATGAGTGCCACCAATCCCTTCATGGACTTCCTTGAGGGCGTACTGGGCCTCTTCAGGGGATAATCACCGAAGATATGGTCGGCCGTCAACTAGTGTATACGAACGTTTGTACAAGACCCCTTCGATGATAGTCTAGCGCTCTGCCCTTGTTCGAATTTTCCTTGCGTCTTTCTGATCTGCTGGAAGTATGCCCCCCTCAAGGAATTCGAACAATGGTTTCATCTAGTTTTCCCCAGGTTGTGGGGGAGGAATCATCATGAGTTCTAAATGTTCTTCCTCGATGCTGGGGCTGAGGAGAACTTAAATAAGGACTGTATGATAGAGTCCTTCAAGAGAGGAAGAGGCTAACTGGAACAGGGCATCTGCTTGCCCATTTTCTTCTCGTGGTATGCAGATAACTTCAGACCCTTGGAATGCGGTTGGAAGCCGCTTGACTCGGGCAAGATATTTAACCATCCGATAGTATATAGCTTCGTATTCCCCGAGGACCTGATTAACTTCTAGCTGAGAGTCGCTATATACTTTTACGCAGCGAGCCCCTACTTTTCGGGCTAAGAGCAAGCAGGCTATTAGGGCCTCGTACTCAGCTTCATTGTTGGAGGCTCGAAAATTTATACGGAGAGAGTACTGGAGGATGAAATCATCTTGTCCCATTAGAATAACACCTGCCCCGCTTCCCTCGAGGCATGAGGATCCAGCAACATAGACGCTCCAGAATAGGGGGTCTTGTCTTCCTTAAGAGGGTCCGGAATTGTGCTTTCGACTAAGAACTCCGCAAGGGCTTGGGCTTTGATGGCTGTTCGCAGCTAGTAACTTATGTCATGTTGGCTCAGCTGGATAGACCATTTCATGAGTCTTCCCGAGCTCTCCGGTTTGTGCAATATCTGCTTCAGCGGTTGATCGGTGAGAAAGGTGATGGAGTGGGATTGGAAGTAAGGTCAGAGTTTGAGAGTGGCCGTGATCAGAGCGTAAGCCATCTTCTCCACTTTTGAATAGCGGAGTTCGGCGTCATGGAGGACTTTGCTGACGTAATAGATGGGCTTCTGCGCTTTATTCACTTCTCTTACAAGAACTGGACTTAGAGTATATTCTGAATTAGCAAGATAGAGGTAGAGCAGTTCTCCTGACTCGGGTTTGCTCAATAATGGGGGTTAACTAGATAGGCTTTGAGTTGTTCAAATTCCTCTTGCTGTGGTTATCCCCACTCAAAACTTTTACCTCCTCGAAGAGCATTGAAAAAAGGAAGACATTTCTCTCCTGACTTAGAGAGGAAGCGCCTGATGGCTGCGAGGCAACCGGTGAGCCACTGAACTTCTTTAATACCGGAGGAAGGTGGCATGTCAAGAATGGCTCAGATCTTCTCGGGGTTGGCCTTTATCTCCCTCTGACTAACCATGAAGCCCAAGAATTTTCCTGACGATAGTCCAAAAGCACACTTGGATGGATTGAGTTGCATCTTGTGCCTCCGCAGATCGCCAAAGGCTTCTTGTAGGTCATGGGCATGGTCTACTTGGGTAAGGCTTTTCACCAGCATGTCGTCTACGTACACCTCCATATTTCTGCCGATCTGCTCTTGGAAGACCTTGTTGACAAGGCACTGGTATGTAGCTCCAGCGTTCTTTAGCCTAAAGGGCATGACTCGGTAACAATGCAGTCATTGGTGAGGTCTTCGGGATATTAGAAGGGAACGTTATGATTTGTTTATATCCGGATAGGCATCCATGAGACTAAGGAGCTGGTGACCGGATGTAGCGTTGATAAGGGCATCGATGCTAAGGAGAGGCAACGGATCTTTTGTACATGCCTTATTCAAATCTTTGAAGTCAATACACATCCTCCACTTTCCATTACCTTTCTTTACCATTACTATGTTGGCAAGCCACACAGGATAGTTGACTTATTGGATGAAGCGAGCCACGAGGAGTTTATCCACCTCCTCCCTAATGGCTACCTAGCGATCGGGGGTGAAATTACGACGGTTTTGTTTAATGGGTTTAGCTTCAGGATTGAAGCTGAGATGGTGGGTGATGAGGTCTTCTGATATACCAGACATGTCAGCTGCTATCCATGCAAATAGGTCTTTGTTGTCTCTGATGCACTCGATGATCTGTTTCTTGACTACATGTGGGAGGACCCTACTCACTCGGAAGGTCTGAGACGGGTCTTCTTCAGAAAATGGGATTTCTTCTAACTCGTCGACTAGTTCCGAGATAATCTTCCGGCCCATCTGAGGAACCTCTAATGAGTCGAGGGAGAGAACTGTGCCTCCTATAGTCATAGTGTAGCACCTTCGGGCCGTCTCTTGATTTCCTTTGAATTCTCCTATGCCTGCAGGGGTCGGGAACTTCATTTTCATGTGAAACGCGAAGGGGACGGCACGAAGGGCAGCTAAGCCTGGTCTGCCTAGAATGGCGTTCTACGAAGCTTTCACATATTCTACCATGAATTCCATCTCCTCTGTTCGGCTTGTTGGGGCTTTTCCCGCGGTTACGTCCAGGGTGAGCACCCCTTCAATCGAAACCGGGGCTCCTGAGAATCCGATCAGAGTGTATCCAGCTAGTTTAAGGCAGTCTCAGCAGAGGCCAAGACCTTGGAATGCATCTAAGAAGAGGATGTTAACAGAGCTCCCATAATCTACAAGGATTCTTCATACCTCATGATTGGTGATTTGAAGGCTGATTACAAGTGCATCAAAGTGGGGTATTCGGACGCCTTCCAAGTCCTTATCGGAGAAGGTAACTGGGACACCAAAACTCTTAGGATGAGGGAAGTTTTCTACTGAGTTGACCTTCCGGATGAAGGCTTTGCAGGAGGAGCTAGACTCTCCCCCGATAGGCCCTTCGTGTATAGAGTGCAGAACTGCTTTTGGCTCGGAGTCTTGCAATTCCGCTGGCTTTTCGATTTGCTTATTGCCCCCCCCCTTGGGGGGGGGGTGGAGGATCAACTTGGCGAGTTGCCCTCTCTGGATGAGGGCATCGATTTCATCCTTCAGGGCTCAGCAATCATCCGTGTCGTGGCCATGGTCCCTGTGGAAGCAACACCATTTTCTCTGTTTCTCTTCTTGCCAGGTGTATTCATCTTCAGGGGAGGTTAGAGCAGACCCTCTTTGCCGACCTCCATGAGGATGGCTGAGACACTGGCATTTAGAGGAGTAAACTTTTGAAGAGGGAAGGAAGGCGGCACTGGCCGCTGTTGTCCTTCTGGAGATTCTTAAAGCTTTCTTCTTCCTCACCCTTTTGTTTGTTCCCGTATAGGGGCTCATTCTTGTCTTGAGGATGGAGGGCTTCTTCTGCCCGGATATATTTCTCACTCCTTAACAAGAGCTCTGAGAAGTCCCCAGGTGGCTTCTTGGCGAGGGATGTTTTTAGGTCGGCATGATTGATGTTGTGTCGGAATGCCGCAGAGGCTTCCGACTGATCAAGAGAGGACATAGACCGAGCTTCAGCTGTGAAGCACCAGACATCGTCCCTTAGGCGCTCTCCCATCCTCTGACTGAGGGCCAATAGGGATGCACTCTTCTTCTTTGTTCTGCGGCTACTAACAAAGTGGGTGAAGAAGAGTTCTTCAAACTGATCGAATGAAAAGATCGAACTGGGAGATAGGCGGGAGTACCACTTCCTCGCTGGTTCCTTCAATGTGGCTAGGAAGGTCTTGCAAAGAAGCGCATCTGACGCTTGGTGAATCATCATGAGAGTTTTGAAACTCTCGATATGATCAGCTGGGTCTCACTCCCTATTGTTGGACTCGAAGTCGAGGGCTTGAAGGTTTCCGGGACCGGGGCTTCCATGATGGCCCTAGAAAAGGGAGGCCTGATCGGGTGGAAAATCCTCGCCCGCTGTTCTTCTTCTAGATCGAGTCTGCTAAGGCACCTCTCTATGTCGTGGAGACGGCGGTGGACCGAGCCGTCCCTCCGTTCGGATCTATTTGACCCCTGGGACTCTCCTTCATAAGTGGGGATACGGCAAGGGCTAGGTGCACACTGGTCATGACTTGGGGTATGGCGAGGGCTTGGTGCACGCTGATCATGGCTGGTGGCAATATTGAGGGCTCGCAGGATGTCCTCTTTGAAGTTCTGGAACTCTGCCTGAGTGACTGGTGCCCCCTCCATCTTGGCGGTCCCTAGGTGCTGATTGACTTGTCGGGGTGAGACTTCTCCTCCTCCGACGTGGAGGGGACTCTCTTCGCCTCCTCGGGGAGGGGGTTCTTCTAGGCCTACGGGGGGACCGGACTCTAGGGGCCCTTTGGCACTCGGGGTGAGGGACTTCCTCAAGGGCTCGCCTCTCATTCAAGTGAGTTCGGAGGTCCCTGGCACATACACAACACAATGGTCTAGCTGAGAGAATGAATCATACCATCATATAAAAGTTGAGGTGTATGTTGGATACTGCCAAGCTACCCAAGCAGTACTGGGGCAATGTTATAAGAACCACGGTTTATCTCATCAACTGATCTCCTTCAGTCCCGTTGGGCATTGATATTCCAGAGGGAGTGTGGACCGGAAAATCTGTGTCCTACTCTCAGCTGAAGGTGTTTGGTTGCATGGCATTTTTGCATGTGCCTAACGAGTAGAGATCAAAGTTAGATTACAAGGCTGCACCAGGTAATTTTCTTTACTATGGTGAAGAAGAATTTGGCTGCAGATTATAGGACCCAAAAGAAAAGAAGTTCATAAGAAGTAGAGATACGATCTTTCATGAAGATCAAACATTGGGCGATACTAATGAACTGATACAATCATGAGGTGCTGTGAAAGCAGTTGAACCGTTGGATTTAGATGGTAAAGAACATCAAGGTGATACAAATGAAGTTGCTCCCAACATTCCTGAAGCAAATAATAATTAGATACCTATAAAACCAAAGATTCTTGATCAGGGGGAGCCTAATTAAGATGAGACTAAGCAGGATGAGCCTCCGGCCCCATAAGAAGATGAAACTCAACTCAGAAGATCCTACAAAGACCTAGTTCCTTCAACCAAGTACCCACATCTCAGTACATCTGTTGACTGATAATGGTGATCCTAAGACATATGAGGAGGCCAAATCTCAAAGAGATAGTGACAAATGGATGAAGGCAATGGGGTCCAAGATAAATTCTCTAATCAAGAATGGTACCTATAAGTTGGTACATATTCCAAAAGGCAAAACAACACTCAAAATCAATGGGTGTAAAAGCTGAAAATATATGACAACATGATAAATTACAAAGTTCGCTTGGTTGTCAAGGGATTTGGGTAGAAGGAAGGTGTTGACTTTGATGAGATTTTCTCACCAATGGTGAAGATGACTTCTATTCAAGTTATACTCGGTTTGGCAACTAGCATGAATCGTGAGTTAGAGAAGTTAGACGTGAAGACCGAATTCCTCCATGGTGACTTAGAGGAGGTGATTTACACGGAGCAACCCAAAGGCTTCAAAGTCAAAGGAGACATGGTCAGCAAACTAAAGAAAAGTTTATATGGACTAAAACAAGCTCCAAGGCAGTGGAACAAGAAGTTCAACTCATTCATGGTGAGTCATGGGTACAAGCGGACCAATGCATATCACTGTGTCTATATTCGTCAATTTTCTCGAGGTAAATTCATTATTTTATTACTCTATGTTGGTGACATGTTAATTTTTGGTCAAGATACTTCTATAATTAGGAAGCTAAAAAAAAGAATTATCGAAGTCCTTTGATATGAAGAACATAGGTCCAGCCAAGTAGATTTTAGGCATGCAGATTATTTGTGAGAGAAAATCCAAGAAGCTGTAGATGTCGAAAGAGAGGTATGTTGAACGGGTGCTTGAGAGGTTTAACGTGAATGGAGCTAAGGCTGTGAGCTCACCTTTAGGTAATCATTTTAAAACGAGTAAGAAATCATGTCCAAGTACAATTGAAGAAAAATAAAAGATGGCAAGTATTCCCCACTGTTCGGTGGTAGGAAGTTTTATGTATGCCATGGTGTGCACACTGACTAGATATCACTCATGTTGTAGGCATATTGAGCAGATTTCTCTCTAATCCAGGCATGGATCACTGGGAAGTAGTAGTGGATTCTCAAATACTTGAGATGCACTTATATGCTATGCTTGTGCTTTGGTAATTCCAAACCAGTCTTGGAAGGATTCACAGATGCTGACATGGTAGGAGATCTTGATGGTAAGAATTCTATATCAGGCTACTTATTTACTATTGCAAGGGGAGCTGTGTCATGAAAATCTAAGTTAAAAAAATGTGTTGCTTTATCCACTGTAGCGGCAGAGTACATAGCTTCTACATAAATATTTAAAGAGTTGTTATGGATGGAGCAGTTTCTCCAAGAATTGGGTTTGAAGTAAGATAATTATGTTGTTCATTATGATACAGTGCTCTTGATTTGAGCAAAAATTCTACTTATCATTCCTACACTAAGCACATTGATATAAGATATCATTGGATTAGAGGAGATAATGAAGATAAGTTGTTCGAGTTAAAGAAGATTCATACAGACAAGAACTTGTCAGACATGCTGGAAAAAATTGTCACAAAGCATAAATTCGATTATTGCATAAAGCTCGCTAGAATGGACTCCAAGTAGTTCGGAGTCGTGATCGGTATTCCTCCCACATCGGTTGGAAGGGGAGATTGTTATTGTACAATGGGCTAATCCAACCCATTATGGAACTTTGTTTATAGAAATATCTAGGAGAAATATATAAGTTAATAACTTGTTTTGAAAATCTAAAAGTTCTACAGTTTTCCAACGCTTCTACATTGTTCCACCCTCCTCTATGTAAGGAAGTGATCTTCCTCATTTTGTTAGGAAACAAAATTACAAGGTGCTCCACTCCAAGTGTGAGTGAGGGAGTTGTATACCACTTCAAGTTGAAAGTGAGAAAGAGTGATCCACCAAAAACCAGTATGTGACGATAAGAGTGTGATTCTAGTATTCTCTTACTGTACCCGTTATCTGAACAGTGAAAGAAGTATTACTAATGCCCGTGGTTTTTTCACGTAAAAATCTTTGGTATTCTTGCTTACTTTTGTTGAGTTTGTGTGATTTTTTATTTTGTGGTTATCGATGCTAACAGTTGTGCGGCGAGGAGACATCGGGGAAGAGCCATATTATTTAATCGAGATATCTCTCTTCCTCAGGGTCATAGGTGATCCGAGTGGAGAAACTTGTGAATAAATTACTCTCATATGATGTCTTTTGTTCTCAAACTTGTACTACAATTTGATATGAAATAAAATTTCCCATGTGTTCCATCCTGTTTCTCATTTTCTTCGTGATGTGCTTCGAGGTTTTGAGTTAGCGAGTTGTTGGAGAAACTCGGGTGACGAGCTAGGCTACGAACTCGTAGTTTTGAGTTAAGGAGTTGTCGGAGTTGCTCGAGTAATGCGCTCAGCTCCGAACTCTTTGTTTAAGTTAGCGAGTTGTTCGACTAGCTAGAGTGACGAGTTGAGCTCCAAACACATTGTTTTAAGTTGGCAAGTTGTTCTTTTATAGTTATCGAGTTGTTTTAGTGGCTCGATTGACGCGTTGCGTGTGTTTGTTTTAAGTTAGCAAGTTGTTCTTTTATAGTTATCGAGTTGTTTTAGTGGCTCGATTGACGCATTGCGTGTGTGTGTGTGTGTGTGTGTGTGTGTGTGTGTGTGTGTATAGTGGGCCTAAAAGAGATATATACTGATTAATATAATTAATTGGGCCTAGCCATATGGGCCAAGAGATTGTTTGTGTGCTGGTTGTGCATGCAGCATGCATGTCATGTGAGGTGTCGATGTGCATGAGATCACGTGAGGAAGTGAATACATGCATATGTGCAGTCACGTAAGGTATAGAGGAATGAAGTGGTAGGTGGGAAAGAATGTCCCACATTGGATATTTTAGGTGTATAAAGAGTGTATATATATAGTTGCCTATAATCCAAGAGTACCAACTTAAGCTAGCTCTTTTGATGAGGATGTGCTCTGTGGTGGGGCTGTGGTTAGGTTTGTTTTAGGCGTTGCGTACGCATGCGTAGGCGCGTACGGAGCTGTGCGAGATTAGCGCGTTGCAAGATGAGTTCCGAACTCGTAGTTAACGAGTTGTAGAATGTTGCCCTGGAGATCACTCGATTTTTTTTCCTTGTTAAAAGAGGGACACGCAGAGAAGGTATTCCAAACTCTATAGGGATTAGAGCTTGAGATCTGAAGGTAAGGTTGAATAGAGACTCTCCTGCTTTAGTGGTCCTGTAGGACCATTTCACGCTCGGAAGTTGTTCGATCTATAGTCTCTTTGGAGCTTCATTTAGCCTTTTTTAAGGCCATCTAGAATCTTCTTGCAGGCATTCTCGTCTTGACCATTGGCCAGAGTATGCGAAATAAAGAGAAATGCCGTTTGATCCCCATATGAGAGCAAAAGGTATGGAAGCTGTTGGCTGCAAATTGGGTTCCGTTGTTAGTGAGAAGAATCTGGGGTATTATAAACCTTGCAAACAATACTCTTCCTAAACAACTGCTCTATAATTTGTTCGGTAATGCAGGCAAAGGTTCTTCTTCGATTCACATTGTGAAGTAGTCAATAGCCACAACTAAGAAGTTTCTCTGTCCAGTTGCACGGGGAAACAGTATGAGTATATCCATTCCCGACATCGCGAAGGGGATCAGACTTGACATGGAGTGTAACGCCCCGCACTCAACTCGTAAGCACACAATTAACTAAATTCTGGCCACACCCACCACAGGCTGCCTCAAAAGGGTGTCCGGACGGAAGGTACACCTTTCTCATTGGCTTCCTAATATATCTCTTCTTTCTTCCTTCTTCTTGGCCGATATGGGATTTATTCCCTAGGTCAAAGCCGGTCAAAGAACACCACACACACACATTCCTTTCATTTATTCATTCATTTAATACCATCTATAGCCCCATAGATCATCTCATAGGCTCATCACACCATCAATTCCCATAGGATCTTCTATAGTCCACCAATACCCACTCATTCTTTCCTTCTTTCTTTTCCACATCACTAACCATCCTTCCATTCTTTCTTTCTACTAATACACTATATATATATACTATACTCTCTAGAAATATGGGGACGGGGTCTCACATTCACCCCCTCTTAAGAATTCAGCGTCCTCGCTGAATACGGGACGTACAATTTAGCACAGGATCTTGTTTCTAGTCGAATGTAGACTTGTCTCCTAATCGCTGCCCTCCCAGGGTCTTACACATCTCATACATATATTGTGTCCCACGGACTTCCTATATACAATTCCTACATTCGATGTCGAAAGTTGGCTATGATACCATCTGTAACACCCCAAATTTTTTTTTTCTCCAAATTCAATTCTTTCAATTTCTATATCACTTTAAACATAAACTAAGAAAGTTATAATTCAAGGAAAATTTTGGCAGAGTTTCCCCTGTAAATTTTGCCCTGAAACACAAATAGCTTACGGAATTCTGCTCAAAATTCCGTAGCTCACAATACATGCAATAATTTCACGGGCTCCCCAGCCCAAAATGAGCAGAAACACACAGGCAATATAATATAATGCTCTGGGGGCCAAACTCATAACAGAATATCATTTAACAATTAAAAACCATAAATTTCCTTTAAAAACTTATATAAGTAATAGAGAAACTAAAGAAAACTTTCCAAAAACCAATCACAGAATCCAATACTCCACAACGAGGTGGGTACGGGCTTTCTTACCTCACCGCAGCACTATATACTTATACTTTTACCATAATACAGAATAATACATCAACCATTCACTTTTCTACATATACTAAATACATAAATAATCTATCATCTCGACAAAATTAAATTCCTACCTCTATAACTACCTCGCCCTGCTGCTAGCAACCTGCAGGAGAGTTAGGGTTGTCCACTCTCAGGGAGGGACCCCCCTAACCCCCAGAAAACATCAGGGGTTAGCCATTTCTGGTGTGAGTATAATTTAAAAAAAAATCTAACAAATGAATTAAATTGTATAAAGAAAATAATTTAAACTTACAAACACCCAGTAAGAAGATACACCTTGAACATCTGAACTTAAAAACATCATCAATACGATTTATATCAAAATACCCTTCAAATCTGCGTTGAATTATAAAATTACCCATAATTTACACATTCTACTATACTTCACATCACCCTCATATTTATCCGTATTATATACTCGCACGAGACGAATTTCCATACAATCCATTCCTTTTCAATTTAAATTCCCTACCCGAATATTCATTCCTTTTCAATTATCATCATATAGCATTTCGCTATTTATATAAATCACTTACATGATGCTATTACATCTTCCTTTTATAAACCTTTATATGAATACACTCATAACACAACATACTTTCTCCATTAACCATTTTCGTAACCATTCTCCAAATACGGGTATTTATTTTATTGTAATACAACAAGTATCACTTCTTACATATATGCTTCTATTCTCATAATGCCACATTCAATTCATGTCTTATGATGCAATTATAACATCTTATTGCTTATTGCAATGCTCTCACATTTCATCACATCATTAACACATCACTAATAGAATGCGTATACTCATTACATCGAAAACATGTTTTATAGCTCATTTCCATTTCATTATACCACTTTAGTAATTCTCATTCTTATAAGTAATGTATCTTATTATTATCATTTTCACTTAATCCCCAAACACAATTTGGGGCCACAACATATCACACCCCTTAGCCGATAGCTTGGGTAATAATCACTACACCTCAAACACACAGTTTGGGTAATATCACATCACATCTCAAGCCGATAGCTTGGTTATTAATTCACTTCAATCACTTATCATCTTCACTTTACTTAATTCTTCATTTTCATTAATCATTACCACTATCATACCAGCTCACCCTGCGAATTATGCCAAGCCAGGTAGTTCCCACCATTTCCACAGAAATAGAGGGCAGGTAGTTCCTTGACACAATTCCAAGGTACAACTCATATCAAACTGTATTTTACTTTAATGATCACATACATAATACAATTACTTCGTACTATTCATAAGAACACATGTCTCTTTTATTATTTTCATTTTAAATTAACCACGTACTACATTTATCACTTCTTTTCATACACTAACTCATAACTCATTTTCTTTCACATTTACTTCATTCACAACCACTTTCTTTCCCATACACAATTCACAATTCACTTTCTGTACTTTCACATTTTTATTAACACTTAGTTATTTATTAGTTTGTCGACCAGTGAGCCACAGTATCCCAACATACTGAAAGCCAACAGCCCAGTAAACACGCGGCCCGATGCTCACACAGAGTCTTACTCATCCGAGGCTACGTCTTCTTCCTAGCCAAACTAGCGAGGGAACCACTAACCCCTAGTCCCACTAGGGTACTTCCTCCCAGCCGAAGCCAACAGGGAAAAAGCCACGTCCTAGGTAAACTGGGTACTTCCTCGCGACGGCTGTCATCGAGGGAAAAACACCACACCCCAGGTAAACTGGGTACTTCCTCCCAGCCGATAGCCAGGAGGGAAAAACCATGTCCCCGGTAAACTGGGTACTTCCTCGCGACAGCTGTCATCAAGGGAAACCAGGCCTCAAGCCGATAGCTTGGGCGATAAAATCCACTTACCCCAAACATAGTTTGGGTCCACTATTCCCAAGCCGGTCCTTGGGCATTAGGAGGTCTATTCCAAACCCCCAGGATTGCTGTAGGTACTAGTCAACAAAGCCATATGTTATTAGCATTAATCATTGCATATTTCCATTTTACTAAATCAACATAAAGCATCACAGCTTTTAATTAAACAATTGACACATCCTTGACTTTAATCATGTGAATTAAGAACACATTTTGTTAACACTTACCATCTTACCTTTTTCTTACCATTTGATGCATATCTGGCATCCACGATATTAATTATCATCTCATTGTATCACATATATACATACACCATGTCATTTAACATAGAAACCATCATGTCATAGTAGTACATAATATGAATGCACCATGTTATTTAATTTTCCATAACATCACCCATTATGAATACAATGCTATTTGCTACTTCATTAAATCACATATAAACATACACCAAGTTATAATATTAATAAAAGAACTATATTAGGTTATTCCATATCGTAAGAGTATCAAAATAGATAATTCATCACATTGTAATATCATACTATTGCCCATTAATTCATGTCGAACATAATTAGACTGTAAACATATACCCACTTACTAATTTCATCAATTATCACATCACAAGTCAATATCATGATACATATATATCCCAAACATACACCACACATGCGGATTTCCAAGAAAAGGGGCCAAAACCATTTATTTCCTCTAATTAAATCTCATAATATCCAATTATAGCATACTAGCTCATGCATCATGTTTCATATAAGTAAAATCACCTATGTGGGCTTATATGCCCCAAAACATGCACAAAACGTGCACTATAATTACACGGGTTTTCAAAACATGATCACAATCACTAATTTCGTCTAATTACATCTTATAACATCCATCCATAGCATGCTAACCCGTACACAAGGCTCTGCATATACCAAGTTACCTTGTATCGGCCTATATACCCTAAAAACATGCACAAAACATGCACGGGGTAAAAATATGCATAAACAATTTAATATATTTAATTTTTATACATCAACACATCACATTAACCCATACTATAGATTTTATATACTTAAAATAGTCACTTTCACCACATATCTCAAAAACCAATTTTGGATCCTTAAAAATCCGTATTTTCAATAAAAATCCACTTTTGGCATAACTCACACAAAATATATCAGAAGGCCACGAACTTCGGCCACAATATAAAATATTTATAAATACAACATACTCACCTGACGGATCGAGCAAACGATGTCCCACGTCCGCCCTGTAGCTAGTCGAAGTTCAACTTTTTCCACCTAATTGAAAAATTGTAGAACCGATTAGCTTAAAGCTCAAAACTCGACCTACGGACCTCCAAATTTGAATCCGTCTTCACCCACGCATCACAAATGACATATGTAGGCGAGCTACATCGACGGATTTCAAATTCGAACCCCGATGCAAGAACTCACATATTGATCGGAAGGCTTTCTAATAGGAAAATTTTCTATTTCCTAATTTCTTCAATCCCTTTGTCCTAATATCTCAAATTAGGGTTAACAACAATAATGAGACTCATCTACACCTCCGAATTCATCAAATTCTCACCTCTATATCGCTCAGGCATTTCACCGAACACCCAGCGTGCACTTTTCACCTATAGTCTATTTTACTCAATTTAATTGAGCTTAAGCCTATAAAAATCATCCTAAATTTATATTAATCTGTGCATAATACTCTACACCCTCATATGCATTTTCTACAATTATTTGGATCGAGTTTTCTACCCGATTTCATAAACCCTATAGTTCGAGTTTATGCCAAAATCACTACTCTCCATTTTATTCTAATGGCTCACTACATTTTTTTTTCTACCATACAAGAGATAATTCTTATATATATCTCTATTTTACAAACCCAAAATCCTAATTTACTAACAACTTGTAATTTCTCTAACAATCCACTAATTCCTCAAATCTACCACTTCCAATATCTCTAAATCTCTCTACCATAACAATCCTACTCCATAAAAATTAACCCAACTAAATTTTATACAATAAAATAGTTAGGGTTTACCTTTTCGAAATCCTTTCGAAAATCCGACACTTCCACAATGTAGAGAACCCTTCAATTAGCTTGCCCCCTAATTTAATCGAAATTTTATGGAGAAAGGAGTCGGGATTTCGAGCTAGGAGAGGGCCGGAATGGGGCTCAGTTTTTTTTTTTTTTTTTTCCTTTTGGGCGTGAACGAGATCAGGAAAGGGAGAAGGAGAAGGAAAGGGAGGGGGTTTAAAAAAAGATAATAATAATAATAATAATAATAAAATAATAGGGCATATTTTCATATAAGCCCTCCAAATCCAAAATATTACAACTAAACTCCAACTCTTTTCTATAATAATAATACGAACAAGACAAATACATTAAATTATCTTATAATAATTCTCCAAAATTATAAAATAAAATAAACTATATTTCCTCACATAAAATCTTAACTCTTAACTCTAATATAACAATAACACCAATCTACCACAAATATTCATACCAATATCAATATTGAAAATAAATAAAATAAGATATCACTTAAAAATAATTCTCACCCTTACAAAATATAAAAACGAATATTTTCGGTATTTTAAAATCCGAGGTGTTACATTCTACACACCTCAATAGAAGCTCGTCCTCGAGCTATGGGGTATAAGAAAACTCCTCGAACAAAGTCAAGATACTTACTCCTCACCATTTCCTAAGGTTCCAAGGACAATATCTGCATCAGAACTTCATTGCCCCTCTAACAACTGCACAACTTGTCGTCTGGTCGATCGCACTATCGATCTATAATAACCAATGGCCTCATAGGATCTGTCACATCCAATGCCACATTCAGCTGGACTTCAATCTACAACGGCTCCACACTTGAGATAGATCTCTCACACTTTTTAACATAGAACAGGAAATACCTCGAGAACGCTTGGCATCTCAGAGGTAAGCGTCAAACGATATACCACGGTTCCAATTCTTTCTATAGCTCTGTAGGGGCCAACAAACCCCCAGGTCTAACTTTTCCCGGTTTCTAAAATGACGTACTCCCTGAATAAAGGATACTTTCAAGAATACCCAAATCTTCAATTTCTAACTTCAAGGGGCTTTCGCCGCTGATGGGCGTAACCTTTTCTTTTGTCGACTACACACCTCAAAAGAGGCTTATCCATGCTCACCTGATAATTAATATTTTTCCTTGTTCCGGTCCATTAAAATATTCTCCTAGAATCTTGATACATCTTCGTGCCACCGGGATAGACAATATACTGAATATAAGGAGCATTCTCCATCACCCACTACCACAAACCATCCTAATCAGGAACACCAAATCTACGATAATAGCAAGTTTTCCCTACTGCCTACTGACCAATCTGCATTGCATTCATTAATCCCATCCAGAATTCGACCATGCATCCTCTGTCGCAAGCAGAAATTTTGAATTCATGTTTGACTGATCAATTGTAGGATGGACAGTTGTACTGATACACTACCGATATATAAGGTCATGTCAACCTCTACTACGGAAATAAAGTCAAATTGATCTAATGAATTTAACACCGTCCACTCCTGGGACGTCATTAGGACCAAAACCTTTTTTTTCCATTTATAGCATTCATCACCTTATTTCTTCCCCGGGTGGTATTTTATTTCCATACCAAGCTACCAAGGAACTCAAGCCACGTTTATTGCCTCCTGCTAAAATCATTGCAAGAACGAGTGTTCAAACTCTTACGATCACAGAAAAAAAAACTAAAACTATTTTCTAAAAAACTAATTTCCCAACACCTTCAATACGTGCCCTACTATCATTAATTTCAAATCTGCGTAATTCACGCGCCCCGTATAACCACAACTGCCTCAATATATAAGCCTCAAGCTTGCCTTCATGCATCAAACTGCACCTGGTCTTGTATCCATGCACTCCCTTCTCGGGATGATCAAAACGTGAGCTATCGTTAATCTTCCTTTAACCCTTGAAAATATCTTTCCATGTTGCTCAGGTCATTCCAATGGCTCATTCTTTATGATAAAATGAGTCATCGGTACAGCAATAATAAAAAATCGAGGAATGAACCTCCGATAATAGCCAGTTAGATACAAGAAACTATGAATTTCCAACACATCCGAGGGTTATTTCCCATCTTTTCACCCTTTGTAATTTCCTTCGGATCCACAAATACGCCTTCCACAGACACAATGTGTCCCAAAATTCACACTTCTTGCCCCCAAAAATGACAATCTACAGACCTTTCATACCGCTTCTAGTCCCAACGAGTCTACAACTCAGTTCTGAGGTGCCATCTATGCCCCTCCATACTGCGAAAATACACCAAATATCACATACAAATACAATCATACCCTGTTAATATAAGGGTGAAAGGTCAAATTCGTCAAATTCATGAAAACTGCAAGGACGTTCGCCAGCCCAGAAGACATTACAGAAAACTTATACAATTCAGACCGAGTACGAAAAACAGCCCCTGGGATTCTTCCCTTTTGAAGGATTATCCGACAGTACTCGGTGTGCAACCCTAGCCGGGAGATTAGTGGCACTCCCCGCAACTAATTCAACAAATTATCTATTCTCAACAACGAATACTTAATAGTCACCTTGCTTAGTACACCTTCTCGGTGAACTACATTCTTTGTTACAATACCATAGAAGCGCCCTACGGCGTATCACTTGAACCGATAATCCTTTATCAAAAACATCACCTCAAATTCTCTTTCACCTTTTCCCATTCCTAAGTGCTAGAGCACAAGCTGATTTAGAAATAGGAGTCATACCAAATATCAAATCAACCTTGAACTCCAGAGTTCACCAAGGTGGGAGACCAAAAACCTTTTCAAATATATCAAAAACTTTGCAAACCCCATCAACAATCTCAATCTTTGCCTTAGATATTTCTACTGAACCCGAACGGGCATAATTTTCATCGTCCAAGGCATCACATACAGTCAAAAACTAGGCTCATCAGGTTGTCTCACCTGAATCCTCCCTGCACCATACCCCAACTACGCAGATGACCTACATAACCTTCTAAAACCAATCAATCTCCCCAAATATGGGATAAAACCATAACCACACATCACTCCTCAATCCATAAAATATACACCTATAGAACATACGTCCATAGGACCTACATAAGATCTCCTGGGAATAACCCCTTATGGCACACAACAATCAATATAATAGAATACTCCAATAGTGCACAAATTCACACCGGGATCTCTACAGAGGTCAACCCATATGCAGGGTCATGAAAGGTAATGCTGACTCAAGGTCAGATCAAGGTCTAATGAGGATCGCACCATTCCATGATATAATCTATTCTTCAATAAAACACCCGCATAAAATACACTCTCTATCTCCAACTAAGCAATAATGAACCCATACTCACATGGCAAGATCACTAGGATTAACTGAATTCCTAGTTAACCTAAGCTCTGATACCAACTGTAACGCCCCGCACTCAACTCGTACGCACACAATTAACTGAATTCTAGCCACGCCCACCACAGGCTGCCTCAAAAGGGTGTCCGGACGGAAGGTACACCTTTCTCATTGGCTTCCTAATATATCTCTTCTTTCTTCCTTCTTCTTGGCCGATATGGGATTTATTCCCTAGGTCAAAGCCGGTCAAAGCACACCACACACACACATTCCTTTCATTTATTCATTCATTTAATACCATTTATAGCGCAATAGATCATCTCATAGGCTCATCACACCATCAATTCTCATAGGATCTTCTATAGTCCACCAATACCCACTCATTCTTTCCTTCTTTCTTTTCCACGTCACTAACCATCCTTCCATTCTTTCTTTCTACTAATACACTATATATATATATATACTATACTCTCTAGAAATACAGGGACGTGGTCCCACATGGAGCAAAGGATGACCTAGGCCCCCGATTTTATCCGAGAAAACTTCTGGCAGGGGCACATCAGTGAGCATATCTTAAGGCATCATCGAGGAGCATTGGCCAATAGTACCCATAATTAAGAACTATCTGTGCTAGAGACGTTGCTGGCCACCATCGACTCCATGCGTAACACCCCGCAAAATTTCATATGTTAAATTTTCTCTTGCACGTGTTATACATGTGCAATCATGTTATTAATAGTAGTGTCATAATCAATGATATTTTGTTGCTTGGTTTTGTTAACTTCACAATATTATTAGTTGATTGTGTGATTGGAGGTCTTGCTTATTTTGTGTGTTCGTTGCATGTACATGTAATCGACACAATCTTAGTCCTCGTGTTTGCTACATGTATCTCTCACCTTTTTCAATCTCGTGCTCGTTTCACTCTTTCTCGCCTCACTCTAGCCCAAACCCGAAGCCTAACACTTTGCAACCTGAGCCGCAATGCTATCCAAACCCGATCCCTAATCTGCTTCCAAACCCGATCCAATGATGTCCAAACCAGAGCAAACCCAAACCCGAAACCACCCTATCTTCTCTCTCCATTAACTTAGTTTGAAACCTCTCAAACTTTCCACTTTCCCAATCCAAAACTGAACAATAACTTCTTATTGTTTCAGCTCATAACTACCCCTACAACCCCTCCAATTCAGCCCTCAGCACCCATTAAAACAACCTCACTACCAATTCTTCTTAGCCCACACTTCCAACCAGCCCTCTCACCCTATTGTTCTAATAAATACCATGCTAAACCCCTTTATTTTCACTCACACTGACCCCCAACACCACCACCTTAATGTTTCAGATTTGAATGAGTTTCTGTCCAGAATTGAGTGATTTTTTGTCCATATTTTGAGTGAGTTCGAGTGAAAATTTGAGTAAGTTCGGAGAGGAGTCAAAGGCTTTGAGTTCAGTGAGAAGTCAAATCTTAGAATCGGGATTTTTGAAAGTGGATTACAGTAGGATCGTGTGGAACTCGACGTCTTGATTCTCTCATTCACAAGCAAAAGTGGGTAACAACTTCTAACGCTACAATTTCATTTTGATGCTAGGTTGTATGTATGTTAGATGTTTGATAATAATGATGATGCTAGTTTGTATACATGTTAGATGACTGAAATGGTGATGATACTAGGTTGTATGCATGCTAGACGATTGAAATAATAGTGATGCAAACTCAATAGGTGATTGAATGAACTTTGAAAATGATAGTTAAAGTTGTAGGCAATTGTTGTAGTAATTCAAACGTGTAAATATAATATTTGTTGCATGATATGCAAAAAATTCTAAAAAGAACTATATCGTTAGAATGCATGAGTATGAATTGTTTGACTTCTTAAATTCAAACTTATGATTAGAATCATCGAATATGCTTGAAGTATGATCATCGAACGAAATGAATGAGAAAGCATGATAATATGACTCAAATGAATTATTTTAACTGTTGCAATTATTTTAACTGGATTGATGTTAATAAAGATTTGTACCGATCATATTACATTTCAGTTAAGTAATGAATTTAAAGCATGATTGCATAGGACGTGACTCGATTTAGAGTTTCTATAATTCTAATGTAATAGAAATTGAACTTGAGCTTATATGAAACTCTGGATTCCAGAGAGTAGAACTATGTAAATTATTATGTGACTTGAATCGTGTGAAGTTGTTCTTCGCGTGAATTATAACTAAAATAAGTAGTGACATGAAGAATATATGTATATGCATGATTGAACCAGTTGCTTGGGCATTGTGGTCAAGTAAAAGTTGTATGACTTGGTCTTTACCAATGGGGGTGCTGTGACTTGAGTGAGGCCTAGATCGGCAAAGGTTTTGGAACTCCGAGTGTGAAGTAGAGTAGGGTCGGTATGACCAAGATTCTAGTTTGTGAAAATGTAAGCCCAAAATAGGGATCGTTCAGTCTAGAGTATAATTTTTCATCATTTACACTAAAATCTTGCATTAGTTGAATTAAGATTTGCATTAGAAGAAGATATAATGGAAACAATGATGGACATGTCCGGTAAAGAGCTTGCGGTTCCTAGGAATGTTTGGGATGAGGATACTCCTGTAAATACACGTGTGTGGGCTAGGGGTAGGTCAGTAAGGTCCGTAGTTAGGGAAAATCAACTCGTAGGGCTTTGTGACTGAGGATGCGCCTAGTTAATCCACGATGCATAGGCTAAGGGTAGGCTGATAAGGTCTAATATCGTGGGAGTTCGACTTACACATGATTACACATTGGAGTACTAGTCATTGGTTGAGGCATTGCATATAGAGAGGGATTGAACACTATAATGAGAAGAAACGCTAGTAGCTTCAATTCGGAAGGGCAGCATATCGTTCCAAACAAGCGTGCATTAGAAAAGCATATTTGAACTGTGCATGTTAGCATAGTAAGTAATGTATATGTTTGACACTCTAGGAAATTAGTTCCACACTCACTCATACGACATTATATAATTGAATATTTCCATTTACGTTTAACATATACATTGAATCATGTTTTTATTTTATTATATTGTGTTTTGTAAGTTAGTTGAGGTTGTTAGGATTTTTACCGTCGGCCTCACAAGCTGACAATCCCACGGATTGTGGTTTTGAATGTAAGATTGCCTGAGGTGTTAACATAGATGTGTGGCATCTTGAGAGCCTGTCATCTATCAATCCTTCTTTGGACTTGTAGTAAGATTTCTGCATTTTTCTATTTAATATTATGTTTATGTATTGCAACTGAAGTATCAATCTTATGAGTAATGCATGGTTCCTAGTGTCCGGTTACGGGGTGTTTCATTGTGCACTACTATAAGGGCATAATGGGCTTCCTCAGGGTCGAGATATCGTAAATAAGGTTTTCTGTCTACCAATGTGTATGAGCGCTCGTACATGATCCCTTCAACAAGTATGTACCATTCTGCCCTTATCTAGACCTTTTTTTCCTTTCTTGCTTCTTACATGTCTGTTGTGTGGATTCCCATGTCAGGTGATTTAACATGGGTTTCATCCAATTGTCTCCAGGGGTCTGAGAAGTGACGACCATGAGCATTAAAAAAAATTCTTCGATACTGAGCTTGAGTAAGACATCAATAAATACAATGTGGTCGAGCCCTGCAAAGGAAGTGGAGGATAGCTTAAAGACAGCATCTGCTTATCCCCTCATGGGAGATGTGAGTGTGTGACGCCCCGCTTCCCAAAAAGGAATACGGAATACGGATACGTGACTAAGTCCAGCGAATGATTTTCATCATCCATAAGCTGTGAGGATCTTTACAATATTTCACAGGGATAAGCAGAGTAGGAAGCAAGAGAAGTCAACCACGCATGCATAAACAAATCAATATACCAAAAGAAATTTACTTGAAACAAAATTTAATAAATCTCAAATAAAACAGATTTGAACAAGTCAATAATTCTGGGTCATATTGCCCAATACAAAATAATCCAAGTAGCAATACATTTATTCAAAATAAGCAACAGGAATAATAATAATAGTAGCAAGAACTCCAGCAATTTCTATTATTATTACTATCAATAAGAATGGTAATAACAATAAATAATACTAACAACAACAATAGCAATTATCAGAGCAACATCATTATGTAAAAATAGAAATTTGTTGAAATAGTCCAAACAGTAATAATATTTTGATTTAAGTTTAAATGTGAATAGTTGATCAAGTAGAAATGGAAACAAAATTTATTCAAAATAATTATAACTATTGTTTAGAAAAATGCTTTAACATAAAATCCAAAACGAATTTAAAAAATAACGAATTTATAAATATCGAGATACAGAAAATACTCATAAAATACGTATTTGCAGAAATGGGGGTTACAATCCTACCCACCTTACAAAAAGAATTTCGTCCTCGAAATTCATTCTGGCAAGCAGTAGGACAAAACAAAAGCAAACTTAAGAAATAATAAGGCAGGAAAATTAGAAAATGAGAACTCAAGTGATGGTAGCACCGTAATAAGAAAAGAACATAAATAAGATTGATGTCGAATAATGAATCGACAAAAGATAACGAGTGAAAAAGGACAAACAAGAACTTAACGATGCAAGGAAGAAGAAACAACAAGAGAATCCTGGGATCTGGGGGTTATGGATGGGCCCACCACGCTTCCGCTGTGTTACTCCGATGGTGATATCCCAAGCAACATACATGTCGTTGTAGGCCACATGACACCAATCGACGAACCGAGCAGGAAGACAAGAATGAGACACCAGGATCAAGGAGAGTATAGGTAGGAGAATTTGGGTTATTGGATTGAGTTTCGAGTCCAATAAGAGGTGGGTTTGGGTTGGGCTCAAGTTAGATATAAGTAAATAATGCAAAATGAATATAAAGTTTGGGCTTCAGTTTAAATAATTAAATGATATAATAATAATAATATAGATCAAAACTAATGGGCTTTAACAAAAATAATAATAACAACAAATATTAATAATAAAAATAATAATATCAATAATAATAAAATAATAATATCAATAATAATAAAAATAATAATAACAATAATAATTACAGTAATAAAAATCATCGCAATCATACTTGTAATAATAATAATAATAAAAATGTTAACAATACTGATAATAATGATAATACATACATGACAGAATTGGATTCAACACATTCATGAAAATAATGCAATAATAATAATAATAATAATAATAATAATAATAATAATAATAGCAATAATAATATTAAAAATATTAACAATACTGGTAAGAATAATAATGCAAGACAGAATATAATTTGGGTTCAACATTTTTTTGTGAAAGTAATTCAATATTAACAACAATAATAAAATAATGAAAACAATAATAATAATAGTAATAGTAATAACAATAATAATAATAATAATACTAATAATAATGAAACAATAGTAATAATAATAGTAGTAGTAATAATAACATTATACAACAAAATAAGAATTTGGCTTATCAACTCTATAAATAAATCAAACAGGAATATATATAGTCGATCAATTATAAATGGAAAGTGAAGTTAAAATACACCATTATTCGAAATACATAATTTTCGTTTAGAAAACATCTTAATAGAAGATCCAAAATGAATATACGAATGATAATCGAAATACAGAAAATATTCGGGAAAATAAAAATTATAAAGGGAATATAGATAGGAGAAGAATGAATTTATACCCAATAAAGAGTCAAAGAAGAGGATGACTGCAAGGGACGGAAGGAAACAAGGAATGAAAGAATTGAATATGAAGGAAGAGAAACGAGGGGGCATAACCGAAGTTGAAGAGAATATGGCAGGGAAGAAATAACTAGCATAATACTCAATATTGAATTGACAAATGATGATGAATGCAAGTACAGAAGAATAAATGACACAAGAACTGGAATGCGACAAAATAGAAAAATACCTACAATCGCATCTTCAGCAGTCTCTGCTTCTTCTGCAATCTGGTTGTGGGCCTGATCACATTCTCCAGCATGTCCTCCACTAGGATCTGATCCTCCAGTTGGTGCACTTCTCCTGCTCTTTGGGCAGTCCCAAACCTTGTGGTCATTCGCTCCATATGCAAGACATCGACGGTTGGCTTTCCAGCAATCCTTGCATATGTGACCGATCTTGCGGAAAAAGTTACATGTCGGCCCCATCCTTCTGTGGGTTTGCCTCGTGATAGCGAAGGCGTAATGCTGGTGCGCAAATATACTCAGTCGAGTGAGCTGTGCGTTCTCCTGGGCTCTTTCCAGACTAGCTCTCATCAGCTCATTGTTTTCTCGCTGTAGCTCCATCATTCGTTGCATCGTCTGGAGAATGGCGACATTTTCTAATGTTACATCCTTAGGCGGAGGAGTCGAAGAATCTTCATGAGCCATAATCTGCAAAACCATCCAGTTGGTGAGTACCCCTACATACGTTGGTTATTACGTGTTTATGTGATCAACATGGCATGCATATTATTGAGTTAACCTGACATGAGCCAAACTTGACTAATATATCAATCAAAGCCAGACCTCCATAAAGTTAGTCATGTTTGTCTGATATATTATCCAACCCTGGTCTCTGATACCACTAAAACCTTGTCACACCCCGCTTCCCAAAATACGGGAATACGAGCACGTAACGAAGGCCCAGCGAATGATTATACATCATCCATAAGCTGTAATAGATTAACTCAACAATATACAAGAGAATGGAACCACGCAAGAGAAATGTAACCACATGAACAATGAATAAACACCAAAATAATCATGAAATAAATTTACCAAATAATAATCCAACATCTGGGCTAAAACAAACATCAGGTCATAAAATCTAGGAATATAGTATGATAGAAGCAATACAATAAGCAAATAACAAAAGATAGCTAGAGCAGTCTAATGGTCCAACTCTGATCTTCAGAGAGTTTGCTCATCAATTCCTTCTGGTAGTGTTCCTTCAATACCTGTAAATTCTTGATCTAAGAAGAGAGAAAAGACTGTCCTTAGAGCAAGTCGTGGACAGCAAGTGGAGAAAAACAGAGAATAAAGAAGGCATGTATATCAAAAGAAAAAGGATAGGATCAAAGTCAAAGAGCAGAGCAAAGCAAAAGCAAGCAATAATATCAAAGGTTTACAATTAATCACACATGTAATGAGTGATGTCAAGATAAGTTCTATACGGAGGCATGAGATGTCAAATGCAGGTTATTAATTATTTTATTAATCTATCTAGTGCACGTACTACTGCGTCCCACTCTACAGGTTCGGCGCAAGCAAACAGTGAACGCTTTAGACTGGTGGTGAATTCACGGTTCGTGTACTTGGCTCAGTAATCGTGAATTTACGGGATGTTCGAGATGTTAGGGATGTTCGGGAATTTACGAAAATTAGCTGGCGAAGGACCTCTACCGAGTACAGTCTCTAATTGTTCACTACCAAGTCAACCCATAATACCCCTGCTTGTTATCATTTTATTTCATCCTATGTGAGAATGCAAGAAGGTGTCAATATTGTATCATACTAGGTGTGACTAATTCTACACATTACAGACAAATCATGAAGCAAACATATTAATTAAACATAATTTACATAATCTGGACAACATGACCTTGCTGTACAAGAACATAGATTGCCGCTACTACAAAAAAGCAAATCTGGATCTGTCAGAAATTCTAGAAACTGGACTTTCTACCGGTTCCAGCTAATATATATACGACATATAAAGGTTACAGAAACTAGGGTGAAAACTCTATTCTTTTCAAATTTTATGTTCAGGCAGCAAGCTGTAAATTATGTTCACATATATGTTTCACGTAAGAAAACTCATCAATTAAACCTATAAAAATTCAGGGTCATTCCTACACATGTCTAGTCTCAGCTACATTTATTTCAGATTTTTATTTTACTGTTAACATGCTCAAATAAATTATGGAACAACAAGATACGCATGCATTTGTGAATCTGGAAATTCTAACACAATTGTACTAAAATGATGATATCTAACAGATTACACATCAGAATTAAAAACCGTAAAAAGGTTAGTAAACTAGGCATCTAGGGATAAATTTCATGTTCAGAATGTTATTTCAAAATATAACAACAACATGGTCGAAAATCTGATTCAAAAAGAAACACACAACAGTCTAGAATTTATTTTGACATGAGTAGGCAATAATTTAATCTTACAATCATATAGCTCATGCTAATTAATAGTTTAAGTGCCAATAGATGTTTAACATACATAATTTCAGTTTTTTAGATGCAATTTCACAGGCATAGTAATCAATTCATCAATTCAATTTAATTTCATGTATACAATTCATCAAACAAGTCTGTCACTTGGATCTAGTTATTTTTCATGTAAATGTGCATATGCAATGTACAAGGAGGACTAGGTTTTAGATCAAAGATAGCGGCACGATGTTAAGAATATCTCGGGTTAGCCCGTGTAAACCCTCGATTGACTTATCAGAATTTCAAATAACAGTATGATAAAGAAAAGGACTGGATCTACTTGCAGAGATCAAGGGATCTTGAACAAAACAAAATACTAGTTCAAGAAGAGACTTTTCTGTTAATTAGTAGATTCGAATATTTAGAATAACGGGATGAGAATCCCGGGCGACGAACCACGATCACGGAAACACATGCAAGCTACGTGTAAAATAGCAAACAGCAACAATCAAAACCAAACAGCAACTACAAGTCTGGATCTCCTCACCAACACCAAACACCAATAGCAGATCCCCTACTCAACCAAACAGCACACACCAAACAGCCCACTGTGCATCGTCTTCAACAATGCAACGGAGAGTAAGAGAGAGCGATGGCGGGCGACTGCGCCGATGAGAAGACACTGGCGGCAAGAGCGATGACTAGCGGTGGTGCTGCAGTCGGGAGGCGACACAGCGGCGAAGAACGGCAGCGCGAACGAACTCTATTTCGCTCCGAAATAGGGGAGACGAAACGGCAGTGCGTTCGGGCTTGGACGGCGATGACGACGAGGCGGGAGGGTCTGTGGTGGTTGTGGGGTGAACGGAGAGGCGAAGACGATGGTTGACGAGGCAATGGTGAGGACGGGGATGATGATGGGGATGGGATGGCGGCAATGACAGGAATTGGAGGCGACAACGGCGACGAGGAGAGGGGTCGAAGGTGGGTGGACGGAGAGCGGAAGGAGCGACGAGCTGGCTTGGGCGGATGGGTTGAAGGTAATCGGAGAGGGAGAAGGAGTGGGATGATGAACAGGGAGAGAGCGGGGTTAGCATAGTGATGGGTGAGTAGGATTAAAATAGATTAGTATATATATAGGGAAAAGTGAGATATAGGGCTATTGGGAAATTGGGTTTAGATCCAATAAATAAAAATAGATTGATATGAATATAATTGATCAATATAAACCCAAATACAAAAGAATTGGATATCTGGTAAAATATGATTTATAACAAAACTATAATTTGTATTACATTACATAAATTATTTGAAACAATTATAAACACAACCATTAAATAAGAAGGGAGTTATTTTAATAATCCATAATAATAATAAATAATCACCAAAACCAAAAGAATAATAAAATAACTATGTCAATAAAAATAATAATACTAATAATAACAATTAATAATAATCATAACAATAAGAACAAAATACTATCAATAATAATAATAGTAATAACAATAAATAATACTAACAACAACAATAGCAATTGTGAGAGCAATATCATTATGTAAAAATAGGAATTTATTGAAATAATCCAACTAGTAATAATATTTTTTATTTAAGTTTAAATGTGAATAGTTGATCAAGTAGAAATGGAAACCAAGTTTATTCAAAATAGTTATAACTATTGTTAGAAAAATGCATTAACATAAAATCCAAAACTATTTTAACAAATAACGAATTTATAAATATCGAGATACAGAAAATACTTATAAAATACGTATTTGCAGAAATGGGGGTTACAGTTTAGTGCATGAGTTTGTGTGCTATATATAGGGGAACTCTAGTATACATATGGGAACATCTATATATGAGTTTAAACAAATATATATATGCATTTTGATTGAGTTTTTGTGGATATTGTATTATCTAGACTGTCGTCTGTTTCTGTTTGGAACAAGATTTCGACCTAGTTGCTGATGAAATTACCAAAAACTTATAAAAAAAGAAATTGTAGTTTACTGTGTCTAGTTTCCAGAACATCTAATGGATCCTCAATCCGACTTATAGATTGTAAGATGTGAAATTTCAACCACTATACTTTTGTAATTTCAGATTTTTAAAATAATGGTTAGTTTTCAGAATTTATCGAATATGAACCCTTTAAACTAATTTATTGGATTCAAGAATTTTTTTGTGAATTCCTCGTTGTGTGCTGGATTTAATTTGATTTTTTCCAGAATTTACTATTGATCTTTGAATGTACTGTTTCGAAGAACGAAATCTTGTGACTTTCAGCTTTTAGAAAAAAAATGTGGTTTCAGAATATACCGAATATACTTTAATCTAATTTATTTGATTGTAAATTTTTATGGTGGATTCCTCGTTGTGTGCTAACTTTAATTTGATTTTTCTAGAATTTAATATTGATTTTTGAATGTACTGTTTTGAGGAACAAAACCATGTAACTTTCAGATTATTGAATGAAAGATAGTTTTCGGTCAGCCCTTTAAACTAATTTATTTGAGCCCAGATTTTTATGGTGGATTCCTTGATATGTTCTGGATTTAAGTGAATTTTTCCAAAATTTAATACTGATTTTAGAGTGGATTGATTTGAGTAACGAAATCGTATAATTTTAAGATTTCATAAAAATCTATATTTTTGTGGAAAAAAAAGTGCTTAACAAATAAACGAATTCTCGTGGCAACATTGGTTGATTAAAAGGAATGTGAATAATGAAGAGTATTTTTTTATAAGAAAATCCAAGATCGGTTTAATTTGAGACTCAATGTTATGATGTGGACCCAAGAAAGACTATTAATGGTACTTTGAGTTGTGAGACTCTAGAGGTTGAGTGGGACCCTAATATACCGGCAATTGAGATTTTGTGGATATTTGGACAATGGGGCTTTTGTTGTTGATTTAGTTAAGTCCGGCAAGGTACACCAACTCTCGGGAGGCTGTGATTTTTTAATTGATAAAATAACCAACCTAAGGACAGGCACTAGTGGAGATGTGATAGAGCTTGGAAAACGTAAGTAGGGGGGCTGTATAGTCGACGGATGAGATTCGAGACTATAGTTGTAGTTGAGCGGTTTGACTCTGAAGGCTATAGTTATCATTATCATCTCCCGGGTTCTCACTTTAAGGGTCTTTTACAGTTGGGTTGCTTTATTCTGAAGACTGGGACCTATTCGTGGAATTTCGGCATGGAATGTTTAGGGCGACGCGTACATGATGCTTGCAAGTTGAGGATGCTAGTCTACCTGGTAGATACCGGGACGTAGGCCTACTCGCGGAGTATTCTAGATCTTGCTTCTATTACCGTAGTAGGATTAGTTGCTTGATGAGGGATTAAACCCTATAAAGTGGAGAACGATAAGGGCTTGTACTGGACCTATGTATTGTGGGATGCATAGAATCCGACAAGTGTGCATTAGAAGTCAGCATATGCATTTGTGTTTTCTTGACTTAGTTTCATGTATGCTTGTTTTCCGTTTTCGTAGACTTAACACTTAGTCTAGTTTCACTTGATGATTTATGTCTCATTTATTGTTATTTTCATGTTCCATCGGTATGTGTTAATATGTTTCATTTGTTGGCTTATGATTTTATTCTTTATGTTTCAATTTAAATTTGTATTTTCTTTGAATATCACTCACACCGTTATGGCTGACCTATGTAGTTTTGGGGGTTAGGGATATCTTTAGCCTCATGATTTACAGGTAGGAATCATTACATGGAATGGGGAGCATGTAGTAGAATGTTTAAATATTTTATGCATATTTTGCAAAGCAATGATTGTAAAGAGAAAATGGTATTTATAGTGCTTTTAAATACTGTTGTGTTGTAAAGAATTGTAATTCAAAGTGTTTTAATTCCACTGTGCTTCGTAAGAGAGTTGATGTAGTAAAAGGTTTTAATTTTCCCTGTATTTGGTTGTTCTGTTTATGATTACAATTGAAATTGATTCTGAAATTTGTGCTACGTATTTCTAATTATATTTACTGAAAATTCGGGGCGCTATAGAGTTGGTATCGGAGCATGCTTCAATTAGTAATGCAAACATGGTATAGGAAATAAACATAGGTGGAAATTTGATGTGTAAGAACCTAAGTGGACATTAGATGTGTGAGTACATAAGTGGACATTTGATGTGTGAAAACCTTGGTGAACATTAGATTTGTGAGTTCACGGGTGGACATTGGATGTGTGTGACTTGGTTGTTTGATCATGAATGCCTGTAGTGAAATTTAAATTATTTGTATGTCTAGATTCGACTAAAAATTTCATTATCGTAAGTAGGTTTATTGTTTTCTCATGAATAGAAGATGAATGATTTTTTATACGATTTCGTTACTCAAAACAATCCACTCTAAAATCATTATTAAATTTTGGAAAAATTCACTTAAATCCAGAACATATCAAGGAATCCACCATAAAAATTTGGGCTCAAATAAAGTAGTTTAAAGGGATGATATTCAATAACTTCTGAAAACTATCTTTCATTCAAAAATCTGAAAGTTACATGATTTTGTTCCTCAAAATAGTACATTCAAAAATCAAGACATACAAATAATTTCAATTGTTTGATCATGAATACAAGGGGGACTAGGTTGTTTGATCATGAATGCATGTAGTGAAATTTAAATTATTTGTATGTCTAGATTCGACTAAAAATTTCATTATCGTAAGTAGGTTGATTGTTTTCGCATGAATAGATGATGAATGATTTGTTTTCTCTTGCCGTTATAATTTCCTTTTAATTATTATTATTATTATTGATGTTAAATTGGGATAATTTTTTTAGTTATTGACTTATAATTTTTTGTACAAATCTAATTATAATTATAAAGTATGTTTTGCTAATCTAGCCTATTTGTTCTATAAGTTTTGTGTTTATGGAAACAAGTTTTGTTATTGAAGTTTGGAATGTGGTGAATATAGCTTTTTTATTTTTCTATTGGTGTTTGCAGTTTATAGTTTTGAATGACGCAATGTTTGTTTTCGTTTGTCACTTTTAAGTGACGGATACTACAATAATTGCATTATAATTAAAAAATTTTACTTAGATTTTGTTTTCTTTTGATTATTACTTTGAATATATTATGTTTTTGTACGTAGACTACCTTTTCCCTTCTCTTCAATATTTTCTTAAAATTATTTCCTTCATATTTTTATGTACTTTTATGGTTACTCATTTATTTTGCTTTTACTGTTGCACATTATATTAGTTTCAATTCCTACTGATTGAATTATTAATTTCTTTTATTATTATTCCTATTATATTTTAATTCACATTCATTTATATATACCATGATTTTTCGATGCTATATTTTCTATTATTTTGTATTGTCTTATTTTTTCAATTCCTACTTGATTGTAATACTTTTACTCATATAGATATGATATACCTCTGCATATTGAAATTGTTATTTTATTATTAATTTTGTTTTTATACCTTATATTCAATACCTTTATTATTACTTATTGTTTACTACCTTTGTTATATTTACTTTCACCGTTTATAGCTACTTATTATATTACCTTATATTATTATTTTTATACTTTTACTGCTGTAATATACTATAGTCGCTTGTTACCATAATATTATGATTTTTACCCTCCTTGTTATTTTCGTACTACATACACTTTCTACTGTTTACTGTATATTCAATGGCATATGGTTATTTATGCTACATAGTTATTTCTCATTCGCAATTACATTTAAGCTTATGCATGTATTTCATTCTGTCTTTCTCCTTACTTTTATAAGTCATTTTTTTCACTACTACTAATTCCTACTATTTATGTTTGATATTTATAATCTGCACATCTATTTTAATATTCCATCGTGTGACTTTCTACTCCATTTCCAACTTTTGCTTCTATTTTTATATCATGAATTTCAAAAAGTAACATCGCAATCAAATTAAACACCCAATATTCCAGCACATATGGAAGATTACATTATTCCATTCATCGTTTTGTTGCAACCGGATGTCGAGAAGGCAAATATGCAACTAGACGTCAATAGGAGGCAAACTTGCAACTGAATGTCGGGAGGCAAAAAACTGCAACTGAATGTTTAGACGGCAACCTACAACCTGATGTCGTGGAGGCAATCTGGAACTTAATGTCAAGGAGGCAAGTCTACAGCTAGACATCAATGAGGCGAACCCACAACAACGAAGTTTCTACTCTAATAACCCCACTTTTAGTTATATATATATACTAGGTTTGCCCGTTGACACGTGCCTACGGCACGTCTTCGGAACGGTGCACCTTGTTTGATCATATAAGCAAATTGATTGATGTAGCAAACATATTATATGAGAAACTTTTGGGGGTCCAGCAAAAAACATATTATATGATTTTTTTGATTTTTTTGAATTATTTTAAATATTTTTTAATTTTTAAATTTTTTTGTTTTTTAATTTTTTAGTTTTTAAAAATTTTTAAAATTTTTATTTTCTTAATTTTTTGAATAGAAGAGGGAGGAAGAGAGAGAGAGAGAGAGAGGAAAAAAAAATTAAATAAATATAGGAGTTGTTTTGGGTGGGGAATTTGAATTTGAGTTTTGGGGGGAAAATTTTGGAGGGAAAATATGTTTTGTGAGGTTAGATCTGGGCCTTTGATTTTTGGAGGAATTGAAGGAGAGCCACTTGATAGCTTTCTTTGTGTTTTATTATAGATATATATATTACTTATTGCTATCCTATTCTTTTGAAGTTGTTCATACCATTTTATAAGATTTGAAAACAGCCTATGCTACTTCAACTTTGGTATTCATAATATAGTTAAACTTGTATACACATTTAATTACCTTAATATTTATACTTGTTTTCATATTTGTCTTATATGTGTTATTTTATTTTATTTGTCACCCTATATTATTGAAGTTTACTATTAACTATTTTCGCTATCTTAGTATTATCGTTTTGTATATATATATATATATACTTTATCTTTACATGTGTTAGTGTTTTCGCATTCTCATACTATTTCATTTTCCTGATCTATCTTATATTTGTTTTCTACTTATATAATGTGATTTTTATTATTCATGGTTATTTATCATTTTCATTTTTATATAATTAATATTATATATCATTATTTCATTTACTATTATTATACTTGTTTCACTACTACAACTACTTATAATTTTTATATTATAGTATTGTTGGTATTTCGATGTGTCTTTAATTGACTATTCTATATATGTATATGTTTGTTTTTATTTTATTTTATCATCTTTAAGTTTGTATTCTTTGTGTTACTTTTATTATTATTTACTTTTGCCATTATTCATGTTCTTAACTTTTTCTTTTTGCTTCTTATTTTGTATGGCTGGCCTTATTATCTTCTTACTATAATGATCTTTTACGATGTTATTCGATCAATAATCTTTTTTTTGATGATCTGTTCATATATCTGTTTTGCATTTCATGGTTTTATACAAATAGTTTAACGACCTTTGGCGTGCTTAACATTTTGTTTTAGTGACTAAACTTATTGTTATTCGTTACTTTAGACAGTTTTCTTTTACTCATATTTTTGTCTAAGTTTTGTGTTACATACATTGCCTATTTTCATTAATTCTTAAATTCATAGTGCCTTGTGTTTATAGTGTACTAAAGTTTTAAGGAAGCTTCTGATTCTCTTGTGTGTTTTAAAGTATTATTGACTAATTTATGTTGGTTATGATAATTGTGCTGTAAAATTCGGATGCATTAATTGATTATCTAGTTGCTTTCAACAAGTTATTGCATAGTTTATATTTTTTTAATACAATTTTATATATCTTCTTGGGATTAGTTTTATGCTTTATGGATTTTTGCTTATACTAATTGCTCTATCAGTTTTCATATTTATTTATTGTTCTAATTATACATTATTTTCTTCAGTTAGCAACCCAATGTAATTAGAAAATAAAGATAGAATGAATTTTCTGAAACTGTTGTGTAAGTTTTGTATTTTTGTTTTCCACTTACTAAGGATAGTTCTGAGGACAGAACTATTATAAGGGGGGTGTGATTTAACGCCCCATAATTTTTAATACAATATTTTGAATTAATAAATAATTTTAAAATCAATTTATTTAATTATTTTGAATTTTCGTAAAATTTGACATTTTCATACGTGAAAACATTTTCGGAGTGTGGATTTAAAATTTTAAGTGGATGAACAAGCTCTATTAATATTTATGGGTTATATTTAAATTTTTGGGAATTTTCTGAATAAAGACTACTACTTTTGTAAAAAAAAATTATTGCATTTTGGGCCAACTAATCAGTAGAAGGCTCTAAGTAATTAAATTATATCCTTATTTGATTTGTTTTATTGATTAATTGAATAAATATATAATTACGCAATTTTGGAATTGTTGGGGATTTTATTGCAAATATTCCTCCTAGAGATAAAAAGTTAGAAAATCTGTTTGAGAAATCTAGAATTTATTATTAAAGACTATTTATAAATTTTCTGATTTTTTTCGAATAATTTATGACATATTTGCAAATACTCAAAAATGAAGGACTTTTGTGCAAAATTGCCACTTGGAGTAAAAACTCCTGAGAAATTTTGGGCTGCATGTGGGTTGGTCACATCTGGGTGTGTAGGGATTAAATTATTTTACTTTAAATTAATTTGAATAACTGAAAATTGGAAGGGATCCATATATGTAAATAAATATTCTTCTTGGGGGGTAAATTTGTAAACCTTGTGAAACCCTAGAGGCCAATTCTGGACTATAATAAGGTCAGCATTCGGCTACCTTTCTTGTGCAATCAAATCATCTCTTTCTTATTATTTTCTTGGAGTTTAAAGCTTGGATCTTGGACTTTTGCAAGGAGAAGTTTTTTCATTAATCGTATTATTATTCTTCAAATTTATATTCTTTGAGGTGAGTGATACTTCTAGTTTTTTTATGTGTTTTACTCATATTATCATGATGAATGAACTTATGGATATTTACATGAAATAAAGATGCAAAATTTTATGAGAGATGATCATGTTTTATTAATTTTGAATGTTGAATATTGATGATGGATGAAAAACCCAACTTGGGATCTATGAATTTAATTGTAGTTAATAAAGATATGTAGAAATAATTATAACTTGCTCCATGCTCTTAAATTCATACTTGATTGATTATAAAGTTGAGATTTTCTTATGTTACTGATTGTTTTTAATCAACAAAAATTGAAACTAAACATTAGGGTTTGAATAATTGTTGTATGGATCTAGAGCAATTTACATTGAAGTGGTTTGTGCATAAAAGAAAATATGGAAAGAAATATAAACGAAATTACATTTAAAAAATAAAACATATGGGGTTAGGGTTTGGGGTTGAACCCCGGGTTATGGTTGGGAGGCTCGGGTGAACAGTATCCGCAACCCATGTTGCTGATTTCTTTGGGTGTTTTCCGATTTGTTTTGCTATTTTCGTGTGGGTTTAGTGCATGAATTTGTGTGCTATATATGGGGAGACTCTATTATACATATGGGAACATCTATATATGAGTTTAAACAAATATATATATGTGGTTTGATCGAGTTTTGATGAGTTTTTGTGAACATTGTATGATCTGGACTGTCGTCTGTTTCAGTTTGGAACGAGGTTTCGACCTAGTTGCTAATGAAATTACAGACTTATAAGATAGAAATTGTAGCTTACTGTGTCTAGTTTCCAGAATATCTAATAGGTCCTCAATCCAACTTATAGATTGTGAGATATGCAATTTCTACCACGGTACTGTCGTAATTCCAGATTTTTAAAATAATGGTTAGTTTTCAGAATTTATCGAATATGAACCCTTTAAATTAATTTATTAGATTCCAGATTTTTATGGTGAATTCCTCATTGTGTGCTAGATTTAATTTGATTTTTTCCAGAATTTAATATTGATATTTGAATGTATTGTTTTGAAGAACGAAATCATGTGACTTTCAGATTTTAGAAAAGGTGGTTTCAGAATTTAGGAAATATGAACCCTTTAATCTAATTTATTTGATTCCAAATTTTTATGGTGGATTCCTCGCTGTGTGCTGAATTTAATTTGATTTTTCCAGAATTTAATATTGATTTTTGAATGTACTGTTTTGAGGAACAAAATCATGTAACTTTCAAATTTTTGAATGAAAGATAGTTTTCAGAATTTATTGAATATCAACCTTTTAAACTAATTTATTTGAGCCCAGATTTTTATGGTGGATTCCTTGATATATGCTGGATTTAAGTGAATTTTTTCAGAATTTAATACGGATTTTAGAGTGGATTGTTTTGAGTAACAAAATCGTGCAATTTTAAGATTTTGTAAAAATCTAATTTTTTGTGGAAAAAGAAGTTCTTCCATACATATAAACGAATTCTCGTGGCAACATTGGTTGACTAAAAGGAATGTGAATAATGAAGAGTATTTTTTATAACAAAAACCAAGATGGGTTATTTTGAGACTTAATGTTATGATGTGGAGCCTAGAAAGACTATTAATGGTACTTTGAGTTGTGAGACTCTAGAGATTGAGTGGGACCCAAACATACTGGCAGTTGAGTTTTTGTGGATATTTGGCTAGTGGGGCTTTTATTATTGATTTAGTTAAGTCGGGAAGGGTACACCATCTCTAGGGAAGCTGTGATTTTAATTAATAAAAATAACCAACCTAAGGACAGGCACTGGTGGAGATGTGATAGAGCTTGGGAAAGTAAGTAGGGGGCCCTGTATAGTGGACGGATGAGATTCGGGACTATAGTTGTAGTTGGGCGATTTGATTCTGGATGCTACAGTTATCATTGTCATCTTCCAGGTTCGCACGTTGAGGGTCTTTTACAGTTGAGTGGTTTTATTCCGAAGGTTGGGACCTATTCGTGGAATTTCGACATGAAATGTTCAGGGTAACGCTTACATGATGCTTGCACGTTAAGGCTACTAGTCTATCTGGTAGATACCAGGACATAGACCTATTCGCGGAGTATTCTAGATCTTGTTTCTATCACCGTAGTTGGATTAGTTGTATAACGAGGGATTAAACCCTATAAAGTGGAGAATAATAAGGGCTTGCACCAGACCTATGTATTGTGGGATGCATAGAATCCGACAAGTAAGCATTAGAAGTCAGCATATGCATTTATGTTTTCTTGACTTGGTTTCGTGTATTCTTGTATTCTGTTTTCTTACACTTGACACTTAATCTAGTTTCACTTGATGATTTATGTCTCACTTATTGTTATTTCATGTTCCACCGGTATTTGCTGTGTTAATATGTTTCATTTGTTGGCTTATGATTTTATTCTTTATGTATCTATTTAAATTTGTATTTCCTTTGAATATCACTCAAACCGTTATGGCTTACCCCTGTAGTTTTGGGGGTTAGAGGTATCTTTAGCCTTATGTTTTACAGGTAGGCATCGTTAGCATGGAATTGGGAGCATATAGTAGAATGTTTAAATGTTTTATGCATAATTTGTAAAAGGAATGATTGTAAAAAGAAAATTATTTTTGTAGTCCTTTTAAATACTGCTATGTTGTAAAGAATTGTAATTCAAAGTGTTTTAATTTCACTGTGCTTCGTAAAAGATTTGATGTAATAAAATTTTTGAATTTTTCCTGTATTTGGTTGCTATGTTTATGATTACAATTGAAGTTGATTCTGGAATTTGTGCCACATATTTCTAATTATAGTTATTGAAAACTCGGGCGCTACAAAGTGAGCGGCTAGCAGTTTGTCGACTTCTTTAACCGCTTCACATCTGTGTTAACACTTAGGCATGATCAAGTCTTCTGAGATGCTAGGTAAATCTGTGACAGTACAAGCGAACTAGTCCCATATCTTCCTGATGAAAATAATAAGTTGTTCTTTAAATCAGCGAGAGAAGGCTTAGCTAACATAAAAACATTTGGACTTATAACATCCCCAAATAAAAAATCTTTTTTTCACTTGTATTGCACGTAAAATTATATGCACATTTTTATTCCTAAAATTTTCTTGAGTCATGAACATTTTCTTCTCATTTTTTTGCCACAATTGTGTGATTTATTTTTAATTTAATCCATTAGGCCTAAATTCATTTTTAACCCACTAAAAATTAATTACAAATTTAAAGCCCATGATTATTTCTACACTTAAATGTATATTTCAAAGTCTAGTTAGAGTGGTACAATTGTCATGTGTAACACACACATACATCTAACTTAATAGAAAAATATAATAATAGAATTAATATGAAGAGTGTGCACATTTGATACACGTGCACGTGCTTTTGTGCACATTGAGGAGTGGCCGGCATATCTTTGAGTGAGGAGAGAGTGGGGGTGAGATGTGTGAGAGTGGGGAGTTATTTTGGGTGGTGGAAGCTTTCCTATAAAAAGTCCCTACCTTTGTCATGTACAATATACAAACTCTAAACAAAATTAAAAGAGAAAGGAAGAGAGAGTGCTTGCGGTTTGGAGAGCTAGGCCGGGATTTTTGGGCTTTGGAGCTTGGAGCATTTTGTGAGGTTTTACTACTAGGAAAGTCTACATTTGAGGTGGGGGTTTCTCTAACTTTCTAATATAGTTTTATTTGGAGAATGCTAGATATGTGTGAATTGGTAGATGCATGGTAACTTATATAGACTGAACATTCATGTTTAGATTATTTGTTGTTGATTGAATGTGTGAAATTATGATATGCTGATTTGGGGGCATTTTCATAAGGTTTTGTTCTGAGTTCTAGTTGCACTTCAAAAAAATCATAACTATTAAACTAGATGGAACATAGAGCTAAAATTTTTATAGGAGCATCTCATATATGTCAGGAACATCTCCTTAAAATTTCTTAATATTTGGATGATGTTTACTATTTTAATAAAATTCGAACTTAGAACTGGTTGGCAGTTGGCTAGTTGCTGAAAATTTATACACATTTCAGATTTAGATCATTTCAACACCTTAGATGAAGTATTTTGAGAAAAGTCAAAACTAAGAACTTAAAGTAGACTCGTTAACCTTTCCTTAAAGTCTAAGAAATTAATTTTTCATAAAGAATTGAATTTATAAAGAATTTTACAAGTTGATTAGTGCCAGTCTATGTAACATTTCGATCCCATTGTAGATTTCGAAAAACTCAGGGTTATAGACACAATATTTTGGGAACATTTATAACTACAAAGTTATAGTAAAGTTGTATACCTTTAATTTGATCTAAAGAACACAAAATTTCAAGGAGTATGAAATTTTCTATGATTTTTACAAGTAGCATGAGCTGCAGTTTTCAGATTATGAACCAACTATTTTACAAATGAATTTAGACGAAGTAAATGAGGATGAATGTAGATGATCTCAACTACAAAGTTGAAGTAGACTCATTCATGATTCCTATAAAACTAATAAATCTATTTTTTGAGTTGTATTGGAATTTATATGACTTTTACAATACCATTGGGTTGATGTCTATTATCTAGTTGTCCCACAACTTTTTCAACGTATAAAATCGGATTTAAAATTTGGAATGTTAGTAGGATGTACCTTATGAGAAATTAAGAGATAATTAAAGGATGAAGTTGGAATGTTCAATATGTGATGTTTATAAGGATATTAACTCATCAAGTGTTATTGAATATTGCCACAAGAAGTTGGTGACTTCATGACTGATAAATAACAGAATGGATAAAAGAAGTTAAAAGATGTGAATGAATGAAATTTGAACATGTGAATAATGAAGGTATGAATAACTCATGATGTTGAACATGAAATGTATTGATTCTAGAGGCTAAGTGAGACCCAAAGTACCGACAAAGTGATGAAAGAGATTATTGAAATTTGAGAAGTGGCCAAATGGGCTATCATTCTCGGTGTATTGCTTAAGACCGGTAGGAGGGTAAACTACCTCTAGGTGGTAATATTATTCCTGTTTAAAACATAAGGATAGTCACTCGAAGAAGATATAGTAGACACAACAGCGAACATGTCTGGTAAAGAATGTGTAGCTCCTAGGGGTTCGAGATCGAGGAATACACCTGGTAAATCCATGTATAAGGGCTAAGGGTATGTCCGTCTATCATCGAAAAGGCCAGTAAAGAGACTGCATTTCCTAGGAATGGTCGAGACCGAGGATTTGCCCGGTAAATCCACGATGTGTAGGCTAGGGGTATGCCGATAAGGTCCGTAGTTGTGGGAGATCAACTTGCTAGGGTTCGTGGCCGAGGATATGCCTGGTAAATCTACCATATGTGGGCTAGGGGTAGGCCGTTAAGGTCCAATATCCTGGGGATGCGACTCCTCGGTTACTACGCGTTGGAGTATATTCATCGGGTTAGGTTGCTTGGCGTTGTATGTAAACACTTTATTGAGAAGTACGATAAGGGCTTGCCCTCGGACTTATATAGTATGAGATGCATAGAATCCGAACAAGTATGCATTAGTGTCATCGTAATGTAAATATTTTCATTAAGCATTAAGTCATATCATACACTGACACAACTAGGATAGTCACTTTTTCTGTTTGCTAAAGTAGAAGAATCGTTGTATTATAGCATTGCGTCAGTTGTATGCAAATGACGTGCCCACAGTTTTCCAGATGCAGGTTTGGATTTGGCATGGGCTTGAAGTCACTATGATGAGTTGATTACAAGATTGAAGGATTCTCATTATTGTAGATTATGTTGTGTTCATTTAATTCCGATGTGATGTTATAAAGAATATATTGTAAATAAAAAGTTTTAAATTCCTTGTAAATTTGTACGAAGTTGAAGTAAAAGATCTTGTATTGCTACGAATTACCTGTTTGGAATTCGAGGCATTACAGAGTGGTATCAGAGCCGACTTCAATAAGTAGTATGAAATTATAAGGACAACTCATTAGAGTGGACATTAGAAGTGTGAGTTCAGTATATAGAGATTTAAATGTAAGTTAATTTACATTTGTGTTGCTCTATACACTGATGTCTTCTTCTCTGTTTCCCTATAAGATGGTTGATAACCAAAACCCGGCGGATGAAGTGGAAGTGGAACTATTTTTTGAGGACCCTGAAGAAGAAGAAGAACCCGTAGAAGAAGAGGACCCAGAAGAGGAAGAGGGAGAATTGCCCGAATCTCCCGAGATCACTCCACCTCCACCTGATTCCCAAAGATGAATCCTTGGATGAAGAGCCGATTCGAGACAAAAAGAACCACATTATCGTTTCCCTCCGTAAGCAGCTGATTATCCCCAGTGGAGAGTAACCTACATGGAGGCGCATCATGCAAGGCATAAGAAGAACTTCGCAGCTCTGAGTCAGCTATGGGAACTGGAGAAGTGTCGACACAGAAATGCTCGGTATTTCACCCAGCTAGACAACATAATTGTAATGCATCTGATTCCCGTTACAGAACATCTATGACATCACCAGAATCTTTTCCTTCAAATGTATCTCAACACAGTAAATAACACGGAAATTTAAAAACCTTTTCGGCCATTACAGCAATAATTACAACCCTTATCTTGTTCTTGAATAAGGAATACAAATTACATAAACACATTACAACTGATTACAAAAATATTCAAACTTTTCTTGCGAAGCCATCGGTTGTCTTCCAGATCGGCAGTCGATTGGTTACTGCCAAAAATTCTGTTGAATGGTCTATCTGCCTTCCTGGGACTTGCCCCTTGGCTTGTGCCTTCTGCTGCGCGACTCTGATATCTCTGAACCTGCTCGAATGGTGGGCATGTACACTGCCGCTCTACTTGGATGCCCTGTTGGTTTGTCTCTCCTGTCCTTTTGACCCAGTATCCAGTACCTAATTAAGTGGGCACGTCAGTAATTTTACTGACACAATGTTGAAAAGAAAACAGTGATCTAAAACATCACACCCACAATTCATCTTGAATGGAAAAGAAACGTGTATCCTGATTTTCTAGTGTTCGTGTATGCCATGACTTGAAGTCTAATACAAAATACAGAGTACAGAACAAATGCCTTAATCTAATGTCAGCGAGACTCTGGACACACATGCATCCCATACTACATGTGCCCCAGATCAAGCTGTTTCTCCAGTTTCAGGGACTCAAACCCTCGCCATGCAATGCATTCTATTATTGTACACTTCCTGTTTCTAATAGTAGAGCGTGGCTGAGGAGGTTGCAGATTAATCGGTCCCATCCATTCTGCAGTCACTTAGTGGTGTCTCGATTTGCCACTAGTGCCGGCATCCGGACCCCACTCAAAAGTCATGACGAACCTACAATTATACTGCAGCATATCCATTATGCAGAAGATCCAATATCATCTTTTCGTGTCCACCACATAAAACATGACGGCCTCGAAGGTCTGAAACCCCCTATCCGTCAAGAAATCGACATCCCATTCTTACCACGGTACTTCAGGAATCAACAGTGCAAGATACGCACCGCAGTACGTATCCCTAATGACAGGAAGAGACAATCCCATGGTCATCACCACCTAGTGCTAACTCTTAGAACGAATTGGATTATAGGGAATCACCCCTAACATCAATTCGGTTTTTAAGCGAAAATAAAAATAAGGAAACCTAATCAATGCAGTTTACTGAAAATGTGTCGTCACTCAAGTCATACACGGTGTCGAACAATCAATGTCATGCCTGACTGGTCTGTCAGAATAACAATCATCACAAGAATCTCATCCACTGATTCCCAATACCTTCACAGGTCATCGACCAATAATCCCGGCCCGTGACACTCAGCGAGCAGTCCAACGGTGCCCAAAGGGATACAATATAATTCAAGGAAGGTAAGCACACACATAACCATCAATTCTTGATCATTGACAGACTCAGGCATCAAGACACCAAACACAAAATGACCAGAGCTAGCTCCCAACTCACTCATGTCCACCATGAGTACTAAGCACAGAAACTTGTCTAAGTTCCAGATGAAATGCTAAAAATATCTTTTGAAACTTAATAGCTCATGATCATCACACTATGGTATGCAGAGGATTCCTCATTACTCGTCCAACAAAATAGTTCAATAAATAGCGGTAGCTATGACCCAAGCTACGCTCCTCGTAATCCAACATAATCAGAATTCCTAGAAGGGTAGGGATATCCACTCAATCCCTTAGTTGAAGACTCCTTTAAATTCCTTAAGGAACTCAAGTTCCTCAAGTTAACTTATGTAATACCCGACAAAATAGCATACGGCTAATTTTACATAGTAATCTGTGCACGTCTGAGTATTGCAAACGATCACATATTTTTTTTAATAGTTATCAGTTTTAATTGAGAGATTTCAGATATATGAGCTGTTCCGAACCCGATAAGACAGACTCGGGATATCTTCTCCATTAAACTGTGGATTTGTCCTGATTGTTTTGATCAGACAATTTTTGGGAGAAAAATATAATTTCTATAAAACATATATTTTTATTAATTTTAATTTATATATATTGGTTATTTTTAATTTAAACTAGTGCTTGAATTGAATGTGGATTGTAATTGTGCACAAGGGTTAGAATTAGGGTATGGTGACCTAGGGTCCCTTGTCCTAACCTAGGATTAGGAACCCTAGCATCATGATGATCTTGGCTTGGATCTTGATGAAGATCCAATGGTGGAAGCAATTCACCATGTGTGGTTGACTAATGAGGATGAGAAGTTTCCAAGGAAGTTTCCAAGAAACTTCCCAAGAGCATCTAGAATATGTGTTGGCACCCCATCTAACCATTCACTCCACTCCACCCCATCCCCACCCTACACTTGGCCGACCCATCCTCCAAAAATCCTAGCTCCCATCTTTCTATAAAATCCTCATTTCGCCTCACTCTCTCATTCTTTAATTTTTTCACTTGTTCTTATTCTTCAAAAAAAAAACATAGAAGAGAGCAAAGAGAAGGAGAAGAAGAAAAGGTGGAGCCTTTTTTAGTAGTGGTAGAAAAGGAAAGGTGTATGAAGTTTGAATAGTATGACAATAATTAGTTTTAAATAAAATTCAATGTTTCCATTAGTATATGATGAAAAATAATTATAAATTGGTGTATAAAAGTCTATGTTTCCATATATATATATATGTATATATATATATATATATATATATATATATATATATATATATATATAGAGAGAGAGAGAGAGAGAGAGAGAGAGAGAGAAATAATTAAATAAATAAATGAGCTGTTTTCGGGGATTTGAATTTGAGTTTTGGGGGGAAACTTTTGGGGGAAAAATGTGTTTTGTGAGGTTAGATCTGGACCTTTAATTTTGAATAAATAAATGAGCTGTTTTCGAGGGATTTGAATTTGAGTTTTTGGGGGAAACTTTTGGAGGAAAAATGAGTTTTGTGAGGTTAGATCTGGACCTTTAATTTTGAGGGGATTGAAGGTGAGCCACTTGATAGCTTTCTTTGTATTATTATTATTATTTTTATTATTATTATTATTATTATATATATGTATATATATATATATATATATGCAAATGCTGGGTTGAAAACGGGTTTGTTTTCAACCGGGTTGGAAAACGCCATTCTGGGCCCTCCAATTGCTCGAGATCTTGATGAGCGGATCAGATTCGCTCCGCTCTGATCGAAGAGGTTCGTTATTATTTTAGCGGAGGGGTATTTTTGGTACTTCACGCCAAAAAATGCTTCGGTTTTTTGGCGTGGAGTTTCTTTTGTTGAAAAAATCACTCAGGCCGTTGTTGGAAACAACAGCCTGGGTTGTTTTTTTTTTTAAAAAAATCAACCTCCAACAACAACCAAGGTATGTACAAGTGTTTTCCAAACACTTGTACATACCCAGATCTCCCTCACTCTGTCTTCGTCACAAAATTTCTCTCTCTTTATCTTGAGCTTCCGAAACCCATCCCTAAATCCTAGTTCTCTCTCCAAACTCCTTTTGTCGATCTTTGCCTTCTCGATCTCCCCCTCTTGTCGAAGCCTCTCTATATCTCTCTCCCGCTCTCCCGAATACCCCAAATCCTAACCTAACTCGATATCCCAAATCACCTGAACCCTAGCACAAATTCTCCAACGCCCTAGCCTCTACAACTTGTTCGTCTACAGCAACGGCTTCTCACATCTTTGCCAACTCTCTCTCTCTCTCTCTTTGGACTAGGTATTTACTTAATCACTTTACTATAATGAACTATGTTAATTTATTGATTTTTTTTTTCAATTTTTAAGTTCGATTTTTGTATTATGCATAGTAGTCTATAATTTAGAGAGTATATAATTAGCTCGGATCATGTATGTTGTATATATTTTGTTGATATTTTTGTAGATGTAGTGTTAGTTGTAATTGTGGAATATAGGAAAAGCAAACAAACAAGATCCAAAAATTTCCAAATTTTACGAGTAGGTCGGACTCACCGCGTAGAAGGTAACGGAACTTGTAGAGGAGATTTCCGTCTCACGGTTTGCAAGATACGACCGTTTATCACTTTTATTCAAAAAAATTGATATAAAGCGATACACGGCCGTATCTTGCAAACCGAGAGTCGGAACTCACCTCTGCAAGTTCCATTGGCTTGTGTGTGGTGTGCCAGACTTGATGACAAAATTTAGAAATTTTTGCATTTTGTTTATGTTGTTTGGACGCGTATATGAAAAAACTCCAATCTTCCTCGGAACTTTTTAGTACATTCTCAATAGAAAAATGCTTAAATGAAGTCCAAAAAATACGAAACTGTGCAAGTAGGTTGGGCTAACCATTCACAACCCAATGCAACTTGTATTTACGAGTTCCAACCCACTGTTTCCGAGATACGTCAATGTATCGCTTTCCGCTCTTTTTTCAGGAGTGAAAGCGATACACGGGCGTATCTTTCAAACCGTGGGTCGGAACTCGCTTCTACAAGTTGCGTTGGCTTATGTTTGGTGTGCCAGACTTGACGGTCAAATTTTGGAAGTTTTGCATCTTGTTTGTATTGTTTTGATGCGTATATGAAAAAACTTCAATATACCTAAGAACTTTTTTAGTACGGTCTCAATATAAAAATGCTTAAACGAAGTCCAAAAAATACGAAACTGTGCTAGTAGGTTGGGCTAACCATTCACAACCCAATGCAACTTGTATTTGCGAGTTCCGACCCACGATTTGCGAGATACGTCAATGTATTGTTTTCTGCTCTTTTTTCAAGAGTGAAAACGATATACGGCCGTATCTTTCAAACCGTGGGTTGGAACTCGCTTCTATAAGTTACGTTGGCTTGTGTTTGGTGTGCCAGACTTGACAGCCAAAATTTGGAATTTTTGCATGCGTTTGTGTTGTTTTGACGCGTATAAGCAAACTTTGAAATTTTTGCATTTCGTTGACTTGTGTTTGCCTTTTTTTGGTGAATAATTTGTTTTAAATATGTGAACTTTCTTATAAAGAAATGGTTTGAACGAGGGGAACCAGAAGGACATCTAAGGATGCTCGGGGGGAACATTCCACTGAAGTAAGAGAACTATTAATTTGTATTGTGCATTTTGTATTTAGTGATATTGTTAGTACACTAATAATAATTGTGTTTTGTATTCATGTAGGTTGGTGCATCCTCTTCGATGGCACCACGTCGTGGTCGAGGACCAATATATGCCGGTGAACTGAACTTGCAGGATCGCCATAGATCTGCGGTAGTGTGGGGTGGGACAACGCGGAGGTGTAATTTCTGCACCCACGAGATCATGCTGATGTACCGACGTATTGTCGAGTACCTAGTTCCAACGAATTTCTTCGGAATCAGCATGATGGGTCAGGTTAAACTCGACCGAGCACTTCTTTCAGCACTTGTGGAGCGATGGAGGCCAGAGTCGCTGTAATATCCCGGACGGATATTACCTTGTATGAATTATTATTTTATTATTATTTAATGATTATTTTGTTTCAATTCCAAAATTGAAATATTTTGGTGATTTTCACCGGTTTGTCCATAGACATTATCTGTACCTAGATACCGGTCAGTACACATCCGTATTGTATCAAATTGATACCGTGATCTTCCGAACTAATAATAAAATTTATTTTATTATTATTTCCGAAATTAAATCATTTTTATACAAATTATGACAAAACCTATTAGATTGTTAGGGTTTATAAGTGGTTAACCTAGGTTAAATGTGCATGAGAGAATTAGGAGAAATTTTCTAGAAGCTCTCTACCTCACATAACACCTCCACCACACCACACCTCCACCACACCCTCACCTCCCTAAGGCATGGCCGGCCCCCATTTCATGGGGGGAGGTTTTTGCAAATTTGTGTGTGCACATTTGCACTTTCCACCCTCTCCTTCATCCTATAAATACCCCCTCCTTATCCACCCTTGTCTCATTTTAGAAAGACAAAACAAAAGAAAGGAAAGAAAAAGAAAGAGAGAACATCATTCTAACTTGAGAGTTTTTCTTGTAGGTCTTCCTAGGAGTTCTGGGAGCTTAGGGAGAAGAGAAGTTTAGCTAGCAAGTCCTTCCAACAAAGAAAGCTAGGTGGGGGGTTCTCCACTTTCTTTGTTGATTTGTTGTTTTGACTTCTTCTTCTTATCTTCCTTGTTTGTTTCTTTTGTTCTTTGAGAATGATTTATTGGGATGGTGTTGTGGTGTGTAGTTCTTATTTTTGTATGGTTATGGATGGTTAAAGATAATAGCCACATGAAAAAGAAAAGAAATGAGTGGTAGTAGTAAAGAACAAGGAGATCAATCTTGTAGTTGTAGTTGTTGTTTTAGTGTTATAAATTGGACTAAAATGAACACATGCACATGGACTTGGTATATACAACCATTTTTGGTTGTAGGACTTGAATGAGGACTCATACATAATCATATGACATAATGCATACACCACTTTGTGGTTGTAGAACATACACTTGAACTTGGGACTAGAAAGTATGCATATAATTGGTTGAACCAAATTGAGAGTTCTTTACTTATTTATTTTCTTGTTTCATTGTTATTTAATCTTAAGTAAAAAGATCCTAATTAGATGCTAATTCTAGTATGAAAACATCTAAATCACTAGTTGTAGAATGATTAAAAAGATCTCTTTTTATGTTCACTAGTAATAATAAGAAATAGATGCTAATAAAGATTTAGTAGATATTTTAAGTAGTAGATGTTTTATGTTTGAAATAAAGTAGTAGTAGTGGATGTGTATGTTCCAAATAAAATAGTTGTAGTAGATGTCTACACAAAATTGTAGAAATGTTTATGTTTTTATGAAAGTGGTAGTAGATGCTTATGTGTTAAAATAAAGTAGTTAGTAGTAGATGTTTATGTTTAGATAAAGATTTTAGTAAAAGTTTTAGTAATAGATGTTATGTTGTAGTAGATGTTGTGTTTAATTAAATTGTAGTAGATGCATAAGAATATTAAATGGACGGTTATGCTTATATTGAAGTAAGTATCTATACTTAGATGGTTGTAGGAAAGTTGTATACCATGCTAGATTAATTGTAGGAAAGTTGTATACCATGCTAGATTAGTTGTAGGAAAGTTGTATACCATGCTTGATTAGTTGTAGGAAAGTTGTATACCATGCTAGATTAATTGTAGGAAAGTTGTATACCATGCTAGATTAGTTGTAGGAAAGTTGTCTACCATGCTAGATTAGTTGTAGGAAAGTTGTCTACCATGCAAGATTAATTGTAGGAAAGTTGTATACCATGCTAGATTATTGTAGGAAAGTTGTATACCATGCTAGATTAATTTACCTACACTTAGATGGTTGTCGAAAAGTTATATACTATGCTAGATTAATTATAGGAAAGTTGTATACCATGCTAGATTAATTTACCTACACTTAAACGATTGTAGGAAAGTGCTATACCATGCTAGATTAAATAAATATTCATGCTTAGTTAGTAGACATTCATGCTTAGATGATATCCATGCTTAGGTAAGTATATGTTCATGCTAAGATAGTAGATGATCATGCTTAATCATTATTCATGCTAAGTTAGTAGATGTCATGCTAATTATTGTTTATGTTAAGTTAGTAGATGACCATGCTAATGATTGTTCATGCTAAGTAGTAGATGATTATGCTTAATCATTATTCATGGTAAGTTAGTAGATGATCATGCTTAGTCATTACTCATGGTTAGGTTGTACATACATGGTAGGAATTATCATACTATGGTTAGAATGTTGTAGGTCTCTACTTGGAATACATATCATCCTTAGTCGTAGAAATTCTATGTTTATATTCTATCATACTAAATGTTATTCATAGTAGATGTTCATGCTAAATATTCATGCTTAAATTAGTAGGTGTTCATGCTTAATGGCACTCATGCTTAAGTTAGTAGATGACCATGCTAATTATTGTTCATACTAAGTTAGTAGATGACCATGCTAATTATCGTTCATGCTAAGTTAGTAGATGACCATGCTAATTATTGTTCATGCTAAGTTAGTAGATGACCATGCTAATTATTGTTCATGCTAAGTTAGTAGATGACCATGCTAATTATTGTTCATGCTAAGTTAGTAGACGATCATGATTAGTCATCATTCATGCTAAAGATGGTAGACATTCATGCTTAAATAATTGTAGGAACCATGCCTATGGTGTATGCCATGTTGTAGGTTTAATGTAGAAAAGAACCATGTTTAGGTTGTACATACATGGTAGGAATTATCATAACATGCTTAGAATGTTGTAGGTCTCTACTTGGAATATATAATTCATGCTTAGAAATATTGTAGGTTAATGCTAATTATATATCCATGCTTGGGTTGGGATGATTGATCATGATAAGTAATGAAGATCCTTGCTTAAGGTGGTAGTAGAGATATATACTCTAAGTAGTAAGTATTCACGCTCAAGTTGTAACTTATGCTTGACTATAGTAACTTCATGTTTAGATCATAGTGATTATTCATGCTTAAGCTTGATATAAGCACATGCTTAATCATATTCGTACTTAGGAGTATTGTGGTGGGTGGTTATGTTATGTACCATAATTAGATTGTCATAGGTAGATGCTTGCAATTGTATGCAATGCTTAAAGTGCTATAGGTTGAAGTAATAAGGAAAGAATCATGTTGAAATTATAATGACGACTACCTTGTTGTAGTTAATATTAGTAGGGAGCCCACACATGCTTGAAGAGTATAGTGTAGCATCCTAGTGGAATATTGAACGAACGTAGGTTCTATGTTGTTCTAGTTCGTTTTGAAAGGAAACCGTGAGTTCTAGCGCGTGAGGTTCAAATTAGAATTAGACCCTATCATGGGGACATTCCTCATCCGTAGGGGTAATAAGGATCGGGAAGATCACTAGTAATAGTTAGTTTGATAAAGGTTGTTATGTCGCCTTCGATTTTTCATTGGTAGAATACCAATCATAGACTATTAGTAGATTCTTCTGTGGCTTCTAATAATCGAAGATCAAGTTTGCTAGTAAGCACGTTTGGTTGCTTCTAGGTTGATTTCTTGTATGGCTGTTTGCATATGGATGTGCTCATACGTGGCTCGACTGGCCTGTATGTAGCTGTGGGTCTCATACATAGTTATTTAGCTCGTACGTAGGTTGTTGTCTCGTACGCGGCTCGACCGGCCCGTGCGTAGCTGTTGGTCTCATACGCGGCTTATTTGGCTGGTATGTACGTTGTCATCATACGTAGCTTATTGGCTCGTATGTGGTTAGTTACCGTGTTTAGCTTATTAGCTAGTATACAGTTGTTGTGCTCGTCTAATGTAATATCATTACCCTAGGGCTATCGACCATCAAGACATATGTTTTCTTACCCTAAGGAACTGTGGAGGAGTCACTCCTCGAGTACCATCGGATCTTAACCTGTTTAGGTTGATCGAGGACCGAAGTATAGACGGAATCCAAGTTCAGGGTAGTGGCATGCATATATATTCGCATTGCCGAGGTCTTGGATCGATAAGCCACGAACCGGATCCTGAAGGGTTCTGGTAAGTCTAGGTTGAGCAGCCTACTAGAGTTGTCTTGCGAAGTCTAAATTAAGGCCCAGCATGTTGTGGTTATAATATTGCCTTTCCTAGGAGTGTTCAGGGTTAGGGACATTATTAGGGTAGTGACTTATAAAGATCATTGCTTAAACCCTTTGCCGAGAGAGAGGAGTCGGTTATAGGAGGCACCTTACGACTAACTTGTCCCTTGAGGCAGATCATAGGTGGTGCTATTGGGTTGCACCTTCCTGTCAAAAGGATACGTACGATGCCTTCTCACGAGTTGGGGACATGGGTTGCGTATCTTGATTGTTAATTCCTGAAGTGTCATGATAAGGCGGGCGGAGCTAGGGGGATGGACCCCCGGAACTCCGTCGGGTCCTATGCCAAAAGGGTGAACAGGCCATGGACTACGGTCCGACCAGGGGGCGGCAGGGGGCTCCCCTGTTAGCAGTAACCTCGACGGTTCGTCAGGTTTTTGAGTGAGGTCCGGTAAGCCGGGTAGCGGTGGAAACATGGACACCACTAGCGAACTGCATTAGTGGGACTTGACCACGTCTGCAACCTCATCAGTCACGTTGTATCTATCAGGAACAGGTTGTGTACAATTAGAATTCATAATGCGGGTTCAAATCCCTATATATGGAGAAACGGCTTGAGATGGGGTCGCATGTTGTATGGGATGCATGTTGCTTCGGAGACTTGCTGACATTAGAATAGGAAGCATCCTAGCTCTAGTTAAATATCGCATTAGAGTCTAGTCATAGCACTCACAAACACTTAAACTACACCAACACTATTGCCATGTTTTGTATGCTGTTTGGGAGATTTGCTGCTTTGTTATCAGCCTTTAAGCGTCAGTGAATACTGACGTCCCCACTTCCAAAGGTACTGGATCGCCGAAGTACAAGGGCGAGATTCAGGAGGACTCAAGGCAAGGAAAGCAAGGAGTCAATGTCATATTTAGTTCCGCTGTAAATGTGTGCTGATTATCTATTAGTTGAAAAGTACTCAAGTGAGAGTTACCAAGTGTTGTTCTTCATTCCTTGTACTCTGATGTAAGATGTTGAAGGTTGTAATACTCGGGAATGTAAAGGTAATATTGTTACTCTATTGTAAGGTATTGCAGTTGTATAATATTCAGACTTGTAATATATTGGGTATTGAATAAAAAGTTTTAAATTCTCCTATTTTTCTATGTATTGTGACTAATTGAAGAAAAGATCTTGGCTCGTGTCTCGGTTTCCCAGTATTGGAAATCGGGGCGCTACAGAGTGGTATCAGAGCTAACTTCAATTTACAGTCCAACACAGCAGGAAAATTAAACTTGGATGCCTTTTAGGAGTCGGGTCTTAGTTAGTTGTAGACAATTGTAATTCATATTGTTGTTCCTTTCAACTTATGTTTTATGATTTTTCTATATCTGGACTAATTCCAATATATATATTTTAGGATGGTATTCGAAGATATCCTAACCGAGGATGTATTGATGGAGGAGAGTGAGCCGATTTCAAGGGATGATCTGATGATCTCGAGCGAGGAGCCGAAGGAGATTTCACTACAAGTTAACCTCAAGATGAACTCGCCTTCACCACCGCGAGGGCCAAGTGTGGATCAACACAGGGCAGCGGTGGCCAGCATATATCGAGAAATGAGGAAGCTAATGAAGTACGTAGCCAGGATAGATCGTCAAGCTAAGCAACTGGGTGGTGCTTGCATAGCTACATTAGCAGGCATGGCGGAGGAGCGGGAATATTTCAACGCTAGATTGGCACAACTGCGGCGTGAGTGGGAGCAAGTTCTAGAGACCGCCAAGGTTATAGTATGCCATTTCTGTGAGGAGGATGGGCACGAGAAATCAGTCTGTCCACGACGATAAGGAAAAAGACCTACACCAGCATCAGGATTCGAGAACCAAGGTCAGAAGCAGAAGACTCAGAAAACAAAAGGCAAACTTGGAGGCGCCAACCCGGAAAGTTGTTTCCTATGTAGTGAGCAAGGTCATTTCAAGAAACAATGTCCGATGAAGAACTCTCGGGTGGAAACCCGTACATGTTACAACTGTGGGAAGATTGGTCATATTAAGCCAAACTGTCCCAACTTCATCAAAATGACGGCAGATCAGCCTCAAGGATGGACAACAAAGGAAAGGAGCCTGTTCACCAAGGGTGAGAATTCGCACGTACTAAGAGCAAGTTGAAGGAGCTAGTAACAATATGTGCATATAGAACTGCAACTAGGTCTAAAGGTTGCATCTTTTGAAATTTATTTTGGACGGAAGAAGTTATATATGATGTAACACTTTTTGTAACCCGTCGGATTTATATATATATGAAATCCAGGCAACTGTTTTGTTCAAACTTGGTTCATCATAATCTTTTGTCTAAATTATTTTCCCAAGAGTTGAGGTGTGCGCGGGAGGCAACTCCAGAATTGGTTCTATTGATTTCAACATCTGGAGCGTCAATTTTAGCAAATTACAGGAGAAAATCCTGGAAGTCGGAAGTGATGATTCATAGGTTATGTCCTATTCTAAGGAGGGAGTAGCTATCGAATTGCAAAGGTCGGGTTCTTTGGAAAACCAGTTCGTGGATGAGCCACTTGGGAGCCGGAAGGCAGCATAAGCTTTCTTTCCCCGAGTTATTAGGGTATGAATGTTGCATGTTTTCCTAACTTGACGTAGTTCTGAGGACAGAACTATTCTAAGGAGGGAGTATTGTAATATCCCGGACGGATATTACCTTGTATGAATTATTATTTTATTATTATTTTGTTTTAATTCCCAAATTGAAATATTTTGATGATTTTCACCGGTTTGTCCATAGACATTATCTGTACCCAGATACCGGTCAGTATGCATCCGTATTGTATCAAATTGATACTGTGATCTTCCGAACTAATAATAAAATTTATTTTATTATTATTTCCGAAATTAAATCATTTTTATACGGATTATGCAAAGATTTTCGGTATACGTATATATATACACACGTGTATGTAGTATGTCAATTAATACATTATACAAATTTTGTGTTGTGTATTTTTTGGACAAACACTTGTCTTGTTTATGACAAAACCTATTAGATTGTTAGGGTTTATAAGTGGTTAACCTAGGTTAAATGTGCATGAGAGAATTAGGAGAAATCTTCTAGAAGCTCTCTACCTCACATAACACCTCCACCACACCACACCTCCACCACATCCTCACTTCCCTAAGGCATGGCCGGCCCCCATTTCATGGGGGGAGGTTTTTGCAAATTTGTGTGTGCACATTTGCACTTTCCACCCTCTCCTTCATCCTATAAATACCCCCTCCTTCTCCACCCTTGTCTCATTTTAGAAAGACAAAACAAAAGAAAAGAAAGGAAAAGAAAGAGAGAACCTCATTCTAACTTGAGAGTTTTTCTTGTAGGTCTTCCTAGGAGTTCTAAGAGCTTAGGGAGAAGAGAAGTTTAGCTAGCAAGTCCTTCCAACAAAGAAAGCTAGGTGGGGGGTTCTCCACTTTCTTTGTTGATTTGTTGTTTTGACTTCTTCTTCTTATCTTCCTTGTTTGGTTTCTTTTGTTCTTTGAGAATGATTTATTGGGATGGTTTTGTGGTGTGTAGTTCTTATTTTTGTATGGTTATGGATGGTTAAAGATAATAGCCACATGAAAAAGAAAAGAAATGAGTGGTAGTAGTAAAGAACAAGGAGATCAATCTTGTAGTTGTAGTTGTTGTTTTAGTGTTATAAATAGGACTAAAATGAACACATGCACATGGACTTGGTATATACAACCATTTTTGGTTGTAGGACTTGAATGAGGACTCATACATAATCATATGACATAATGCATACACCACTTTGTGGTTGTAGAACATACACTTGAACTTGGGATTAGAAAGTATGCATATAATTGGTTGAACCAAATTGAGAGTTCTTTACTTATTTATTTTCTTGTTTCATTGTTATTTAATATTAAGTAAAAAGATCCTAATTAGATGCTAATTCTAGTATGAAAACATCTAAATCACTAGTTGTAGAATGATTAAAAAGATCTCTTTTTATGTTCACTAGTAATAATAAGAAATAGATGCTAATAAAGATTTAGTAGATATTTTAAGTAGTAGATGTTTTATGTTTGAAATAAAGTAGTAGTAGTGGATGTGTATGTTCCAAATAAAATAGTTGTAGTAGATGTCTATACAAAATTGTAGAAATGTTTATGTTTTCATGAAAGTGATAGTAGATGCTTATGTGTTAAAATAAAGTAGTTAGTAGTAGATGTTTATGTTTAGATAAAGATTTTAGTAAGAATTTTAGTAATAGATGTTATGTTGTAGTAAATGTTGTGTTTAATTAAATTGTAGTAGATGCATAAGAATATTAAATGGACGGTTATGCTTATATTGAAGTAAGTATCTATACTTAGATGGTTGTAGGAAAGTTGTTTACCATGCTAGATTAATTGTAGGAAAGTTGTATACCATGCTAGATTAGTTGTAGGAAAGTTGTATACCATGCTAGATTAGCTAGATTAGTTGTAGGAAAGTTGTATACCATGCTAGATTAATTGTAGGAAAGTTGTATACCATGCTAGATTAGTTGTAGAAAAATTGTATACCATGCTAGATTAGTTGTAGGAAAGTTGTATACCATGCTAGATTAGTTGTAGGAAAGTTGTATACCATGCTAGATTATTTGTAGGAAAGTTGTACACAATGCTAGATTAATTGTAGAAAAGTTGTATACCATGCTAGATTAATTTACCTACACTTAGATGGTTGTATGAAAGTTGTATACTATGCTAGATTAATAATAGGAAAGTTGTATACCATGCTAGATTAATTTACCTACACTTAAATGATTGTAGGAAAGTGCTATACCATGCTAGATTAAATAAATATTCATGCTTAGTTAGTAGACATTCATGCTTAGATGATATCCATGCTTAGGTAAGTATATGTTCATGCTAAGATAGTAGATGATCATGCTTAATCATTATTCATGCTAAGTTAGTAGATGTCATGCTAATTATTGTTTATGTTAAGTTAGTAGATGACCATGCTAATGATTGTTCATGCTAAGTTGTAGATGATTATGCTTAATCATTATTCATGCCAAGTTAGTAGATGATCATGCTTAGTCATTACTCATGCTAAAGATGGTAGACACTTATGCTTAAATAATTGTAGGAACCATGCTTATGGTGTATGCCATGTTGTAGGTTTAATATAGAAAAGAACCATGGTTAGGTTGTACATACATGGTAGGAATTATCATACTATGGTTAGAATGCTGTAGGTCTCTACTTGGAATACATATCATGCTTAGTCGTAGAAATTGTATGTTTATATTATATCATACTAAATGTTATTCATAGTAGATGTTCATGCTAAATATTCATGCTTAAGTTAGTAGGTGTTCATGCTTAATGGCGCTAATGCTTAAGTTAGTAGATGACCATGCTAATTATTGTTCATACTAAGTTAATAGATGACCATGATAATTATCGTTCATGCTAAGTTAGTAGATGACCATGCTAATTATTCTTCATGCTAAGTTAGTAGATGACCATGCTAATTATTGTTCATGCTAAGTTAGTAGACGATCATGCTTAGTCGTCATTCATGCTAAAGATGGTTGACATTCATGCTTAAATAATTGTAGGAACCATGCCTATGGTGTATGCAATGTTGTAGGTTTAATGTAGAAAAGAACCATGTTTAGGTTGTACATACATGGTAGGAATTATCATACCATGCTTAGAATGTTGTAGGTCTCTACTTGGAATATATAATTCATGCTTAGGAATATTGTAGGTTAATGCTAATTATATATCCATGATTGGGTTGGGATGATTGATCATGTTAAGTAATGAAGATCCATGCTTAAGGTGGTAGTAGAGATATATACTCTAAGTAGTAAGTATTCACGCTCAAGTTGTAACTTATGCTTCACTATAGTAACTTCATGTTTAGATCATAGTGATTATTCATGCTTAAGCTTGATATAAGCACATGCTTAATCATATTCGTACTTAGGAGTATTGTGGTGGGTGGTTATGTTATGTACCATAATTAGAATGTCATAGGTAGATGCTTGCAATTGTATGCAATGCTTAAAGTGCTATAGGTTGAAGTAATAAGGAAAGAATCATGTTGAAATTATAATGACGACTACCTTGTTGTAGTTAATATTAGTAGGGATCCCACACATGCTTGAAGAGTATAGTGTAGCATCCTAGTGGAATATTGAACGAACGTAGGTTCTATGTTGTTCTAGTTCGTTTTGAAAGGAAACAGTGAGTTCTAGTGCGTGAGGTTCAAATTAGAATTAGACCCTATCATGGGGACATTCCTCATCCATAGGGGTAATAAGGATCGGGAAGATCACTAGTAATAGTTAGTTTGATAAAGGTTGTTATGTCGCCTTCGGTTTTTCATTGGTAGAATACCGATCATAGATTATTAGTAGATTCTTCTGTGGCTTCTAATAATAGAAGATCAAGTTTGCTGGTAAGCACGTTTGGTTGCTTCTAGGTTGATTACCTGTATGGCTGTTTGCATATGGATGTGCTCATACGTGGCTCGACTGGCCTGTATGTAGCTGTGGGTCTCATACGTAGTTATTTAGCTCGTACGTAGGTTGTTGTCTCGTACGCGGCTCGACCGGCCCGTGCGTAGCTGTTGGTCTCATATGCGGCTTATTTGGCTGGTATGTACGTTGTCATCATACGTAGCTTATTGGCTCGTATGTGGTTAGTTACCGTGTGTAGCTTATTAGCTAGTATACTGTTGTTGTGCTCGTCCAGTGTAATATCATTACCCTAGGGCTATCGACCATCAAGGCATATGTTTTCTTACCCTAAGGAACTGTGGAGGAGTCACTCCTCGGGTACCATCGGATCTTAACCTGTTTAGGTTGATCGAGGACCGAAGTATAGACGGAATCCAAGTTCAGGGTAGTGGCATGCATATATATTCGCATTGCCGAGGTCTTGGACCGAAGTATAGACTGAAGGGTTCTGGTAAGTCTAGGTTGTGCAACCTAGTAGAGTTGTCTTGTGAAGTCTAAATTAAGGCCTAGCATGTTGTGGTTATAATATTGCCTTCCCTAGGAGTGTTCAGGGTTAGGGACATTATTAGGGTAGTGACTTATAAAGATCATTGCTTAAACCCTTTGTCGGGAGAGAGGAGTCGGTTGTAGGGGGCACCTTACGACTAAATCGTTCTTTGAGGCAGATCATAGGTGGTGCTATTGGGTTGCACCTTCCTGTCAAAGGGATACGTACGATGCTTTCTCACGAGTTGGGGACATGGGTTGCGTATCTTGATTGTTAATTCCTGAAGTGCCATGATAAGGCGGGCGGAGCTAAGGGGATGGACCCCCGGAACTCCGTCGGGTCCTATGCCAAGAGGGTGAACAGGCCATGGACTACGGTCCGACCAGGGGGCGGCAGGGGGCTCCCCTGTTAGCAGTAACCCCGACGGTTCGTCAGGTTTTTGAGTGAGGTCCGGTAAGCCGGGTAGCGGTGGCAACATGGACACCACTGGCGAACTGCATTAGTGGGACTTGACCACGTCTGCAACCTCATCAGTCACGTTGTATCTATCAGCAATAGGTTGTGTACAATTAGAATTCATAACGCGGGTTCAAATCCCTATATATGGAGAAACGGCTTGAGATGGGGTCGCATGTAGTATGAGATGCATGTTCCTTCAGAGACTTGCTGACATTAGAATAGGAAGCATCCTAGCTCTAGTTAAATATCGCATTAGAGTCTAGTCATAGCACTCACAAACACTTAAACTACACCAACACTATTGCCATGTTTTGTATGCTGTTTAGGAGATTCGCTGCTTTGTTATCAGCCTTTAAGCGTCAGTGAATATTGACGTCTCCACTTCCATAGGTACTGGATCGCCGAAGTACAAGGGCGAGATTCAGGAGGACTCAAGGCAAGGAAAGCAAGGAGTCAATGTCATATTTAGTTCCGCTGTAAAATGTGTGCTGATTATCTATTAGTTGAAAAGTACTCAAGTGAGAGTTACCAAGTGTTGTTCTTCATTCCTTGTACTCTGATGTAAGATGTTGAAGGTTGTAATACTCGGGAATGTAAAGGTAATATTGTAACTCTATTGTAAGGTATTGCAGTTGTATAATATTCAGACTTGTAATATATTGGGTATTGAATAAAAAGTTTTAAGTTCTCCTGTTTTTCTGTGTATTGTGACTAATTGAAGAAAAGATCTTGGCTCGTGTCTCGGTTTTCCAGTATTGGAAATCGGGGCGCTACAGTCGCACACCTTCCATCTACCGGTCAGAGAGATGACGGTGACGCTACAGGATATAGCGATTATTTTCGGTCTTCCAATAGATGGGTTGGCTGTGATGGGTAATATAAACTTTGATAAAATAGAGCTGTGTAATGAACTCCTCGGTACAAAATTTGATGAGGAGGCCGCGGAAGATAAGGATATGTTTGTCAAACAATCAATCCGATTATCTTAGTTGAGGGGACATTTTGAATGGACGTTGACCGATGCATCGCCTGACCACTATGTACAGTCCTACACCAGAGGGTACATTCTAACGGTGCTCGGAGGGGTTCTCTTGCCTAACTCATTCTGGGATACGGTGCACCTCATGTATCTACGATTGCTCGCCGACCTAGGCTTAGCTGTCCGGTACAGATGGAAAAGTTGCGCGTTGGCAATGCTATACAGGTCGTGTTTTGTAGCTCTAGATGTTACTGAGATGACCGGTCCGTTGGTTTTGTTACATATTTGGTCATGGGAGCGACTGCAATTGGGTCGTCCCCAAATTAGGAGACCGGCAGATGGTTGGATGGCCGAACCACCAAATCCTTGTATGTTAGCACCCTTAGGGGTATATTGGGTAGGTAGTCAAAGTTACAAAGACAACCTAAAAGGTGTACTAATGTACTACAGAGACGAGCTCGACCAACTACGAGAAGAGTTCGTGATTTGGATACCGTATACACCCGAGTGGGTTGGAAGACTACCACTGATCGTAGTGACCGGGTCGCAGTTGTGGATGACGACGGCTCCACTCATCAACTTTGTTATAGTGAAGAATCCGCGACCGGAGAGTCCTTCGGCAGTTCGGTCTTCAACAAGATAGTCCCCCAAGCTGCGCCAAGTTATACGACCATGAGTTACACGCCGTGAGGGGTACCGGTCGTATGCCTACTCATGATTGGGCAGATTTCCATCGTGTTCACGTTGTAGAATGGAACGAGTGACGGTTTGAACTTGTAATTGTTAATGTTCCAGAGTTCGATGGTAAGCTGCAAGGGAAGTACATGTAATGGTTCAGATCATATACACGTTTGTACATCTCTCCCTATCCAGAACAACTTGTTGGTGTTCAACGAGTAATTAAGGAGAGGAAGATTGAACCACCACCCGCCTATTCAAGTTCACAACCTATGTTCCAACCGAAGGCCTCAGCTATATGTACATTGGTGAGTATAATGTTCAAATTTTGCTGAATGTTCGTTATATTTAAAGTTATTAAATTGTTTACTTTTCCGAATGTGTTTAATTATATTTTTTTGGTTTTTTGTTTTAGATTGATAATACGATGGACATGGCAAAAGAATGTGCGGAGATAATCAAAAGTAATACTGGCACGCCTATGAAGAAGTTCGTTCAGAAGATGCTCTCTTCATGCCGTACCAATTTGGATGTTTTGGGAGAGGCTGAATGATTGGATAAAGAGGGCAACGTAAAACTGTGAGCGTTAATCTCACAGAGAGGGCGACGTAAAACTGTGAGGGTAGGCCAGCTGTAGTGCTGAGGGAACAACGGGAACAACAACTCAGAGAACAACAAGCTACATCTTCACCTCCTTCTCAAGAAGAAGAGCAACAAGATGAGAATGAAGAAAGGGTTGTTGGAGACGTACAAGAGGAGGGAGAAGAAGAAAAAATTCCTGAGGCGTCATCCCCGCTCTGGTGACAAAATCCTGCTCGGAAGAGGCGAGCACCACAACCATACACGCCTGATTCTTAGCTAATACCCGATATAATTTTTTTGTTGTAGTATTTTATTCAAATTTTATTTTTTTTCCTGATGTAACTTATTGTGTGATAATTGTAGTTCGCAAGTTTAAGTGTTGTTGATGTTGTTATTACTTGGTAATAGTCAATTATATTGGTGATTTTGTTGGTCGTACGTAGAAATTTATTTGGAGAGTGTAGGTGATGGGAAAGTGTTTGGTGATTCAACTGTAGCAGATGTAGCTGCTGTTGGAGTTGTAGATATATATATATTTTTAAACCTAGGACAATGGCCTAGATTATTTGTTGAATTATATTTTCATCAATAACTCTCTGTGTATTGGAGCATGAAGACAGGGAGCAAGACCCTTATTTTTTTTAGCCTTAGACCGTTGTCTCCAACAATGGCCTAGGTTGTAGGCCAAAAGTTAAATTTTTTGGGGTTCTCTCTGACTAGGACAAGTTAAAAAGAGCAACAAGTCCGAGAGCAACACCCTAATTTTTTTTTATACCTAAAGCCGTTGTCTCCAACAATGGTCTAGGTAATAGGCCAAAAGTTAAAGTTTTTGGGGTGCTCTCTGACTTGGACAAGTAAGATAGAGCAACAAGTCAGAGAGCAACACCCTATTTTTTTATACCTAAGGCCGTTGTCTCCAACAACGGCTTAGGTAATAGGCCAAAAGTTGAAGTTTTTGGGGTGCTCTCTGACTTGGACAAGTAAAAAAGAGCAACAAGTTAGAGAGCAACACCTTACTTTTTTTATACCTAAGGCCATTGTTTCCAACAACAGCCTAGGTAATAGGCCAAAAGTTGAAGTTTTTGGGGTGCTCTCTAACTTGGACAAGTAAAAAAGAGCAACAAGTCAGAGAGCAACACCCTTTTTTTTGTACCTAAGGCCGTTGTCTCCAACAACGGCCTAGGTAATAGGCCAAAATTTGAAGTTTTTGGGGTTCTCTCTGACTTGGACAAGTAAAAAAGAGCTACAAGTCAGATAGCAACACCCTATTTTTTTAATACCTAAGGCCGTTGATAGGCCAAAAGTTGAAGTTTTTGGGGTGCTCTCTAACTTGGACAAGTTAAAAAGTGCAACACCCTATTTTTTTTTATACTTTTGGCCGTTGTTGCCGTTGTCTCCAACAACGGCCTAGGTTATAGGCAAAAAAATTAATTTTTAGTGGTGCTCTCTGACTTGACCAGGTTGAATAGAGCAACAAGTCAGAGAGGAACACCCCTTTTGCTTTATATCTTAGGCCGTTGTCTCCAACAACGGCCTAGGTTACTGGGAGAATTTTGAAGTATTTGGGGTGCTCTCTGACTTGGCCAAGTGAAAAAGAGCAACACCCCTTTTACTTCATCAGAAAGGATGAAGTAATGAAAGAGGAAGTCATTGCTAGTAGTAATGACTTGTCACGATCCATTGGTTCATATAGAATCCATGTCCTAGGTCTATCAAAAAACATTCTTTTCGCTAAGCGTATATAATAAAATAGAGTGAAAGGGTCCACCCCGAAACCAAGGGGGTACTAACTAACAGCTGAGTCCTTTCCGAACAGCAGGAGATAGTTTCCCATCATACGGTTCACCAACTTCACTTGCCTCTAAGGGGGGCTTGCTCCGAGTAGGTTCGGATCACTTACAATACATGGCTCTACGAAGGGGTGAGGAGCTCAAGATGATTCTTTCTTTGTCGAGACGAAAAACGAACCCATCCTTTCGAGTAGAAAATGTGAGCCTGTTTTGTCCACTTTATCCACCCCGCTCTATAAAAATGATAGAAAAGGAAGGTGAGCTTGCTTCTTATTCCTGTTTGATCTTTTCAATCTCTGCCCCGCTTCCATGTGGGCAGAGAACCCTGTAGAAAATGAAGAGGGGCCAAGGCACTTGCTACGCCCTCTCAAGAGTGCTTCTCGAGGCTCCACTCTCTCCCCTGAATAAGTAAGGCTTCGTTAGCCTGGGCTGAGATTGGGATAAGGTGTCAGGATTGAAGCCCCCAACGTTCTGCCATACACTGAATAGGGGTTAGCTCTGTAAATGTGTAGAGCCAAGTGTAGTGTGGTGTAGTAGTAGGCACTTCTAGGCCCCTTCCCGGCTACTGGAGCACTCCAGTGCTTCGGGTACTACGGACCCTCTGCCATCCATTGCAGCAGATCCGTTTCATGAACGAGGGGGCTAAGCGCAGTTCTTTGAATCAAACGTGGAATGAAATCAATTCTTTTTTAGATATCCAACGATAAAATGGAAGTATTTGATAGGATTTCTTTAATAGCTTGCACTACTATACTAACTAATATTTCTTTCTATTTCTAGTAAGGTTGAAACTTAACCTGTTTTCTTGATGGATCTATCTTTTGATTCATATATTTCTATATATACAAGAAGCCCAAAATCCTTGATTTGGCCAGGAAACAAAGCACTGCTTTGGGCCCAGGAAGCGAAGGGAATGAGCTCGGCTGCTCCTCCTCCACACCTCTTTCTTTTTTTTTCTCCGTGCCCGTTCTGCATGTGCTTCGCGCGCCATTGGCGCTTTGCTCTCCTCTTATTTCTTCATTGGGCGGTTCGGATGGACTTTGCCGTTCTTTCCCAATGAAAATGGAAAGGGCTGTATCACATCGAGATGTCGATTCATTTTCCGCCCCAAATGAGATGGGGATTTAGACACCTCTATCCCTTCATCTTTCTGAATCGAGGCCCGGTTTGCGTCGTTCCAACAACCGACAGGGAGCACCTCAGTATACGATCGCGCACAGTAACTGGGAGTCCTATTACACCTAAGGCCAACTTTCATTCACAAAACTCGGGTTCATCTCGTGTAGTGATTGTGGACTCGTACAAGGATGTGGAGTCGACAGTTGATGTATCAGACTCGACCCTATCTTTCGTAGCATGCATTCCCATCCGTGTCGCAATGGATTCGGTAAGCTACGTGTCCGCACGGAAAACTACCTTCGGTCCCCCAACCTTACTCATGGCAACCTTCCGGCCGCCCAACGACCTATAACGCTAGTAACTACTCCCACTGGGGCTAGGAAGTAAGCCCCACAACCCAAAGCGGCGAAGAACAAATAGAATTTGCTACAAAAGCCGGCTAACGGGGGGTATTCCTGCGTATGAGAACATTGTAATGGAGAAGGTCATAGCCGAAATAGGATTTGTTTTGGCTAGAGCGTCCAAATCCGCTATATATTTTACACGGGTTTGCTGTAATGCTAGAACTATGGCGAATGCATCTATCGTCATTGATGCATAAATAAATATACCAATTAGTAGTGATTGAATTCCTTCTATGGTTCCACATGATAAACCAGTACGAATATAACGTACATGTCCAATTAAACTATGAGCTAGAGGTCTTTTGACTTTCGTTTGGGCCATGGTGGCTAGTGCTGCAGAAAAAGTAGATTTGTTGCAATGTACCTCCATAGGAACCAACAATAGAAAGACGTGGCATATTTGCAGAAATAGAGATTTTAGGCGCAATAGAAAGGAATGCTGTCACCGGGGTGGGTGAACCCTCATAGATATCGGGTGCCCACATACATTGAGTCAAAAGAGAGATTGAGTCCGAGGGAGAGGGGGGTTTTCTTCGGGGCTCGAGAGATTTAATAGATAGGGTCCTAAAAGTTGTTAATTTTCTGCTGGGGAATTCACACAAAAGGGAACGAGGAATTCTCAATGAAAAAGTGCTCTCTGAACCAAACATGAAAGTTGTTTTCCATCAGACGGCTGTTCACATAACTCCACTCTCGACTTGGATTATATATCCAAAACGCAAACTCCGCTCTTGGCCATTCCACACGCTGCCTAGCAGAGGTGTGGTCATCTGAAGTGGATTCTCTCTTTTGTAGTAGATGTCGAACCTGCTGCTCAGTGGGCGGGCGCAGCAGCTACATGGACCCCTTCCTTTATGTTGTTGCCAGTGCTTTCCTGGGCCGAGCCGGACTTCTTTATTAGAAAAGGTCAGGCAAAGCCCGAAGGAAGGCTGCTATCCTCTTGGCCTTCTTCGTTTTCGACGAAAAACAAATCTACATCTCGATCTCCGAAAGCATTTTCCTTACCCCGCCGCATCTCCCTTCGTCGAGCCTTTCCTTTTGTGGTTTGGGAAGCATTCCCTTATCTGAACGTCGACAAGCATTCTAAAATTCCCCTTTGGGGCCCCGGGGTTGTTTTTGTTTGAACATAGGCTCAAACATTCTTGGAAGGGTCCTAGCTACGCAATGCGTTCAATAAAAAAAAAGCCTCTGGGATGAAAAAAAAAGAGGGCGCTTTCCTGTGTTGCACTGAAAAAAGGACCTAAGAGAAGCTTCTCTTATCCTAGGTTTCTTCCTCCCGCGCCCACCGCCGCCCGACCCGCATTAGAGGGGAAGATTAACAAAGCGGAAAAAGACAGAGGGAAGGGGAGCAGCATCTTATTCTCTTCGCGAGAACTTAAGGATCGGAGAAGCATTTGGAACCGGCGACGCCTTCATTTCATTGGCAGAAACGATCCAATCCATTCGGGGCTTCGGGGAACCCAAAAACGAATTTGACTTGATTCAAAGATAGACAAAAGATAGATGAACTATATAGAAAGAGGAATAGAATATAAGTCCCTTTAGATGTCTATGTATCTATTATTTCATCTAATCATCTCCCGATTTTTCTTTAGTCTCTCGAAGCAACAAGCAACAAACTTTATGGAATTGGAATATTGTCTTAGTTTGAGTTTGAGTTATTGTTTGTCTTTATTTCATAGCTTTGTTGTCGTCTCGACATTTTTTTTTAATTTAGAGAGAAAGAGCAGATGGATCCTATCCCCTATATCGAAGACTCATTCCTATCTAATGATAGAAAGATCTTCGTCAAATACCGGACTTTGCGTTTGTTATAAAAGATGAAATTATTATTATTATATAGAGATTTTTATATTAAATATTCTGTATATTTTTCTATTAGGAATTCCTCATATCCAAGGCAGCTTCCCACAAAGACCCCACCCATACATGGGGTGGCTGTTCGCCTTTTGAATCGACAGTAACAGTAGTAGGGGCTTCGTAGCGACTTTCATTCTAAAGGAAACCGAAGATCCTTTAGTCAATAGGAGCCGTACTTCCTTCAGGAGCAAACATCTTAAGAGTAACCGGGCGGAGCGCACCTTTGGTACTTCAGTAGGACAATTTTATAGTGACTTCTTTCTTCTGCTTAGTGTAGGGTGAGGAAAGGCTACTTCAATGACGGAAATGTTATAAGTTCGCCTTTGGAAGCGAAAGCTTGCTCGAAATGGCCCGTCGATACGGTCAAGGGTAACGTATATATGCGAAGACGCAAAGCATCACTTTTAAAAAGGAAGGAGTGAGGAAGACATCCATAAACCCGGAAAATGAGAGTCTCGTTCCCTTTCGTCAATCAAGTGGGTAAGGTAAGCGAACCACTTAAGCTTTGCCTTAGACTAACGGAACAAAGCTAAGAAGTAGGCTGAATGGAAAAAGGAAAGGGACAAGTGCGGTCGTCACTTGGCGCGAAGGCTGCTGGTTCGGAGGTAGGGTACGGTACTAAAGGTCCTCGGACTTCCAGGCGGTTTTTCTTTTAGGCAGCTGTTAGTTGTTGGATCTCGCCAATACAGCCTCCTATGGTTTTCGTTACCGAGATATCATTTCTTTTTTCCCACGGATTTCTTGGGTAATCAGCTCCCATGCTGCAAACAGTAAAATCTAAACCTTGTCGCTTTTCTTTCTTTCCTTTTGGGTAGGAAGCACACCAGCAGCGTGCGTTGCGTGATTCCATTGTGTTTTTTGCACTTGACTGGGTGGACAGTTGACCGGAAGAGAACTTCGATTCGCCCGACCAGTAGGCGGGCGGCGTGCTTATCTTGTGTGACAACACTACAGAGCGGGTAGTTCTTCTAGTCGGGTAGCTGTGTGATAACACTCCAGAGAAAGCGGTGCTTTTGTGTAACATGCTATGGTCTCAACGCCCTTACGAGGTAGTGATGAGTTTCACGTGCTCTAAGCCCGGCCTGCGCGCAGTTAGGAGGATTGGCCGCAATCTGAGCGGTACTATCCATCCTACCCTACTACTTATAGGGGGCGCCCATCCTACAGCCGCCCGAAAAGGAACTGCAGTGACCTTGAATAGAGATCCTACAACGATAGATAGAATCCCCATAAAAATACCACTAGATTGAGCACCAGTGATTTCGTATCCAGTAAAAATCTTGGCTAATTGATCGAAATGGGTAGCTCCAGTAGACCCATAGATCATGGAACAAATAGGGTGGGTAGGCCCAACCACCACACTACACGTATAGACGCGAACCCCCCTCGTTACCGTACGTGCGACTCTCACCGCATACGGCTCGCACAAAGACTCTTTCATCCATCCCGAGCCTTTTTATTCCACCTCTCCAATCCTCGATCAAACTTGCATTCCCCAGCTTAAAAACGAATGCGCTAGCGCGCTCCTATCATATATCTTGCAAGACAACAGCTGTGAAATAAAGAAAAACAATAACGCGAACTAAGACAATATTCCAATTCCATAAAGTTCGTTGCTTGCTCTTTCTTTCAGAATCTTGCGCGCTCAAGACAGTGATTCTTTGCTTGTTGCTTCAAAACGGAAGGGCTAAGGCTTCGAAGCTGGAGTTTGCAACTGAAAAACTACAGGTCGTCGAAGAGCCTCCAGCAGGGTGAGCTCTTCCTTCCTTCGTCTATCATATGTATCGCTTGGCTTCGTCCCGAACCAAGGAGGCATTATGGTGGGCGCGTCCGTGTGCCGACTGCAGAGACTACAAGCCGACGAATTTAATAGCTTTCATCTCCTTGCGACTCGCTTCTATTTATTCTTGTTGGGATTGGATATAGAAGGGGAATCTCTATAGATCATAGTAGTTCACCAACCTCTCTAACTAGCATACGATACAATTTCACTTCACTTAATTAGGTTCCAAATATTAGGCAAAAAAAAAGAAAGAAAGTGCTCGGCCAGGAGTGCTTATTTCACTACGCTGACGCCTACATTCTCCTTGCTTTACTTCCTGGAATTCCAATTCAAATACCGCCTTCTTATTCAAGACTTTTATGCTTTGAATTTCCGTTGAATAGAAAACTATTCCCTAAGAAAACTGTTCTTCCTTTAGGTTGGGAGTTCCCCCTTTGCCTCTGATCCTCTTCTTCTCGGATTCTTCTCCTTGTCGCCTCCCCCCTGAACCCCTTTGTTTTGGTGTATCGGATATAGCCCCCCGGATTCAGTGAATGAGTTGTGCAGAAAAGTTAAGAGTCAGTTAAGGCTCTTAATGGACCGTTACACCCCCCCGGATTTCCCCGAGACCTCTTATGAAAGGTATGGACTTCCTTCTATAGGAAGGAATAACTATCGATGTAGGATCTCTTTCAAGTAAAGTACAATATTGACTTGAATTCCACTTTTTCAAACTAAAGAAACGAAGCAACAGAGAATTATTAGTTGGAATAGCGACGAACTTCTTACATGAATACACTCTCGAACCAGCAAGCGACGGGTAGCTATCCTATCAATCGCAGATAGCTTTCCCCTAAGGGGGTTTCTACCAGATCTGCTCTCAAAATCGGGGCTTCCAAGGTATATCTGCACGAGTTTTCTCTATAGAAAACAGGAATTTTTTATCATTTCCTGAAAGGAACTTGTGTTCATCGGGCCTTAATAAGCTTGGACTGGTCCCAACCGATCGTTCCGACTACACTCGGTAAACTCGTGACCTATCTTCTATGTCGAACGTACTAAAGGTTGCGAGTGTACCGATGAAAGAAGTAGGCGCTTTCCAACCTCTCTATCTCCCTCTATCCCCCCCCCCCCACTCTGCTCTCTCTAAGAAAAGCTCCTGTGGGCGTCTCCCCAAGGGCGAACTCAAGAATAAAGCAAGCAACACTTCTAGCTTTCGAGCCTACGTCGAATGACAGAAGAAGCTAAAGGCGATTGAGAGATTCTTCTTTCTTTGGTAAGACAGATTTCTTTGTTTAATTGAGAAGATGTATTTGAAGAGCTAGTTATTGTTATTGAAGGAAGCAGTTGAGAGGGGTTAGTACGGGTATACTGATAAATTGAATTCGCTCTTCCTGTGCCTTTGTCGACGAACAAGACCGAACCTATCCCGGGATAGATAGCTTGGCTTGATAGACTAGCTGCGTGCCGAGATGCCTGACGTGTCCCTGCTGAATAGTCCTCCCAGAACTGGCAGATGAGAAAGAATACTCAAAGGAAGGAGTTAGCTGATCCAGTTGATAAAGAAAGTCCGATTGATGAAAGCCGCTACTATAGGTGCTGCCCACGCTCTCGGATCTGACGCACGAACCATACTATTAATTTACTGAAGTCACTCTGGTTTAATAAAACCCATATCAGAGCTTTCCGCGCCAGGAGAACAAATTAAGGTTTTAGAACCAACTCCACTTTCTATAAAGAAGTAATCAATAGGAAGGAGTTCTCAAATAGAAATCTAGGGAAAGCGTAAGTGAATGCATGCGGTACGTTCCTCCCATTCGGGAGTCACTCCTATGCGCTTAGGAGGTCTTGTTGGTGTGGTTGACTAACTGACTTGACTTCTATACCCCGGTAGTAAGGGGGAGGGGGCGTCAATCTCTTGTTCGTGAAGCATCTGTAGGTAGCGTCTGTATTATGCTCGGTATACTCGCAACCGTCACGGTCCTGACTCCCTATGGTCGTCCTCCCTTTCAGGTCGCCTCTCGCATTAGCTCGAGAACTCCTTGGACTCCGCTCGGTGACACCTTTCGTCAAGCAACTCTGATCGGAACTCTTCTACTTAAGCTTGGGACTCTGCTTCGTGAACGAGGCAGATGCCCTTACTTAATAATTTCCACCTTCCTTCTCCAAAGCACGCCCTTACTTATAATTGCTACCTTCCTTTGATCCAAAGCCTGCTCTCGTTCGAAGCTACTAACTCTTTTACTTTCATTTAGCTACTTCTTGATAAAGATTGCTTCCTCTCCACCAATAATCCTTCTCTTTTAGAGAGCTAGCAATACATATAATTTCATTTTACCCACGCCCGGGTATAGTAAGGGGATTGGAAAGAGAGAGAAAATCACTCTAGAACTTCCTTTGCCCTCGTCGGTGCTTGTCTTTCTATCTACGCAACCTCTTCTACGGCCAAGCCTGTTGACTCAAAGGCAGGTCAAGTACCATGCTTCGCCTCACATCCCCTCTCACCTAAAAAAAAGCTTTCTCCTTGCTCCTAAACAACTTCTACTTTCTTCGCGTACCCAGGGATGAATTGATGAATTAATGCCGATGGTTATGTAATCCGGGTCACAAAGAAATCTTCCTAGGTGGCTTGCCCAATACTATACTCGGTGACTCTGTTCGGCAGGCATCCAAAAGTCAACTAACGTCTCACCTCAGCAAGTACACTTCTCGGCTCACACTCCCTGCCGGTCGCCTTGTGAACTAAGCTAAGTGAATTCGCTACCGTGCAGCGGGGATCTCCTGTGCTTGTCGCCATCTGTCTCTACCTACGTGACTTCTTTTACTCTGGGCGTTTTCCCTATACCCACTTCTGAGACAGCTGATGTCATTCTTGTCGCTCCTGACACTATTGGTTCAGGACCTACTTCTCATGCTTTTAGCTTAACTCTGACTGGGATTCTTCCCTTTCCTCTGTTCGGCATCTCCTTACTTTCATGGCAGGTCAAGTACGATAGGTAGCTTCACTCATCCGCTTTAGCAGCAGTAGTGGAATCACTTTAGGAAGAAAGATTTGGTTAACTATAATACTATCGCGCGCAGTCTTTTTTAGAATATTTTTGGGAAAGCGCACCGCAAAGATTAACCTGGTTTTCAGAAGTTGGAAATTGAATGGTTGCGAATGGAATGAAATTAATTGAGTGGCATAGGTTGAGGTCTTAACCTAATTCGGCAGATAGAGAGGTTGGAACTGCTACCGAAAGCTACACGCTTTCTTCTTGCGCAGAGACTAATATAATAGTTGTCTTCAAATTGCAGTTGAAAGAGGGTTGGCTATCCGGAAGATAGATCATTCATTTTAGTCTGCCTTCGGTATCAACAAGCAACTATTTGAGTAGTTAGTTCCTACGCAGCAAATAATCTTTCGTTTTTTATTATGTATTATTTCATAGTGGTTGTAGTTCCGGGTAATCTATCACATGTGCGGGATTGAATTAGCTTAGAAGCGCCCTCTCTTTCACAGCCGAGGAGTACACTTACTTATTAGCTTTAAGCGTTTTTTACTACAAAACTTTTTTTATGCAACGAACTCTTTCTATTCCACGAGCTGACACCTTTCGAGAGAGTCTTCCTTTCATCGGCTTGCTCTTTTGACCTACAAGGAGAGGGGAAATTCCTACGAGATGATTAATGAATGTAGGTCAGGTCTCTCTAATTCGCAGTAGGTGTGTATGCTTCCCTAAGGAGAGAGCATTTGCTTCTTCAGACGTGGGTGCTTATGGGACTTCTGCTTCGAAAACTGCAGGATTTAGTTTGGAATGAGAATTGGATTTTCAAATAGAAATTTGCTGGAAAATGAGTTGGAAAAAGAGCCTCTTTCACTACCCTATTAGTAAGCTACTTGCAGACTGAACTTTGACATGCCGCTTAGCTGTGTCCGCGCTTTTTTAAAGCTAAAGGTGGATTGCCGAAAGTATAGTTTAGGTACTTACGGAGGAGCTATGGAGGGTTAGGTGCCAAAAACCAAGCTCTTCGTTCATTAGGCTAAGACCTATAGCAGAGCACTGTGACAAAACAAGGACGAAGCGGGTCTGGCCTTCCTTCTCATTAGACTAACCCAGCGAAGGGGCCTATAACTCAGGACAAAGACTCGGAGACTCTATATCATGCTATAGAGATGTTCTTTCTGCTTTCTTTTTCAAGATACGAAGCAAAATCGCTTTTGTTAGTTTTCTCTATATGGAAGATGAAAAGAAAGTTCAGCCGGATGGGATTTCTTTTTTTTAGCTTGGACTTGTTCATTTCTTCCCCGGAGCCCAAATATAGTAGGGGACCCTTCCTCATTCAAACTTGTTGAAGGAGGATCATTGCTCCTACTATCTTTCTCCCTCCCCTTCCCTTTTTTCGAGCAAGGTTTCACTCCTTATAGTAGGATTCTCTTCTTCCTTATCTAGCCAAAGCTAAAAGTAAGTGGACTCTCTTTAATACAAAAAATCACTGCCTACTTACTTTACTATAGGGGGTATGTTCCTATCTGTATCTTTCTAGTCTATAGTCGGTGGAGAGGGGGGCTCTCTCTCCTGTCATCACTGTCATCGCAGCTAAGATTCTAGGGCCTAGTCATTCATTCAAGCAAGCTCACCTCTATCTCATTATAGGTTGTTTCTAATATCCTGTTTTCTTCCATATTGGATAAAGGAAGATTGAGAGAAAGAAAGTCAGCCGCTATCTACTCTATATTGGCTCGATTGTCTTACCACTTCCCCTTCATAGTAGATGGAGTAGCACTTGCCAAAGGTTTCTTCCTTCAGGGCTTTCTCCTTTCTACTTGCCTAGATCTCCTTTTCTTTCTAGTGGATGAGCTCTCCCACCTTCCCTCTCCTTTCGGAGAGTTAAGGATTTTAGCTCTGTCCTAGTAGTAGTAGCAGCTTCTTCTGGTGGTAGTAGCTCCTGTAAATAGTAGTAAATAGTAGATAGTAGAAGGAAGAGTCTTGTTTGTAGCCTCCCTCGCTTTGACTCCTTTCTCTGGTACTAATAGAAGAAGGAAGGCTCTAAGGAAGGGATACTTATCTCTTGCTACTATTTCATGAGCCTATCTCCTTCTATGTCTGTAAGCCCTATAAGGAATGGCACTGTTTCCTAGTAGCCATTCAAGCAAGCTTTCCCTTCGAGAGTGAAAACTAGCTCAACCGTAAGGAGAGGGACGCTCCTACTATAACGATTAGGACTTTTCAAGATAGATTCAATGTCTTGGGCCCTATTTCTATCAAGCGCGGATCAGATAGCACTTTTTTATTGATGAATCCAATTTTTTATATAAACGAATCTGTCTTTCAAAAGTCATCTAGTAAATTGTGAAAAGCTAAGGATAGCAGGTGCAGGAGGTGAAGGCTATAATTGGGCTATGGATCTGAGTTCCTAAACGGCGTAGGGAGCAAGGGCTGGGGAGGAGCATCCTAAAGTGGAGGTGCATTGAATTGTAAATGAAAGGCTGTATACAAGAAGTAAGAGATTCTTTCCCTGCAGCTGGTCTTCCCAAGTGCTTTTTGGCCCCTTGAACTAGATGTCAGCATGGTGATTTTGCTCCCGCCTTCTTTCGGAATAAGAGATTTTGCCCTAACATCAGCGAGTTGCTTAGGATCGGAGATCCCCAAATCACTAAAGTTCAGTTATAAATCAACTTCTATAGGGCGTAAACAACCAACAGTGCAGCCTCAGTTGACTTTAAGGTTGCTTGCTTCTAATCTATAGTGATCCACTGGAATCGGCCTCGAGTGATGACTCCCTTTTGACGAAGCTCAGGATTTTCGCCCTGATCACGATTGATCTTTTGAATTCGAGTGTGAAAGCGAACCTAGATCCTGCTTCTCGAAACCTTGATTTGCAATCCAATTGGAAGACAGGGTATCTGGAGGATTGGTGGGAGCCCTGCCCATCTATGTTTCTGAAGTAGTGTCACGAGTACTTTTTTCACTATAGGATGCTACCCGGCAAAGGTATGAGGCTCCCTTTCTTGCATCTGAGTCCGCAATCGAACAGAGATACCAACTTGCGAGAGACCTTCGTGGGGATGTGATGATGCTAGGACATTTCTGATCGACTAGCGAACTCTTCAGCAAGCCACTCATCAAAGGATGAAGAATCAGTCATGATTTGCTCTCTACCGAAGATCGAGCTAGCTGACGCTCCCTATGATGAAGACCCAAGCTGTTACAATTGAGGAGGATGATCTCAATATTGAATGAAAAGGATGAAGACCCAATCGGTTATACCACCTGCATCGGAGTCTTGGGCCGTCACTGTATGATATACCTGCATCGTGAGTGAGATACCAATTGGATGATAGGCAAGCAAAGGTCCTTTATGTTCCACTGGATAGTAATTGTAGATATACACCTGCCTGTGACCTAAGGTCATTAGGGGCAGTTACTCCCGCTTATGAATGAGGTTAGCCGTATTCCATACCTAATGACTTCAAGAAAGAAAGAGTTGGCTACTCAACAACCGGCGATGAAGCTGCTGAGCCCCTTCATTATGAGCAGTTATCTACTTTGATAGGTCGGAGAAAGCTATTACAATGGGTTGCCCAATTGACTATAGGAAAGAGGAGAAAGAGAAGTCGCTAGTGTGACCCTTGCCCCGTATTCAATCAATGATGAAAAGAATGCTTTGTGGTTGACACAACACGGGTTGCGTAAGTCACATCGAATCTTTCCTTGAAGAACAAGATTAAATCAGACTCGTTACTAAACTAATGGCAAGAAACCCAAAGAATAGAGTTGGTTCCGCTTCACACGGCTCACAGGAAATGATTAAATACTGGCTGTTGAACAAGGGCCATCTTTCGAGCCTCCATTTGCAGGGAGCAGCAGCTAAAGTTACTAGACTTGTGCCAGCATGACGTCTTGCCTTCCGATCAAGTGAAAAAGGTCAAAAGCACTCTGACCTTTATGGGACTGGTCCCTATGTCCTAAGGGTACGCTTACGTCTGTTTGTGGACGACAGGTTGGACACCTAACCTAGGAGAGGCAGAAAGACCATAAGATGAGTCATTTGCTTTTCGGTTACATGCTGTGGTTGAACCCAAGCCCCATATGATAGTAGGCACTCGCGCATTGCATTCACTTTGGTGGGTTATTTTTAAGCAACGAAAGAAAGAACTCCCTAATAATGCGACTCCCATGTCTGCTCTTTCCTCAGGTGATATACTGTTTCTGCTGTTTCCACAGCTTTGCTGATCCTAGTTACAAAACTCCTAGGAAAGCGGATGTAATTCCCTTACAGTTCCTCACTAAGAATAGAAGTAGTGAGTGGCATTATAGGCACTATGGCATCCACCCACCCATATTTCTCTTTCTAGTATATGGAGATGCAAACCTTGGAAAGCCTAATATTACCCCTTGCTTGAGAGTGAATTGACATCTTTCAGAGACGCTGACAGTATTGAACAAAGACCCTTGTTAGGTCCACCCTTGGTGGGTGGCATGGTACAAAAGGAGGCATACCTGACGTTCTTATAGAAAGAAATGGGTTCGAGGATGTACAGGGATTCATTTCTATGTTGTCGTACCATCTACCGCTCTCATCAATGTGTGAAATATGCTGTGAATGGCATAGAAGATCTCCGTCCTCGTACCACTAATCCTTTTGAACAATGGGAAATTTGACTGAGGCCAAAGTCTGCAAATTAGATGAAAGAGCAGGGGGAAGCATTGAAAAGCTGTATCAAACTACTCTTATCGAAGAAAGGAATGGTGACATAGCGAGAGACTCTCGATTCGCTGCTCTACATTTTGAGAAAGTGGAAGAAGAAAGGAGCGAGATAGACTTATTATGATAGCTTGATAGCTTCAAAGGGCTCATCGCTCCTTTCTACAACAAGGCTTTTCTATCTCAAGCAAGGGGGATTGTACGTCGCATACTGCAACTATACGAAAGACAGGCTCTCTACACAATGGGAGCGTAGGAAATTCAAGTCAAGAAGGAATAGCTTTTCGATCGGGAGTAGTAGGCTATTAGAGAATGGTATTAAGAAGTCATTACTCGCTATTCTTAATAAGAAATGATGTATACGTATATATAATAGATATACCTTAAATCTAGGAAATATCGTAGAGAGACAATCTAGGCTTTCAGGCTCTTAGCTGCTTATCCGGGATTCTATCTCCCTAGATTCTTTTTTCTTCGAGATTGGGTGGGTGTGATGCAACTATTTAATATTAGAAAGCTATCGAAAAGAATGCGCTCTTAGCATTTCGTTGGTAGATACAACGCCAATATCATACTTGGACTTTTCTAAGCTATATGAAATTCCGTGCTTGCTTTTCCAGCCCTGCTTTTGACTAAGCTACGGGGCCCCTCTCTGAGAGGAATTCCAGTTAAATTAAAACTTTCATGACAAATCTGGTTCAATGGCTGTTCTCCACTAACCACAAGGATATCAGTACTCTATATTTCATCTTCGATGCCATTGCTGGAGTGATGGGATCATGCTTCTCCGTACTTATTCGTATGGAATTAGCCCGACCCGGCGATCAAATTCTTGGTGGGAATCATCAACTTTATAATGTTTTAATAACGGCTCATGCTTCTTTAATGATCTTTTTTATGGTTATGCCGGCGATGATAGGTGGATCTGGTAATTGGTCTGTTCCGATTCTGATAGGTGCACCTGACATGGCATTTCCACGATCAAATAATATATCATTCTGGTTGTTACCACCAAGTCCCTTGCTCCTATTAAGACTAGCCTTATTAGAAGTGGGTAGCAGCACTGGGTGGACGGTCTATCCGCCTTTAAGTGGTATTACCAGCCATTCTGGAGGAGCAGTTGATTCAGCAATTTCTAGTCTTCATCTATCAGGTGTTTTATCAATTTTAGGTTCTATCAATTTTATCACAACTATCTCCAACATGCGTGGACCTGGAATGACTATGCATAGATCACCTCTTTTTGTGTGGTCCATTCTAGTGACAGCATTCCTACTTTTATTATCACTTCCGGTACTGGTAGGGGCAATTACAATGTTATTAACTGATCGAAACTTTAATACAACCTTTTCTGATCCTGTAGGTGGGGGAGACCCCATATTATACCAGCATCTCTTTCGGTTCTTCGGTCATCCAGAGGTGTATATTCCCATTCTGCCTGGATCCGGTATTATTAGTCATATCGTATCGACCTTTTCGGGAAAACCGGTCTTCGGGTATCTAGGCATGGTTTATGCCATGATCAGTATAGGTGTTGTTGGATCTCTTGTTCGGGCTCATCAGATGTTTACTGTGGGCTTAGACGTTGATACGTGTGCTTACTTTACCGCAGCTACCATGATCATCGCTGTCCCCACTGGAATCAAAATCTTTAGTTGGATCGCTACCATGTGGGGAGGTTCGATACAATACAAAACACCCATGTTATTTGCTGTAGGGTCCATCTTTTTGTTCACCATAGGAGGGCTTACTGGAATAGTGCTAGCTAATTCTGGGCTAGACATTGCTTTACATGATACTTATTATGTGGTTGCACATTTCCATTATGTACTTTCCATGGGAGCCGTTTTTGCTTTATTTGCAGGATTTTACTATTGGGCAGGTAAAATCTTTGGTCGGACATACCCGGAAACTTTAGGTCAAATCCATTTTTGGATCACTTCTTTCGGGGTTAATCCGACCCTCTTTCCCATGCATTTCTTAGGGCTTTCGGGTATGCCACGTCGCATTCCAGATTATCCAGATGCTTACGCCGGATTGAATGCTCTGAGCAGTTTCAGCTCTTATATATCCGTAGTTGGGATTCGTCATTTCTTCGTGGTCATCACAATCACTTCAAGTAGTGGAAACAACAAAAGATGTGCTCCAAGTCTTTGGACTGTTGAACAGAATCCAACCACACCAGAATGGATGGTACAAAGTCCTCCTGCTTTTCATACTTTTGGAGAACTTCCAGCTATCAAGGAGACGAAAAGCTATGTGAAGTAAAAGAAGAAAAGGTCGCCGACTGCTACTAACAACTTAAAAGCACTTTTGTAAATGTGCTGTGAGGGAACAAGCAACGAACGAGCGTGCTAACGCGCAACGGCTTTCGCGCTCCTTCCCTCGGTTAATTTCATCCCCTAAGTCACTTCGTCCCAGCCCAGAGTTCTTTTCCTTCTAGGCTTCCAGTAGCCCTTCTTCCACCAAGAGAAACCCTAGGAGAAGACCATGCTACCATAGAGAGGGGAAAGCCCGCCTAGGAAGCCATTTTACCATGAGTTCACAGCTTAGGATAAGAAAGAAAGATCCCAAGCTTGCTTAGGGGAGCTCCCTTTTTATTTTTGTTCTACCATTAAGAGAAGGGTCACAAGCCCTAGTCCCAAGCTAAACAACAAATTCATCTGCACCTGAATCCAAATCTATTATTCAGAGCTTCTTTTTTTTAAGCTTCTTCAACAAAAAAAAAGCAATTCTCTCTCTTGCAGATCTTCCTCCAACAGAATCAATGGCATCGGATCTAATTCCACTCTCTCCCTTTCCGGATTAGCCAACCGCTCCATGGGCTTCTATCCTGATATGGCTAAAAAATGGGATTAAATCGAAACCCTCCAAATCGGGCGTGAATCTTAAAACCTAGGGGCAAAATGGTAATTTCACTACACAAACGGGTCTGAAGTGAGTCCTGGGTCTTTTTCCCAAAGACCCAATAACCCACGAACGGATCCACTTCAACTGGGTACGGGTCCCAACCCAAAGTAAACCCAGTCCAGCAGGATAGAATTAGGGTTGCTGATTAATACCAATCAACGGCCCTGATTCACATCTATCCTTTCACTGGGGATTAGGGATTACATTCCTAATCTGACCCCAACGGCGGCTATAAATACCCCCCATCCGCCACTATTAAGAGGTAATCAATCTTTTGCCAATTTACGCTCTTTCATAATCTTCCTGATTACTGACTTGAGCGTCGGAGGGTGCGTCGCCGGGATCAATCCCGGTGTCTTGCACTTTTTGCAGGTGAACGGCGGGAGTCAGCGGTCAAACTCCGGCGGAACAGGTTCAGGTTTGCTATTCAAGTTTTCCAAGAATCCACAAATACTATCTGTTTGCCCCCACACCAGATTTAGCGGTACCAGATTGGCGTCGTCTGTGGGAACCAAACGAATAGCAGCCTCCCCTCTTCCCGTTGGTCAGATCTTCTCCAGCCATGCCTCCTAGGAAAGTAAGATCCAGAGGGTCCAACCGTGGACCCAACCCCGTTGATCAGCAACAGGAAGTCCCCATCCAACCCGCTCAGCAGTAGGGACAACTTCCTCCTCAAGCTGAGGACCCTCTCCAGCAGGACCAGCCTCCTCTTCAGAATCAGCAACCTCCTAAGGGTGCCCCCGGTCCTCAAAATGCCGGTGCGGGGACCTCGCGTCCCAACCCGCAGAAACAACCTTTCCATCAGGACCGCGTCTCAATACACAATGCCTCTACGGATTCTATGGCCTCCCACAATCCCTGAGCTTCCGACCTTCGCAATACCATCCTCAATCGGCAGAAGGATGAGGATCTTCGCCACCGTCTGGATGAAAAGCGGGCCAAAGAGGGAGCCTCCCGGCAACAATGTCCGGATGAGCGATCTCCTCACCGCCGAGACTACAGAAGGTCCCCTACCCGAAGAGGGCGAAAAGAGTCCCCTGAGCATCACAGGAGAAGACCCCATTCCCCTGCCGGTCGGCAACATCCGAGGAACGATGAGGCACCCATCACCCGTGCCAAGTTCCTGCAATTCCAAGCAATGGTGTTGCAAGCTCTCAACCTCCGACCCAACAACAACAATACCCAAAGGGTTCCTACTCCCCCACGGGTCCAAAGTCCTCACCATCGGTCCATAACTCCTCATCCGGCTTCTAACGACCAACAACATATTCCTAGTCCTCGCCGCTCCCAGGGTTACCGTCATCGTAGTTCCCGCTGCCCTTCCTATGAAGACGAGTCCAGGGGCTCGTTTGACTATCGTCGGAGGGACGATGCTCTCTACCGCCGTCTCCACGAGATGGAGAGGCGCATCGGCCGAATAGAAAAGGATGAGGAGTTAAGAGGAAGAACCATCCGCCCGAGCAGACCTCCCTTCTCCCGAACCATCATGGAGGCTCCTATCCTAAGAGGTTTCAAACCCCCGAAGTTCGAAACTTACTCGGGGGAGTCAGACCCCGTGGACCATATCGAATGCTTTAAAACCCTCATGCTAATCCACCAAGCTTCAGATGCCTTGCTGTGCAAGACCTTCCCCGCCACTCTTAAAGGTTCGGCCCGGGAATGGTACTCCCGCCTCGCCCCATCCTCCATATTCTCCTTCGAACAGTTTGAGACCCTCTTCATTACTCATTTTGTGAGTAGCAGACGCACGGAGAAGACCAGCATCTCGTTACTCCAGCTCCGCCAGGAGAAGGGAGAGAAATTGAGAGACTACGTGAAGAGGTTCACTGCAGAGGTAAGATCCATCTCCTCCCTCGACCAGTCAGTTGCAGCGGCCGCCTTCCAATCAAATGTCCTCAACTCTAACCTTCGCTCCTCTCTCGCCAAGAAGCCTCCGCACAATTTTGCCGACCTCCTTCTTAGGAGCGAGAAGTACATTCGGGCCGAAGAAGCCGAATACCTCCCAGGCTTTGGAGTGTCTACCTCCGGGACAAAAAGAAAGGAAACTGAAGAAGAAGGGGTCAAGATGCTTCAGAAAGACAATGGTGGTCAGCACCGACCTCCCCCCAGATTTGAAAAGTTCACTCCTCTTAACGCCAACATTTCCACAATTCTCATGGAAGTCGAGAAGGAGGGAGTGATACCTCCTGTGCCAAAAATGAACACCCCTGAAAAGAAGAAGGACAAAGAGAAGTGGTGCCGCTATCATCGGGACCATGGCCACGACACCAATGATTGTCGGGCCCTGAAGAACGAGATAGAAGCCCTCATTCAGAGGGGGCAGCTGACCATGTTCATGAGAAAGGACCGAGCCGATCTTCCTCCCCTGCCTCGGGGGGCTAACAAGCATCCTGAACGCGATGAAACGCCCGAATTTGAAGAGGAGCATGTCCTACACCTCATTCATGTGGGCCCAATGGGGGGCTTCTCCAACTTCTCTCGAAAGGCGTTTATAAGGGAAGTTAATTCGGTTCGCGCCACACCTCCTCCTAAAGGCCTCGGAGTACCCGTCACATTCTCAGATGAAGACCTTGAGGGTGTCCGAACCCCCCATTGTGATGCGCTTGTCATCACCCTCCATATGGTGAACTTTAAAGTGGAGAGGATCCCCTGGTGGACAATGGCAGCTCCGTTAACATCCTCTTCCTTGCCGCTTTCAAAGGCCTCAAACTATCCCGAGACAGACTTAAACCCGCCGGCTACACACTCCACGGGTTCATGAGAGTGCCAGTGACTATTGAAGGGGTGATCACCCTCGATGTAACCGCTGGCAAAAATCCTACTACCCGAACGGATTCGATGGACTTTATGGTCGTGGATGTCCCTGCAGCTTATAATGTCATTTTGGGTCGGCCCGGCTTAGTTGCTTTCGAAGCCGTCCCTTCCGCCTATCACCTCAAGATGAAGTTCCCCACTCGGGGAGGAGTAGGGGAAGTAAGAGGCAGTCAGGAAATGGCACACAGATGCTACATGACCTCTACCATGGGTCCAGTCCTCTCCCTCGAAACTCTTGAAATCCCCCAAGATGTTGTCCGGCCAATGTCGGAGCCGGTGGATGAGTTGGAGGAAGAGCCCTTCTCTGAGAAGGATTAGAGCCGCAAGTTCTTTATTAGCAAGACCCTCCCATCTACCCTAAGCTCGGACATAGTTCGATGTATCAGAAAGAACCGCAACCTCTTTGCCTGGTCGGCCGCTGACAAGCCTGGAATTTTCGAAGAGCTTCTAGTCCACCACCTCAGCATCGCTCCGGGGTTCAAACCGGTCCAACAGAAGAGGCGCAAGTTCGCTCCCGAGCACCAGCAAGCTATAAAAGAGGAGGTGGACAAGCTCTTGAAGGCTCGGTTCATACAAGAGGTCAATTATCCCGAATGGCTCTCGAATGTAGTGATGGTGAAGAAGTCCAATGGGACCTAAAGGATTTGTATCGACTTTACCGACCTCAACAAGGCATGCCCCAAAGATCCATTCCCTCTTCCAAGCATCGATACTTTGATTGACGCCACTTCGGCCATGAACTCCTCAGCTTCATGGATGCCTTCTCAGGCTACAATCAGATTCGTATGTTTCCCCCAGATATTCTGAAGACCTCCTTTGTAACTGATTAGGGCCTCTACTGGTACAGGGTAATGCCCTTCGGTTTGAAGAATGCAGGTGCCACTTATCAACGCCTCGTCAACAAGGTTTTTCAAGCACAGATCGGCCGAAAAATGGAGGTGTATGTTGACGATTGCTTGTGAAGAGCATCCACGGGACCGATCATGTGGCCGATCTGCAAGAGGCGTTCGACGTACTCAGGAAGCACGATATAAGGCTCAACCAGAACAAATGTGCATTCGGAGTCTCGTCGGGAAAATTCCTAGGCTTCATGGTCAGCCAAAGAGGAATCGAGGCCAACCCCGAGAAGATCAAAGCCATATTAGACATGGCTCCCCCGAAGAATGTCAAAGAGGTTCAGAAGCTAACGGGTCACCTGGCAGCCATAGGGCGCTTCCTTTCCAAGTCAGGGGAGAAGTGTCTTCCCTTCTTCAAAGCTCTCAAGGGGGATAAAGGCTTTGAGTGGGGTCAGCAACAACAAGACTCATTCGACCAGCTGAAGGCTTACCTAGTCAATCCTCCTCTCCTCAGCAAACCTGGTCCCAAGGAAACCCTCTACCTCTACTTAGCCGCCTCCGAGCAGACCCTCAGCACTGTCCTCGTGAGGGATGAAGATAAGACTCAAAATCCTATCTATTACGTGAGCAAGGTACTTCGGGATGCCGAGCTCCGCTACCCCAGGATAGAGAAGATGGCATATGCCTTAGTCATGGCCGCAAGAAAGTTTCGCCTATATTTCCAGTCCCATTTGGTGGTCGTTCCTACTGACCAGCCGCTGAAGCAAGTCCTCCACAAGCCAGAGACCTCCGGTCGTCTCATGAAGTGGTCTATCGAGCTGAGCCAACACGACATATCGTACCAGTCTCGGACCGCAATCAGGGTTCAGGCCTTAGCTGAATTCATCGTCGAGAATACCATCCCCGAGGTCAGCCAAGCAATGAAGGGACCGCCTGTCTGGTCGGTCTACGTAGATGGATCCTCTTGTAACGAGGGAAGCGGAGCCGGGGTCATTCTGGCCGGCCCGGATGATTTCGTCCTCCAATACTCCCTTCGCATCAACTTCAAGGCCTCTAACAATGAAGCAGAATATGAAGCACTCATAGCCGGCCTCGGAATGGCACGCAATGCAGGGGCGGAGCGCCTCCGGATCTTTAGCAACTCTCAGCTGGTCTTAAATCAGGTCCTAGGCGAGTACGAGGCACGAGATGACCGAATGGTTAAGTACCTAGCCAAGGTCAGGAATCTCATGGCCCTATTTGAAGAAGCTCTCATCCAGCGAATCCCCCGAGAAGAGAATTCCCATGCCGATGCCCTCTCCAAGCTAGCCTCCTCCTCCCTTCAAGGTCTAGAGCAGACCGTCTTGATCGAGGTGCTCCTGAAGCCAAGTATAGAAGATGAAACTTTCGACTCGATGTAGTCGCTACCTATCCTGATTCAAGATAATTGGATGAAACCCCTGGTAGAATTCCTAAGGAATGGACTCCTCCCAGAAGACCCTAAAGAAGCTCGCCGAGTAAGAACCCGAGCAGAGCGATACACACTTATCGAGGGCATCCTATACAAGCGCTCCTTCACACAAGTAGACGGCAGGCCTTATTTGAGATGCCTCTCCCCGGAACAAGCCGATTACGCCCTGTAAGAGCTCCACGAAGGCATCGGCGGGGCACATTTAGGGTCCAGATCCCTAGCCCGGAAGGTGTTGAATTATGGATATTTCTGGCCCACTCTCCTACAAGACGCGGAATTGCACGTTCGGCAATGCAGCTCTTGTCAGAAGTACTCCAACGTCCGTCGCCTCCCACAAGCTCCAGGCCAATATCAAGTCCTATCCCTTTCGCAATGTGGGGGATGGATTTACCAGGGCCATTCCCACCAGCTCCCGGCCAGCTCAAATTCTTAGTCGTGGCAATCGACTACTTCTCGAAGTGGATAGAGGCTGAGTCCTTGGCCACAATCACCGAGAACAAAGTACTTCAGTTCTTCTGGAAGAACGTTATCTGGCGATTCGGTGTCCCTCGAGTCCTCATAACAGACAACGGAACCTAATTTACTGAGGCTTCCTTCCGAGCTCTATGTGAAGACCTCGTCATCCAACAATGTTTCTCCTCCGTCTTCCATCCACAGTCGAATGGTCAAGTGGAGAATGCTAACCGACAGATCCTCTCCGGTATTAAGAAGAGGCTGAATAAGTGCTCTAAAGGCTTATGGGTCGATCAGCTCCCTAACGTGCTGTGGAACTACCGCACCACGAAACGGACCCCCACAGGAGAGTCGCCATTCAACCTCACGTATGGGTCCGAGGCTGTGATCCCATTGGAAGTCGGCATACCTTCTCCTCGCCTTCTTGCCTACGAAGAAGAACAGAATTCCAGAGAACTTCGGGCAAACTTAGACTTGGTCGACGAGCTACGAGAAAGAGCGTCAATCCGCCAACAGAGCTATCGGAGGAGGATCGAGTTGGCGTACAACAAGAGAGTCCGTCCCACCGACCTCAAAGAAGGGGACTTGGTCCTCAGACAGTTAGCAATCTTTTTTCCTAGTTAGAAGAATAAACTAGCTCCAAATTGGGAGGGACCCTACAAGATCACCAAAGTGGTTCGGTCCGGGACATATCGTCTAGAAGACCTCGAAGGCAGAGAGATCCCCAGGACTTGGAATGCCGACCATCTTTTGAAATACCAAGAGAGCGCTTTAACGCCTCTCTAAGTATTCTGGGATGTCAAACCGTTCCTCTCCTTTTACTTGTATTTTTTCCTTTATTTCTCCTATATAATAACGGCTCGCAACTTAGAAGCAGCCAACTTTTAGTTGTCAATAAAGAATGTTTTTTCATATTTTACTTGTAAAATTGCTTGTATCTCTCTGCGTTTACTCTTCACCCTAATGACGAGTTCGGAGTCCAACACTTGGCTCGACTCTGCTTCGCCAGCTCGCTCTTAAGCGAGCTAGAAGTGGTTCGCCATTCGAAATTTCTCCCACAACCATTGAACAAACTCTAACGACGAGTTCGGAGTCCAACACTTGGCTCGACTCTGCTTCGCAAGCTCGCTCTTATGCGAGCTAGAAGTGGTTCGCCATTCGGAATTGCTCCCACAACCGTTGAACAAACTCCAACGATGAGTTCGGAGTCCAACACTTGGCTCGACTCTGCTTCGCAAGCTCGCTCTTAAGCAAGCTAGAAGTGGTTTGCCATTCGGAATTGCTCCTACAACCGTTGAACAAACTCTAACGACGAGTTCGGAGTCCAACACTTGGCTCGACTCTGCTTCGCAAGCTCGCTCTTAAGCGAGCTAGAAGTGGTTCGCCATTCGGAATTGCTCCCACAACCTTTGAACAAACTCCAATGATGAGTTCGGAGTCCAACACTTGGCTTGACTCTGCTTCGCAAGCTCGCTCTTAAGAGAGCTAAAAGTGGTTCGCCATTCGGAATTGCTCTCACAACCGTTGAACAAACTCTAACGACGAGTTCGGAGTCCAACACTTGGCTCGACTCTGCTTCGCAAGCTCGCTCTTAAGCGAGCTAGAGGTTGTTCGCCATTTGGAATTGCTCCCGCAACCGTTGAACAAACTCTAACGACGAGTTCGGAGTCCAACACTTGGCTCGACTCTGCTTCGCAAGCTCGCTCTTAAGCAAGCTAGAAGTGGTTCGCCATTCGGAATTGCTCCTACAACCGTTAAATAAACTCTAACAACGAGTTCGAAGTCCAACACTTGGCTCGACTCTGCTTCGCAAGCTCGCTCTTAAGCGGGCTAGAAGTGGTTCGCCATTCGGAATTGCTCCCACAACCTTTGAACAAACTCCAATGACGAGTTCGGAGTCCAACACTTGGCTCGACTCTGCTTCGCAAGCTCGCTCTTAAGCGAGCTAAAAGTGGTTCGCCATTCAGAATTGCTCCCACAACCGTTGAACAAACTCTAACGACGAGTTCGGAGTCCAACACTTGGCTCGACTCTGCTCCGCAAGCTCGCTCTTAAGCGAGCTAGAGGTGGTTAGCCATTTGGAATTGCTCCCACAACCGTTGAACAAACTCTAATGACGAGTTCAGAGTCCAACACTTGGCTTGACTCCACTTCCTTAAACACTCCGAGTTACCTAGCCGAGTGGACGAGGTACCGACCTCCACATATGGAGAAAAATGCCGCCGAACCAGTTTCACCGTCGGATTATCTCAAAATTCGTGCTAGAACATGATGCACGGCTCAGATCGCGCCACGGCTCCACAAAACGACAAGATAACGTTTTCTTAGAATTTGAGCCTCTTGTCTTGTGATTCGCACCATAATCATGATCCACCACTAGATTAAGCCACGTAGGTTGGCCATAAATCCGAGCTACCTAATTGTCGTAGAGCAAAAAGACTTCGGCACACCCCGAGCAAGAGCGAAAAATTCTACAGCTAGAACGAATAAAAGGAGCTAACTTTTGGTTCTTGTGGTTCGTTCCAAAAGTAAAGTAACTACGGCACAACAGCAAGCAGACGAACTCCAATTTTATTAAAACAAATATTTTTACAAGGCAAGGTTACTACAAAAAGGCGCTACAAAAACTCAAGAGCCCAGTACAACTTTTTCAATGCCTCTTCGGAATGGGGACATTCCGATTCAGAGACACTCGGGGTCGGCATCGCTTAACCTCCAGGCTCGTCTCTAGGCCGACGAACCGAGATGCGTCTTCGCCACTGACTCTAACGGTGGCTCCGACTGAGGCTCCGCTCGAGGAAACTGCTACACCACTTTGGGCATCGGCCGCGGTCCGACCTGTGACGGGAGGATGAGTCGCGAGCTCGTAAAAAGAGATCCCTCGCTCGCACTCCTCGCGGGTACACGAGGTGCTGCGGATGTTAATCCTCACGGGTTGTGGCTTAAGATGAGCGACCTCCTCCTCGAGCTCGACAATCCTATCTTTCAAAGTGTCGTCCTTCACCGATATCTTGAGCCGAGGGAGTTTTGCCGAGCCCGGGTACTCAACACTATCAGATATGATGCGACGCAAATTGGTCAACTCGATGCTCTTGTCGACTGTAACCCTCTGCAACTGCTCGACCTTCGTTGCGAGCTCTCTCGCTTGGCCAGCGCCGAGGCCAACTCTTCTTCCTTAGCCGAGAGTTCTTCCTCGGATATCTGCAAGTGATGCACCTCGGCCAGTAACTCGCTGTTCTTCTTCTCCACATTGAACAGCACTCTCCGGATCAGCTCGACCTCGCCCTCAAGACGAGCTTCGCGAGACCACTTGAACAGTTCTGCACGATGCCGAGCTGCTGCGGTGTCCGAATCAAGTTCGACGATCTGAAAGACGAGGGCATCACATTGAAAGACTATATCCGAGCCAGACACTTAGACAAATTCAAAACAAGATTTTCGAGAAGATGCCTTTTCATTCACATCAAAAGAGCGGTAGCCAGCCTGCTATAAGGCTTACACAAAAAGAAAAATTACAAAAACAAAAGAATCAGGGATCCACCTGGGGCGACAGCTCAGATACCGGTGCCTCGCCAGATGGCCCTTCGCCCCTCGTCACCTCAGTTCTAGGATCGACCAACACGGTCTTGGGGTCGGCTGGCACCTCCCCATCCCGAGGTTCATTCTCCTCCTCCCAATCGTCATCTTCTTCAACTTCTTCGCCTTCATCCTCGCCGCCAGGCCACAGCCGGTACCCAACTCTCTGAAAGCCGGGGACACGAGCCTGGACATGGTCGAGCGCCCGTGCATAGGACTTCTCCATATTCTCAACCATGTGCTTCTTTTCCTCGACTTCGACTTCCACCCTTATCACTTCCGCCGCGGCGTCCTTCTTCGCCTTCACCACCTCTAGGGCCTTCGCCGATTCCGCCAACTCCTCGGCAGCCTTAGCAACTTTGGCAACCTCCGTGATGGCCACAATATTATACACATTTAGGAGCAATAATCATAATGCAATTAGACATTTAAAAGCTCTATATGTGGTATTTAACTCTTATTTTCTCTTTTCCATAGGAAACAGCCTAAAACAGCAAAACGAAGCAGATTCAGGATTTTAAGGATGATACTCAGAATATTGCAGATCATCAGTCGACTGATTCTTCCACACAGACGACTGGACAGAGAAATCAAGTTTACACAGAAGTCTTGACACAGTCGACTTACTCCAACACCAGTCGACTGGTATGCGGCGAGTCAGAAGATAAGAACAGATGCATCCTCATTCAAATCCGAATCAAAAATTAAGTGATCCAAACCCAGGCGTTTTCTGCGAATAACAACTTTTCCAACAATCAAAGCAAGAGCACGTGGTGAGCAGATAAAGAAGAAAAGAGAAAGATATAAAAACACAGATGAAAATAAGGAAATAAATAATCAAAAGAAGAGGACTTCTCTGCAAAAAAGTACAAACCCTAATTCTCTTCCCTTGTTCTATAAATATCAACCAAGAGGCCGAATTTCAGGGAGCTCTGAGAGGGGATCCATCGATCAGCAAGAATCACGATATCAGCATCAAAGGAGGAGAACAAGTCGACTGCTGATTGGGCTGAAGTTCAACATCATACAAATCAGCGTTCTTCTGTTCTTTCTCTTTAGTTTTTATTTCTATTGTAGTCATGAACTCTGTTATATTAATCAATAAAGGTTGTATTATGTGCAACTAATTTCATAGTTGGGTAGATTAAAACCGTAGTCATGTAATGCTTATATTCTTCTAAATGCTACTCTATTATTTATTGATTAAACCTGAGAGTATTGGTATAGATTTATAATGCTCGAACTTGTTCAGATGTTTCTGAGAAGAGCAGTCGACTGATGTGACAGTAAGTCGACTGCATTATAGAACCTGAGTTTATCAAGTCTGTGTAGTATAGATCTGAATCTGTTATATGAGCATATTGAGACGACCCGTATCTCGTGCTCATAACTTGTAACAAGGGAATCTCTAGGGGTTCTTGGTTTAATCAACTTGAAGGATCTAGATCTGATACCAATTTCTAGAACTTCAAGTGTTTGTTCCTTTCCATTGTTCTTATGTTTTCTTTAAGTGCAACTTAGTAGATACCATGCTAAATACTTAATGAAAGAAACGAATTAGAGTAGATACCATGCCTAATTCTTGGCATAGGAAAACATTAACTTTAAGGAGTAGATACCATGCCCTTGAAGGAACAAACATGAGTAATAAGAGTAGTGGATAACTCAGCATTACTGACTATTGGTGGAGATCAAAATCCAACTACTTTAATAGACATTTGTGACTCAATTTGTGATGCTATTTATTTATGTTCTTATCTTTCATTTCTTTTAGACTTTCAGAACGACACTTCAATATTCTTATTTCTTTTTATTGATTAGTAAGTTAGAATCTACAGTCTCTGTGGGATCGACCCTTGCTCGTCACTACGCTTCTCCAAACGATTCGTACACTTGCGAGGTTTTTTAATTTGTGTCTAGTTTATATCATCTAGATTGCACAACAAGTTTTTGGCGTCGTTGCCGGCGATTGTTTAGTATTTTAACTTACAAATCAGTAAAATCTTTTTCTTTTTATTTTATTTTATTTCTTCTTTTTCTTTTCTTATATTTTCTTTTAGGTTAAACTTTGCACAGACTCAGACCAGTCGACTGTCTCCAAGGACCAGTCGACTGTATAGCGAAGAATTCAAAAAGCAACAATGGGTGAAAAAGTATTAAATCGAGTACCAATGCAAGACAAATTCATTCCAAAGAATATTGAACAACCGTCTTGCATAGCTTTTCAACCTAAAGTCACAGGGAATATGCACCTATCACCTCAATTACTCAGCATGGTTCCCCACTTCAGTGGCAGACTAGACGAGGATCCGCATCTACATTTGCAAGATTTCTTTGATATTTGCAGAACACAAAGCGTCCAAGGGCTCACCCCTGAACAAATCAGGTTAATCTTGCTTCCATTTTATTTAAAACTTAATGCTAAATTGTGGTATAATTCTTTGGAACCAGGATCAATTCAATCATGGGAGCAATTGGAAACAAAATTCTTGAAGGAGTTCTTTCCAGCTCAGAAGACCAGACAACTAAAAAGGGAATTTCTACTTTTCCAACAAAAAGATGGCGATTTATTCTTCGAGGCGTGGAAGGACTTCAAAAACAAGCTTCTCAAGTGTCCTACGCACGACATATCTAAGGATGATCAGGTACAATCATTTTATGAGGGTTTAAATGATGCTAACAAAGCAATTGTAGATGCAGGTTGCAATGGAATGTTGATGAGGAAGAGTGCTGAGGAGGCCATAGAGCTATTTGAAGAACTCAGCGAGAACTCACAACAATTCTTAACAAGGAGGGGTCTTTCGAAAAAACAGGGAGTATACGAAATTTCTCATAATAATAACATGCAATTAGAAATGGAAACCATGAACAAAAAGATTGATATGCTTGTGAATTCAACGTTCGGTGGCATAAAAAACCAACCAAAAGAAATTTGTGCAATTTGTTTTCATTCTAATCATACAACTAATTCATGTCCCATATTTTCTTTCGCAGATCAGGAGCACACAAACTACGTAGAACAGGTGTACCCGCCCCAGAATGATTTTTTTTCAAACACGTATAACCCAGGGTGGCAAAACCATCATGGCAATCAATTCGCACCAGGGCATATGCAGCAATTCTAGGGTGGGAATGGGTATGATAGGCCAGCACAAGAACAGGAGAAGTTGGATTTCGAATCCACCATTCTTCAATTACTCCAACAGCAACAACAAACAAGCAACCAACAAGGACAGGCCTTTCAAAAATTGGAAATTCAAATTGGTCAAATTGCTACGGAGTTAAGTGAAAGAAAGGCAGGAGAATTCCCATCACAAACCATACCTAACCCTAGAGGACAAGAACAGCTCCAATCAAAGACAACACTAGAGGAAGAGATTGAGTTTACAATGTTTGATGCACCATAATTTCCACACGATGATCATGAATGTTATAATGTTGATGTGGTTCAGGAAATTTGTGACCAAACATTGCAGGAACATAGTGTTGATCAATTACAAGAAACAATTACACACCCTCCACTACTATCTCAAGTTAAAATGGAATACGATGACTGGAGGATTGCAGAGACAGTACATCACCTTGAAACTCCAAAGTCATATTCAGGTAAGCTTGCACCTGCATTTGAAAAGTTGGTATCTGATAACACTTGTGTTTTCCAGGATAAGTCGACTGGTGTCCAGAATAAGTCGACTGGTGAACAGGACAAGTCGACTGCTACCAGGATCCCAGACGTGGAGCTGAAGCAAATACATGAATATTTGGGGGAAAACCAGACATTACCTGTGACAGTTGCTGCAAATTTCATGATGCATGAAGAAGCAAGGCTGCCGGGAGTCTTGCAAGGACACAACGGTGCACTAAGGTGGACCATTGCAGATAGGCTTATGTCAAGATGGTACGGTCCAGACATTGTTGCAGAGGTTTCCCCACATAGAGCGTTGACGAAAAATCAAACGTTCGAGGTGAATGGGCAGAGGGGAAAACCTTATAATAAGATGAGTTCTGAGCCGCAAGCCATTCAATACATTGCACAAACTCATCCAGTCTAGCTGAAGACAAGAAACACAGCGCTTATTGGGAGGCAACCCAATTTTCAGGGGAGTACTTACACTCTCTTCCTTTATTTATATTTCTTAGTCATTGCTTTATTTCTTTACTTTATTTTCTTTCCTTCAAACTAGGTGGTGACACATGCCTATTTATCTTAAGTTTTATGCGAACATTGAGGACAATGTTCCATCTAAGTTTGGGGGTATTAGTTAGTTACATTTGGAGTCTTTTGATTTTTTTTAGGATAAACAATTTCTTATAAAGTAATAGTAAGGATACTTATTTACTTTAGGATTGTTGAGTTTCATAATTCCTTACAAAATTGTATGAGTCATGCGATTATACATAAAAAAACAATTGTGATGCTTTTTCTAGTGATTATCCTATTTAGATCTAGTCCTAAATTGAGTTTAAGTAAATAGAGTGATAATATATATATATATATATATATATATATATATATATATATATATATATATACTTGAATAAAGTCAATCTACTCCAATGTTTTGAGTGCTTAGTAACTAGGGGTATTCATCACCAATGTTTACCTTTACGTCAAACGGCAACTTGAAATATGAGTATGCAAAGCACTTTAGAGTTTGTGACTTGCTGAGTAACCGGGTGGATTCATCACAAATGTTTTGCATTCGCGTCAAAAGGCAAGTGACAACTTTAGAGAAGAAAAAAAAAAAACTCTAGTTTGCTACTCGGTTTGTAGTAGAGAAAAGGGATAATCACAGATTGAGTAGTTGCATACTATAACTACATTAATTGCATGACAAGTATGATTGAGTTGGGGATTATGACTAAACAATTGCACTGGAGAAAGTGGGTATACTTGTTTTTACTTCATTTGCAAATTGTTTATAACTTTGATTGCAAAATTGTGATGCTTGCATAATGAGACATTTTCTGGGAAGTGATGGGTTGAGACTATTATTTTCCCCTTGTTCATAATTTCACATTTTGCTTGAGGACAAGCAAAAGCTAAGTTTGGGGGTATTTGATGAACACAATATTACACACATTTAGGAGCAATAATCGTAATGCAATTAGACATTTAAAAGCTCTATATGTGGTATTTAACTCTTATTTTCTCTTTTCCATAGGAATCAGCCTAAAATAGCAAAACGAAGCAGATTCAGGATTTTAAGGATGATACTCAGAATATTGCAGATCATCAGTCGACTGATTCTTCCACATTGGCGACTGGACAGAGAAATCAAGTTTATACAGAAGTCTTGACACAGTCGACTTACTCCAACACCAGTCGACTGGTATGCGGCGAGTCAGAAGATAAGAACAGATGCATCCTCATCCAAATCTGAATCAAAAATTAAGTGATCCAAACCCAGGCATTTTCTGCGAATAACAACTTCTCCAACAATCAAAGCAAGAGCACGTGGTGAGCAGATAAAGAAGAAAAGAGAAAGATATAAAAACGCAGATGAAAATAAGGAAAGAAATAATCAAAAGAAGAGGACTTCTCTGCAAAAAAGTACAAACCCTAATTCTCTTCCCTTGTTCTATAAATATCAACCAAGAGGCCGAATTTCAGGGAGCTCTGAGAGGGGATCCATCGATCAGCAAGAATCACGATATCAGCATCAAAGGAGGAGAACAAGTCGACTGCTGATTGGGCTGAAGTTCAACATCATACCAATCAGCGTTCTTCTGTTCTTTCTCTTTAGTTTTTATTTCTATTGTAGTCATGAACTCTGTTATATTAATCAATAAAGGTTGTATTATGTGCAACTAATTTCATAGTTGGGTAGATTAAAACCGTAGTCATGTAATGCTTATATTCTTCTAAATGCTACTCTATTATTTATTGATTAAACCTGAGAGTATTGGTATAGATTTATAATGCTCGAACTTGTTCAGATGTTTCTGAGAAGAGCAGTCGACTGATGTGACAGTAAGTCGACTGCATTATAGAACCTGAGTTTATCAAGTCTGTGTAGTATAGATCTGAATCTGTTATATGAGCATATTGAGACGACCCGTATCTCGTGCTCATAACTTGTAACAAGGGAATCTCTAGGGGTTCTTGGTTTAATCAACTTGAAGGATCTAGATCTGATACCAATTTCTAGAACTTCAAGTGTTTGTTCGTTTCCATTGTTCTTATGTTTTCTTTAAGTGCAACTTAGTAGATACCATGCTAAATACTTAATGAAAGAAATAAATTAGAGTAGATACCATGCCTAATTCTTGGCATAGGGAAACATTAGCTTTAAGGAGTAGATACCATGCCCTTGAAGGAACAAACATGAGTAATAAGATTAGTGGATAACTCAGCATTACTGACTATTGGTGGAGATCAAAACCCAACTACTTTAATAGACATTTGTGACTCAATTTGTGATGCTATTTATTTATGTTTTTATCTTTCATTTCTTTTAGACTTTCAGAACGACACTTCAATATTCTTATTTCTATTTATTGATTAGTAAGTTAGAATCTACAGTCTCTGTGGGATTGACCCTTGCTCGTCACTACGCTTCTCCAAACGATTCGTACACTTGTGAGGTTTTTAAATTTGTGTCTAGTTTAGATCATCTAGATTGCACAACAAGTTTTTGGCATCGTTGCCGGGGATTGTTTAGTATTTTAACTTACAAATCAGCAAAATCTTTTTCTTTTTATTTTATTTTATTTCTTCTTTTTCTTTTCTTATATTTTCTTTTAGGTTAAACTTTGCACAGACTCAGACCAGTCGACTGTCTCCAAGGACCAGTCGACTGTATAGCGAAGAATTCAAAAAGCAACAATGGGTGAAAAAGTATTAAATCGAGTACCAATGCAAGACAAATTCATTCCAAAGAATATTGAACAACCGTCTTGCATAGCTTTTCAACCTAAAGTCACAGGGAATATGCACCTATCACCTCAATTACTCAGCATGGTTCCCCACTTCAGTGGCAGACTAGACGAGGATCCGCATCTACATTTGCAAGATTTCTTTGATATTAGCAGAACACAAAGCGTCCAAGGGCTCACCCCTGAACAAATCAGGTTAATCTTGTTTCCATTTTATTTAAAACATAATGCTAAATTGTGGTATAATTCTTTGGAACCAGGATCAATTCAATCATGGGAGTAATTGGCAACAAAATTCTTGAAGGAGTTCTTTCCAGCTCAGAAGACCAGACAACTAAAAAGGGAAATTCTACTTTTCCAATAAAAAGATGGCAATTTATTCTTCGAGGCGTGGAAGGACTTCAAAAACAAGCTTCTCAAGTGTCCTACGCACAACATATCTAAGGATGATCAGGTACAATCATTTTATGAGGGTTTAAATGACGCTAACAAAGCAATTGTAGATGCAGGTTGCAATGGAATGTTGATGAGGAAGAGTGCTGAGGAGGCCATAGAGCTATTTGAAGAACTCAACGAGAACTCACAACAATTCTTAACAAGGAGGGGTCTTTCGAAAAAACAGGGAGTATACGAAATTTCTTATAATAATAACATGCAATTAGAAATGGAAACCATGAACAAAAAGATTGATATGCTTGTGAATTCAACGTTGGGTGGCATAAAAAGCCAACCAAAAGAAATTTGTGCAATTTGTTTTCATTCTAATCATACAACTAATTCATGTCCCATGTTTTCTTTCGCAGATCAGGAGCACACAAACTACGTAGAACAGGGAATGTACCCACCCCAGAATGATTTTTTTTCAAACACGTATAACCCAGGGTGGCAAAACCATCAAGGCAATCAATTCGCACCAGGGCATAAGCAGCAATTCTAGGGTGGGAATGGGTATGATAGGCCAGCACAAGAACAGGAGAAGTTGGATTTCGAATCCACCATTCTTCAATTACTCCAACAGCAACAACAAACAAGCAACCAACAAGGACAGGCCATTCAAAAATTGGAAATTCAAATTGATCAAATTGCTACGGAGTTAAGTGAAAGAAAGGCAGGAGAATTCCCATCACAAACCATACCTAACCCTAGAGGACAAGAACAGCTCCAATCAAAGACAACACTAGAGGAAGAGATTGAGTTTACAATGTTTGATGCACCACAATTTCCACACGATGATCATGAATGTTATAATGTTAATGTGGTTCAGGAAATTTGTGACCAAACATTGCAGGAACATAGTGTTGATCCATTACAAGAAAAAATTACACACCCTCCACTACTATCTCAAGTTAAAATGGAATACGATGACTGGAGGATTGCAGAGACAGTACATCACCTTGAAACTCCAAAGTCATATTCAGGTAAACTTGCACCTGCATTTGAAAAGTTGGTATCTGATAACACTTGTGTTTTCCAGGATAAGTCGACTGGTGTCTAGAATAAGTCGACTGGTGAACAGGACAAGTCGACTGCTACCAGGATCCCAGACGTGGAGCTGAAGCAAATACATGAATATTTGGGGGAAAACCAGACATTACTTGTGACAGTTGCTGCAAATTTCAGGATGCATGAAGAAGCAAGGCTGCCGGGAGTCTTGCAAGGACACAACGGTGCACTAAGGTGGACCATTGCAGATAGGCTTATGTCAAGATGGTACGGTCCAGACATTGTTGCAGAGGTTTCCCCACATAGAGCGTTGACGAAAAATCAAACGTTCGAGGTGAATGGGAAGAGGGAAAAACCTTATAATAAGATGAGTTCTGAGCCGCAAGCCATTCAATACATTGCACAAACTCATCCAGTCTAGCTGAAGACAAGAAACACAGCGCTTATTGGGAGGCAACCCAATTTTCAGGGGAGTACTTACACTCTCTTCCTTTATTTATATTTCTTAGTCATTGCTTTATTTCTTTACTTTATTTTCTTTCCTTCAAACTAGGTGGTGACACATGCCTATTTATCTTAAGTTTTATGCAAACATTGAGGACAATGTTCCATCTAAGTTTGGGGGTATTAGTTAGTTACATTTGGAGTCTTTTGATTTTTTTTAGGATAAACAATTTCTTATAAAGTAATAGTAAGGATACTTATTTACTTTAGGATTTTTGAGTTTCATAATTCCTTACAAAATTGTATGAGTCATGCGATTATACATAAAAAAACAATTGTGATGCTTTTTCTAGTGATTATCCCCTTTAGATCTAGTCCTAAATTGAGTTTAAGTAAATAGAGTGATAATATATATATATATATATATATATATATACTTGAATAAAGTCAATCTACTCCAATGTTTTGAGTGCTTAGTAACTAGGGGTATTCATCACCAATGTTTACCTTTACGTCAAACGGCAACTTGAAATATGAGTATGCAAAGCACTTTAGAGTTTGTGACTTGCTGAGTAACCGGGTGGATTCATCACAAATGTTTTGCATTCGCGTCAAAAGGCAAGTGACAACTTTAGAGAAGAAAAAAAAAAACTCTAGTTTGCTACTCGGTTTGTAGTAGAGAAAAGGGATAATCACAGATTGAGTAGTTGCATACTATAACTACATTAATTGCATGACAAGTATGATTGAGTTGGGGATTATGACTAAACAATTGCACTGGAGAAAGTGGGTATACTTGTTTTTACTTCATTTGCAAATTGTTTATAACTTTGATTGCAAAATTGTGATGCTTGCATAATGAGACATTTTCTGGGAAGTGATGGGTTGAGACTATTATTTTCCCCTTGTTCATAATTTCACATTTTGCTTGAGGACAAGCAAAAGCTAAGTTTGGGGGTATTTGATGAACACAATATTACACACATTTAGGAGCAATAATCGTAATGCAATTAGACATTTAAAAGCTCTATATGTGGTATTTAACTCTTATTTTCTCTTTTCCACAGGAAACAGCCTAAAATAGCAAAACGAAGCAGATTCAGGATTTTAAGGATGATACTCAGAATATTGCAGATCATCAGTCGACTGATTCTTCCACACAGGCGACTGGACAGAGAAATCAAGTTTACACAGAGGTCTTGGCACAGTCGACTTACTCCAACACCAGTCGACTGGTATGCGGCGGGTCAGAAGATAAGAACAGATGCATCCTCAACCAAATCCGAATAAAAAATTAAGTGATCCAAACCCAGGCGTTTTCTGTGAATAACAACTTCTCCAACAATCGAAGCAAGAGCACGTGGTGAGCAGATAAAGAAGAAAAGAGAAAGATATAAAAACGCAGATGAAAATAAGGAAAGAAATAATCAAAAGAAGAGGACTTCTCTGCAAAAAGTACAAACCCTAATTCTCTTCCCTTGTTCTATAAATATCAACCAAGAGGCCGAATTTCAGGGAGCTCTGAGAGGGGATCCATCGATCAGCAAGAATCACGATATCAGCATCAAAGGAGGAGAACAAGTCGACTGTTGATTGGGCTGAAGTTCAACATCATACCAATCAGCGTTCTTCTGTTCTTTCTCTTTAGTTTTTATTTCTATTGTAGTCATGAACTCTGTTATATTAATCAATAAAGGTTGTATTATGTGCAACTAATTTCATAAGTGGGTAGATTAAAACCGTAGTCATGTAATGCTACTAAATGCTACTCTATTATTTATTGATTAAACCTGAGAGTATTGGTATAGATTTATAATGCTCGAACTTGTTCAGATGTTTCTGAGAAGAGCAGTCGACTGATGTGACAGTAAGTCGACTGCATTATAGAACCTGAGTTTATCAAGTCTGTGTAGTATAGATCTGAATCTGTTATATGAGCATATTGAGACGACCCGTATCTCGTGCTCATAACTTGTAACAAGGGAATCTCTAGGGGTTCTTGGTTTAATCAACTTGAAGGATCTAGATCTGATACCAATTTCTAGAACTTCAAGTGTTTGTTCGTTTCCATTGTTCTTATGTTTTCTTTAAGTGCAACTTAGTAGATACCATGCTAAATACTTAATGAAAGAAACGAATTAGAGTAGATACCATGCCTAACTCTTGGCATAGGGAAACATTAACTTTAAGGAGTAGATACCATGCCCTTGAAGGAACAAACATGAGTAATAAGAGTAGTGGATAACTCAGCATTACTGACTATTGGTGGAGATCAAAACCCAACTACTTTAATAGACATTTGTGACTCAATTTGTGATGCTATTTATTTATGTTTTTATCTTTCATTTCTTTTAGACTTTCAGAACGACACTTCAATATTCTTATTTCTTTTTATTGATTAGTAAGTTAGAATCTACAATCTCTGTGGGATCGACCCTTGCTCGTCACTACGATTCTCCAAACGATTTGTACACTTGCGAGATTTTTTAATTTGTGTCTAGTTTAGATCATCTAGATTGCACAACACTCCGCGGCGAGCTGCTCCTTAGTTCGCTCCAAGTCCACCTCGAGGTCAGCGACTTGAACCGCCAAGCCATCCGAGTGACGTAGCTCCGCCTCGAGCTGCCTAACCGCCCTCGCCTTCTCCGCCCTGTCCTTGTCACCGGCAGCCTTCAGTTCCCTCTCCTGGTCGGCAAATTCTTGAATAAGATGGCCAATGTGATAGGTGGCTTGTGATAAGAAGGAGTTAGAACCGAGCTGTGAACTCAGGCAAAATTCTTTAAAAGGGAAAAATCAAGACTTACCGACATAAGCGACCGGGCGACCTCATAGGTGTCGTCGCCGGTCATCCCCGCCTTAAGAGAAGCTCGGTCCTTTGGGGTCGCGAGATGCTTCATGGCCTGCATACACATCTGTGAGTCGCCGATGAAGCCATCATGGTTCATCACCCGCCAGTCGGGAACGAACAGCTTCTTGTGCTGCTCGGACAGAATCTCCTTAGCCTGAGTCGTCAGAGGCAGGGCCTCGAGCGACAGCACCGCCGAGACGGAGAAGGTCTCACCGGCCATGGCAGAAGAAGCAGGAGCCGAGGGGTCGGCGGGAACAGCCACCACCAACGATAGAGCTTGAGTAGCGGGGATAGGGTCGGCGACTACCGAGGGAGCCTTAGTAGGGCGGCCAGACGAAGGACCCGTGCCCGTCCTTTTCCTCTTCCTACCGTCGGCAACCTTGCCTCGCTCATTCAACATCCCCAAGAAATCCATCTTCGGCGCTTCTGTTCCGAACAACAAAACAAACAACAAGTTAGAAAAACGAACAAGATACTTGGAGAGGAAAAAATGCGACAAGATGTCAAGGGCATACTCGGGTCGATCGGACTAAGGCCCGACCTGTGTAGCACCTCCTCAATCATTTCTCTCCAGCTCAACATTGGGAGAGCAATGAGCTTCGCCGCCACCTCCTCCTCGGCCGGAGTCAGCACCGGGTCGACCCTTACAAACTTCGGCACCTCTACCTTCCACCGTTTCGGAAAGTCCATCAACAGAAAAAACTTCTCATTCCAACCTTTTATCGAATCCGGATTCTCTATGAGCCTAACGCCTTTCCGGGGTGACAGGTAGTAGCGAGGCTCGGCCTTATTCATCCGGTGGATTCGATACAGGCTCCGGAGGATCACCATGTCAGGTTCGACCTTGGCGACGCGGCACTGCAGCAAGAAGGCGAGCACGTGGCGCCAGGAGTTCGGCATAAACTGGGTCGGTGCCAGGCAATACCACTGAAGTACCCTTAACACGAAGGGATGCAGAGGGAATCGCAAGTCGGCGCTCAAAGAGTTGAAGTCGAACACACACGTATCAGGTGACAGTTCGGAGTTCGCCTGGATCCCGGGGCCGGGGAGGATCAGCTGGTACTCCGGAGGGATGGCGAACCCCTTCCTAATCCGGAGCAGGTCCTTCTCAGATAATACCGAGACAATGTCGTCCACCTCGGTAGTCTCTCTCGGGTTGTTTTCCTCGTAAACTGCCGACCTACCAACGATCGCCTTCTTCAGAAGATCACCCTCGTACCGCCTAATTCCGGCATGGCCGGACAGCACACTAGGGTACCGGCCCGACTCAGGGGCTCGCCTCTCAGTCTCCACGATTTCCTCGACTACAGGAGACCGGGCCACTACCTTCTTCCTCTTCTCCTCGGCCACAGATGGTCCTACCAACTCCTTCCCCTTTCCCCGGCTCGCCACTTGTCTCCTCTCCTCGGCACCACTATCGTCCAAGGACGAGGCCTCACTTCCCGAGTTTACCCTTGACATCTCTAAAAAAGTATAAGGCAAATACACTGACCTTGATATGACGTGGCCTTGAAGTGACGTTCACGGTCGGAATTAGATCACCAGAAATCGCCAAGCCCACGCGACAGCTAGCGCAACCACCCTAGAGCACAAATCACCGCCAGCAGAGCAAACTAAGAGTAAAAGTAAAAACTAGGAAGTAAAAATGGGAAATGAGCCAAGGGGTGAAGGGGGGGTGAGAATTTATAACCTCAAAGCGACGTTTAGGCTCCCTAGGCGGTTAAGGGCCCACTAAGAGAAGGCAAAACAACAAAATGGAGAGTTGCGACGTTTCAAGACAAGAGCTTTTCAAATTCGCTTAACTCCATTACTCGGCCACTGGGGTGCTTGGCCGAGCTACTGAATAGCCTGGCTAAGCAACCAAGCTACTGAGTGGAAGAGCTATCCGCCGAACCTACAGTGAGCCTCGCCGAGCAACCGAGCCGAGGTGCCGAGGTACCGACCTCCCCATATGGGGAAAAATTCTGCCGAGCCAGATTCACTGTCGGATCGCTCCAAAATTCGTGTCGAAACTTGATGGACGGATCAGATCGTGCCACACCCACAAAATGACAAGATAAGTCTTCTCGTGATCTGAACCATGTCCTCGTGATACGCGCCGTGATGGGCGGTCAGGATCGTGCCACGTAGCTCGGCAGATCCCAGCGCTCCGAGCCGAGCTGCAAAAGGAGTCGAGCCGAGGTACCGACCCCCACATATGGAGAAAAATTCTGCCGAGCCAGATTCACCGTCGGATCGTTCCAAAATTCGTGTCAAGATTTGATGGACGGCTCAGATCACGCCACACCCACAAAACGACAAAATAACGTTTTCTCGTGATCTGAACCCCATCCACGTGATTCGCGCCATGATGGACGCTCAGAATCGTGCCACGTAGCTTGGCAGATCCCAGCGCTCCGAGCCGATCTACCGAGGAGCCAAGCCGAGCTGCCGAAGCACCGACCTCCACACACGGAGAAAATACTAGCCGACCCACTCAGATCGTCCGATCCCCCAGAAAATCGCGCTCGGCAACGATGAAGGGTCCAGATCGCGCCACGTCATAATTCGGTATTAAAAATTAATTTTTATTTATTAAAATCGTTTTATTTATTTAAAAATTGCGAAAAAATAGTCAAAATTTTAGGAAAATTAATTAAAAATTCTAGAAAATAATTATAAATTCGGGGAAATATTTTGAACCCCTGAAATAAATAATTATTGCCTAGAATGGTTGATTAAGACCCCCGGACGACGAATCAACACTTCGCAAAATTAAATAAGTAATCCGAAGAATAAGTAAAAGTTAAGGAAAAATGCCAGCAGATTGGAGGAGCTTTAAAACAGCTTAGAGCACGCAACCAACCCGAAAAATCACCATACTGCCCCATGCAAAGGATCGTCACCCCTCGTTTGGACTCCGATACAACTCTGAAAGCCATTAAGAACAGTAAAACTACTCCTCGAAGACTGAACCTTCTCAGCCTTCGGCAGTGGGGGGCTCGTGATATGGCTAAAAAATGGGATTAAATCGGAACCCTCCAAATCGGGCGTGAATCTTAAAACCTAGGGGCAAAATGGTGATTTCACTACACAAATGGGTCTAAAGTGAGTCCTGGGCCTTTTCCCCAAAGAGCCAATAACCCACGAACGGATCCACTTCAACTGGGTATGGGTCCCAACCCAAAGTAAACCCAGTCCAGCAGGATAGAATTAGGGTTTCTGATTAATACCAATCAACGGCCCTGATTCACATCTATCCTTTCACTGTGGATTAGGGATTACATTCCTTATCTGATCACAGGGATTACATTCTTAATCTGACCCCAACGGCGGCTATAAATACCCCCCATCCACCACTATTAAGTGGTAATCAATCTTTTGCCAATTTACGCTCTTTCATAATCTTCCTGATTACTGACTTGAGTGTCGGAGGGTGTGTCGCCGGGATCAACCCCGGTGTCTCGCACTTTTTGCAGGTAAACGGCCGAAGTCAGCGGTCAAACTCCGGCGGAACAGGTTCAGGTTCGCTATTCAAGTTTTTCAAGAATCCACAAATACTATCTGTTTGGCCCCACACCAGATTTAGCGGTAACATATCCCCCTGGTCGTATTCAAAGGATCTCTCAAGAGTGAAAATCTCTCTCCCCTTCTTTTGGCATTACAGCCTATTATATTCTCAACCAGCTTCTGAAACAAGATCGGAGGATGCTTCCTCTCCTCGGCTCACTTCACTATCTTTAGATAAAACAGTTCCAGCAGAAGACGAAGAAGACTCTCGGATGGCACTTGCTTTCCTAACTTTAAGGGGATATAATTCTTTATTTATAATAGTTACCACCTCTTCTTCACATAAAACCATTCATTCGTTCAGAGTCGACAACTGCGGATGGACCCCTTCCCAATGTTCTTATTCCTACTTGCGTATTCTCTCTATCTAGGAAAGAAAGCCTTAATTAAGGGTTTGCATTTCTTTCTGGCGATGATTCGATTCTTCTTAGCTTGGCCATTCAATTCAGGTTCTTTCGATCGAGAAAGAGAAAGATAACTCTTATTCATCCGGAAGTGTTATAATAGTTACCTCCCTTTTTTGAGCTAGCTGCATCGGTTATGCCGACAACAACATATTCTCTAGAATAGAAAAAGAAAGCACTGACCTAGACTAGACCTCTTCTACCGCATCAAGAGGAAATCCCGATCCCGCATTTGAGAAAGTTTAGCTATGCCCACAGCTCTTTCAAAGGAATTTCATGAAGAAAGTCACAGTCACGCCGCTAATAGGTGGAAAAAGATATTCCCAGTTACTGACTCTAATAAGACTAATAGCCGTACCGCAGAAAGAAGGTAAACCTCACCCCAGTTAATCAAAGCTTTCTTCCCCTCAGGTCAAAGAGTAAAAACTCGCTTTTGAGCTCCTTAGAGCCAAGTTCCTTTGGTCTGTTGACCCACCTTCCCATGTAAAAATAAATGTTTTATTCCCTTGCTGAAAAGAATTAAGTTCTCTCTTTCTTTACAAAGTAGTTTACCACCTATGCGATTATGAAAAGGGAAGTTACCACTTTGCCTCTTCTCTTATCCGAGAGTCTCCACAGTGGATATCTCACTTGAAGACAGGGAAAGCTACCAACTTTTAGGGAGCGGAGCTTATTAGGCATTCATTGGTTTATGCGGGCTTCAAGATATTGGTACGGCTTCCAGATTGGAATAGTGAGGGACTAAAAATCCCCTTGCTCCATGACTCTACTTTTTGTTTAAATACGGCTTGGATTTTGTCCAGAAGGGGCTGGCAGATAAAATAATTATGTTCAGGGCCTGGCCTGGATGAAGTTGTGCCTTATTAGTCACAAGACACTACTATAATAGGTAAAGAGGTGTACAGTCTGATATTCTCTGTCTGCCCCTTTGATAGTTGGCATACCCTGCATCTGAACACATACCTTCTAACATCTCTTCTGAGCAGAGGCCAGAAAGACTTCTCTTCAACCAATGCGATCGTCTTACCTCTGCCAAACAAAGTTACATGACCTCCCAATCCTCCATCATGCAGCTCCGGTGTGTTGTTTTCCCTTAGGGAACCCTCAGGGATGCATAGTTGTCGGCCCAGATAGCCATCCTGGAAAATTGAATCAAAGTATTTTACTTCTCACTCTGAACTTGAAAAATATGCAAGATACAGGAAGACTCTTCCCCGAAAAAGAAAAAAAAGTATAATTGATTGTTTGTTTGACTTCTTTTCCCATTTTTTTCTTAAGTCCCCTCAGCACTTGTTAGCAATTATGTAGATGATATCCCTCTGTTTGGAGAGCACGATATAGCTGCTGGAAAGAAATTGACTCTTATTTATGTCAGACAGTTGATGATATCAAAGAATGAAGGTAGCAAGGCCAACTACCATTATTTAGTTAAGCCCTAGGAGGAAATTTAGACTATTATTTCTAGACTGGATGAGAAAGTTTAAGATCTGCCGGGGCAAGTATCTTCTTTCTGTCTATTTTAGTTATTGGAGAAGTTGTTCCAGAATAATGAAAGCTTTTAAGACGAAAGACTCGTAATATCTGGATTTGAGAATGACACTTTGAAGTGAAGCAACTTCTTTATTTTTTAAGGGCCTTCATTTCCGCTTTCCGGACCTCTGAAAGAATCTTAGGATCCGTGGCAAAATGGCTGAAACTAAAGCGATTTATGAAGGTGATTGTAGCGCCCCGTTTTCCATACACTGGGAAACCGAGACACGAGCCAGGACCTTTTCATTCAATTAGTCACAATACACAGAAATAGGAAAATTTAAAACTTTTTATTAATCATAATATTACAGGCCGAGTGTTTCTACTAATACAATAAGTTACATCAGAGTGTACATGAATAAAAGATAATCATTGCTTTTCCACTTGTAGATCATGCCTCGGCTAGAGTCCTTCTGGTTCGCGATCCTGTGTCCACAACCTATTGAAGTGGGGACGTCAGTATTCACTGACGCTTAAAGGCTGATCATATAGCAGCGAATCTCCAACACAATATATACAAATAAGGTGAAGTATGTCGGTGTAGTTTAAGTGTTCGTGAGTGCAGTGATTAGAATCTAATAAATGTCAATCAACTGGAATACCAATGCACTGTCAACCAAACTAGAATACTAATGCACTATCAACTGAGCTCGGATACTCATATTCTAACGCCATGTCCACTAAACCAGGATGCTCATATCCTAATGCCAGGTCAACTAGACCAGGATGCTTATATTCTAATGCCATGTCAACTAAACCAGGATGCTCATATCCTAATGTCAGCAAGTCTCCGAAAGCAACATGCAGCCCATACTACATGCGACCCCATCTCAAGCCGTTTCTCCATATATAGGGATTGAACCCGCGTTATGAGTTCTAATTGTACACAACCTGTTCCTGACAATACTCCATGACTTTGTGAGGTTGCAGAAGGGGTCAAGTCCCCCTATGCAGTCTGCTTATGGTATCTCCGTTTTCCACTACTACCCGGCATGTCGGACCTCACTCGATCCCAGTATATCGGGCATCGTTCCAAAATCAAACCATAGGGTTTCGCAAGCGCAGGGTAGCACGAAGCCTACCCTGTGGCACCCTCTGGGGTATCGCAAGCGCAGGACTGCGCAAATGCATCCTGTGGCACCCCAGCCACGGTATTTCAGGAATTAACAGAGCGAGATACGCAACCCGTATCCTCAACCTGTGAGACGGCACCGTACGTATCGGGAAGGTACAACCCAATAACACTACCTATGATCAGCCCTAAAGAAAGGTTTGGTCGTACGGTGCACCCTACTACCAACTCCCCTTCTTTCGGGCAAAAGGTTAAGGAATGATTTTATAAGTCACTATCCTAATGAGTTTATTATTCCTATGCAATCTTGCATAGTTTCCAATCATGGTCCAACTCGTGGTTCCTCGATCCAAGACTCTGGTAATAATCTCTCTCACTCATTCCTACCCCTAACTCGGATTCTACCAACACTCTCGGCCCACGGTCAACCTACATTGGTTAAGATCCGTCGACGCCCGAGGTGAGATCTATCCATTTTGCTCTAAGGGGGTAGGATGTGGTCCTGATGGTCGATGACCCTTAGGGTACTGAAGACCCTAAACTAGCTTTTTCTCAAGTTACAACTATTAGCACTTCTCAACCCTTATTGCTATGAATGAAGGGTGCTCATATGCTATGGTTCCATACTAACATTAACTACAACAAGGTAGTTACTCCTACAATTTCCACATGGCTCTTTCTTATTACTTAACCTATGGCAATTCGATCATGGTATGCAATTGCAAGCATCAACCTACCACCACTAAAACATGGTATATATGACATAACCATCAACTTATAACACTCTTGATTGTGAATGTGATTTAGCATGCACTTGTAGCGATCCCAAGCATGGATACATATATAACTAGTATGAACATATAACATTCCCAAGCATGCCTACATATAACTAGTATGAACATATGACATTCCTAAGCATGCATACATATAACTAGTATGAACATACAACATTCTCAAGCATGCATATATACTTCTACATCATCCCTAAAATATGGTAAGTAATTTTACATCAATCCTACAACATTCTAAGCATATATATCATTCCTAACATGATAGATATTTTTAGAATAAATCCTACAACATTCTAAGCATAAATATCATTCCTAACATGATAGATATTTTTAGAATAAATCCTACAACATTCTAAGCATAAATATCCTTCCTAAAACATGATAGGAATTTTAGAATGAATCCTTTAACATTCTAAGCATAAATCAATTAATCTAAGCATGGTAGGTATTTTTAGAATGAATCCTACAACATTCTAAACACAAATAAATTAATCTAAGCATGGTAGGTATTTTTAGAATGAATCCTACAACATACTAAGCACAATAAATTAATCTAAGCATGGTGGGTATTTTTAGAATGAATCCTACAACATTCTAAACACAAATAAATTAATCTAAGCATGGTAGGTATTTTTAGAATGAATCCTACAACATTCTAAACACAAATAAATTAATCTAAGCATGGTAGGTATTTTTAGAATGAATCCTACAACATTCTAAACACAAATAAATTAATCTAAGCATGGTAGGTATTTTTAGAATGAATCCTCCAACATTCTAAACACAAATAAATTAATCTAAGCATGGTAGGTATTTTTAGAATGAATCCTACAACATTCTAAATATGAATATTACTTCTAAACATGATAAGTAATTTTAGAAGGAATCCTACAACATTTGAAGCATGAATATTACTTCTAAACATGATAAGTAATTTTTAGAAGGAATCCTACAACATTTGAAGCATAAATCTCATCCCTAAATATGATATAACAAATTCCACATCTACTATTACTACTTTAAGTGAAACATACACATCTATTATTGCTATTTTAATTGAAGCATACACATCTACAACATATATATCTACTACTACTACCATGAGCATCTACTAAAATTTAGCATAAATATCTACAACTAAATTACTACAAAAAAAAAATCTTTATTAGCATATGTTTCTTATTATTACTAGTGGACATAAAAGAAATCTTTTTAATCTCTTCACAACTAGTGGTGTAACGCCCCGAATCCCAATTTACTGAATTCGAGATGTTCTTCAGGATCTTTTCGCTTTCTTCACATACAATTTTACAAGGAATTTAAAATCTTTACTTTTACATCAGAGTTACAGCATGTTACATTTGAATTTACACAGCGGAAGCAAAATGTACAATATTTACATAAATGAACAACAATATAATGAACTCTTTGTGCATCCATTCCTTTTACATGTGATTATCCTGCATAAAACACTGTGGGTACGTCAGTTTATTCAACCGACGATAATTATACATGGCCATCCTCTCTATGCCAGAAACAGTATAATGAATCTCATTTCTTACAAATCACAAGCCAGTTCAACATAAGCATGCAAATAAGGGAACTTTTAATGATGTCGTGTCGTGATTGTGCACTTAAATCCTTAATGCAATTTACTTAGTTAATTATGACACTAATGCATACTTGTTCGAATTCTATGCATCCCATACTACATAGGTTCGAGTGCAAGCCTCTTAAACGATCTTCATTTTAGTAGGGTTCAATCCCCCGCCATGACTTATTCTACTACTGTAATTCCAATGAGTATCCTAGATGAATCTATGAGTACAAGCATGTATCCTGGCCCCTGGAGTAGAATTTCGCGCCACGTCTTGACTCGTCAAGCATGCCTTCTGCGATAATTCAGCCTCCTCCCTGAACACACTCCTCTTGCAGTCACCAAAACATCCCACAAGCGTGACTAGAGTCCGATCATTACTGAGTTGTGCCCGCGCCATGTCTTGACTCATCAAGCATGCTTTCTGCGGCTCACATACCCGCACCGTACCCTAGCTCTCATACTCATGTTTTTCTCTCACCTCCATCACCTCCCCACTATGTATTAACTTAATTAGAATCATGAATGAAAATCAACCTCTAGAGTTAGCCTCTCCATCATCCGGACTCATCATTTCATTACACTTGACCAACCTGGTCTAATTCACAATATCATTTCATTCGCTGCCGGGGAGACTTAGCTACTCTTCTGTTCAATTTCACATTCACAATATCCAAAGGAGCATCATCAGCTCATAATTCATTTTAGAGTCTCACGGACTTTCCTCATCATGATTTCCACATTTCATAATTTCATTTGATTCTCAATCCTCATCTATGATTCATTTACACAATTCATACATCCATAACATAGTTCATTGACTTAAAATCACAAGATTTACCATTACTAACAGCAAAATAACATGAATTCCAGTATACCAAAGTTCACTCTGTACAGTCGACTTGGAAGAATACCAGTCGACTTATACAGTCATACAGGGTTATCATAACGTTCGGGTTAGTCGACTGAGTACACTACCAGTCGCCTGTCCCGCCCAATTCTTATTCACAATATCATCCTCGTAACAGTCGACTGATCAGTAATCAGTCGTCTGTCCTGGATATTTCAAACAGCATAACTTCTAAGTCCAGATCAGTCGACTTGCCACATGCATCGGTCGACTGGACAGATCCATTTTAATTTGGGGAATTTACTTACATTTCTTTACATATACTTGCATCATGATATCAATTAACAGTATATACCAATTTATGTTCCATAAACATAATACCCCTTGCTCAGTAGCATTCACAACACAATTTTTCCCGGTTATTAACATGCTCTTTAGAGAAATTACTACTCTAAACCTGTATTCATATTGCTCATACTTACATACGACAATGGGAATATAAATTTCAAGTCATCATCATGAGTCTACACAAAAATAAAATATCTTTATTCGAGGAACTATCAAACAATCACTTTCAGAACGAGCATCAGTCGACTTAACTCCAAGTCAGTCGACTAAGCCGACAACTTCAAATGTTTATCTCCTCAGTTCTTTTTGTTTGTTTACCTTCCCTCCATCATATGTGTCATAGGGAAAAACATAAATTTTATGGTCACACCATCATGGCTATTCACACACACTTTATCAGCACATTATGAAAATAAATATCTCGTATCAGTCGACTGGCTCATATGGCAGTCGACTGGACCGTCAGTCTTGCCTCGAATATAATAGCATGTTCAAGCAATTTCTACAGCATTCAATTCACTTTTGCCACATGGTAACACTTCATGACAAATATAGCATTATTCCTACATTAGAAGTCCTGAGAAACACCCACCTTTTGTGAAGAAAATAACGAAATCCCGCAAGTCCTTCAATATCGCGCTGCACTTCTTGTTCCTCTGTTCCACGCCGAGCTCCTCACCAATGCTGCTTGCCTCCACAGAAAAGCTCTCACACCACTCACAGATACTCTCTTGAAATCTTAGGAATTTTTAGTGTAAAAAGATAGGGATTAGGAGGGGGGTATTTATACTAGATTATAGGCGAAATGGAGGGCTGAGATTCGTTGGGGAGTTGGAGATCAAAGGACCAGATGCAATCGGTAGTTTGAGAAACTACCCACACCCTCACATAACCGCCCATGATCCTAGCCACTTCTCCACAAATCCGGCCAAGATTGTGCCTTGTGCACGTGTACATGGAGTGCACGTGTACACACAAAAATCCCACTATAAAATGTACATCAAAATACCCGGAAACTAAGAGGAAAAAATGCTGCACATACAAGTGTAAGAAAAAGATTAAGTTTATGGGTTTAAATACATTTGGGCCAAAATATGTATTTTTACATAAGAAAATAAACAAGTCACACTTGGGCTTTGAGAAGAATGTTTTATAGGAAATACTACACTCTATTTATCATGGAGAAAAGTAATAATAATAGGCTATCATAAGAAAAATAAATCCCCTTTCATATATATTAAGAAAAATAAATCGGGGTACTACATCACTCCCTCCTTAGAATAGTTCCGTCCCCGGAACTACAGTCAAGAGCGAGAACAGAAGAAATACAACACACCCAACCAGAACAAAAGACATAAGATACAAGATACCAGATACAATCAATACAAATACAATCAAGCAAAAAGCTCAGGATAGTCCTTCAACATCTTGTCCTCGGATTCCCAAGTAGCCTCTTCAACAAGTGGTTTCTCCAGACTACCTTGACCATCGGTATCGTCTTATTCCTCAAGACTTTCTCCCTACGGTCAACGATCTCAACAGGAGTCTCGATGTAATTCAGGTCTAACTGCAAACCTTCCGGTACTTCTGGCAAATGATGACTCGGGTCTGGAATATAACCTCTCAACATAGACACATGGAAAACATTGTGCACCTGAGACAACTCTTCCGGTAATTCAAGCCGGTAAGCAGTTTTCCCGATCCTTTTCAATATCTTATATGGGCCTATAAATCTCGGGGCTAACTTCCCGCCTTTGCCAAAACGAACCACACCTTTGCTGGGTGATACCTTCAGAAAGACAAAGTCACCAACCTCAAACTCAAGGTCCCTCCTCCGGTTGTCTGCATAGCTTTTCTGCCTGCTCTGAGCTTCCACTAACCTTTTCCTGATCAGATCAATCTTCTCAGAAGTCAGCTGTACAAGCTCAGGACCAAACAACTGACGCTCCCCAACCTCATACCAACACACAGGAGTCCTGCACTTCCTGCCATACAAAGCTTCATACGGCGCCATCCCAATGCTAGTTTGAAAACTGTTGTTGTAGGCAAACTCCACCAAAGGTAAATGCCTTTCCCAACTGCCTCCGAAGTCTAGTATACAACACCGAAGCATATCCTCAAGAATACGGTTGACTCTCTCGGTCTGCCCATCGGTCTGTGGATGAAAAGCAGTGCTGAAATCTGTCTTGGTACCCAAAGCTGCCTGAAGACTCCTCCAGAAATGCGAGGTAAACCGCGCATCTCGATCAGACACAATGGTCGAAGGAACGCCATGAAGTCGGACAATCTCACCAACATACATCTCAGCCAACCTGTCCATCGAAGCTGTGAGTTTCATCGCCAAAAAGTGAGCGGACTTGGTAAGTCGATCGACTATAACCCAAATAGCATCATTGCCTTTAGAACTCTTAGGCAAACCCGTGATGAAATCCATACTGATGTTATCCCATTTCCATTCCGGAATAGGTAATGGCTGTAATAGACCTCCGGGTCTCTGATTTTCGGCTTTAACTTGCTGACAAACCTCACATCTCGCGACAAATTCGGCCACATCCCGCTTCAAACCTGACCACCAGAAATGCTGCTTGATGTCTTTGTACATCTTAGTACTCCCAGGATGTACCGACAAAAGAGTAGCATGCGCCTCCTGAAGAATACTCTCTTTCAGGTCCGCCTGATCTGGAACGCACAGCCTATCTCCAAACCACAGCACTCCATCCCTGGTCTGAAAACCGGGCAACCTGCCAGCACTAACCTGCTCCTTCATCTCCCGAATATCAGCATCAACTTCCTGACTTGCAATGATCCTTGCATTCAGAGTAGGCTGAAGCTTCAATTGAGATAAAGATGCTCCCAATCCTTGCAAGACAACCTCAATACCTGCTCGGTCCAACTCCTCAATCAAATGCCTCTGAGTCGTAATCAAACAGGCCAAACTGCTCTTGCGACTAAGTGCATCAGCAACAACATTAGCCTTTCCGGGATGATATTTGATCTCAGGTCGCATATCCTCGAGCACTTCCAACCATCTCCGCTGTCTTAGATTGAGATCCCTCTGCTGGTAGATATACTTCAAGCTCTTATGATCCGTGTACATGTTCAGCTTCTCACCATACACGTAGTGCCTCCACTGCTTCAAAGCAAGGATAATCGCAGCCAGCTCTAGATCATGAGTGGGATAATTCTTCTCATGCAGTCGTAGTTGCCTAGACCCATATGCGATCACTTTACCTTCTTGCATTAAGACACAACCAAGCCCCCGATGTGAAGCATCGCTATAGACATCATACTCAACTCCTGCTCTAGGCAAAGCCAAAATAGGTGCAGTAGTCAGTCTATCTTTCAACTCCTGAAAACTCGCCTCACATTGCTCGGTCCACTTGAAGCTCGCATTCTTCTTGGTCAACTCGGTAAGCGGCACAGCTATCTGAGCATAACCTTGAATGAATCTCCTGTAGTATCCAGTCATCCCAAGGAAACTTCTGACTTCCTTCACTGTAGTAGGCCTAGCCCAATCTCTCACTGCCTCTATCTTCTGAGGGTCAGTTGCCACTCCCTCCTTAGAAAGGATGTGACCTAGGAATGCCACTTCAGATTTCCAGAAATCACACTTGGATAACTTGGCATACAACCTCTGCTCTTCCAACTTCTGCAAAACTGCTGCCAGATGCTCAGTGTGCTCCTCCTCAGACTTGGAGTACACGAGAATGTCGTCGATAAACACCACGACGAAAGAATCAATAAACGGCCTCAGAACTCTGTTCATCAAGTCCATGAAGATTGCAGGTGCATTCGTCACTCCGAATGGCATAACTAAGAATTCGTAATGCCCATGCCGAGTTCTAAATGCAGTCTTATGCACATCTTCAGCTTTCACTCGCACTTGGTGATATCCTGATCGAAGATCTATTTTGGAGAAGACAGCTGCTCCTTGTAGACGATCGAACAAGTCATCAATTCGAGGAATCGGATACTTATTCTGAACAGTGACTTTATTCAGCTCCCGGTAATCGATACACATCCTCATCGATCCATCCTTCTTCTTTACCAAAAGCACTGGTGCTCCCCACGGTGACGCACTAGGTTGAATAAAGCCTTTTCCCAATAGTTCCTCAATCTGCCGTTTCACCTCATCCTGTTCCACTGGAGCCATCCTATACGGTGCCTTAGAAATGGGTGCACTTCCCGGTTGAACAGTGATGCTGAACTCTACAGAACTCTACATCACGATGCGGAGGTAACCCAGGAAAATCTTCCAAGAACACAGTCGGATAGTCCCGAACCACAGGAATCCCTTGCAATTCCACAGGAGTCTCTTCCTTGCGGATAGTTGCCACCAGCTTAGAACACTTCAACTTCCCTTGGAAAGTGACTTCAGGTCCACCTGGAGCCTTCACTGTCACCGTCTTGGCCTTACACTCGATGCTCGCACTGTACACCGACATCCAATCAATGCCAATGATAACATCGACTCCCAAGATAGTCAGCTCGATCAGATCAATGCCAAAGATTCGATCCCCAATCACTATCTCGCAATCAACATAGTACCGATCAGTGGTCAAAGTTTCCCCTGATGGTGTAGCCACTGCTAAGATCTTGCCTGGGAAAATCTTCGGTTCAACTCCCAACACTTTAGCAAATCTAGGAGACACAAAAGTATGAGAGGATCCAGTATCAAACAACACCACAGCTCCCTTTCCATTAATATAGAGTTCTCCTGTTACATAACATACATCATTACATAACAGTTTTACACTATGATCGGGAAGGAGAAATGAAAAAGAAATCACACTAGACCTCAGCCCTCGTACCAGAGATAACCTGATCTGCTTCCTCAGCATCAGCTTCTGTCAAAGCAAATACTCGCCCTGACTGGTACGGCCTCTTCCCAGTCTGCTGTATTGGCACATTGTGATTGCCAGCCCGCGGTTTGAGACATCGAGATTGGTAATGTCCCACTTCACCACAGTTAAAGCAAGTGACTGCAGAAGGTCTCCCTGCATCGTTTCCAGGTCTCCCAGCTACACTGACGGCATTCGCCCCTGTCGGTTTGAATTTCTGTGCAGATGGTTGCCCCTTGAAACTCCCCGATGGCGCGGGCCTCTTCCCAGACTGCCAGTTGCTCCTCTGATGCTGAGCAACATGGGACTGCTCCATATCCGCCTCCGTTGCTGCCGCCCTCTTCACCAGCTTATCGAATCTCCTGATACCAAGGGGTATCATACGAGATCTCAAGCTCGGTCTCAGACCATGCTCGAACTTGCGAGCCTTCTTCGCCTCATCCATCACCAATTCTGGAGCATACCTGGAGAGTTGAGTGAACTTGGTCTCATAGGCTCTCACTGACATGCTGCCTTGTTGAAGTGACAGAAACTCCATGGCCTTTTTCTCTTGGACGTCGGAGGGGAAATAATGACTGCGGAATTCCTCCAAAAATTCCTCCCAGCCAAGCAACAAGCCGCCCATAGCCCTCTTCATCGACTGCCACCAAACAGCCGCATCCTTCTCCAACTGCAAAGTCGCCAACTTGACCTTGCTGCCCTCCGGTGTTTCCAACACCTCGAAGATTGTCTCCACTTGCCGAATCCAGTTATCGGCCGCATCCGGGTTGGATTTTCCCTCGAACACTGGTGGTTTCATTCTCTTGAACGATTCCACTAGCTTGATTGCCTCGGGTACTGGATTCACCGGCCCCCTTCCTTGGTTTGCAGCCACTGCATTCAGCGTCTGGTAAACCCTTGCAAACTCGGCATCCAGGTCCAAACCTTCACCATTCCTGGCTCCCCTTCTCGCCATATTCTGATGCAAAAGATCCATTAAATTCGAAGTATAAAACAAGAATTTAAACCAACTTTCATTTCATTGAATTTCAAAGTTTATACATTCGAATTTAGAAAAACATTTTAACATCAGAATAGAAGAAAATAGAAACCAAGACAATCTAATCTCTACGGGTCCTCTTCGCTGCTCGAAGTTCATCCCGCAGTTCATCCACCTCATCCTTCAGCACATCAGTTAGGTTCTTTTTCTTCTCAAGTTCCCAAATCCGATGGCTAAGAACAGAATAGTCAGCATTCCGCTTCTCCAGCTGAGCCTCCAAAACTCCAACTCTATACTTCAAGGTATCCACTTGCCTCTGCAGAGAAGCCACAGCGTTACCCAAAGCTGGTCCCTTTTCTTCATCGGAAGAAGAAGAATCATCAGGTGAGTTCGGCGGTGGGGTGATCTCTCGGGATTCAGGGTACTCCTCATCATCAGAATCAGCTTGCCCAGGGTGATACTCGTCCTCAGAATCAGCCTGTCCAGGATGGTACTCTTCCTCAATAATGTGCCAGTCGTCGCCTCCAGCAGGGTCGAAGTGATCAGCCATCTTAGAATAGAGAGGAAGAAGCATAAATCATAGAGCAACACAAATGTAAGTTACTTACATTTAAATCTCTAAATCCAAACACACACTCTAATGTCCACATCTAGGGTGTCGTTCCTTATAAATTTGTACGAGTGTGAAAGCATAGAAAGCGTGGCTCTGATACCACTCTGTAACGCCCCGAATCCCAATTTACTGAATTCGAGATGTTCTTCAGGATCTTTTCGCTTTCTTCACATACAATTTTACAAGGAATTTAAAATCTTTACTTTTACATCAGAGTTACAGCATGTTACATTTGAATTTACACAGCGGAAGCAAAATGTACAATATTTACATAAATGAACAACAATATAATGAACTCTTTGTGCATCCATTCCTTTTACATGTGATTATCCTGCATAAAATACTGTGGGTACGTCAGTTTATTCAACCGACGATAATTATACATGGCCATCCTCTCTATGCCAGAAACAGTATAATGAATCTCATTTCTTACAAATCACAAGCCAGTTCAACATAAGCATGCAAATAAGGGAACTTTTAATGATGTCGTGTCGTGATTGTGCACTTAAATCCTTAATGCAATTTACTTAGTTAATTATGACACTAATGCATACTTGTTCGAATTCTATGCATCCCATACTACATAGGTTCGAGTGCAAGCCTCTTAAACGATCTTCATTTTAGTAGGGTTCAATCCCCCGCCATGACTTATTCTATTACTGTAATTCCAATGAGTATCCTAGATGAATCTATGAGTACAAGCATGTATCCTGGCCCCTGGAGTAGAATTTCGCGCCACGTCTTGACTCGTCAAGCATGCCTTCTGCGATAATTCAGCCTCCTCCCTGAACACACTCCTCTTGCAGTCACCAAAACATCCCACAAGCGTGACTAGAGTCCGATCATTACTGAGTTGTGCCCGCGCCATGTCTTGACTCATCAAGCATGCTTTCTGCGGCTCACATACCCGCACCGTACCCTAGCTCTCATACTCATGTTTTTCTCTCACCTTCATCACCTCCCCACTATGTATTAACTTAATTAGAATCATGAATGAAAATCAACCTCTAGAGTTAGCCTCTCCATCATCCGGACTCATCATTTCATTACACTTGACCAACCTGGTCTAATTCACAATATCATTTCATTCGCTGCCGGGGAGACTTAGCTACTCTTCTGTTCAATTTCACATTCACAATATCCAAAGGAGCATCATCAGCTCATAATTCATTTTAGAGTCTCACGGACTTTCCTCATCATGATTTCCACATTTCATAATTTCATTTGATTCTCAATCCTCATCTATGATTCATTTACACAATTCATGCATCCATAACAGAGTTCATTGACTTAAAATCACAAGATTTACCATTACTAACAGCAAAATAACATGAATTCCAGTATACCAAAGTTCACTCTGTACAGTCGACTTGGAAGAATACCAGTCGACTTATACAGTCATACAGGGTTATCATAACGTTCGGGTTAGTCGACTGAGTACACTACCAGTCGCCTGTCCCGCCCAATTCTTATTCACAATATCATCCTCGTAACAGTCGACTGATCAGTAATCAGTCGTCTGTCCTGGATATTTCAAACAGCATAACTTCTAAGTCCAGATCAGTCGACTTGCCACATGCATCGGTCGACTGGACAGATCCATTTTAATTTGGGGAATTTACTTACATTTCTTTACATATACTTGCATCATGATATCAATTAACAGTATATACCAATTTATGTTCCATAAACATAATACCCCTTGCTCAGTAGCATTCACAACACAATTTTTCCCGGTTATTAACATGCTCTTTAGAGAAATTACTACTCTAAACCTGTATTCATATTGCTCATACTTACATACGACAATGGGAATATAAATTTCAAGTCATCATCATGAGTCTACACAAAAATAAAATATCTTTATTCGAGGAACTATCAAACAATCACTTTCAGAACGAGCATCAGTCGACTTAACTCCAAGTCAGTCGACTAAGCCGACAACTTCAAATATTTATCTCCTCAGTTCTTTTTGTTTGTTTACCTTCCCTCCATCATATGTGTCATAGGGAAAAACATAAATTTTATGGTCACACCATCATGGCTATTCACACACACTTTATCAGCACATTATGAAAATAAATATCTCGTATCAGTCGACTGGCTCATATGGCAGTCGACTGGACCGTCAGTCTTGCCTCGAATATAATAGCATGTTCAAGCAATTTCTACAGCATTCAATTCACTTTTGCCACATGGTAACACTTCATGACAAATATAGCATTATTCCTACATTAGAAGTCCTGAGAAACACCCACCTTTTGTGAAGAAAATAACGAAATCCCGCAAGTCCTTCAATATCGCGCTGCACTTCTTGTTCCTCTGTTCCACGCCGAGCTCCTCACCAATGCTGCTTGCCTCCACAGAAAAGCTCTCACACCACTCACAGATACTCTCTTGAAATCTTAGGAATTTTTAGTGTAAAAAGATAGGGATTAGGAGGGGGGTATTTATACTAGATTATAGGCGAAATGGAGGGCTGAGATTCGTTGGGGAGTTGGAGATCAAAGGACCAGATGCAATCGGTAGTTTGAGAAACTACCCACACCCTCACATAACCGCCCATGATCCTAGCCACTTCTCCACAAATCCGGCCAAGATTGTGCCTTGTGCACGTGTACATGGAGTGCACGTGTACACACAAAAATCCCACTATAAAATGTACATCAAAATACCCGGAAACTAAGAGGAAAAAATGCTGCACATACAAGTGTAAGAAAAAGATTAAGTTTATGGGTTTAAATACATTTGGGCCAAAATATGTATTTTTACATAAGAAAATAAACAAGTCACACTTGGGCTTTGAGAAGAATGTTTTATAGGAAATACTACACTCTATTTATCATGGAGAAAAGTAATAATAATAGGCTATCATAAGAAAAATAAATCCCCTTTCATATATATTAAGAAAAATAAATCGGGGTACTACAAGTGGTTAGCTAGTTTCCTTTTCATACTTTATGATTATAAAAGGAACTAAACAATAATACAATAAGTAAGAACCCTTCATTTTTGGGTTCAACCACATATGCTCTCTTTTAGTCCAAGGTTCAATGTAGGTTCTACAACCAAAATGGTTGTATACAAGTTTATATGCCTTATGCATTAGTTCATATTCAAGTCCTACAACCTTACATGGTTGTATGTACAAATTCATGTGCATGTATCCTTTTAGTCCAAGTAGTTAATTCTTTATCATACAACAACATACAACATAAGAACTCTTTTTAGGTGGTTTATACTACAACATACAACATAAGAATTCACATAGTAACCACACCAAAAAAGAAAAATAAACAAGGAGGGTAAGAAGAAGAAGAACATCAAAACCATCATTCAAATAAACAAACAAGAGAAACCCCCACCTTGTTTCTTTTCTTGATGGAAGAACTAGACTACTCTCCTTCTTTCTCCTAGAACTCCCACAAAACCTACAAATAAAAACTCTCAAGTTAGTTCACTCATTCTTTTCCTTTCTTTCTTTCTTTCTTTTGATCTTTCTAAAATGAAACTAAGGAGAAGGAATGGGGTATTTATAGGAGGAGAGAGTGGTGGAAAGTGTAAATGGGCACACACACATTTGCAAAAACCCCCTCCCATGAATTGGGGCCGGTCCATACCTTAGGGAAGGTAGGGGTGAGGTGGAGGGAGGTGTTATGTGGTGGAGGTGTGGTGTGGGAGAGATATTTTCTAGTAATCTCCCTTAATCCCTTATGTCTTTGTAACCCTAGGATTAACCACTTATAAACCCTAACACTCTACTAGGTTTTGTCATAACAAAATAAGTGTTGTCCAAAAAATACACAACACACAATTTGTATAATGTACTAATCGACATACTACTCGTACGTGCGCATATATGTCTATATACCGAAAATCTTTGCATAATTCGTATAAAATAATTAAATCTTGGAAATAATAATAAAATAAATTTTATTATTAGTTCGGAAGATCACGGTATCAATTTGATACTATACGGATGTATACTGACTGATATCTGGGTACAGATGATGTCTATGAATAAACCGGTTGAAAATCACCAAAATAATTCAATTTTGGAATTAAAACAAAATGTTAATAAAATAATAATAAAATAATAATTTATATACGGTAATATCCATCCGAGATATTACAGTGATAAAGAAGAGTAAGAAATGAAATGGGAAATTGGACGAAGTGAAGTCTTCCCCTTTCTCTTCGCATTAATCATCTCAACGATAGAAGAATGTTCAGGAGCATTTCGACTATTTTTTTTTAGTATTCGCCGACTTTCCAAATTGGCGAAGCTTCGCATCAATGACGAAATCGGTCATCGGTAACTTTTCTTAGTCTTTCCGTCATCTTATCCTTCCTGAGAAAGTCCAAGCATTTCCTCACACACAGGCCTATGGGCTTAAGCAAGCCCCTTACAAAAATAAGATTTATTTCTTTGTTTGTTCAGTTTCGTTAGCTGAACATCATTTCTCGTTACTTGTTACGGTTGGTTTGGTTGAGTCCCGGGAAGCTCACCTTGCCTATTTGACTACCAGTCAATGAATGATTGATTGATTAGCAACGAGAAAAGAGTTTTTTTGCTAGTCAGGTGTACGTACTTAGTTAAGTTCACAGTCGATTGATATTCATTTTTATTAGCTGACTGAACAAAACTTCAAGGTGACAGGATTCGAACCTATGGCCCTCTATACCCAAAACAGATGCACTGACCAGACTGCGCTACACCTCGTCTCCCCCTCGGAACATATAGATCCACCCGATCGATAAACACTCGAACCGAACTCGCCCACCCCGCTTTGGGCACACGGCCTCGAGAACCACCGATTTTGGTTTTCATCTGCCTCCAAGCCTCTTTCACATTTCTTCCTTCGTCTCGCTCTCGGCTACGTGTCCTTTCGACCAAAAGCCTGCTTAGAAGTGGAGTGGATTCGAACCACTGACAGAAGGATTTTCAGTCCTTTGCTCCCCCCAAATAGATTGCTACCTGATTCTTATCTATTTCTAATGTCTAACTAAAGTCTCTTTTCTTCATCTATGAGTGCCCTACCAGCAGTGGAAGAGCTTGCTCAAGAACCGAGAGCCGGCCAGGGATCTTATATGAAAGGCCTTCGTTCGATCAGGTGTTCTTCGCTATAGATGCCACCAAGAAAAAGAAAGAGGTCTTGCAGAGCCTAGTCACTAAGTAGTGCTATTCTGTCCTCCAAGGGACTCTATCAAGAAGAGGTTCTTTCTCTCACGTCATTTCGCCCGCCCGTTCCACTTCCGTGCCGAAGGAAATGGGATTCGAACCCATGATACAATCTTCTTGTATGTCGATTTAGCAAACCAATGCCTTAAGCCACTCAGCCATACCTCCAAGTTGTTGATCGGAATTGGATGTGCCGGGAAAAAGCAATCATTGAGAAGATCAAAGTGAGTGGTTTGAATTATTTGAATCCATGTGTTAAGCATATCAAAGCAAAATGGAGGCTTTCGTCCCTTTTCATGCGCAAGTTGCTTCAACTCGACCTAATAAGGCACTAATGGGCGAGATCTACTTTGTTATCCTGGCAACCCATTAGAAGCAATCGGTTATCCGATTGAATGAATCAGCCTGATTATTATACGCTATATTGAGAGAGACTGTCACTCCATCTTTCCTTTTCAGATTAGACTCCCACTACTGACTACCAGATTTCTGGGGTGGTAAGGTATATCTCTTGAAACGATTACATTCCCTTGAAAGATGCTAAGCAACCATTGCATACCTTACCGAGGATCTCAGCTAAACGGTTACCGGTCCACCAGCCCCGTAAGGCTCTTAGGGGTGAACTCTTTGGTTCGTCAACGTTTTGATCTCTGTTCTCATTATTGATCATGTAATGCTACTCTTCGCGAGGGCTTGATTCTTTATGAACTCTCTGGGCGAACTGGCTTCATCATTGTCTGTTCACGGTTACCTGACGGCCTGTAAGTTGTATGAACTACTATAGTATAGTATAGATGCAATGGTTCGTGCGAAGAGTGAGAAGAATATAGACTACTCCCACTTGGACCTCTCACCCAACAAGCAACGGTATAGCGCGAGTTATTGTTTGTCATTATTTCATAGCTTTGTTGTCTTGCTCTTAGCTCTTCTCTTTCTCATACGAAGATAGCGCCGTAGACATTATGTTCAATCTATCACACATGGAATGAGAGCTAAAGGAGAGTTAATCAAATATAAAATAAGAAGAGGAAAACACAATGAATCACTGACAATCATATAATAATAGACGGAGGATGTTCATAGTAATCTGGCATATCAATCAGGATGAAGAAATCTGGTGTCACAGACTCATCTAACGGAAGACCTAGGAGCTTCAACAAGCTAAGCTGGTGGATGGAGAATAGATTCAGCTCGTGAAGCAGCACCCGACGATAGGGACAGAACGAGCAGCAGACGTTCGACTTGCATTTGTAAAATAAAAACATCTGACTTTTCACGCATGACGTCATTCAGGACAAACAAGAGGAATTGAGACTTCATACTTCAACAACTTCCCCGTCTCCTATGGGGTTTGCTTCATCAACAAATCGTTGAGTTCTTACCTGCCCTGCCCTTGACGGCATCTCTCGCGTGACAAGCCCTACTTTCTAAATAGACATTATTCTCTTCCGACAAGAGAATGAATTCATAACATAACCAGAATCCTACTTCTTTGAAATAAAAGGCGCAAGCGGAATCAAAGCAACAAAGGCACTGAGTGGGTAAATGGCCTTCTTTATGCTGATGATTCTTTTATTTTCAGCAAAGCTAGTCTTGAAGACGCTGAGGAATTGGGCAGCATCATTAAGAATTATTGCAACCTAAGCGGGCAAAAGGTGAACTATGAAAAGTCATCCTTGGTAGCAAGGTTCATAGAAGGCATAAGAGGTTTCTAGAGGATTGGGCATTGGCGAAGGGAAATTACCCATGAAAGATCTGGCTATCTTCATTGGTAGTAAGCACATTCCTATAAGATGCTACAATAAAGTCTTATTGGAGAAGGTTAGCAAGCGCTTAGCTGGTTGGAAAGCAAAAACCCTCTCATTTTTGGGTCCTACTAAAGTCTCTTCTTCAAGCTATCCACATGTATACCATGTCTAATAGATGGGTGCCCAAGTCTGTAATGGACAAGTTTGAAAGAGATCTTCTTTCCTCTTTCCGTACAACGCTAATAGGCAACCCGTCGTACTAGCTTTAGTCTTCGTGTATATAAGGCCAGAAAGAAAGTTTTACGATCCCCCTTCACTGAGCTATCAGGTATATTCATTCGAGTGTGAGTCAAGTTCATCAATTCGATACACCTTACACGAACGTATAGGCTGCTTGACTTGTTTCATCTGGGTTCGTCGATAGAGCCATGCCTTAAGTTCGGTAAGTTGGTAGCGAGCCGGGTCTGGTCCCTTAGTACAGCCAGCTAGGCAATAGCAACTATTTATTAAAGGTTGAATCCACGGATCCGGATAAAGCATATCGTTTAAGCCTGTCATCTTTCTTTATTCGTTCTGGTTCGATAGCTAGGGTTGTTAACTGGGATCAAAAATCCATCTCAAGCGATACAAGAAAACGAAACAATAAATACGAGGCGATTCTGAAAAAAGAGTTTCAGTAGTTGACGCAGCGGTCAAGAAAAAGAAAATAGAAAGGATAAGAGTGAGCGAGGTCTTGAAGAGCCTCGGGAACGGATAAAGCAAGGTAAGTTAAATAAAACCGGTTAAGGTAGCTATAAAATGAACAAGCAAGAGTTGTTTCTTTGGAGAGGTAGCCAGGCGAAACGTAGTGAGGACACAATTACTAAAAAAAAGGAGTCAGTGAGATCATAGAGACAGACAAGGCTCTAATCTGACTATACACAACATGATAGGAGAGTGGAAGGCCAAACTAAATCCTTACGGTGATCCGATCCGAAGCCCAATCCAGTGTATGCCGGAGTCGTTCTTGGACCGTGGACTGAGGCAGTGGATCCCGATCGAGGTTGAGGACAAAAGATAGTGGCCATGGTGGAAAGTAGGTCAACAGAAGAAATAGGTTTTATTGCAACCCATTTGCACAGGGTCTCCCTTCAATGTGAGAAAGCATATGGATTAATGTCTTTGACTTCTTGATTGGGCTTTGGTGAAGGGCTATATCATGCTACTCATGGATGATTCAGTCTCATAACCAAGAACATAGATAGGATTTTGACGACACAGAGAACTCAACTCTCCTTTGGGTCGAGCAGCTTACCGCCTTCTTCTTTCTCATTAGAACTCCTTGCACCTCTTCTGTGAGTCGAGCACTAGTTTCACTAGTAGGATCATGAGGGCGAGTGATTGATCTTCGACTCCCTGGGCTCTTTGCATCGCTCTCTTTGGTCCGGCTTTCTTCCAGTCCAGAAAAAAAGAAAAAGATCCAATAAATAAAGAGTGGATTCTCTTTCCGTCCTGGATCTAGATGAATCCATTCCATCTTTGGGAATGATGGATAGGGCCAACATGAATGATTCGGGGTCTCTCGGTCAGCATGAAGGACATCGCTTCGAAGGTCAGCTTCGAGTCATGCACGAATGGAGGAGATGATATTGGCTTTGAATTCATGATTTTCTTTCCACTCAGTCATTTCTTCTACTCCATTCGACCGCATGTCGTAAGGCTGAGACTCCTACAGGACTTTGACTGAAACATAGGGACCACTTGCTTGCTATTGGAAAGTTTTCAGTAAGAAAATGGAAGGTCAGCTTTGCCATCCATTTGATGAGTAGCCATATTCACACATCCACATCCGAGGTAGAATGCCTTCTGTCATTTGTTTGAACTGTGCTTTCTTTGTGAAACAATAGTAGTGGTTTACTCTTGCCTATCCGCAATTTCAGTAATTTAAAAGAGATCAAGTACTTCACTGCTCTACACCTCCCCCGCTCCCTTTTTAGTAGTACGCGGGGAAAGTTACACTATCAAGATAGAGAGCAACTGGCTTCACATAGTTAATAAAGCGGAAACGAACAATCGAAATAGGTATCGCGAACTCTCACACCTCATTTTTGATCGCCGAGAAGCTCTTACTGCGCTTTGCTCCTTGCCCGAAGCTAGCTCCTTGCCTCCTTACTACAATGCGTGGAGGCCTCTCTTTATTTCCCAACCCACTACCATGATCATTCTCGGTCCGGACTGGCTATCTGGTCTGATTTTCAAAGATCCTCTTATCTTTATGATGGAAAAACTGCCGTCAGCCCCTTTCTCGGGTAACCCCTTATCTGTTCTCAATCCGAACTACCGAACCACTAATCACTCTGTAAATTGGCTACCAACTCCCTTCCAGCTTACTCTTCTCCTACTTCTACTTGCTTGCCTGCACTAACCCAGCTCCAACTCCACGGGTTCTCTTTTCTACCATAGATTAGCTACTTCTCTTAAGCCGGACATGGGGAATAGCTTCTTTTCTTTAGCCTACATTGTATTCGCAACTTTCTTTCTTATCCGGACATGGGATCCGCACCAACCTGGGCTCGCCAATGAGAACTATCCTTTTATCATTTGGGATGAACTCCATCTCTACGGTACCATCCTTACTCGAAAGGCAAGTCATAAGCAGAAGTGTCCCAAGAACGTTCCCGTGATATCGCACCATGAACAACCGGACATTGGGCCTACTTTCCTACCATACCCTCGCTTCTCTCTTTCCTCGCGTCGTGGAACCCGGATCTATTCGAAATCCTTCACTAGGCAAAACAAAGGCGATGGAATCCCAATAAATACAAGCAAGAAGGAATTCTCTTTTAATATAAACTTATTTAATGAGATGGGTCAGCCACCTTTTAGATACTTCTTTGCGTACTCTCATTGGCCAGATTTCCTCCTTGATCTGCATCCTATGTTCAGCAGTAACCATTCTTTGATAGTAGTCAACAGCAAACTCAGCTATCTGAATCTTTATTAATGGAGGTTACCCCCTTTCATCTTTTAAGACTATCATACCATTATAGGCCTTCATACTAGCCATAGACGCATAAAACGATCAGTCCAAGCTTATTAAGGCCCGATGAACACGAGTTTCTTTCAGGAAACGATCAGAAATTCCTGTTTTCTATAGAGAAAACTCATGCAGATGTACCTTGGAAGCCCCGATTTTGAGAGCGAACCTGGTAGAAACCCTTTTAGGGGAAAGCTATCTGCGATTGATAGTATAGCTACCCGTCACTTGCTGGTCCGAGAGTGTATTCGTGTAAGAAGTCTGTAGCTATTCCAACTAATAATTCTCTGTTGCTTCGTTTCTTCAGTTTGATAAAATGGAATTCAAGTCGATATTGTACTTTACTTGAAAGAGATCCTACATCGATAGTTATTCCTTCCTATAGAAGGAAGTCCAAGTCTATTGCTATCTGCTTAAAAGAGGCCGAAGTCCTTCACCCCAGAACTAATAATGGAATGGTAATCCAACACCAGAGATAAAAGATGCAGCAGATTCATAGATTGAGTGCGTTAATAAGAAGTCCCGGATTCTTTCTTTTGCCCGAAGAGATGTGCTAAAGGCTTTCCTCTTGACTCCAACTATTTCCAACTTCCTCGCCTCTATCCGTTCGCGATGGTACTTTATCTCCTTTCCACATACTCTGCGGCTTAACCTTCCTCTGCTACTTCTGTTACTAATGTTGGTGCTGGATTTGCTGATCAGATTGCGATACATCTCGCTGGAACTCGAGCTACAAGATGAACTAAACTCGGATGTGTTAAGCATATAGCTAGCTGCCTTCTTTCTGAACCAGGATCAAAGTTAGCTAGTTATTCTGGTAGCGATTCGGGAAGAAAGCAAGCATTGAATAATTTTTCTCATTCTTAAAAAAGAAATGGACTTACTATTTCCCCGCCCGGAGACTATACGTTCAAATGCGGACAAGCACAATTTTCTTTCTTTCTCTTGAAAAGTGATCTTACACCGATCGAGATTACCGGCCCGCAGTACCCATTTCGGGACACTAATAGCGGGCACATTGGGTCTGTCGGCTTATTGATCTGACATCAAGAGAAGAGAGATGCTATGCGCGCACTGAACGATGACACGCTTCTATATACAATACAACAAATCTCGACATCAATCCCCTTTGACGGACAAAAGCGATTGTGTGAGGGTGAACTACATAGAATATTACTTCCATGCAGAAGAGCGAGGTTGGATTAGTCCCTCAGCCCTAACCAAGAATTGCGGCCGTCCTGTGATCTACCAATAATATAACCACAATAGATAGAAGGGTTCCGCTCTAGAATTAATCTTGGAGTGTAATTCCATGAGAGATATTTTTTAGGGTGCACAGGCGCCTCAAAAATATCTCACTTAAAAATGTAACCATACCTAGAAAGTTCCTTATCGGACTTTTGGTGAGATTTTCAGTGAGAAGCACACATCGGCCCATCGAGGCAATCATCGATAGATAGGTCTTCTTTTAACGACAATGAGTAGTACCATTTTACGTACTCTAACCATCTTTTCATATAGTTATGATAAAGAGTGCGTTCAAGTATCTCAACTTCTCCCTCAAAAGTCAATTCCATTGGAAGAATTTGAATCTCCTTCGGTTTAAACTCATGAAGAAGAAAGTTTATTGACTCACCTTTCAAATATGGTCCTAGGGCCTCTCCCTAACAAAAATTCAATAGGCAAACCAACCTTAGTCGAAGGCTTTTCAACCACAACCTTTCATCTTTGCCATCTTTTGCTGGGGTTGTGAGCAAGAGAAGATAAAGATTTATAACCTTCCCCACCCAGTCGGCATAATGTACTTCACCGTTTTACGGGGTACTTCTACTAAATGGCTGCGAGACCTAGTGGCTTAGTGGTAAGCATTAGGAGTTTCATAGATAGTGGAGATAAATCAACACTACCGTTACGAATACGAACCCTAAACCTCTTAGCAAACTCAAGACACCCTATGCATGACTTAATGGACTTTTGATTGGAAACAGTCACACCCAAATCTTCAAAAAGATTACGGTATACCTTAGCTACACTCTCATCAGCAATAACAACGTCATCGCCTAAGATCGCATAACCTTGAAACTGTTTACCAGTAGCTCCCTATTCAGCTACACACCACATCAGGATATGATCGGCTAGAGCGAAAGAAGCCCAGCTACCATACATTCCCATACCTTGAACACATTGATAACATATAGTACGAACCGGTTTACGGCTTGTTCACTTAGCTGTAAAAGCGTTTAAGCTTAAGGAACCTTGTATGATAGAAGATGCAAAAGTAGGAGAAAAGATAACTAAGAAAATAGCCATAAGAATAGTGAATCCAATTGGAGTAGCTAAGTTTAAGTAAAAACTGAAATAGACCTTAGCTTATCCTATCTAAAGGCAAAGACTGATTATATGTCCCATCCATGGGTATTTGGCTCAAAGCCCTCATACACCAATCGTGAAACGGTTTAACCAATCGTTGCTTTCTATAGTTACCTATAGCTACAGTGCGGACTTTGCCGCCTCCTTCTCTTAGAAAACACAACCTTCCCTCCATTATGGGGACCGATACTATAGGTAGATACCGACCAACACAGTTCTCGAACCAATCTAGATCAAGATTAACCCAATAGGTATTCTTAGGATCAAATGGATATAACACCCGCTTAACCCACAGAACTCTGGGAGAAAAGACCCCATCCTGTAGGGAATGGATAAAGCACAAATTCTGAGCAAAGCAGTAATAGTAGGGGCTCCCACGTAAAAGATGAAAAGATCGAGCCTTGAGTTTTATCCCATACTTTACCATCCATCTTCTTAGAGGTGAAAACTATCTACTTTAGTGCTGTACAAATATATTTTTTACACTTTTCCATGTTGGTTCCCATCGAATACCTTTCATAAGAGGTCTCGAGGAAATCCGGGGGGGTGTAACGGTCCATTAAGAGCCTTAACTGACTCTTAACTCTTCTGCACAACTCACCACTGAGTCCTCTTTCTCGCATGGTTTAAGAATACTGTTTAATAGGGAAGGAGTCATTTTCTTACTCGCACCTACTAATTTGTAGACTGTGAACCATGAAAGGGAAAGTTGGACTAATTGATCCGACTTAGTGTCCCATCTCATAATAGCCCGCCTGTGAAAAAGGTATTATACGAGGAAAACCAGATCATCTAAGAGATACAGGATAGCCAAGAACCCCTTTGTAAGGATCCTTAGCATAAGCCTTCTTAAAAAACTAAACTACTAGAGCATGCATTGCTTAAGATAAAGCGCCGCGCAATAGTCTCATAGCTGGCCCCATGGACTTGCAAAGCCTGTATGCTCTCTTAGAAAATAGGTAACCAGTGAAATTATAGTAAGTTAGGACAAAAGAGATTGATGTCGAGATTTAATGTACCCAAGAAACCTTCCTTAGCCCTTAATGACATTATTAGAGAGGATATGCAGGGACTTCTTTATGTACGTGTATGATTGATATATTATGTACGATTTTTCTTTTCATGAACCGGTAGGGATGCCAAACTCCCGCTTTCCTATCGAAACAAAAAAATGCGCTGTCAAGCCTTTCTTTATTGAATCAATGAAGGCCTTTGTCTCCTTTTATCATTATTCACCTAGTTTCTATCTATGTCATCCTATATAATATAAGGGATGAAGCCGGAATCTCTAGAAGAGAAAAATATAACTTACTATAAAATATAGT